>CM061136.1:188201758-188801758 GCA_030789695.1 Scilla litardierei | reverse complement strand
TCCATAGAATCCACCCTTGCCGACTAGCACTCCCATTTCTGTCATATTGACATAAAACACGACAATTATTTTCGCCGAAGGCTGTCATACAAAAATTACATGTTCTGATCAGGGATTATACCCACTTTTAGCGTTAAAATTATCATATATTTCTGTCATATTGACTAGCACTCCCATACCCACTTTTTTTGCACCAGAAATTTTTTTTTAATTTAGTTTAATTAGAGTTCATCTGAAATCTTGGCATATATGTCCTTTCTACCAATTGGATCGCAGTTTTGTACACTACATGCTAATTTCTTTCATTAATATTTTGGCCATTATTTCTATCTCTTTTTCCTTTCTGTTTACATAAAACTCTGGCTTAATCTTTATAAAGTTTCACCATGCAATCTTTTTGCATGAAATGAGAATATCATATCGATCAATATGATCTTTGTTTGTTTCATGTTTAATGTTATTTATTAATAAGAGTAGAGATAAACTAAAGACTGGGTTGATGCCAGCAATTCAATACGTTAGTTATCATATTCCATTCTATATAAATATCATAAACTGATCCATTCTCTTTTCCTTTTTCTCCCGAATGAATTGTCTTATACTTGATTCCATTTGCATTTGACACTACAAGTGACATTCTCTTTTCAGGTGATAACCAACTTTGCACATACATATGAAACTGCATGAAAAAACATAAAAATTCAACCCACACAATTTTCCAGTAATTATCCTTCTCAATTTTCTTATTTCCTTGTATAAAATGTTGGATTCCTACCACTATGAAACTTCTCTTAGGCGTACACTAATATTATTCAAGTGGATTGAACATAAATGAGTCTACAACACTGGCAAACTATGTACAAAGTTAAGCACCCTCTAGGGATAAAAACAATGAGACCTGATGTAAGTTGCTTAAACAAATTATAGAAGAATACAAGTCATTTTGATGGGCAAGTTTGTTATTTAAACTTGTTATATATATCTCTCTCTAAAAGAATGGAGACCTAGCAAATCACACACACAAAATGTTTGACAAAATTCCCAAGAGGGACAGCAAATCCTTCACACTATACATGAATAATATCCTCATATGGACAAAAAGGTCCATAGGAGGTACATATGTACTACTCGACTCTGGCTTCGGAACTCGTTTTGCACTGACTTCAAGCGTGTTGGATGAGATAGAAAATTGCTCAAACTTAACCATTGATCTGGCTTCCTGCTTACCTTCTGCCAAATGTTTTGGATGATTTCTTTGTTTAGGTTCTATCCTTCAGTGATCATTTGTCTGCCTGCCTATTATTATTATTCTTGAGTCGCAGTCTTAGAGTTGCAAGTGTGATCTAGTAGATATCTAAATTCCTTATTGATGATTTATTGACCATATTTCTGGGATCATCTAGAAGATATCTAAATTCCTTCAAGACTGTTATTAGCCATAACCAAGCCATTTCACACATAAGTGATGATCCCACAGTTGTGCTTAGACAAGTCGCATGTCACTGCTTTTTTATGACCAAGAGAAAGTTGTACCAAGGTGAGAAACACACCTAATGTAGTGTTGGTTCTTTCATTTTGACCTTAATATCTGAATAATTGACTCGTGTTGCTTCTTCTTTTTCATGGAAGAGAGCATAATTCATAATGCCATTGACATATCAAAAATTCTGGTTGCTGCAAATCTGCGGAACCCTTTTAGCATCTTCTTGTACATATCAGAAATAGCATTAACATGTATAGTCCATATCAGAAATCGGTTGATCATGCTGAGTGATCAACATGTAATGCCATTGAATGTCAGTATCTGATTGGTTGGCTTTTTGTAGTTTAATAAGTTACAGTGTGTTTTGGATTGTTTTGTCAGCTTAGTTCTCTGATATCAAATAAACTTATATCTCATTCTGAAATTTATTATAGATGCGGCCGGTTCCTGACAAGTCATTTATGGAAATATCAAATGATGATATGCATAAAGACCAACGATACCAAGATGGGATAGACGCATTTTTAGCGTTCTCTGACAGTAACCCACTACGATTGTCAACTGCCGAAATTTATTGTCCATGCAAGAAATGTCAGAACAATTTTAAATATCACAAGATTATTGTTCGTTTCCACTTGTCTGCGAACGAATTCGATCCATACTACAAGTTTTGGAGTAACCACGGTGAAGGTGTGGTAACTGAGGAGATGCTTCAAGCAGAGCCACAGATCATGCATGCAGGTCAACGTGCAGATGACACAGGTGCCATGCTGGAAGACATTCTTGCTCCACCATTTGCGACTGATGATTTTTCAGAGGATGCAGAGACATCAAGTGACATTGATCGTTTGATTAAATTAGTGAACGACAACGAGTCGGATTTATACGAAGGATGCGAGTATACAAGGCTATCATTCTTAATCAGACTTCTTCATATCCAAACTCTTAGCGGAATGGCTGTTACACATTTTGAGATGTTGTTGGATCTGTTGAGAAGGGCAATTCCTGGAGGTGAGAATAGTATTCCTGCAACTCATTATGAAGCTAGCAAGATCATTGATACGTTAGGGCTTGATTACAAGAAAATTGATGCATGTCCCAATGATTGCATCCTTTATTACAAAGAGAATAAGGATTTAAACGAGTGTCCAACCTGTCATGCACCACGGTGGAAAGTGCAACAAAGTACAGGTTCAAGCAAGGAAGGTCAAACAGTCCAAAAGAAGAAGAAAAAGATTGCTGCAAAGGTTCTCCGTTATTTTCCTATTATTCCTAAGCTGCAAAGGTTATTCATTTCTGCTGAATTAGCTGGGAAAATGCGATGGCACACAACTGGACGTGTAGATGATGGAAAACTGAGGCATCCTGCTGATGGTGAGGCATGGAAGCATATAGATAGAATTTATCCGGACTTCTCAAGAGAGCAGCGGAACGTTAGACTTGGTCTTGCAAGCGATGGATTTAATCCTTTTGGGGTGATGAGCTCTGGATGGTCGACCTGGCCTGTTTTGGTGACCCCGTATAACCTTCCTCCTCATATGTGTATGAAGCAGCCATACATGATATTGTCACTCTTGATCCCTGGAAAATATTCACCAGGTAATGATATCGATGTTTTCATGCAACCATTGATTGATGATTTGAAGCTTTTATGGGAAGAGGGTGTGAACGCATTCGACGCCTTTACAAAGCAAAACTTTCGCATGCGGGCTATTGTTTTATGGACAATTAATGACTTTCCCGCATATGCTAACTTATCTGGTTGGTCGACAAAGGGTAAATTTGCATGTCCAGTTTGCACAACAGGCTATGAGGGGAAATACTTGAAATTTAGCCATAAGCAATGCTTTTGGCAGCACAGAAGATGGTTGACTGCAGATCATAAATATAGAAGACAGGGAAGATTATTTGATGGTGAAATCGAACCGAGAAGAGCACCAAAGCAGTTAAGTGGAGAGGACATATTCGAGGCGCTTCATCCTTTGCCTACAGTAAAGTTTGGCAAGAAAAGATATAGTAAAGATAACCCTCTTGGAGTGAGAAGGAAGATTGCAAAGGGAAAGGGAAAGGGAAAGAGAAATGAGAAATCAAGAACAAGAAAGCAACGAAAGTCTCGACCAGAAGAAGACACATCAGAGAGGACAATACTCCCAGTTGGATGGACAAAGTTCAGTATTTTCTTTCAGTTGCCATATTGGATGAGTTTGAAAATATGTCACAACCTAGACGTCATGCACGTAGAAAAGAATATTTGTGAAAATCTCTTATACACCATTTTACAAGACTCGACCAAGTCGAAGGATGGATTAAAGGCGAGACTTGATTTAAATCAATTGAAGATACGTCCTGAATTGCAGGCTATTCAGAAGGAAAATAAAAAGTATGAACTGCCACCATCATGTGTTACACTTTCTACAGATGAGATACATAACCTCCTTGTGTTTCTTAAGTCCGTAAAGACACCAGATGGATATGCTTCAAATATATCTAGATGTGTGCATGTAGATGAAAGGAAAATTTTCGGTCTTAAAACCCATGATTACCATATCTTGTTGCATCAGATGCTTCCGGTTGCAGTTCGTCATGTCGGAAGAGGGGCGAGGGGTAGCCTCGGCCCGTTGATCTGCTGTCCACCTGCGTAGACGAGAACGCTCGTCAGGTGGCCGGACCTTGGTTCCGGCCAAATCCCCTCCGATGCCTAAGTCAGATAGAGATCTGAGAAAGGAGGCCCGGCGGAGACGGTCCGACTCGTGAGGAGATCGTGACGGCGTCTATTCGCGCGAGCGGGGGAGGAAGGAGATGAATTGGGGGAACGAGGTCGTTGATGGAGTACCTTAGGTTTAGTTACCTGAGATGCGGTCCTTTTCTTCGTCGTCTTCCTGGCCCTTTTATAGAGCTCCCGCTTGATTGCCTCCGGCCCACGTCCACACCCGCCATTGATCGTGCCCCATCAGTCCCCCCCTCGCCGCCGCTCTCTCCGCCATGCCAGCACCTCCCCATTATCGCTATTTAGTGGTCGCGCGTCCGGGGGAGTGGTTTTCGCAGGAGTGGGCGAGCGACCAACGGGTTATTGGGGCCGGGTCGGATCGACGTTCGAGAAGGTCCCTTGTAGGGCCTTTGTCGAATGGGCTTTGAGGACGCCGATGGGCTTTTGACCAGTAGTCGGGCTCTTGGGCTCGTGCTTTATGGGTCTCGGTCAAATAGGCGTAACAATTGCCCCCATCGGTCGGGTTGATCGGCCTCGGCCGGTTCGGCTCGACCGATGTGACCTCTGCCGTTTTTGACGAGCTCGCCAGTCGATGCCGACTCATTTATTAGTCGTCATCATGGAGTTGGCCCGTTTGATACTTTTAAGGCGCGGGTCCCGAAGCGCCGTCGGCCTTCGGATGCTGCCACGTGTAGCGGCAAGCCTATCCCCGCCGTTCGCGGAGTCGCCTTAAGTTCGAGAAGCCGAAGGGTTCGTGAGCCGCCATTGGTGGGGTCGATCAGCCCCGGCTCGCTCAGATCGCCCGTTGTGTCTCCTGGGATTCCGAGCGGTGCTTCAATCGAGGCGAGGCCATAAAATGCGGGTCATGATGAGGCGGATCGATTGGACTTCGACTGGCGCTGGTTTCGAAACGCCGCCAGTTATTCGAAGCCCGCCACGCGTTCTTGTCAGCCGCTTCGAATTCACCCTTGCGCCCGGTATATAAAATCCTCAGCCGCGTTGATCTCCACTTCTCTCTTGCTTCTCCCGGTATTCAAAGCTTTCCACAACTCGAGTTTCCTGTCGCCTTCGCTTCCTTGCCTTCTCCAGACCAGTCGAAAAAGGTAATTCTTCTCTCGCTTTCACCTTATGGCTGCCCTTAGGATAGGCGGTTCTGGTCAAAGGGCAAGGGATCCTTCGGAGTCCAGGCGGGGTGAGCTCCTGCTAGGGGGATCAGGTTCCCCCGCCGGGAGTCGTTCTCTTCAGGATAAGGGGAAGGAGAAACTTTTTCCAGACTACGCCCGTGATGACGTGGCGTCGGCTGCCGTACGCTTAATGTGCCCCCGGTTGTCCTCCGTATGCCGTCGAGGACCCCTCCTTCGGTGGCCGCGGAGATCCGGGAAAGATATCTCTGCTTCCCACACGAGGTTCGGGTTCCATTTGTCGACGAGCGGGTTTGCCTTCCGAGGGCAATGAGGTCGGCGTCTACGTCGAGATGTTCCGCCTGGGTCTTCGCTTCCCGCTCCATCCCTTCTTCATCCAGGTCATGGAACATTTCACAGTGTCCCTGTGTCAGTTCGCCCCGTGTTCGATCGTGGTACTGACGGGCTTCGTACGCTCTGCTGTACCGTGGTCTGGAGCCCGACTCTTCCCCTTCTCTTCCACTTTTACCAGTGTCCAGACGGTCGGTCCAGGTCATGGCTGCTACTCCGAGCTCGTTCGAGGAGGGAATGCCTGATCGGGTTACCCCGCTGGTCAGGGGATTGGAACTTGGATTATGTTTTCATGGTCTTCTTGGGTGAGGCCCAGATTCTAACAAGCTGGGGTAGTTCTGTCCATCCTCGCCCGTCGATAGTTCTCTCAGATGCCGACCGGGCAGCCGCTGCGCTTCTGTTGGCTCTTCCTTTGGAAATGAAGTCCATCTGGTCTTTGCTGGACGATCTACTCCTGAAGGCCGTCTTGTGGTCTCCGGGTAGGTCGCTTTTTCATCACCGGATCGCCCTGTGACTCATCCTGATTTCGGTCTCCTTTGCAGGGATGGCCGGCCGCGAATTCGTCCGTGACGTCGACGAGCTGATCCGTCGTGGAGCCGCTCGGAGCCGAGGTAGTACCTCGGGAAGGGCGCCTCGGAGGACCGTCGAGGAGGAAGTGCGCCGAGCCGAGCCTTCCGTGGGTAAGGTGGTGGCCGCGCCTCCTGCCTCTTCTTCTGGAGATCCCCTTCCGGGGGGCGAGGACGGTGCGAGGCGGAAGCGTTCCCCTCCGGCGCCTTCGGAGCCCCACAGTGGAAAGAAGAGGAAGGAGGACGTGGATCCCTCCGCTCCGGCAGGTTCGGCGCTTCCCGTGGCGACCCGCCGGGGATCCTTCGATAGCTTTTCCAGCCACCCCCCCTCGCAGCGTCTTCGCCCGTATCACCAGGGGTCGGGGCCTTGTTGGCGAGCGACTTGGCTTCGATTGTCGTCCCTGGGAGTTCGATGTTGTTGACCGAGCCCTGGCCCAGCAGGTTACCGAGGTCTCTGTCCCTCCCCGGGACCGCAGCCTCCTCAAGAAGATCCCGGCCGACAAGATGTCGGATTCCTTGGTCTGGATCATTCAACAGGTTCGGTTATCTTGCTATCCTCTCTTTCTCTTTATCCTCTTCTTAGCCCATGTCTCGTCTTTTCAGGGTTCAGCGCTCGCTGTGGAGTTGCAGTGTCGAGCCGTCCGCTTGTAGGGAGCTGGAGGAGTCCTCCATGAGGGCTCAGGAGCGGGCCGGGGCGGCCGAGGTGGCCATGATGGAGGCCCAGATGGAGTCTCGGCGCCTCACCCTCCGTGTGGCTGCGTTGGAGGGACAAGTGGGTGACCTCGAGGGAAAGCTGGGGGATGCTCATCAGTCGGCTGAGGAAGCGGCGGAGTCGTTCCGCCTGGAGAGGGAGAACTTCAGAGGGAGTTGTCTGATTGGCGCCAGGTGGCGCGGCTCGCGGAGGAGGTGGAGAAAGGCGTCGTCGAGACCCTGGGGAAGAAGATCTTCGAGTTCTCCGGGAGGCCTTCGGTAAGTATGTAGACCATCATCGCCCCCCGGATCGTCGAAGTCGTCCATTCTTCCTTCCGGGACTGTGCAGAGCGCGTTCGGGAAGCCCCTCCGCCGAGTCGAGTCCCCCTCGCTCCGAGCAGGGCGAAGTGCCCGAGGATGTGTCCTCTCGAGCCCCGGGCCCCCTAAGCCGTCCCTCCTGGCCTTATCCTCAAAATTTTTAAGCATCCGCTTCGCTTTGGGCCAGTCTACTTGAAATGGATCCCTGGCCATCTCCTTCAGCCCCCGCGGCCAACAATTGCTGGTTGCATGGCCGTTAGCTTGGGTCACCTACTCCGGGTCTTTTGTTAACCAATTTTGCTTTGTCGGTGTCGATCTAGCTTTTGTTGGTCATCTTGTCGCGAGTAGATTGTTTGTAGGGTGTTCCCTTCGCCTTTATCCCCTGTAAATAAGACGCATTTTTTTACTCGGGTTAACTATTATAAACGAAATCGACTTACTTGGATTTCTTGTGTGCTTTGCGTTGTCGCCTTGTTCTTGGCTTGGGAATGGACGAAACCGGCGTTGGGGATTCTCCCCCGACTTATGAGCGCAGGGGTCGGTCAGCGAGGGCAGAGCTCCTCGGCTTAGGACCGGTCGGCGTCCGTGCCTGCTGGGGGAATTGCCCCCAGACTTATGAGCGCTAGATTCGGTCGGTGAAGGCAAAGCTCCTCGGCTTAGGACCGGTCGGCGTTCATGCCTGCTGGGGGAATCGCCCCCAGACTTATGAGCTCTGGAGTCGGTCGGCGAGGGCAAAGCTCCTCGGCTTAGGACCGGTCGGCGTCCATGCCTGCTGGGGGAATCGCTCCCAGACTTATGAGCACTGGAGTCGGTCGGCGAGGGCAAAGCTCCTCGGCTTAGGACCGGTCAGCATCCGCGTCTGCTGGGGGAATCGCCCCCAGACTTATGAGCTCTGGAGTCGGTCGGCGAGGGCAAAGCTCCTCGGCTTAGGAACCGATCAGCATCCGCGCCTGCTGGGGGAATTGCCCCCAGACTTATGAGTGTTGGAGTCGGTCGGCGAGGGCAAAGCTTCTCGGCTTAGGACCGGTCAGCATCCGCGTCTGCTGGGTGATTTGCCCCCAGACTTATGAGCACTGGAGTCGGTCGGCGAGGGCAGAGCTCCTCGGCTTAGGGCTGGTCAGCATCAGCGTCTGCTGGGGGAATTGCCCCAGACTTATGAGTGATGGAGTCGGTCGGCGAGGGCAAAGCTCCTCTTCCTCCTCCAGTGAGGCGGTGGTCCCCGGCCTTTTGCGTTATTGGCGACATGTCAACTCCGTCGGGATTTTAAGTAAAGACAATAAAAAGAATGCGTTTGTACTCTCATGAGTCCTGTCGGACCGGTACATTTGGAGGAAACGGAAAAAAGGAAATGAAGCTTAAACAGAGGATGTAAAACTAGATAACTCCCTCATACTAGGCTGCCACCGGGGGGAGAGACGTCGCCTGCTTACTCTATGATGCGGAGGGGGCCTTGGAGGGTGTTGATCTTCTTCCCCTTGTTCTGGCTGCGTGGAGGTCCCTTCTCCGTAGGCCGGCTCGTCGGCCTGATTCCTTGCGTGCCCTCGGCTCATCAGCTTCTCAATGTCCTTCTTCAGATGCCAGCAATCTTCCGTGTCATGGCCATCGTCCTTATGGTACTTACAGTACTTCTCCCGGTTCTTCCCGCCTCTTTTAGCCTTCGGTGGGGGGCGATCAGCTCGCTCTTCCTTCTGTACTTGGGCGAGAATGGCGTCTGGGGTGGTGTCCCTCGTGCTTTCTCCCCACTGCATGTTCCTCTGCCTCTTCTCGGTCCGGTACCCTTCGGGGCTAGCTCGTCCGCCGTCGCCACGCTTGGTCCCTCGAGCGGTTTTTCCCGCATCCTCGGCCAAGGCCTCCTCGGTCAGCATGAAGCGTTCAGCCCTCGCCATGATCCCGGGGAGGTCCTTTGGGGGGTCGGTGTGTAGGGACTTCTTGAGGCCCCTGTGGCGAAGCCCTTTCTTAAGAGCCGTCTGGACCACCAGGTCGGGTGGGTTGTTCACGTTCAGCCTTTCCGCATTGAAGCGGCGCATGAACTGTCGGAGTGCTCGGCCGGGCCTTGCACTATGTTGAACAGATGTTCAGGACCAGGTTTGATCAGCCTCCCAGCCATGAACTGTTTGCAGAACAACTGGGCGAGTTGCTCGAAACAGTCGATGGAGCGACCGGGCAGGCTGTGGTACCAGATCCTCGTCGCTCCCCTGAGAGTTGAATAGAAGCCCCGGCAGAGCAGGTCATCGTCAGCTCCCTGGAAGGCCATGTCCCCCTCGTAATCCATCACGTGGTGTGCCAGGTCTCCTATTCCGTCGTACTTTCCCAGCACCGGGATCCTGAATCGGGAGGGGACCCGGCGTCGGTTATTCTCCGCGATAAGGGACACAGGTCCCCGTGGATGCCTCAGGGATGCGGTATTCGCCTGTTTCCGGCTCGAGCAAGGGGTGGAGGTAGCACCGGCGCCGGTGGGGCCGGCTCCGTAGCCTTCGCCACGCTGGGGGTCGGGCTGACCCGACGCTCCCGACTCCTCCTGCGGGAGCTCCTGCTCTGCCGTGATCGGTCTCTGGAGTGGTGTCGTTCGCTTCTCCTGCGGTGGGACGACCGTGATCGACGAGACGATGCCGTCATCGATTCGTCGTTCGTCCCTTCAGTCTCTCTCCGGCTCCTTTCACGATAGGGCGAGGAGGCACGTGACCTCGCTTGACGGGAGCCGGACCGCGTGAACCGACGCTCTGCGTTCGGTTTCCGGGTCCCGTGGTCGTCGACCACCGTGGACCGTAAGTGCGGGGGACCCCCCGCCCATCGGTGGCTATCGTTCAACGCGCCCCCGTCAGACGGCGCGGGGCCGACAAGCTGCTGTACTGTCCGCGACCAACGTCTGGAGGCTCGCGTTGGTCTCCTGAGCCAGGGCACGGAGCTGTCCCTGTGTGGCCTAGTTCTGAGCTGCCGGTCTCTTCGATTGAGTGGGCGGGGTGGCCGTCGACGTGCGTGTCCTCGGGGTTGCCATTGGATGCGCCATTCTCCTCCTCCGGGATGGGGGTCATGCGCTTCCTTCCATTGCTGGCTCGTGCCATTGTTGGTGTGGTTTTCTGCTTCATGGGATGGTCTTCGGTTCCCACAGACGGCGCCAGATGTTTTAGAGTGTTTTCTCACTACAATGCGTTGACCGTGGAGAGCCCGGTCAACGTGGTCAAGGGGCCCGCTTTGGGTCCCTCGGGGGCTTCGAATCGGTGCAGAAGGGGCGAGGGGAAGCCTCGGCCCCTGGTTGAGACGCTCGGCCTCGGACGGTTGTGCTCGGCCTCGGCTGGTAGGGGGACGAGGGGTAGCCTCAGTCGCCCGGGTAAGATGCACGGCCGACGGGTGGCGAGGGAGAGTCTCGGACCCGATTAGGACGCTCGGCCTCGGTAGGACGTGCTCGGCCACGGCAGGCTGACGGTGAGGGGAAGCCTCACTGTCCGGTTGATCGAGTGGTTGGAGAGGGGTGAGGGGTAGCCTCGGCCCGTTGATCTGCTGTCCACCTGCGTAGACGAGAACGCTCGTCAGGGGGCCGGACCTTGGTTCCGGCCAAATCCCCTCCGATGCCTAAGTCAGATAGAGATCTGAGAAAGGAGGCCCGGCAGAGACGGTCCGACTCGTGAGGAGATCGTGACGGCGTCTCTTGGCGCGAGCGGGGGAGGAAGGAGATGAATTGGGGGAACGAGGTCGTTGATGGAGTACCTTAGGTTTAGTTACCTGAGATGCGGTCCTTTTCTTCGTCGTCTTCCTAGCCCTTTTATAGAGCTCCCGCTTGATTGCCTCCGGCCCACGTCCCACGCCCGCCAATGATCGTGACCCATCAGCTCCCCCCTCGCCGCCGCTCTCTCCGCCATGCCAGCACCTCCCATTATCGCTATTTAGTGGTCGCGCGTCCGGGGGAGTGGTTTTCGCAGGAGTGGGCGAGCGACCAACGGGTTATTGGGGCCGGGTCGGATCGACGTTCGAGAAGGTCCCTTGTAGGGCCTTTGTCGAATGGGCTTTGAGGACGCCGATGGGCTTTTGACCAGTAGTCGGGCTCTTGGGCTCGTGCTTTATGGGTCTCGGTCAAATAGGCGTAACAAACCCCATGATTACCATATCTTGTTGCATCAGATGCTTCCGGTTGCAGTTCGTCATGTCGATAAGAGGCTGGCTTCAGTTTTGATACCATTCTGTGGTTTCTTTAAGCAGGTGTGCTCTAATGTGATAGATGTCGCTGAATTTGAGGAGTTAGAGAGATGTGTCATCCTTACATTGTGCAATATGGAAAAAATTTTCGCGCCATCCTTTTTCACAATCATGGTCCATCTCACTGTGCACCTGGCACAGGAGGCACGTGTTGCAGGACCAGTACAATATCGGTGGATGTATCCCGTTGAGAGGTACATGCTTGTTCCTGTTAATGCTCTTTGATGGAGACAATCTGTACACATATATTAAATTATTTTTATTATTTTAAACCCACAGATTCTTAGGGTTCATGAAACAACTAGTTCATAATCGTGCAAAACCTGAAGGATCTATAGCAGAAAATTATTCATCACACGAGACCCTGATATTCATCTCTCGTTACTTGCGGGATGTTGAAACAAAGCTCAATCGACAGCCAAAAGTGATGGATGCCGTCTTCTATAATGACCGTGGGGAGGACACGCGATTTAATATGATGGATCTTGGCCAAGCCCATGCATATGTTATAAACAATCTAACGATATTTGACTCATATCGCAGGTAATAAAGCTAAGTTTTGCGCCTTTTATATCTACCGATGTTTTAAATCATATGTTATGTTAGCTTTCTTTATTTGTATCGCAGCCGTCATAAGATAGAGGTCATGAAAAATATGAATGCCAAAACTTTTGGCAAAAAAGTTGCGGACGCACACTCCAAAGAATTTCCTGGATGGTTGAAAATTCAGGTATTGGCACAGAGTAGACATGTTAACTATATTATTATAGGAAAATTAATATTGAGCTTATTAATATAGTAATATCTTTCATACTTTTCATGAAGGTTCAACGGAAAATTGATGGAGGTGCAAAACTAAGTGATGACATTCAAAGTTACGCCAGAGGTCCTCATGGCACCGTACATCGTTATGGAGGGTATTGTATCAATGGTTTTAGATTTAATACCACTGACGTCGAGAAGGAACGATGCACGCAGAATAGTGGAATCTTCTCATCTTTCTCACAATTATCGTATGATAGTAGCAAAGATCAACAACCCAAAGAAGGCCAAATCTTCTACTATGGACAGGTTGAAGATGTTGTTGAGATTTTTTATGGCTATCAGAAGGATGTTAGCCATGTGTTGTTTAAGGTTCGTTGGTGTGAGCAAGGTAAACAAAAGGACCCATTTGGCTACACGGTTGTAAATCTAAACAAGGAAATCTACATGAATGACAAGTACATGCTGGCTACCCATGCAAAACAATGTTTTTACGTAAAAGATATAATGGTAGACGATGCTTGGGTTGTTCTTCGAAATCCGCCAAGAGCCTATGCATACGAAGATGTTCCTGAGGATGATAATGAAGACGGCGACGACGACGTTGTAATCTTAGCCGATGAAGTTGTGGCCGAGTTTTCAATCGAGCAAAATAATGAAACGGCTGAGGATATTATACCGTTGCGTACTGATATGCCAAACTTGGAGATACAAGAAAATGTCATTGAAGATGAAGATGACGTAATCATAACAGAAGAAAGCCCAAGTATTAATTTAAGAAGCAGAGTTGAAGATCTTTCAACTGGTGTTCGGACTCGATCACAAATGGCGTCAACATCAAAATCGTGAAATTGCTTTAGTAAGCATAGTAGAAGATCTTAAACTAGAGTATCCTAGCTGGATTTTGTCTCCTTTAATCACAACCACTATGACACTATACATCATGCTCTAGCTGTTGGGTTTCAACGAATCTGGTTTTTTGCTTACATCAAAAACCAAAAATCACGTTGAACATAGATTTTCTTTCATGGCTGTTATTGAGTTTAAACGTGTGGTCACCCTGTTATTGTGAACTTTTTTACATACTAACTTCACTGTTTCTTGTTGCTCTTTAGCAAAATAGTGCATTAAGAACAAACTGTAGGTATGATAGTTGATTCACTGTTTTGCACTTACTTCATCCCAAAGATAGTTAACATTGTTTTGGTAAGTTCAAGGAATAGAAGTTTTTATGAAAAATCAAACAAGCAAGAATTGAACATGCTCAGATCCGATAATAATGACGAGTTTATTTCGATTGAGTTTAAGAAATTCTACAACATGCATGGAGTAAAAATATATTTCATTACATCAGAAGATTTACATTCTAATCGACTAACAAATAGGATGAATAAGACATTACTTGAGAACACATTGTACTGGATATTGACATCCGGATTGTCGAAAGGATATTGGACCAGATATATATTGATCTTAGAGAATCTTCTTAATTTCTGGTTGTGTATGTCCCAATGAGAATTTACTCCAAGCGCTTATCAACAGATATATAGTTTCCACAGCTACAGTTAAACTTGCTATTTTGATTATTTGTGTGTAACAGAATGATGCAATTTCAGTAAGATTCTCGAAAACCACCACCAGGTTGGGCAAGACATGCATGGATGCGCAGAAATAACAAAATTCTTGAAAGGCCTTGTGATAGACATGCATGTTTTTAGTTTTGTAAACGGTTTGCTCTCATATTTTGTTCATGACAAGGTTTCAGTTTTGTGAACTTGCAGCAATGCAGCAAGTCAAGTCAATTAGCGATCACGTACTCGTAGGGTTTTATAATTCTAGCAGTGGGTAGTAGGAGAACCTTGCAGCTGAGAGTCACGGTGGGGACATTGAATTATTGATCATGGTGGAATGCTTTTATATATCATGTTGGCAATAATCGCCTCAAAGATTAGAAATCTTCTGTTTTTGACTGAGTATTTTATTTGGATAAGGATAAGTATTCAATTGCCTCCAAGTCGTCGTTGGATGCAAATTAACAATACATTTTACCAATCCAATTAGTAGATAATGGCAGGTTTTGGATCGATCCCTTTGGATTTTACTTGGGTTTTTGTATAGTTTTGTTAAAGATTTGCAACACTTGCATAACGCAGGTGCTTTGTTTATATGCATGATGAGTACAGCTATCTCTTTATCTCCATGATAGTTCTGGCACTTTTCTTTCTGTTGGTTGGTGAGAAATGAAAGCAGAAGAGAAACTCAACTCACAATGTATTATATTCATGAGCCACAAATGAAGAAGCTCAATTTTATGATCCTATGGTTGTCACTTATCTAGCATTTTGGATATGCACGAGAGGTACAATTTTCGTAGGATAGTTTTATCATCGGATATAACAATATTTTTGCTGTTGCAAATGGTATTCGATGTGGCAAGATTCATCTTGAACCTGTATCTTCATTCACGATTTTAGGTTTACGAGTCGGATTTTTAACTAGTAGGGTATTAGTTGATTTGTGCACCTACTATTTTACTTGTGCACACAACCACTTATTTACATGTTTGCCACTCAAAATTTACAATAGGATAGAACACATGCTCATAAACTTGCTTAGGGGCTTTTTTTATGTATTCGTCCTTTCATTATTTCCTATTTTGATATTCGTTGCTCAAACTGTGTAATTTGATATCAGTTCCTCAAATCACTTAATTTGCACCAAATTAGTATTTGCTTTTTATTTTTTGTTTGAATTCTAAGTAATATTCCTTTTAGCTCCACCAATAATTAATCATTACCAGTTTTAACCTTCTCTTAACTGCTATCTCAACAGTAATGGCTTTAAAAACAAGTTACCTTTCCCCCCATGTCCTAAAAGCGTTCATCTAAACTTCGGGAAAGTTTAACTGTTAAATGATGTGTCACTAACCATGATCGAGTTCGGATTTTGGACGGAAAATATTACTGTAGAGTAATTTAGTGTAACAAATTTAGCACACTCGTATTGTATTGTACTGTATATAGATCCTGTGGTTGTCACGTCATATTTATAGATCCACTGCCTTGGCAAGCTCAATTTTACTCTTCTTATAGATGCCAACCTCAACAATTTAAAGGGGGCAATGATAAAGTGATTTACTATAAACACAAAAGAGAACCAGTACTCCCAAGTTCAGAAATTGCAACGAACCCAGTAAATATTTGCTATGTATGTGCCAGTTGGAAGATCGAAAGTGATTGCAACTATTTCAAATGGGCTAATAAGACAAAAGGGACAGATGATCTTCTTGAAGGGATTTACAGGAGAGCTAGAAGGGTGATAATTGGGTTGAAGATGCCTGGAAGATATTATAAAATTAATGCATAAGAAGCATGAGGGTGCTAACCTTTTGAAATTGTTGGGGGTGATCTATTTACGTCTAGTTATATTAGTATGTTGGTTTGTTGGTTTGTGGTGGTGTAGTATTCAGCGAGTAGAGGGGATCTTTAGAAATATATGTTGTTTTGTTACCTTTGTTGTATATGTCAGGCTATTGCCATATTAAATGTTTGGTTATCTTTTGCAAAGGGAGGACTTTCTTTCGCTCGATTTGTCTCCTTGTGAGGTGCTTTATGGAACTTGGTGGATGTGTTGATGTTAATGGTTGGGTTGTTAACTTGGCATAAGTTAAGTCGGCGTTGTATGACATTAGACTAAAGTTAAATCAAGAGCAAAATACTAATCAAGTACCAAATTTTAGCAAAACAATGAGTCAAAAAAATCATGGTCTAGACTCCAGTCAATGTGAAAAGCTTCTTTAAGCTTGGAATTCACGTGGATGTTAAACTCCAACATGATCACTGAACCACAGGTGAATGATCAGAAGATGCATATTTTGCGATGTTCATGACATGGAAACAAAAGCATCTGGTGTTCTAAGGTGTAGTAAATCAAATAATGAATCTTTTACTAATTGACATGAAAAATGATCAAAGTCATATTTTTTTTTAAAAATGCAGATGAAAAGATTGAGGGATGCTCTTAAATCTGGAGCACCATCCCCCTCCTCTCGGCCCGCCGAGTCAGGTATGCATATATGGGTATTATATCATGTCTTCAGCTTAATTTACACTTATTACTATGTTGGATGACTAATTGCTAATTCACGCATTTCAGGCCAGCAGTCGACAGGGGGCCAGGCCACTGCCCCATTCTCTCGGCCCACAGGGTCAGGTATGCATATATGGGTATTATATCATGTTTGCAGCTTAATTATTGCATTTATTACTATGTTGGATGACTAATTGCTAATTCACGCATTTTAGGCCAGCAGGCGACAGGGGGCCAGGCCGCTGCCCCATTCTCTCGGCCCACAGGGTCAGGTATGCATATATGGGTATTATGTCATGTTTGCAGCTTAATTATTGCATTTATTACTACGTTTGATGACTAATTGCTAATTCACGCATTTCAGGCCAGCAGGCGACAGGGGGCCAGGCCGCTGCCCCATTCTCTCGGCCCACAGGGTCAGGTATGCATATATGGGTATTATATCATGTTTGCAGCTTAATTATTGCATTTATTACTACGTTGGATGACTAATTGCTAATTCACGCATTTCAGGCCAGCAGGCGACAGGGGGCCAGGCCGCTGCCCCATTCTCTCGGCCCACAGGGTCAGGTATGCATATATGGGTATTATGTCATGTTTGCAACTTAATTATTGCATTTATTACTACGTTGGATGACTAATCGCTAAATACATGCATTTCAGGCCAGCAGTCGACAACAGTTCATATGGATGCATGTGGCTTAGAGGATATACCGATAGATACTCGGTCCATTGCCTCCTCCCATGCCGCTAGTTATTCCACACAGATTCCTGTCGAGACGGTACAGTTTGTTCCGTATGACGCCAGTGTAGGGGACTCTCCTTTACCACCTGCTGTAGAGGCTTATAGATTGGTACGGTCCCAGAAGACTGCTATGGATGCACGCCAGGAGATTTTAGATTTGTTTGCATCAGTGGCAAATGCTAGGATGATTGCTGCCAGAGAGGAATGCTTCCAGCGAAAGGGTATGAAAACATATTTCAATTATGTTAAATAAGAAGAACATGTTATATAACATTTTATTTATATTGTATGGTAATATCATTTTTTCGCAGGCGGGGAGAAGCCACCAAAGGTTGGACGAGGATACACCATGATCTCACACCTGATTCCACCAAAAGGGCAGCGAGTTGTCATCCAGTGGAGCTACGGTGCCCCCATTGGAGAGTGGGGGGGGCAAGTTTACGAGATTTTTGGCTGCATTGGCCAAAAGGGCCGATTTCTTCAACATTTGCCTCGGTTGGTCCGATCAAAGATTTGAAACTTTGGTCATATGTTGGCGCTACATTAACGTAAGTATGTTATATTTCAATTTATTACTTTCATTATGTATATAATTTGTATATGTGTTTTTTCGCAGAGGCATTACGTGCTGGATGGAAACCCAAATGCATGAGAGTTTTGTTTTAAGAAGAAGATGAAGGATGTGTTGGTCCAATGGCGTAATTACTTGAAGGATAAGATCTGGTTGGGTTACACAGCAGACTGGGAGCGCTGGTGGCATATGGACGCCCGAGCAGATCCCATCCAGTTCTTTGGATCATGTGTCTATTGGGAGTCGCCAGATGGGATGGTATGGTTCAATTTTGGTTCATGTTAATATGTTTTAATATCCATTTTGCTGACATGCTTTTTTTAAAAGAGGATTGCGGATATTGCCAAGGCGAACCGCGAAAAGACACGAGAGTATGATCATCATGCCGGCTCCAAGAGCTATACCAGACATGCCCACGATTTGGCGCTACAGGTTATATGTTCAAATTTAATTTTTAGCATATAATATGTTATAATGGGATATATGTCTAATGTCAGTCTATTTATTTATCTATTTGTTTTTAGGGCAAGCCGGATTTGGATGCATTGGTGGGGCGCACCCTTACACATGCCCACCCCAAGTATGCTGATATGAATAAGCTGAAAAAGAATAAGCAGTTGCTTGTAAGTAATAACTAATGTTTAATAATATTGTTCATATTAAGTATAAATTTAATGTTGGTTGCATTTGTTTCAGGCTCTTCTGCGTCAGGCTGTAGCAGATCTCAGGTCACACTCTGAGGCAGGCTCGAGTTGCTCTGGACCGCTCACCAGGGAGGAGGAGGATGGCCTCATTGCAGGGGTGCTCGGAGGGCCGAGGAAGAACCGGTATCGGTATAGAGGTTCAGAGAGTAGAGACTATGGACAGTCGACCAGTTCGTCTTCATCAGGTCCTGAGAGTACCCGACGCCCAGAGCCCACCGATCCACCAACGGACATGCATGAGTTCACCGCCACGTTAACCAAGATGATAGAGAAGATTGAGAAGCATGACCAGGATTACCAGTTATTGCTTGCTTGCATGCCTCCAGAGATGCAAGAGAAATACCAGCGGCTCCGTACTGATTTGGTAAGAATTTATATTAATTATTCAATTATGTGAATCTAATTAAAGTGAATACGAACAAATATGATGGAGAGATGCAAATTCTGTAAAATCTAACGGAACATAATATTCTGACTATTTATATATACACCTAGTATAACATATTATAGGTGTAATTTGTTACACCCAGGGATGTATATAACTAAGTTGGGCATTGATCCAGTAACCTTGTAACTTTGAAATAAATTTTCCATCATTGATGTTGCTTTGGTAATATAGTGCTAAATTGAAGTGAAAGTTTGAGAGCTGCATCAATCCAGGAAACTAAACGGAAAACTAATGTGTGTTGGATTTTTAATATTTAGTTATTTCCGGCAGAAAAGTTGTTATGTACATCGCCTTAGTGAATTGGGTCATGTTCATGTACGAGCTTGAAATATGGAGAGATTTTATATTGCACTTCTTTTTCTATTCCCTGAGAATTATGAATCTTACAAGGATGGAATTCTAGAGCTTGCTTTCATGTGAGAGTTCTGTTGGCAAGCGGTTTAGAATTTAACTTCTATAAGATGGTGATAATTTAACTTGTCGCTGCTGCAAGATGGCTAAATATAATTGTAATGTTAAATTTGCCTTAAAAGCCAAGGTGTTGTGCTGTTGTGAACTTATCATAATCAATCACATCCTTATCAGTTTATACATACAAAAAAGATTACTATGCAGAAAAATTATTTGCAAGGAGGGGATTAACTGTGGCAACAAAGGTTTTCATTTGAAGATTGCTGACTAGTTGATGTGGCCATATATCTCTAATATTTCTTAGCTCTGTTTACTTTTGACAATGTCAGTAGTGATCCACACTAACATTAACATATGAGTTATGAGTTGGATATTGATGTTGCATGGGGGATGGAAGGCAACTTTGTGAACATGGAAAATATCAAATTTTAGGGGAAGAAAGAATCTACATGGAATTAGACATAGCATATTAACTATTAACTGATTAGTTAAAAGAAAGATTTGAAGTATCTACAAAGGATTTCTGTAATAAATTATTTATGATCTTTTCAGTCTTCTATGATCAGTTTTTGTGTTCACCTAACATGATTTCACATCATACGACTTTTACCTGTACTTTTAACTCTTGAAGTCATGAACTGTTACATTTGATTTCTGTGTGAACATTTGTGATTTTATATACCATATCTTGGTAATAAAACAATGACCTTTTGTAGTTAATACCAGTGTTCATTATCTCAGTAGTATATAAAGTTAGGGATTTTATATACCATATCCTGGTAATAAAACAATGACCTTTTGGAATAGATGAAAGACTTGAACTAGGACACTCAGGTCTCTTTTCTAGACGTAGGCTTGTGTGTGTCTGCTCATGTTTTCTATGACAATGTTAAATCGATCCCCCATGATCAAATAGCAAGGAATCCCCAAGAAGACAACAACATAATTTGAGTAGCTAATTGGGCATAAAAATGATAGTTTGAACAGACCAGAGCTCTATAATATTGCTGCTATGGTCGCTTCAGTGTTTGTGCATTTTTTTTGGGTCGGATAAATTATGACTGCATTACTACTAATATATGTAAATTTTGTGCAAGATAACCTCAGATTTGTGCAAGATAACCTCAGATATTTGTAAATTGCAACCTCAGATATATGTATTGCAACTGATGTCAATTCTCTGCCATTGGTGTGTTTTTGTAATCTTTCTTTTATTCTTGTGCAAATTTATGTTCTCAATTCATGCTTATGCATAGATAGATAAATGAGTAAATAAGATTCGGATAAAATTTTAAGCCATATATTCTCTAGTGCCTTTGCACTTGACTTGAAAAGTTCATCCAGATACATGATAACCAGTTCTCATTCCTTAGGCCAACCCATTCATTCCTTATTCTTTTTTCCTTTTGTTTCAGGAATTGCGTATGCAAGGCGGAGAGGGTGGAGGACAGGGTGGAGATCAGCATTGACGGTTTAATTGTTTTTTTTCTTGGTGTGATGTTGAGGGGGCCGTGGGGCAGTTATGTTTAGTTAGATTGAGAGTTTACTTTTTGTATTGAGAAGGCTGATGGGCCGTTGTGTTGATGACTTATATGGAAACGTTTTGTATTGAGTGGACCGAGTGGCTTTTACTTATATGTGGAAACTTTTTGTTGCTTTGTTTATTAAAATTTGTTGATGATGTCGTGTGAATTTTGATTGCACATGGATATTTCTTGTTTTCTGCTAATTGTGAATTTTGACTGTACAATAATCTTTAAAGATTTTCTATTTTTTTTAAAAAAATTAAATAAACAAATTAGCCACGGATTGTCTGTGGCTAATACACATTAGCCACAGCAGTCAACTAGGGAAAACACCGTGGCTACCTTAATGTTGCCACGGAATTTCCGTGGCATTTAAAATTACTATGGCCACCAATTCCCGTTACTAATGTATAGTGGCGACGGAAAATTATCCGTGGGAAAAACAATTTGGCCACTGTAATTCCGTAGCAAAAAAAATGTGTATTGCCACGGATGTCCGTGGCTAATACCTTGCAGCCACGGGAACATTAGCCACGGATGTCCGTGGCTAATACCTTGCAGCCACGGGAACATTAGCCACGGATTTCCGTGGCTAATACCTTGCAGCAACGGAAACATTAGCCACAAATGTCCGTGGCTAATACCTTGTAGCCACGGAAACATTAGCCACGAACGTCCGTGGTTACTGTTCCGTGGCTATTGTTTTCGCCACGGAATTTCCTCTATTGGCCACGGATTTTTTCGCATTAACAACTGCACTTTTCCCCACGGAACATTAGCGAGGGAATTTCTAAATGTCCGTGGCTAATGGCTTTTAGCCACGGATTTCAGGGTATTAGCCACAGATTTGTCCGTGGCTAATGCACAGTTTTCCAGTAGTAGTGTCACTCAATGGTATGTTAGATGCAAATTTTTTTATTTCTTTATGTCACAGGTATGGAGTTTTGCATTTAAATTTCTCATTTCTTATTTATTTTTTGGTGAAGCAAGTATGTCACCGTGACTTAAAACTTGAGAATACTTTGTTGGATGCAAGTCTAGCTTTATGTCTGAAGATTTGTGATTTTGGATATTCCAAGGTACATGGTACATAGCTGAAACTGATAATTCGTTTCATACACTGATGTGCTGCTGATGTAGCTAAAGTTTAGAAAGTAATTAATAAATTCCAATTTCTCATTCCCATCAGTCATAAGAATTGTAAGATGTAATTGTCCTATGAATATCTTGATGTTCCTCAAGAAAGCTACTGCTAGCTGTAGTGTGATGGGGTGGTTGTGAATCTATCCTTCCTTTTAAAATGTACTGCTTGGTTTGCCTGTTTAGGCTAGTTCTTCTGAAATGAAACAGAAGTTTTATTTCTTTCATATATGCAAGCTTCTATTTATATGTAGGGAATTATGTAGATCAGGTGGCACCTGATCTAATAGATCTTGTGCAAAACACAAAAAAGTAGGCCACATGGAATGTACAAGCCCATGTGGGACTTGTACTTTCCAACTTATGTGTCTTGGCACCTGATCTATTAGATCAGGTGCAACCTTTTCTACATTATTCTCTGATATGTATAATAGAATTTAAGTATGTGTTAAATGCTTCAATTAGATTTGTAGCATTTGGTCTAGATTCTCATTTCAGAGGTTTGGCAACCTATTTGTCACGGGAATTGATTTGCGCACCCACCGTTTTACTATCGCGCACATGCCACTTATTTACAAGTTTGCCATTCAATTACATTATGCGCACATACCACTTATTTCGCTTTTACTCTCGTCTGCCCCCCCTCGACGACGACGTGGACTCCAACGAAAATTTACTAGGTTTTGGAATAGGCAGTGGAAAAGAGGGAGATGGGGGCTGGAGAGTTCGGGAGATGGGAGGGGGCCTGTGAAGGTCAGAAGAGGGGGGCGATGGAGGGGCATGGAAAGAGGAAGAGAGGGGCTAGGGAGGTCGGAGATGGGGGAGGGGGGCTGGGGTGGTCAACAGAGGGGGTGGCAGAGGGGTCGGCGGAAGAGGAAGAGGGGGTTTGTGAGGTCGGAGGAGGATGAGGTGGGGCTGTGGAGATCGGAGGCGGGGTCGGCGTCACTGCCTATCATCATTCGCTCTTCGAACGACCGTTTTACTCACCGCACACACCAAGGGGCATTTTCAAAAGGTTAGCCTTGGGAGAGCGCGATGAGTAATTTCAGTGGCAAACTTATAAATAAGTGGCATGTGCGTGGGAGTAATGGCAAACTTGTAAATAAGTGATAGGTGCGTAGATTAAAACGGTTCGTGCGCCCATTTGTCACTTATCTTCATGGCAAAATTACATTTTCCCTCAGAGGATTTGTTGGGTATCTGGTTTGTTGGGTAATTTTGGTGGGTTTTGGTGGGATTGTTTTTTGGGTTCAATCAAAATCTTCTCTATCTCTATCTCTCTTTCTGTCACAAATCAATGGCGGAGCCAAAGAAGGAAAATGGAGGAGATTGTGGAAGAATGTCAAGTATCAGCTCGTGAAGAAGGTCAAAGATAACGAAAAATTATTTTTCATACTAACCAAACCAAACAAGAAAAAGAAATTTGTCATTTACTTTTCTTTCTCTTTCTCTTGCCCTTTTCTTTTTTACTTTTCTTTCCTTTAATTTTCCTCTAACCAAAGATTCCAAACATAGACTAATAAGCGCAGCCACTTTTTAAGTAGAATTTATGCTCAAGCATAAACGGCTAGCTGGAAATTGCCTTTTTTTTTCTAATTAAATGTCTTAATGATCACTTCATTCTTCAAGTTATGCATGGATGTCGATAGCAAACTACTGGCTAATTAACATGGATGCCCCTTGTTTAGTTTTATGTTACACGCCTCAAGCTATCTTACAACGATACACTGTAAAACAAATAAATGTGGGGTTAGGAAGACGGAACATTAAACAAAGAGGGAGAACCACAGATGCGCATTTTTTTGGTAGAAGAGTGGTATTCAGTAAACGATGAGAGACTTGGATATAGGGTAAAATCCATGTACAAAGTTGGACTGAATCTGTATCGACCGAAACTTATCCATGAAAAATTCCATTATCAACCGTCAGAAGGAAAATTCAAAAAGAGAGAAGGTGAAAAAAACGATTAGAATTTTGTTTTTGAATTGATATCCGACAATAAACGATGAGAGAGTAAGGTTTTTGGAGAGGGGTACGTGTCATGAACGAAGACCGTTGGTGTCAATATCACTCAGCAGCTATGAGAAACTTTCTTGGCGTGACTATTAGGTATGGTCACATCATCGTCCTTGCGTTCCACAATCGTTTCGCCGCGCGTCTCTTTTCAGCAGCAAGGATAAGGTTGTGGACATCTCTCTAATCACCGCTATCCTCTCCCTGTTTACATTTTGTTTCTTACTATCGCTTTATCTGGCTCCCTTTGTTTTTTTACGTCGGCGCGTTGGGGAATATTCCCAACAGCCCACAGGGATTCGGCCCTTGTTAAAATTTGTGCATTTTTTTAATCTGCAGCTAGCAGCCACTCGGATTCTATAAATGGAGCCGATCCCTCATAAAAGAGAACCCACACTCCAACTCAAAGTAATCTGCTGCAAGCAGGTCATAACACACAAGACATGTATCGCTTCACGCTACTTCTGAGCCTCCTAGGTGCGTGCTAGTTTTAATTACTTTGTTCATTTGCAATTAATCAATCTGATGACATTAACTAACTATGTTTATTTTGAGCAACAGCCTTAGCAGCAGCTGCCTCTGCTGCCAATTTCAACGGCCTCCAGGACGAACGGAAAATAATTCAGGTGGACTTCACGGAAGAGCTCGACGTGGAAAGGATCACCGGCGAAAGTTACATTAACTTCATCAAGAACCTTCGTCGTCGACTGGCGGTGGGATATTCCCATGGGACCCCGGTGCTTCAGGTCCACAACGAGAACGATCCTCGAGGGTTCGATGTCAAGCTGACGTCCGGACCACGAGTGACCACCGTGAGAATCCATCGCGACACCCTCAACCTGCGCGGCTTCCAGATGCAGAGAAATCAGAGGTGGTTCGAGTTCGGGCGGTCGGAGCAGGCACCGCCTCAGTTCATCGAGGGATCCGAACTGCTGGAGTTCGACAACAACTACAGTGACCTCGCCGCCGTCGCTCAACAGGACATACTTGATGTATCCTTCAACAGGAACGCGCTCAAAGACGCCGTGTCTAAACTCGCCGCGTCCACCAATTCGCAGGAGAGAGCCAAAGCGCTGATCGTCGTGTCCCAGATGATTTGCGAGGCAACCAGGTTTGTGGACGTCGCCAATCATTTCGCCTCCAACATTGAGAGCAGGGAGCCCGTAAGGCTTCCTCAGTGGATGCTGAATGACCTCCAGAGCAACTGGGAGCGCTTTTCCTACATGGTTCTCAAGTCGGATGCCGATCCCTGCTACCAGTTTGATCCCCCGACCATCCATGGACAAAAAGTACAGAATGTCGATGAGCTGCGCAACTATTTGGGCATCATGATGAGGGATCCCGATACCCTCAACCCACCGTGTGCCGCTACAGTTTATCGCCAGATGAAGAAAGTATATGGGTTCAATGCACGCCCCTTTGGACCCAGGGTACGTGCTTCTCCTGCTTATTATATCACGCAATCATCGATTCATTTGCAAATTTTAAAAAGTATGTTTACGTCGGGATTTTCTTCCCTGAAATCAGATGGTCGTTGAAGCCTGAAGCAGTAGGTCGCCTTCCGGCTGCTAGCCAAGCCGCACTACTCGTACTGAAGCAGGGACAGCATGCCCACTTTGAGAAGTGAATAAGAAGCAGCTGGAGGTGGTTTTGTTGTATATATCATGCTAGCAGTCGCTATCTATGTACCGATCGAGTCTAGTACTGAATAATGTTCTCTCCCGTGCTTTGGTTTAAGAGTTGTTTCATGTGAATCCTTTTCTGCACGTTTCAAAGACAGAGAGCAATGTTCAATCGGTGCTTATCCTTCCCTTGTTTCTATCATTGTCACCCTAAACTTCTGTTGAAATATAATAAACTCAAAATAAAAATCCATGCAAATACCTGTTTCTTTATCAATGCAAACTAACCGACAAATATTTAATCACATTAGTTTTCAAAGCATCATTTGCTTATCTTCTTCACGAAGAAGCCAATGGAAATTATAAGGAATTTTTACAAGAGAAAAAAAAGAAATATAAAGGAACCATCCAAGAAAAAGAAAGTATTCACTTGAAATCATATCTTTTTGTTAAAGCCCTCTACAGATTAAAAAGTATGTTTAGATGAAATTGTGCAACATCATTAATCTTAATCACAGCAATGCGTCCTTCTTGCTGACATCTTTTACTTGGAAAATTTTCAATTTCCCTAGGATTTCGACATAACAGAATGTATATAGTGTTTCAATTGAGTTTTACACCCTCTCCCCTAATATATGTTATGGCTCCGATCTCAGGTAAATAAGTTTTTCCCTAGTTCTTTGTAGAGCATTTTGATTTAATTTTGGGGAAGTGTAAGCCGTTGTGAGCTTTCCAAACGAAGAACCCATAATAGATGGACAATGACCACCGATTAGGGGTGTGTGGGTCCGGATACCTTGTTTATTTTTGTTACCCGGATCCTACCCGGTAAGGGACCGGTTCATAAAATTTGGACCCGGAACTATTACGACTAATATCAACGAGCCCGAATTACGGCGGCCCACGACCCGACCTCAAAGGAGAAGCCCACTAGAGAAGACGGGCCCGCCCGAAGGGGGCCCACGGATGGGGTTGAAGGCCCAGCCACTTCGCCCTCGGGGGCACCCGACTAGCCCCCATTCGGCCGGACTAACCGCTCCCCTGAATCCGCGATCCCATGATGACCATTAACGGACCCGTTAATGGGCCACCACTCCACTACGCACGAGTTGGAGGAGGCGGAGGCGGATCGCAAGGACGTGAGAGGAGGCAGGACGTGGGGCAATCAGGGAAAACCCTATAAGGGAAAGGCCAGGACGACGGAGAAGGGGATCGAAACTCAGCCCGAGCTGCTGCACGTGCACTATAGTAGCAGCCCGAGCAGTAGCTCAGGTGCTGCTGCACCTGAGTCTGCTTCTCAGACGTGCACGAGTTGCTCGGGCTGGCAGCGCCCGAGTCACTCATGTGCTGCAGCTCGGGCGCAAGCCCGAGCTGCAGTTTCCGAGCCTAAAGCTCTCTCGGTCGGAACCAAGGTCCGATCCCCCTGACGAGCTCTCTCGTCTATTCAGGATCAGGAGATCCAGCGACGCCGAGGCTTCCCATCAGCGTCTTCCCAGCCGGAGCCGAGCGCCATCATCCCCGAGTCCGCTCGTCTCCATCACCAGGTCGTCGCTCTGCTGAGGCCACCCCTCGACAAGCTGATGCAAGGGTCCGCGCATCCCTCACCGAGCGACCCCGCCTTCAACCGATCCCGGAGGTTGCCGTCCCGCCGAGGCTACCCCTCGGCGCGCCGAAGAACGTAACCGCGCCTTCCTGCCCAAGCGAGCGTGCCCACGACCGACCTCAAGGGTCATCTCCGTCCCACGTGGCAGCTACGGCAAATGCGGGGGTCCTGCGTGTCCCCTTTTGACCGCGTTGACCCCGCACCCTCTGGGCCTCCATACTATCGATTTACGGATGGAAAAAACACGCGCAAACAGATACCAAATAGCATACTATTATATTAAACGAGATGTTATAGATAATTGGTCTCGAGGGCATACATCTCTCAACAAATACGTGTATGCTGTAGGACTCAAATATGACCAAAAATACGTAGCATACATAAAAAACATGAGGTGTACAATGCGGCCCAGCTCGTATTGAGAAAATTGGGTGTTGAGAGTCGATGGCAAACCTACTGGCTACTTAACAATTTCGTTCTCCGTTTTGTTTTATTTTATATGCTCCAAGCGATCTTCCAACTATGCAATGTAAAAACAAATACATGTCCGGTTAAGAAAACGGATCGTTAAACAAAGAGAAAACCACTGAGTGGTATTCAGTAAACGATTAGAGATTCGGATATGGTAAAATCCTTGCACACTAATATGTTTGCATCCATGCTACGTGTCATAAACGAGGACCGTTGGTGTCAATATCACGCATCAATTATTAGAATTTTGCTTGCCATGACTATTAGTCTATTAGCATGCCTGCCATGGCCCCGTCATATCGTCCATGCAGTCCACCGTCGTTTCGCCGCGCGTCTCTTGTCTGCAGCAATCCTTGAACAAAGTTCAGTGAGTGCGCAGTGGGCATTCAAAACCCCCACAGGATTCGTACCTTGATAAGTTGGTGAAATCTCTTATCACGTCTATCTATCCGTTCCCTGTTTATATTTTGCTTATATTTTGTTTCATGCAATATGTCGACCTTCCTGCTAGTACGTGTAATAAACGTAGGCCGGAGGTGTCAATATCACTCGTCAATTAATGGATCTTTTTCTTGTCATGACTGATCATACCATGCCAAAGTATGGTCCTGTCGTCGTCCTCTGCATCCCACAATCGTGTCGCCTACACAGGGGCGACTCGATCGCATTCTATAAACTTATTTTCTTTCAAGAATGGTTAGGGTGTCACAAAGTGGCACACAGAGGCAGTAAGGGTTTTGCTTCAGGAGGTGGATTAATGACACAGAGTAAATTCAGAGTATCACGTTTGGCACTCAATTAATTGGTGATACATAATAAATTGGGTTATTGTAGCTGAGTGGTAATCAGTAAACGATTAGGGATTTGGATGTGGTAAAATCCATACACAACATGTTTACATACATGCTACGTGCCATGAAGGAAGACCGTTGGTGTCAACATCACTCATCAATCACTAGAATTTTTCTTACAATGACTATTACCACGCCTGCTATGGGTCCAATTATTGTCCTTGCGATCCACAATCGTTTCGCCGCGCGTCTCTTTTCAGCAGAACTCGTTGCACAAAGGCCCAGAGAGGGTGCAGTAACAAACAAGGTTGGGGAAATCTCGTATGACCCCTATCCTTTCCCTGCTAATATTTTGTTTGTTACCATCCTTGTTGGTTTACTTTATCTGGCCTCATTTGTTTTTTTACGTCGGCGCGTTCTCGGTTCCCAACATCCCACAGGATTCGTGCGTTGTTCATCTGCAGTGGCCGCTCGATCGGATTCTATAAATGGAGCAGCTCGCTGTTGAGGAGAATCCACGATCAGACTCAAAGTAATCTGCTACAACCAAGTCAAACACAAGGCCGATCGCCCCCAAGTTGCCCGTAATGTATCGCTTCACGATACTTCTGATCATCGTTGGTACGTAAATAAGTTCTAGCCAGCTAGTTGTATTTAGATTGTTCTTTTGAAATGACTCGGACGATGACATTAATTAATTAATTAATTAATTAATTATGTTTGAGCAACAGCCGCCGCCGCGGCAGCTGCTGCAGACGAACGAAAGATAATTCAGGTGGACTTCACGGAAGAGCTCGACGTGGAAAGGATCACCGGCGAAAGTTACAATAACTTCATCAAGAACCTTCGCCACCGACTGGCGGTGGGATATTCGCATGGGACCCCGGTGCTTCAGGTCCACAACGAGAACGATCCTCGAGGGTTCGATGTCAAGCTGACGTCCGGACCACGAGTGACCACCGTGAGAATCCATCGCGACACCCTCAACCTGCGCGGCTTCCAGATGCAGAGAAATCAGAGGTGGTTCGAGTTCGGGCGGTCGGAGCAGGCACCGCCTCAGTTCATCGAGGGATCCGAACTGCTGGAGTTCGACAACAACTACAGTGACCTCGCCGCCGTCGCTCAACAGGACATACTTGATGTATCCTTCAACAGGAACGCGCTCAAAGACGCCGTGTCTAAACTCGCCGCGTCCACCAATTCGCAGGAGAGAGCCAAAGCGCTGATCGTCGTGTCCCAGATGATTTGCGAGGCAACCAGGTTTGTCGACGTCGCCAATCATTTCGCCTCCAACATTGAGAGCAGGGAGCCCGTAAGGCTTCCTCAGTGGATGCTCAATGACCTCCAGAGCAACTGGGAGCGCTTTTCCTACATGGTTCTCAAGTCGGATGCCGATCCCTGCTACCAGTTTGATCCCCCGACCATCCATGGGCAACAGATACAGAATGTCGATGAGCTGCGCAACATCTTGGGCATCATGATGAGGGATCCCGACACCCTCAAACCCCCGTGTTCTCCAAGTGTTCTTTATGAGAAAATGAAGAACATCCTTGCGTTTCAGGCTCGCAACTTAATCTGAACCCACGGTTCGTACTCATCTTGCTTTCTCATATCGTATTAATCAACTTACTGATTAGGCACTGATGTAGTTTACCTCTTGCTTTCCCCGTCAAAATCAGCTGGTGCGGTTGAAGTTTGAAGCGGATCATGTCGCCTTCCGGTCGATGCTAGTAGTCCCTATGTAAAGAGTGTAGTAAATAATGTTCTCTGCAATGGTTGAATGAGGTCGTTCCTTGTATCCTCCCGTACTACAATGATTAAGAGAACAGATCAATAAAGCTAAATGTTGGAGTAATGTTCAATATTGTTTCTCGTCTGCTTGCATACATGTGATCCATGATATATATGTGCGTGTTTTCCCTTCAAACTTTTTATTTGCTCCCGCAATTATTGGGTCATTGAAAATCTTACCCATACTGGAATTGATGACTGAAGATCTTTGTCCATAGTGAGGTCTGGAGTCCAGTGTCGTAGCACTATCACCCTTTTATCGAACATCCAAGGCCCTCCTTGGAGTACCTTGCTGCAATCTTCCTCCAGCTCAAACACGAAGAAGAAAAAGCCATTTTCTCTAGAGTGGACCTGTAAAGTACCCTTTGGCCGCCACAAACGATAGACACATGCACGAAGGTGAGAATATAAAGGTTTGTCACCCACAACATAACCAGCTAGTGTCCGTCCCCATTTTGCAACATTAGTATAGATTGCTTCCTGCGAAATCCAAGGGACAGTCTTGCCTGAAGGAACCTCCCGAAGAGGATAGTAAGAGCATTTGCTAATCTCTTCCACAGCGCGCCCAACAGAAAAAAGCAAACTCCTGGCTTCTCGACTGTCTTCGCCACTCTCAATGGTTGGCCGACAGCTTTTTCCTTCCGAATGTTATTAGAATTCCGTTGTAATGCGGGATATTCTTCAACGTAATTGGGTGTTGACTTTGCTACAGCAGACGTAGACATCCTTTGAAGACAGAATGAAGAACATTGATGAAAAGGGTTTCCAGTGTTGATACAAGCGGGATTGGATCTGCTACCCATGATCTGCTCGTGGAACAAAGTTGACCCAGATCAGTCGGCCAGCGGGGAAGACGATCAGAACAACCAGACCGGATCTGAACCCGCCGGAGGAGAGCCCCGCGACTTCCTGAGTGTGCCTGATGGGTGAGATCTGGCGTCGAGAGCACCTGATGCCTGAAGAGATTGCTCTCGGGGGCCTGTTACTTATTTGATATTTACGCAGGTCCTGCAGTTTACCAGTGAAAACAAAATAGCCACAATCCAGAGATGTACCAATACTCAAACCAGCGTACATTATTACAGTCCAAATTAAAATACAACAGCAAGTAGCACTCTCTCACCAATACATCAAGGAAATACAGAAAGGAAATGCGGAAAGGAAATACATAACATAGCACACTCACACCAATACAAACAACTAAAATTCTGCAGTCTCCGGGTCGTACTCTGGCTCTGTAAACTCAGGGGCAATTTCTTCAACCTGGTCGTCGTTTGCCGGTGCCATAAATGGAACCGAAGGTAAGTCACAACAATTCTAAGTAGAGAAAAGAAGCAGTGCACAAGTATGAGAAAAAGTAACTAAGTACAAACAAACTGGAGTGAAAATAAAGTACGGAGCAACTAATGTATGCAACTGAGTAGTAAATGTAAACTGAACTAGAAAGGAGAACAACTGTACTGTGGTAGAGCAAGTGTGAAGTAGACTAAGCAAGAGAAACAATGCTACTGCTGTAGCTAAAGGTACGACAAGTAAAGTACTGTGACTGCACAAGCATAGTAAGTAACGTACATGGAACATGTCAAGTAAAGGTGACTGTATTAACTAAAGAAAAGGTGATAGTGATGAAGATCGATGGCATCACACAATCATGATTCACATCCTTGCGGTCCAGCGGAACACGGCCAGGGAAGTGACTAAGCCATGATCACTTACCCCAAGTCTAGCAAGGGTGATCCAACAAACTTAGCCAAGCACATTGACCGAATCATGGTCCATTGAAGGAAGCTTATCATTCTTATGTGTGCCACCGATAAAAACTTATACGCTAAACTACGTGACTCAAGTCGGAGAGTACAATATGTGACCATCGAGTCCATCTATTGCCTGGGTGCGACCCAGACGAATGCCGAAACACAGGCACTGTACATGTAGTTTGCCGAAACTCAGGCAGCGGGACGAGATGCCGAAACACAGGCAGCGGGACGGGAAGATTGAACTCCAGTCACTCCCGCACTCTCTCGATCTATGAGTTACCCCAAAAACCCCAGTGAAGTGTCAAGTGTTCTATGTACATATTTTATACGGGATGTTCCACAAGATGTTCCATGCGATGTTCTACCAGATATTCCACACGATATTCCATAACATGTTTCTCAAGCTGTTATCAATTCTTTGTTCATAATGATGGTTAACCAGGACCACTGGTTTGAAAACCAGAAAGTAAAGCAGAGTATATGTTAAGAAATTTGAGGATAAAGCCAAGTCCAACAAACATGGAATATAAAAACTGTTGGTGTAGGGGTGGTAGTTTCGTTAGCACACAATTTACCCAAATTGATGATTGTTTGTTATAACCATCAAAGTTGAAAGTTGGCAAAGTAATCTGTAGTTGATTACTTCCCTATTAGATTAAGTCTCTAGTTCAGTTCAAGTCAAGTAGCCGTTCGGAGGCTATAGTGATGTTCTAAGTTCATACGGGTACACTTATCTAATTTTCTAATTTTAGAATTAGTCGTGACTTACCAATTTCGAGGTTGTCGTAGCTAGCTGGAATTTGATCTAGGGCTTCCTCTGAAGTAGGTGCACAATAGTTGGTACCTGCAACACAAAAACATTGATTAAAACACGTAACGTTCCTATCTAAATATTCTGATCGTTCTGATTTTCAAAACTGGCTAAAACGGTGTCGGAAAACATTCTAAATTTTTCTATAGCCTAGATATGATGAAAATAATTTTTCTGCAAGAGGAAATATTTTTCAGATGCTTCTGTTAATTTTTATAATTTTTTCAAAGCTCAAAATCAATTTAAAATCTATTTTTCAATTACTAACGTATTTATTCAACAATTTATTCTGGATACAATCTACATCGGAATGTTACAAGTGAGCTGTCAAAATGACCGTCTCGAAGAGTTCTTTAACATATATTTTTATCACATATAATTGTACGTGAAAATAACAAGTTACAGATTTTTAATCGAAAATAACGTATTTAACTTTTAGGCTTAAAAATTAGTTCTGGAAAAACTAAGTATCGGATTGAGATGAAACTAGTGCCATTGGGTCCAGAATGTCATTTCTGATTTTCTAGAGGTGGTCTCATATTTTTCTGGCCCCTATATAATTAGTTATGGATTAAAAGCCCTAAAACCCAATTATTAATCATTTAAAATTACGAAAATTACGAATTTCCTCATATTTACAAGTTTGCCACTGAGCAAACTTACGCCGCTTGATGACAGTATCGGAGATGGGGGAACTCGTCGGCGGGGCTCGGGCGGCGCCTGCGGAGGCGGGGCGGCGTTAGGGCGGCGGGTGCCGGCGGCTCAGGGGGCGGCGCAGCGGGGCGGAGCTAGGCGGGAGGGAACGGCGGTCGGAGGCGGAGAGCTCGGCGAAGGCGGATGCGTGGGTCCGTGAGGATGGAGGGAGGCAGAGCAGCAGCCTCGGGTGCTCCGGGTGCTTGGGGTTCGCCGGCGGGGGTGACGTAGAGGCAGTGGCAGTCGGAGCTTCGGGGGTTTCGGGCACTATCGTCGGGGCGTGGGGCGTCGCTGGAGAGCGGGGGAGCGCTTGGCGGTGGTCGAAGCTTTGGGCGGTGGGCGGCGTCGCTCCGGGGTCTGTAGCGGTGCAGTCACGTCGGGGTGTGCATCGAGCGACGTCGGAGCACGGCGGACGCTCGGTGGCGACGTCGATGCTGGGCCGTGCAGTGTCGTGTCGGGGCGTCCTTCGCGACGGTGACTGCGGCCTTGCGGGTTGCGTGCTTCTTGCGAGGATGGCGGAGTCGACCTGAGCGGGGAGGAGCGCGAGTTCGGGGCTTCGGGCTGAGGCTCACGTCGGAGAAGAAAGAGAGAGAGTGAGAGAGTCGGAGGGCGTGACTGGGTGCGTGAGTTGCCGTGGGTTTGGGTTGCCATGGGTTCGAGTGTGTAGGGTTTTAACGAAATAGAGGAGAGACCCTGTGCCTGGGAGAGAGAGGTATTAGGGGGTGGGTTTAAATAGGTTAATTATATTAGTTAAAAATAGATGGGTATTTAATACTTAGTCAACCCATTAAATATGTTAGGTTAGCTTTAGGACTAAGTCTTAAATGAGTTTAGACTAAGTTAGGAAATGTTTATCGTGTCTCTTCCCGCGTTTTAGACATGATTAGGGTAATTGAATAGTCACTTAGATTAAGGTAATTAGTAATTAGTTAGGGTAATTTGTGACGGTAGCGGTATAAATTGTAATGAAATTACGATTTTGCCCCTACTAGTAAACTTGTCCGAAAAATTACGAAAACATACCCACGGGATCGTATCATCGCGAGGATCGCGAATACCAAGTCCGTTTCGGGGTTTGAGCTACGAAAATACTATTTTTAGGCCAAAATGTTTAGGAAGCGGGTTTGCGGGTTCTCTATCGATTTGACTTCCGAAAATTACGAAATTAATGTGAGAAGCCCTAATTGATCATAGAATGCTACTGTAGAAGTTTGAAAACGTTTTGAAGACGTTTGTATAGAAAATAAATTCATTAAGCCAAAACGGTAATATTTGAAAATGAATTTTATCAGAAATTTTTGGAGTATTTGATGAAATCCGATCTTACTAAAATACTCCATAACTAGTCTGATACTTCAAAATATTTTTATAAGAAAATTTTGAAATCAGTAAAACTCCTGACAAACCATTATAAAATAGTTTAAAAATTGAAAAATTGGTCAAATACGTAAATTGTTTGTCTTGATGAAAACAGGCCGTTACAGAGAGAGAGAGAGAGAGAGAGAGAGAGAAGTCTCCAAAAAGGTACATCTACGAGATACAAAAAAATTACATGAGAAAACCGAGAAAACAAAATACATAGGAAGTCTAGTGCGGAAAAGGTGTTTACACCCAAAAGGTACAGCTCATGTCCTACAGAAAAAGAGGAACACTCAAGTCATAGGTGGCCAACTCAATGAAGTCGTCCTCTGAGGGCTCTACCTCAAGCTCAAGGTCCTAGTCAGTCTCCTAGGGAAAAACCTACTCTGTCGCCTCTGGCTCTAGACCTGGGGAAAAGGGGGGTGGACACGTCAACGCGGGTCCAGTAGGAAAAACATAATTCGAGGTGTGGAATACTATATTTAAGATTCTTTTATACAATTATGGCATCAAGCATCATGTGAGTAATAAAGGCGCGCTCTAAATAAAATAATATCTCTAAGCTGAATTGAAAACATGCGATGATCTCAGGCATGATGGTAAATAAATTACTGCAATGAAAAGAAGGGGTTATTAATCCACTTGTGATGTTATTTTTGTTGTTGTTTTTGTTGTTAAACTAACGCTTTGGAATCCTGAGTAAAATGTAATACATAAGGTTCTGGACTCTCACCTAGGGTGAGTGGGAAAAAGCTACTCCGCAAGTGGACATGAGCACTATCAACGGGGCCACTCGAAACTCCCCCTGATGAGAGTGAGAATATAATATACATATACCTCATGGTGCATCATGAGCACACCCATGGGCCTCTCCAACTCTGCCACTCCCCCTAACGGGAGGTGAGTGAGATACAACTCTAGTCTAGTCCATATACTTTTGATTCCATTTTACTCGACTTTCTCCAAAACCCCGTATCTGGAATAAGTCATCCACCTCGAGGTAGACTAACATTTCATGTTATCATAATACACTCAGATACTCACTCAAATCATATGCTGCCATGTCCTCCGCCTCAACATATGCACGATCATATCCTCCACTAAACATCATTTCATATGCAACCAGCATCACATCATTGTCATAGTTAGATGAACATCATCGCATCACAAAATATCATATGCTTAAAAGAAACATCGTGATCTTGGAAAAAAAATAGTGCATCATCATCATAGTGTCTTCATATGCATATGGAAAGTAACAAGGGCTCAACGTGATATAAGGCATAAGCATCATAAATAGAACATCATCCTCATCTATAAGTCTAACATCCTAAACACGGCAACATCACAAAATATCATATGCATAAAGGAAGCATGATCTTGATGTAGAACATAAGCATAATGTCATGACATAAAGAAATAGGACATCATCATGACAAAATATCATCCTTCTTCTTGCTAGGTGTTACACTAAATGAGTGAGAGATGGGGGTGGTGGTGTGCTCGGCCAAGGGGGAGGAAGAGAGGGAATAGTTTATGGGTCCTTAGGGCCATAAATTGACGTCCGGCCTAAGTCGATTGGACGAAGAAATCAAACAAGCAGCGGAAAAAAAATCTTATAACTATTTTTAGAACAGCCCTAAAGAGAACAACCCTAGCCAGAATCTCTACTATTCCGGGGTTGGGTCCGACCAACCCCTAAGGATAGATCTATCTAGTATTTGCAATTATAAATGCATGAATATTTAAACTACATACCTTTCAATTCGTTTCCACAGAATACGAAGCGTCATTTTTAGCAACATTTTTTTGGCACTGCGCCGCTTCTCCTAAGCCGAACCGTGTCCCGAGCCGCACCTCGTCCCGAGTCTAGAAGCACTTCCCGACCCGCATCGCATCCCGAGGCGAGCAACACTCTTATCGCCGAGCCAACCACGTGCCGAAGAAGATTTCACCTTGAGTGGATCCTCCGTCAAGACTTCGGATCCGATCCGAACTCCTTCGTAGCTTTGCTAGAGCCCGATGAGGAGCAAGGAAGAATTTTAGGGAGAAAGAGGGAATATTTACTTTAAGCTCAGATCTGGGCTTGCTCACGTTTAATGGAGCTACTCAGATCTGGAGCTTGGGACGAGTTTCAAAGGAAGGGTTTATACCCCGATTTATATAGGCGGTTGACCCCTCCTCTTCAATCCATTTTCGATGTGAGACTAAATTATTGCAGAGAGAAAAATTAAATTAGTTTGCCTTACATTAAGGCTGAACTTCAACTAATTTTTCCTCCCTCACCGTTGAGCTTCGCAAGTGATACAACCTATCAAATCGAAGAGCACTAAATGGTGAACGCGTAGAAAAAAACGGCACGTCATTTCGGATTCGTTTGACCCCTCAAATGTAGCTCCAAAGTAAGCCCAAACGTTGTTTTTCGTAAAAACTGCAGCGTCGCACAATATCCCTTAGGGTTCGAAACCCCAAGCAGTAGGGCCCACAGCATGGGCCCCACTGGCGTGCGCCAGCTGGAAGCGTGCCTGGCACGAGCACGTGCAAGCACAGGTGGGCAGGCGGCCCCTCCCGCATGAAGCAAGCGGGCCCGCCCGCTGCTAGAGGGCACGGGCACCCGCCCGCAATGCGGGCACGAGCGCACGCCCTACTAAGCAGGCGTGGGCGGCCGCCCGCATTGCGGGCACAGGCGCCTGCCTACCAGGCGGGTCGGGTGCCTACTAGGCAAGCGGGCGCCGAACCCGTAATGCCCAATTTGGGCTACAAGCATGCTTTCGGCTCTATATTTTGCGTTTGGCGTCCGTTTTGGACGTCGTTCGAACCCGGATTTAGACCGGGATGATCCCATCATCTAGGTAACCTTTTTCTCGCGTTTATAATATTAAATATGCATGTAAACATTTTACTGCACATTTAATTCCCTTTGCATCATATGCAAAATTCACACATCTAATATTAAAATTCATTTGCATCAAATACAAATGAACTGAGGGCATACATCCATCAATAAAGAGGGTCGGCCTAGGCCAATGGAAAGAGAAGGTGGAGTTTGGAGAGAGGGGGAGGGAATTAGCCAGCTTTTTTCGCTCTTTTTCTTTTCTTTTTCTTATTTTCTTTTCTTAAGATAGGGATTAAGGAGAGAGTGACAAGTGGAGGGATGACTCATGCTTAAGTGGGATTAGTGGATGGCCAAGTGTCATATTATGAAAAATAGTTTTTTATAATAAAATGAATAAAAATATGTAATAAAACATTTTTATGTTTATTTAAAATGTATAAAATTATTTTTTTATTTAAAATGTATAAAAATGAGGTTTTATTTTTTAATCACAAAAATCAAAGAAAACCCCCAAAAATCCAGAAAAATACTAAAGGGATTTGATGAGGCTTTCATAAGGCATTTTTTCTATCGTCTAGCCCAAATCTTAATAGACGTTGGCAGCAGCAAAAGAATAAAAACCTTAAAAATCATATATTATGAAAACCCTATGGAAATTTAAAACCCTTTACAGGATTTATACTATTTAGGAGGTGGGCGAACCAACCTCGTAAATTAGATCTAAAATACTGCTATTAAAATAAAGCTAAAGAACATACCTTTGTTTTTGCAGTCGCAAAAACAATTCCTTTAGTGCGACAGTCCCGTAGGGATCTAATGCCTAGTCACCGAGCGACCACTTGTCCCAAAAAATTTCACCACGGCTGGAATCCTCGCCAAGTATTTGGATCAGATCAGATCTCCCTCCAAGTCTTGCTAGAACCTGAGAAGGGAGTAAAGCAAAAAAAAAGAGAAAGAACTAAAATTTGTCACCTTTAGATCTAGGTTTGCTCTTTTTAATTATTAGGAGCTCCCTTGATCAAGGCTAGTCTACTTCTTGGCTGAAGGGGATTGACCCTATTTATTGGATGAGCTAAGCCTTTCTATCAATGACACATCCGATATGGTACTATTCAAAGAAACTCTTTTAACACAAGTTTTTCCCTTGCAGGGGCTCAACTTTAAGCAATTGTTTCTCCCTCTTTGGTAAACTCCAAAAGCCAAATGCGATATCATCTCGAAAAGCATCGTACCAAGATCGCATAGAAATTGACATCACTCATTTTTGAGTTTGTTTGACCCCTCAAATCAGTTGTCATGCCCCAAAACCATGCCCTAAAAGTGGCTGATCCCAACTCAGGTAACACCCGAGCTTGTGCTCAGGTGCAGTCTGAGCACTAGCTCGGGATGCAACAACCCGAGCTGCTGCACGTGCACTATAGTAGCAGCCCGAGCAGTAGCTCAGGTGCTGCTGCACCTGAGTCTGCTCCTCAGACGTGCACGAGTTGCTCAGGCTGGCAGCGCCCGAGTCACTCATGTGCTGCAGCTCGGGCGCAAGCCCGAGCTGCAGTTTCCGAGCCTAAAGCTCGGCTAGCCTGAGCCATAAGCTCGGGCTACAACAGCTAGGTCAGGGCATGCTCCGGACCCCGGTTTGGGGTTTTCTATACTCTTTAGAATGGCTCGATAATCTCGTCACATCCTAGGTGATCGAAATCTCATTCGCAACCAATTTGTAACCTTTTAGTTCTCATGCATCCTATGCATGTACCTTTTATCTCTTCTTACATGGACGCAGATCTCAACCTTTTGAGACTCTTTAGCCTGACCCTACTACTGGTGGGACTCATAGCCGCTGACGACAGTGGCTGTGAGCAGTAGGTGGCATCCCTGATTTCGTGTCTTCATTATATGGTCTGCCTAATTGACATTAGCATTGTCGGGGCTACCCTAGCTATACCAGTGATGAATGTCGCAGTTCTAATTCCTTCATTATAACTATGTCGCTGCGAAGCATATGGTATGGTTGACTGTCAACACCTAATAGCTCCGCGGTCGAGTTAGTATCGTTTGGTCTTAGCTTTTCTATGTTGGATCATATCTAACATACCTTGGCCAAGGGTTTCGCTATGGACCATAATGACTCTGCGACACTAACTCCCCACAACGAGAGAGACGAATTCTTGCCTTGGTCACAACTCCACTCGTATGCTTCAGTTGCCACCCAATCAAATACCTTTCGACGGGCCTTGCCTCAAATCTAGGTCAGAGATCTAAGTTACACCATTTACGCATAGGCTCGTATAATGACCTCAAGTCAGAGTATCAGCTTGCTTATCATCAATGAGAGCTGCCATTGACAGTTCGGTATGTGTTATGTTGTGGCAGCTCTCATTGGGTCTTTCAGTGAACTCATTCTCTAATGAGCATTTGTGTCTCGTCTCTGATTTCGCCAAATCAAACGGTCATGAGATCACCACCACCAACACTTGGCGAAGACAAAAACACAATAGTCTATCTGATGCATCTATGTCCTATCTTGATGCATCTACGACTACGAACATTTTCAAGCTTATGCTCAGACGGTCAAAACATTTTTCATGATCGTGATCTACATCTCGATATATATTTGACATCACAATAAGCATCAGGACTTTATTTAAGTATTAATGAAGACAAGCAGTTATTTAAATATAATCAGACAAAGGATACCAAATAGCATACTATTATATTAAACGCGATGTTATAGATAATTGGTCTCGAGGGCATACATCTCTCAACAAATACGTGTATGCTGTAGGACTCAAATATGACCAAAAATACGTAGCATACATAAAAAACATGAGGTGTACAATGCGGCCCAGCTCGTATTGAGAAAATTGGGTGTTGAGAGTCGATGGCAAACCTACTGGCTACTTAACAATTTCGTTCTCCGTTTTGTTTTATTTTATATGCTCCAAGCGATCTTCCAACTATGCAATGTAAAAACAAATACATGTCCGGTTAAGAAAACGGATCGTTAAACAAAGAGAAAACCACTGAGTGGTATTCAGTAAACGATTAGAGATTCGGATATGGTAAAATCCTTGCACACTAATATGTTTGCATCCATGCTACGTGTCATAAACGAGGACCGTTGGTGTCAATATCACGCATCAATTATTAGAATTTTGCTTGCCATGACTATTAGTCTATTAGCATGCCTGCCATGGCCCCGTCATATCGTCCATGCAGTCCACCGTCGTTTCGCCGCGCGTCTCTTGTCTGCAGCAATCCTTGAACAAAGTTCAGTGAGTGCGCAGTGGGCATTCAAAACCCCCACAGGATTCGTACCTTGATAAGTTGGTGAAATCTCTTATCACGTCTATCTATCCGTTCCCTGTTTATATTTTGCTTATATTTTGTTTCATGCAATATGTCGACCTTCCTGCTAGTACGTGTAATAAACGTAGGCCGGAGGTGTCAATATCACTCGTCAATTAATGGATCTTTTTCTTGTCATGACTGATCATACCATGCCAAAGTATGGTCCTGTCGTCGTCCTCTGCATCCCACAATCGTGTCGCCTACACAGGGGCGACTCGATCGCATTCTATAAACTTATTTTCTTTCAAGAATGGTTAGGGTGTCACAAAGTGGCACACAGAGGCAGTAAGGGTTTTGCTTCAGGAGGTGGATTAATGACACAGAGTAAATTCAGAGTATCACGTTTGGCACTCAATTAATTGGTGATACATAATAAATTGGGTTATTGTAGCTGAGTGGTAATCAGTAAACGATTAGGGATTTGGATGTGGTAAAATCCATACACAACATGTTTACATACATGCTACGTGCCATGAAGGAAGACCGTTGGTGTCAACATCACTCATCAATCACTAGAATTTTTCTTACAATGACTATTACCACGCCTGCTATGGGTCCAATTATTGTCCTTGCGATCCACAATCGTTTCGCCGCGCGTCTCTTTTCAGCAGAACTCGTTGCACAAAGGCCCAGAGAGGGTGCAGTAACAAACAAGGTTGGGGAAATCTCTTATGACCCCTATCCTTTCCCTGCTAATATTTTGTTTGTTACCATCCTTGTTGGTTTACTTTATCAGGCCTCATTTGTTTTTTAACGTCGGCGCGTTCTCGGTTCCCAACATCCCACAGGATTCGTGCGTTGTTCATCTGCAGTGGCCGCTCGATCGGATTCTATAAATGGAGCAGCTCGCTGTTGAGGAGAATCCACGATCAGACTCAAAGTAATCTGCTACAACCAAGTCAAACACAAGGCCGATCGCCCCCAAGTTGCCCGTAATGTATCGCTTCACGATACTTCTGATCATCGTTGGTACGTAAATAAGTTCTAGCCAGCTAGTTGTATTTAGATTGTTCTTTTGAAATGACTCGGACGATGACATTAATTAATTAATTAATTAATTAATTATGTTTGAGCAACAGCCGCCGCCGCGGCAGCTGCTGCAGACGAACGAAAGATAATTCAGGTGGACTTCACGGAAGAGCTCGACGTGGAAAGGATCACCGGCGAAAGTTACAATAACTTCATCAAGAACCTTCGCCACCGACTGGCGGTGGGATATTCGCATGGGACCCCGGTGCTTCAGGTCCACAACGAGAACGATCCTCGAGGGTTCGATGTCAAGCTGACGTCCGGACCACGAGTGACCACCGTGAGAATCCATCGCGACACCCTCAACCTGCGCGGCTTCCAGATGCAGAGAAATCAGAGGTGGTTCGAGTTCGGGCGGTCGGAGCAGGCACCGCCTCAGTTCATCGAGGGATCCGAACTGCTGGAGTTCGACAACAACTACAGTGACCTCGCCGCCGTCGCTCAACAGGACATACTTGATGTATCCTTCAACAGGAACGCGCTCAAAGACGCCGTGTCTAAACTCGCCGCGTCCACCAATTCGCAGGAGAGAGCCAAAGCGCTGATCGTCGTGTCCCAGATGATTTGCGAGGCAACCAGGTTTGTCGACGTCGCCAATCATTTCGCCTCCAACATTGAGAGCAGGGAGCCCGTAAGGCTTCCTCAGTGGATGCTCAATGACCTCCAGAGCAACTGGGAGCGCTTTTCCTACATGGTTCTCAAGTCGGATGCCGATCCCTGCTACCAGTTTGATCCCCCGACCATCCATGGGCAACAGATACAGAATGTCGATGAGCTGCGCAACATCTTGGGCATCATGATGAGGGATCCCGACACCCTCAAACCCCCGTGTTCTCCAAGTGTTCTTTATGAGAAAATGAAGAACATCCTTGCGTTTCAGGCTCGCAACTTAATCTGAACCCACGGTTCGTACTCATCTTGCTTTCTCATATCGTATTAATCAACTTACTGATTAGGCACTGATGTAGTTTACCTCTTGCTTTCCCCGTCAAAATCAGCTGGTGCGGTTGAAGTTTGAAGCGGATCATGTCGCCTTCCGGTCGATGCTAGTAGTCCCTATGTAAAGAGTGTAGTAAATAATGTTCTCTGCAATGGTTGAATGAGGTCGTTCCTTGTATCCTCCCGTACTACAATGATTAAGAGAACAGATCAATAAAGCTAAATGTTGGAGTAATGTTCAATATTGTTTCTCGTCTGCTTGCATACATGTGATCCATGATATATATGTGCGTGTTTTCCCTTCAAACTTTTTATTTGCTCCCCGTGTGGGCAATTATTGGGTCATTGAAAATTCTTTCCTCCAGAAACTCTAAAACATTAAAACCAATTGTCTGTCACTTTTATATTTCTATAGGCAAACTCTTCATGTGAGAGCATTTCGCACCGTGCGAAAAGATTTTTAGTTTTTTTTTTGAATTTTTTTTTCAAAAATTCTTTTTTCCACATTCATTATAGGTTGTTATACCACCTCAAAAAATAATCGTTGAGAAATAATGTCATTTGGCCTTCGATCAAGGCATTTCATCAAATTCGCACGTTTTGAGACCGTTAAATTTATAACGGGTGGATGTGTGCTCTAATCCCCAACGGGTTCACCCATTATTTTTCCTGTGGTATATAATTGTATGGATTAAACATCAAAAAAATTTTGAAAAAAGATTTTCAAAAAAATAAAAAAAATGTTTTCGCACCGTGCGAAAACAACTTTTTTCGCAACCAAAGATCACTATATATGTATATGTATATGTATATGTATATGTATATGTATATATGTATATGTATATGTATATGTATGTATATATATATATATGTATGTGGGTAAACTGTACCTGTGCACAACCGCAGGCGCCTTGCCTGTGCAGAATGATCCGTCGACCGTCCGATCTGATCGGACTGTTCAGATTATTCCGCAAGTGCTCAAGCGACCCCGAGAGGAAAAAACAATTTTGGGATTTACGGTCATGCCACCCCGTTTCTCTGAACCCCCCTCGTCTCTCAACCCTCTCCATCTCTCCCAGCACCGCTCAAACCCTACACCACCTCTCTCTCAGAACGAAAATCTCGGTCGATCTCTTGCGAAGGTTAGGGTTTTGAACCCCCCCCCTTGTCTCTCAACCCTCTCCCTTTCTCCCAGCGCCACTCAAACCTTGCCCATCTCTCTCGCTTAGAACGAAAATTCTAGGGCAATCTCTTGCGAAGCGGAGGGGTTTTTTTTTTGGTTTCTTAAATTTTTTTGGGCTCTCAGGTGGTCGATCTAGGACATGGGGGATCCCAGGGAGCTGAACGAGAGATGGAATTTGGTATTGCATAAGAGATCCGTTGGAATTTGGCATCAAAGAGCAATTTTGTTCTAAAGTGCGCCTCCAAGGCCCGGCGTTGCCTGTTTTTCAGTTAAGGTAAAAATTCGTTTGGAGCAAATCAGTGAAGTTAAAAATTCTATTGATCTTCAAAAAAAACATGAACGATAAATTATTCAATTTTTTTTGTTCTTGTATTTTTTTAAAATTTCTTTTCTATTTATTCGATCTTGATTTTTGCTCATCGTTATCTTCATACGACTGGAGTTTTCCTCTTCTTTCTTCCATACCAATAACCCTTACCTAGATCAGTTTTCTTTATGTTGGTGAACTGTCAGTGCATTACTTTCAATTTCCTCACATATCTTTAATTTTTGGATCAAAACATATCTTAACTCATCATAGTTGTATACACAAATATATTTTGTTAACCTTTTCCATAAAGGTTAGTCATTGAGATATAGATGCAATTAAATTAACATTCCAAATGATTTTTCTCTCTTAAAACTACAATTGGTCATTCATCTCTAGAGTTATTAATATGTGTTAATTTTAACTTGCATTTGGTACGTAAGGCCTTAATTTTCTACTGCCATTTCCCCAAATTTATCTTGAGGATTGTTTAAAGAACTTCCACACACTGTGCTGCTTCTATATACTTTTTTTCCTTCTGCAATTTTGTTAGATCCTTGACTCATGATGTATGTGCGATGTATGCGTTCCTTTAGTGTGACAATGTTTGCTTAATTTCATCTCTTCCCTCTCTTATTTAAATCCCCGTTATACAATTCCATTGTGTATACATTACTTGTATCACGTGTATCAGTTTGTTGTTGTTGGTAGATATTCCTTCAACATTTATAGTCATACATTCAAATTATTTTCTTCAAATTATACATTCAACAACAAATTAATGATATATATATCTAGAAAATGCTAAATATTTAACAAACATGCGAATAAATATGTTTTTAAAAAACTTGAGCAAATTGATCACTGGTCCGCACAGTCGCTGTCGGCATTGACACAGGCTAGAAATTCTTTGAGGCAGCTGTTGTAGGCATAGGGGCGCTTGAGCTGAACAAGGTGGCCGGCCTTCTTTGTTCATCTCAATGCAGCTTTCTTCCCTAGTTGCTTGCATTGCTCGCATTCAAAATTTCATTGCTAATTATTAATGATTTTATGTGTGTTTGTTTTTGAAGAAGAACTGCAGAATTAGTTGCGGATGTAAAACATACATCACCATGCAGGTGCTATCTCCATGTTGAATATATTGTCATTCTCACCCCTTGGCAATATCACCCTCTGCAATAGAAAAAATAGAAATTTACATTTTTTCACAATAGATTTAGAGTGTTAAATAGGTAGGATTTTTTTCTCAGTTACGCACCTAGTATGCACCTGTTGCATGTTTGGGATTTTTTGCATCCTTGTTGCTGAAGACAGAAAGAAAATAATTTGAATGTACAATGCTTGTTCCTTTACTACGACTATAAAATGTTGTAGGTAGATATTCTTTCAACGTATGGTATATTCCTTTGTTAAGTCTTTCAGTTAACTTTCCTTTGTTAAGTCTTTCAAATAATTTGTTTATTTCTGTCAATTTATTTCCTTTAATGCTATTATTTATCATTTTCTATCAATTTCATCATCTCTAATGTCTTGTTGGTAGCTTTATAATCATACGGTTGCTTTAGAATCCTCATTACTCTATCCAATGAGAGACGGCCACATCAATTGTAACTAATGAAAATTATACATTCAACAACAAATTATTTTCTTGTATTCAGTGCATCCAATTCGGTGCCAACACAACACAATACTTGTATCACTTATATCAATTATAATCTCAAAAAAATCCACAATCTCATATAATCCACAATCTCAATCTGTGTCATTTTTTGCATTTACTTGTAAGAACATGTTTTATATGCTTTATGATGTTTTTGATCATGTTCTTGCTAATAACACTTGGCTTAACACTTAGCTTGGTTGTCAGATGACATGCTTCCAGGATGAAATGCTGACATGAATGAAATGCTGCCAGGATGAAATGCTGCCAGGAATCTGAAAGTGTTGAGATGCTGAGATTGCTATTATAAATGTTGCTGATACAAATATTTACAAGCTTAGATGCTGAGAGAACAACAGAAACTACAGCTTGGAAAACTATATTCATTTATTCATGTATTGTAATGTTTATTGAAACCGAAAGTGTTGTAGTGTGTTCATGAATTGTAATGTTTACAAGTTACGTTAGGAATATTGTATTGCTGCTTCTTGCATTGCTGGATAAAAAGAGATGGTAAAAGTGATGTATTACTGATGTGCCATAAAATTTGTTTGTTGTATGTGCTAAAAATGTTTGTATATTGGATGTGATGTCAATTAAGTGGTAGATGTGCTTCAAGAAATAATTAATACTAGCAAAAATTTGCAGATTGATCCTAGCAGAATTTTTTGGCAGCATTTGCACATTGATATGAGCAGAAATTGTTTTGTTTGATGAATGCACCATGAAAGTCGGTCTGGAGACAAGTAACTATAACAGAAATAGTCATTGAGCCATTGTCTTCTACATGTATCAAATAAATGCATTTAACTGAAAACCCCCTGTATCAAACAAAAGCAAACAAATGCATCTCACTGAAAAACTCATGTAGTTTGATCCTATTCCTACTCTACAACACTTGCATAAAATTTCAAAAAATCAAGTTCGCACAACCATGACTCATCACATGATACCAAAGGAGTGCATCCACGTATACTGCTGGAAAGAATTTTGCTATATCAGTAGGCTAAGAATTTGTTTGCAAAAATTACTTTCCACAAAAGTACACTATCTTATATGTCTGCAACACCTCAGGAATTTTTACAGTGCTAACAACATAACCAAACCAAATTAAAACATCTCCCAATTTTCTCTTTGCACGTCCCACCACCTCTACCATGCTCTAACAAAGCATAGCATCCAAAGAACAAAACAAATACAGGAGGACAACACAGTTGCAACTACAGCCTACACTCAAAAGGCCAATTTCGCCTTGGGCGAGGACGAGGATGAAGAGTCAGTAGTACCAGCCGATGTTGATGTTGTGGCACTCACGGCAGGTGAAGAACATTTGAGCAGAATATCAACCTTTGTGTCCTCCTTTCTTTCATGCCGGATCTCCTGTAGCATTTCCACAACATCTGTCATCGTCAGCCTTTCATCCGGAGTTGGATTGACACAAAGAAGAGCCATGCCGAGCTCCTACAACATCTCCTCCACCTCTAAGTTCGGACTGCCACACAGGCTCATGTCGAGCACCTCCGAGCTCCCCTTTTCCTTTGCACACAGTCCACAACATGCAGGCCATCCAGTATTGTCGGATCAATTGGTTGCTTCCATGTTTAAACCTCTAGCACCAAAACTCCATAGCTGTAGACATCTCTCTTCTCTGTTATCTTCATCATGTATCTGTATTTTGAATTTAACATACAACAGAATCAGCAGCATAACACAATAATGAACTCAAACAAGTTGCATTCATCTCTAAATCACCACAATTGATTCTATTAAGATGCTGTGAGTTTTAGAGTTGTTTTGGCAAACAATTCGCCGTCTTAATTTATGGCGAAAACTGACCCAGTATTAGGCCAGAGCTTATTCACTGCGACCACATCACCATTGTCCATGTTCGCCCGATAGACAACCCCGTACAGCCTTTTCCGATCACATTGGCATCAACCAGGCTTTGGACGACTTGAACAACCGAGAAGTTGAGCTTCCGAAACAACATGAACGGCCAGTTTTCTCACTTGTGATTCTTAGCATCATCACCATCATCATCTCCGTTTTCTCAATTGTGATTTCTCTACGTCATCACCATCTCAGCTACTTGAGTACACCCCACCAAAACTGTTAAATACATGGTAGATCAGAAGTAGACAATTGACAAATAGAAGCAATTTGATAGTATTAATGATCATTCAACTATTTCCGTTTCAAATGTGTAGAATTGAAATATTTCCAAAGCCACATATCTAAAAAAGCATTCATGTCTTGCAAACCAAGAATCTCTAATCCACCAACATTTTTCTTTACATACATTATGCCATGCAATTGAGTGTCGGTAAGAACTATTCCCATTCAATCTGAAGTTCTGCAAGTTGGCCAAAGGCTGGAAGAATGGGAGAACTAAAAATTGAGAACAAAAGGATGAGCTATTTGTCTAAAATATATACAAAAGCTTAAAGCAACAAAAATTGAGCAACCATGATAAAGAAAAAATTGAGTATCAAGACATAGTGAAAAAAGGGAGTTAACCATTAAGCACTTAGTCCAGAAGTCAGGAAATCAAGCAATGGTGCAAATGTCCATGCCAACATGGATTATACCCGATCTTTCACTGTTTCAACATCACTTGGAGACACTATTGGTCTTCCAGATACGATTTCTAATAAGATAACACCAAAAACATAGATGGCCACATTATCACCATGGTTTATTAGGCAAAAGAAATTTTTTGTATGAATCATTAAGCGCTCCTCGAGAATATTTGTTTTTGTTAGGACCGCATGCAGATTATATTACATAAACAAGTTCATTTTTTTTTCCTTGGTAATAGTAGGTAGCCAGAAACCATCCATATGAAACACAGGATGATCATAATGCATAACAAATGTACCACCCTTCAAGAATGGTGATTGATCCAAGATTCCTAGTTATGTTGGTGATTTTAAAAAATTATATAGGGTTAACAATGTAATGGTCAGATCTCACACAAAGCACAAACATCTCATTGGGCACCTTTGATCCATTCGAAGAACTTCCACCTACCACCTTCATGAATTAGTAAAATGTTAGTCCGATGGAACATCCAACAGGACATAGATGATGGTAGAGCTCAAGAAATTAACATAACCAAATGCAGCAATTCACCTCATTTTTCATATTCACCACTAGTACTGGTAGATTGTAGCTGCTGATTTTCGCAACTAGGCTCTGATCAAGGCGTACATTTGTTATTTTCAGATCATTTGCGATAAATAAATGTCCTACATTTGGGTGTTTAATACAGTTTATTAATCATCCATTCATATGCAAAGGGTTCTCACTTTCTCGCTGTGCTGCAATTTGTATCTTCATGATTTTTTGAGAAAATTAAAAACATTATTACCTCCATTTTTTCTCACAAGCAATTCAGCAAACCGTTACACTACAAAAAAGATCAAAACTTCAAACTTTGCACATACTTCTTGAAGAAATGTGCGAGAATTAATAATTATTAAGGACATGAACCACACACAGTTAGGGGTGGGCATCGGGTAAACCCGATTTTTCTGAGCCGATCCGTATCCGAATCCGAATTAATTCGGTCAGTCAAAATCAGTCCGAAGACCGATTCCGCTTAATCGGGTTCGTACCGAAAAGAACCGATTTTAATCGGAAAAACGAAATAAGACCCGAAATCCGATTCCGATTGAAACTCGTCCAAGAGAGCGTCACTTGCTCAACCAAGTCAAAGTCCAAATGCGTTGGTTGTTGACACATGCTCCAACTTATAGAACACCTACATCCCGATTTTGCCCGATGTGGGACTAAAACAGTCTGCATATATCATTCGCTCTCTGCTGCAAGACAGCGAGAGCCATGTTCTCTGCTGTGTTTAGTCCCACATAGTTGGGATTAAAGGGAGTCATAATCTTTAAATAGGTTTAGTTGGGTTATAGAAAATAAACCATTGCCTCACTCCAGTAGCCAATTAGCGCATTGGTCGAATACGAATTAGGAGTATCAGTCCCTACCTCAGATTTATTGATACCTCAGATTTATTGTACACTAACCGTTCTTGTTTGACCAACGAGCTCAGTCTTCAATCCAAATTTGTACAAACAGTCCCTCTCCCTGCAATTTATTGTAGACTAATCTTGGATGTTTGCCCGATGTGGGACAAATCAATCAACATGCACGCACCGCTTGCTCTCTTCTATGAGCTTCAACATCTGTTGGCGTTTAATCCCACATCGGTTGGACTAAGAGAAGCACAATGTTTTAAATTTGCCATCTGGGCTGCACAGTACAAACGAAATAATCGGATTCGGATCGGTCATGTATTACGCGGGCGTGATCCGAATTCCGGTTCCGGATCTTATCGGTTTTTATATTTCTATCCGAATCCGATTCCGGTTTTGATTTGACCGAATGTTCGGAATCGGTTTCGGATACGGAACCGGGTTCGGAATCGGAACCAGTTTTTTTGCCCACCCCTACACACAGTATACAGAATTAACACAAAATACAACACAATAGAGAACATATAGGAATCTGATACCAAAGGTGACATGTTTCATGCATCAACTAATTATTTTACGGATCAAAGAAGAGGAAAACTCCAGCCGTATGAAGATAAATATGATCTAAAATCAAATCGAATAAGTAGAAATGAAATTTTTTTTAAAACAAGAACAATTGAATAATTTACCGTTCATGTTTTTTTGTAGATCATCAGAATTTTTAACTTCACTGATTTGCTCCAAATGAATTTTTACCTTAACTGGAGAACATGCAACACCGGGGCTTAGAGGCACACCTCAGAATATAATGGCTCTTTGATGCCAAATTCCAATGGACCTCTTGTGGAATTCCAAATTCCCTCTCTCCTTCAGCTCCCTCGGGATCCCCCAAGTCCTAGATCGACTGCCTGAGAGCCCAGAAAACAATAAGAAACCAAAAAAAACCCTACACTTCGCAAGAGATCACCCGATAATTTTCGTTCTGAGCGAGAAAAATGTGTATGGTTTGAGCGGCGCTGGGAGAAAGGGAGATGGTTAAGAGACAAGGGGGGGTTCAAACCCCTATGCTTCGCAAGAGATTGACCGAGATTTTCATTCTGAGAGAGAGGTGGTGTAGGGTTTGAGCGGTGCTGGGAGAGATGGAGAGGGTTGAGAGACGAGGGGGGTTCAGAGAAACGGGGTGGCATGACTGTAAATCCCAAAATTTTTTTTTCCTCTCGGGGTCACTTGAGCGCTCGCGGAATAATCTGAATAGTCCGATCAGATCGGACGGTCGACGGATCATTCTGCACAGGCAAGCAAGGCGCCTGCGGTTGTGCACAGGTACAGTTTACCCTATATATATAAGTATTTTTTTGAAATATTTTTTTGCAGTAGTTAGATATACTTGTTGGGAAGCTCCCCACAAAATTTCAGCTCGATCCGACACAGTTTGAGCCTCCGTTCATCGATTTCAAAAACGTTACGCAAATCTGTCCACAGTTTTGCGTAACGTTTTTGAAATCGATGAACAGAGGCTCAAACGGTGTCAGATCGAGCTGAAATTTTGTGGGGAGCTTCCCAACAAGTATATGTAAATACTGCAAAAAAAATTTTCAAAAAAAAAATACTTTTAGGACGCCCAAAATGCGGACAGCGCTGGAAAAATTTCCAGCGCTGTCAGCTCTTCTCCATTTTTCACTATATATATATATATATATATATATATATAGGAAAAAGGGGATCTAAGGTGCCTCCTTAGATGAAAATCTAAGGAGGCGCCCCCATTTCTCCACATCTCTTACAATTTTTTTGGAAATTTTTTTCATGGGGTTGTTGTTCACATCATGGATGATCAACTTACCAAATTTCAAAGGAGATGGGGGGAAATGGGGGCGCCTCCTTAGATTTTCATCTAAGGAGGCACCTTAGATCCCCTTTTTCCTATATATATATATATATATATATATATATATATATATATATATATATATATATATATATATATATATATATATATATATATATATATATAAAAGGGTAAGCAACTTTATTCATATAACTCAACAAATTACAATATTGGTCTACAAAATAGAACCAAACATAAAACGCAAGAGAAAAAAAGCCATACATAAACCTACAACTCTGATAAAGCAAGGAATCCTAGCGATATTTAGGATTCCGGGTTTCCCTTGAGCTTTTCCGTCGAGCTGGATCCAAATAAGTCTTTTTGAGTGTCTTTAATTTTGGAGCTAAGCGACGCATTTCATCCTCCTACTCTTGGTTTATCGTTGTAGCATCTCCATCAAATTCTTCCACCCATTCTTCCTCATATTCATCCTCATCAGTATTTTCATCCCCAACATTGTCAGGGTCATCAACACGGTCATTACCAGAAGGGCCACAGCTTCCGCAGAATTTGGAATCACATGTACATCCGCTGCATCACCATTAGTAACCTCTACATTTCCATTAGAAGGACCTCCAGGCTCTATAGTAGATGAAAAACCTCTACTCGTAACATTCCCTTCATTAATCAACACATTTCCAGCCGCAGACATAGTAGCCTTACCTTTCTCCACACAAACCTTCTTAAACGTACATTGGGAGGTTGAATGCCCAAAGGACTTACACGTTGGGCAGCTTGGATGCAAGTTTTCATATTCCACTTTAATGATCACATTCTCCTCATCCTCCACAGCAATCTCAATTGTATTTTGCAATTTGGTCTTTGCATCAATTTCAACAAAGCATCTTGCATAAGAGTACCTTTCACCCAAAGCTGTAGCCTTATCAAGGAATAAGGGCTTACCTATATAGCTAGTGTAACGGCCGGTATTTTTAGCCGTACTTTAGTTCGTGTGTATCGGTATTTTTCCTTCAGTCGTCTGGTTAACTTTCGTCCGTACGTTTCGTGTTATGCGTGTGCGAGTCGGTATTTCCGTTTTTACCGGAATGTCATTAATTGATCATCTAGTTTAACTAAAAACTTTAATTTAATTATTTTGCTAATTAATTTTTTTATTCTTACTAATTACTTTTGGTAATTTATAATTATATTTTATAATTTAATTAACTAATTAAATATCCCTTCTTTCAACAAACACGTTTAGATTTTGAGAGGAGTAGTCGTATACGTTAGGCTAGGCAGATGCATTCCCTCATTTCATTCAACAGACATCATTTAATTCCATCACAATCTAACACCTAATCGAATTAATTTTGTTCCCTGCAATTTTTTCCTTAGGACAATTAAGCTACGTCTCCTTCTCTGATAAAATCCCATCTGCAAAACCATCATGAAACCTGCAAACATTTCATCTGCAAATCCTTCTTCAACTTTCAGCAAACAACCAAGAACAAATTCCACAAACCAAATCCTTCCCAACAATCCACCGTCCTCATACAACCAAAACCAACCAGCAATCAAAATCCTGAATCTGAAAACATCAAACACAAAACAAATCTGAAAAATTTCAGATTCAAACCCTTTCAATAAACTCCTCCAACCCAAACCAAAATTTCAGATTCAAGCCCAACAAAACAAATTCAGATCTGAAAACAAATTCAGCAGATCCCAAATCAAGAACCCCTCCTTCATCCTCAATCTTCATCTTCCTTCATCTTCTTCCTCTTCCCTCCTCTTCCTCCCCCTCCTCTACCCACGCGCGTGCACCCAGCTGCTCACCGCCGGCCACCTGTGCCGCCCGCCAGAGCCTCCCGCCGACTGGGACCCACGCCATCGCCGGAGACAGCCGCCTGCCGCCGTGAAGTCGCCGCCGACTGCTCCCTCCTCCCCGCGTCCCGTGCGTAAGTCCCCTTGTTTCGTTTGTGGTTGCTACCTGCAAACACAAATCAAAAATAATAATAATAAAAAGAAGAAGAGAAAGATAAGAACAGAGAGACAAGGAGATAGGGGGGAAAAGAGAAAGAGAGTGAGAGAGAGAAAATTAGGGGACAGACCTATAAATGAGTAGGATATGTGTTAACAAATGTGAGGGATTAAAACCTGTTAGCTTTTACCCCCTTTAGTCAAAGTTAGGTGAGAATATTTAAACACCATGATTAAGACAATTAAGACATGTAATTAGAGCAAGTTAGTTATTAATGTTAATTAGTGTTATTTAAATGTTAATGCTTATTTCAGCTTGTTGTTAATTATAAATAAAACTAGTATAATAAAATTGAATAAAATAATGTGTACCCCGTTTATATAACCCAATGTAACCGTCACCCTAGTCAGTGAACCCCGTAAAAATAGGCGAACTCAATACGGGGGTTATTTTAATGATGTGCTTAATTCACAATAAATTTAATTCCTTAATTTGTTTAACCAAAATGGAGAATCAGTATCACCATTGCGTAGTACCCATCAAAACAACCCAACGACATATAATTTAATATATCTTAATTTAGAACTAAAACAAGAATAATTAACTTTCTGATCAAATTTCGTTAATTCCCAATTCAGCACTTTTACTAATTATTATAAATGTTATTATTAATGACGCAGATACGACGCGAACTTTCCTACCGTTACTCGGACAACCTAAACTGTCCCAGTCAGGCAAGCGTGCAGTTATTTTATGTTTTTGTGATATCTGATGTTGTATACTTAATTGCTGACACATACACACTTTTTAGAAATGCTAGAGTTAAACTCGTGTGCGTGTGTGTGGATCCCTAAACAATCAAAATGTACACACTTTGTGAATGGTAATGTTTCTAGACATGTATGGTTAATTTTAGAACTGTTGATACTTATAGAATGTTAAATGACGTTGGCTCTCGTAGTTAAATGTCGTTGGCTACCGATGTTACATGCCGTTGGCTACCGATGTTACATGCCGTTGGCTACCGATGTTACCATGCCGTTGGCTACCAGTTGCCGTTGGCTATCAGATGTTACTTGCCGTTGGCTATTAGTTAATCTCGTCGGTCACATGTTATTACGTCACATGCGACTAGTCTGGACTCGTGTTTCAGTATATGACGGATTAGCATCCTGGCACGTGATCCAGGAAGTACACGTGGGTGGGGTTGGTTCCCAGGCACTAGCCGGTAGTAAACGGGTCGCCTTCGGGGGCACTTGACGGTGTATTTATTTACTATTCGTCTAACGGCGGGAATCTTATTCACGGACTTGCACACACAGTTAAATAATTGAAAAAGAAAGTTAATTACAGAATAATGTTATATTGCTCAACTGCCATGTTAATTTTCACAACTGAAATACCTTGCTAGTGTAACTTTTCATAATTGTTTTAACTGCTTCTGTTCATTGAAATACATGCTAGTGTAAATTCTTTTAACTGCTGTAAAACTGCCATATATATAACTTGTTATATATATCTTGCCTTGGGTCATCTGACATCTACTTGCAGACCCTTGCTGACATACATTCATGTTGTTTGAATGTATGTCAGGTTACGAGACAGGTTATCTGGAGGACGAGTTGCTGGATCAGAGTGATCCAATAGACCAGGATTCTGCCGATCCTGAAGTCCACCCTACCGTGGACTAGTTGCTGAATTATCACCGCTGCAGTTATTTATTTTCACCGCTGTGATTTGTAGGGTGTGTACCCACTTTATCTGTATCTCTATCTTTGTAGGCCATGCTTGGGGCCCTTTTATTATTGTGTACTTTATCTGGATGTTGGCTTTAATATTTCTGTTGTTCTGAGTTGCATGCAAGTTCCTGCGAAAGGTGTTTTCACAGACGCTTATTGGGTTCGAGCTTCACCGCTCCAACCTAAGCGGGCCCGTTCACGTCCTCGCCCCAAGTATAATGGGAAGCGGGGCGTGACAGGTTTTTGTGGTGGCCCATGCAGGTCTTGTATTAGCGAAACTTCAGTCCAATGGAAATACTAACAATGGCCAAAAACGTCTAGATTTATCTCGTTCACAACTTAACCAAGTTCGTTTCTCAGCATGGCAGGAGGACACCACACCAGAAATGGAAATGGGACCGATAATGCAGCTAACAGAAATGCTGATATCAATGTAGTCCTCGGAGTTATCAGGGGAATGCTGGAAGTCCAGCAACAGCTGATTCAGCAAGGACAGCAACCTGCTCAGAATGCACCACCGCCACCCCCTCGAGCTGAACCAGGAGTCAGACAGTTCCATGAATTGCAGCCCAAGAGCTTCTCTGGAAAAGAAGGGCCTCTAGGAGCTGATGAATGGGTTCAAGCGACTGAAGATAAGCTGAGTGCTGCACGTATCCCACAGGCTGGATGGGTTGACGTGGCAAAACTACAACTGACCGACAATGCCAGGAGCTGGTGGCAACTGGAGGAGAAACGTCTGATCAGACCGATCTCTTGGGGTATGTTTAGTGAAAGGTTCGATGCTAAATACTTTCCCAAGGCAGCCAAGAGAGAGCTTCAACAACGTTTCGCTAATCTGGTCCAAGGAAATATGACCGTGGATGAGTATGAGGCTGAGTTTGCTATGCTTAGCCGTTTTGCACCTTATATGGTAGAAGACCCTGAAGATTGTGCGTTTCAATTTCGCAAGGGCCTGAATCACAAGGTCCAAGCCTCGATGACCTCAGCGAGACCGACGACACTTCAGGACGTTCTGGATTGTGCACGTGAACATGAGCTGGTAGAGAAACTCCCCGAGGGACCTTCAGCTGGAGGAGGAAAGCGTCCCATGGAGCCGCCTAGGATGGTGCCTAGAGGAAACTTCCGACCTCCGCAAACTACACCGTTCAAGAGGCCATCCACTTCTGCCGATCGATCGCATCTGACTTGCTACTTCTGCGGCAGGACTGGACATCAGAAGAAAGATTGCAGGAGGATGCTGAACCAATGTCTGGTATGCTGATCACCCGCACATGCTGCAAGAGACTGCCCACATGGTAAGGACCGTCGACCACCTACTGGAGTATCTGCACTTGTTCAGCGTGCAATGCCTGCACCTGTTCAGCGAGGAGCACCCGGACTTGCTCAGCGTGGACCACCTCTGATCCCTTAGGATCGAGCTTATCAGCAGGTCCACCAGCCGAAGCGCCAGGCGTTCACGATGACAGCTGCAGAAGCTGAGACTGAGGATGACGTGATCACATGTAACGTTTATACCTAGTATTTATCTTTTACCAGATATTAATGCTTGTTAGTTAGGTTCTCTTGCTAAGTATATTATTTTCGTCTTAGGTATTATCTTAGTGGCCTCCCACCCGGCTCTTACTTTATTTGATTTCGGAGCTTCTCTGTGTGTTATATCCCAGAAGTTTGTAGTTAAACATTCGGTCCCTACCTACCCACTTCCCAAGAGATGGAATATCACAACCGGAGGTGGCGTAGTGAGTGTTACCTTGGGATGCAAATCTTGTCCCTTAGTGATTTGCGGACATGAACTTTATGCAGACTTCATAGTCTTGGACACACCTAACTTTGATGCTATTCTTGGTATGGACTAGTTAGGAACTTTCTATGCTACTATCGACTGTCACAAGAAGAAAGTATTATTCGAAATTCTCAACCATCCTGTGTTCGAATTCATCAGTGGTAGTCGTTCCCTCGAGCCTCTCAGATTTCAGGCTCAGCCAAACGAAGCGATCCTCGCATCTATACAAGTCGAACCGGAGAAACCTGCAGTAGTTCGAGACTTCGAAGATGTATTTCCAGAAGATATTTCGGGATTGCCGCCTGAACGTGCTTTGGAGTTCAGTATTGATCTGATGCCAAATACTCAACCAATCTCGAAGGCACCTTACCGTATGGCTCCAGCAGAACTCGAAGAGCTACGGAAGCAGTTGGATGATCTGTTGCAGAAAGGATTCATTCATCCCAGCGTGTCTCCTTGGGGTGCACCTGTACTGCTGGTCAAGAAGAAGGACGGATCGAGAAGAATGTGCATGGATTATCGGGAGCTGAACAATGTCACGGTGAAGAATAAGTACCCGTTACCTCGCATTGATGACATCTTCGATCAACTCGGTGGATCACGAGTTTTCTCAAAGTTGGACCTCAGGAGTGGATATCATCAGGTGAAGGTCAAGAATGAGGATGTCTACAAGACAGCTTTTCGGACCAAGTATGGACACTACGAGTTCGTTGTCATGCCATTCGGTGTGACCAACGCTCCTGCAGTATTCATAAATCTCATGAATCTCATATTCTATGATTTTCTGGATAAATTCGTAGTGATATTCATTGATGACATATTGGTATATTCGAAGAGTGAGGAGGAGCATGCAGAGCATCTACGGATGGTTTTGGAGACGCTTCGCCGTCATCAGTTGTATGCCAAGTACAGCAAGTGCGAGTTCTGGTTGGACCGGATTGCATTTCTTGGACATGTGGTATCAGGCGACGGTATCTTAGTTGACCCAGAGAAGGTTACATCAGTCAAGAATTGGCCAACTCCTCGGTCAGCATCAGACATCCGGAGTTTCCTAGGATTGGCGAGCTACTACCGTTGATTCATTCAGGATTTCTCGAGGATAGCAGAGCCCATGACTCGACTGACGAGGAAGGACGTCAAGTATGTTTGGTCAGACACTTGCGAGCAGGCATTTGAGACTTTGAAAGCCAAACTGCCATCTGCACCAGTTCTGGCTATTCCAGATAGGACTGGAGGATTCGAGATATTTTGCGATGCCTCGGGCAAAGGTCTTGGATGTGTTCTGCATCAACACGGTCATGTAGTCGCTTATGCTTCTCGACAGTTGAAGATTCACGAGAAGAATTACCCGACTCACGACTTGGAATTAGCCGCTGTTATCTTCGCTTTGAAGATTTGGAGACATTTCTTACTGAGTGAGAAAGTGAAGATTTTCACTGATCACAAAAGTTTGAAATATATTTTCACTCAGAAGGAGTTGAATATGAGACAGCGCAGGTGGTTAGAGCTGATGGCTGATTACAACATCAACCTTCAGTATCATCCAGGAAAGGTTAATGTTGTACCTGATGCTTTGAGCAGACTTCCAACGGTCATGACTCTCACAGTTCAGTGGAGGTTACAACAGGATCTGTGTGGGATGAGCACAGCGGTTGTATTACCTGGAGTCACATCATCGTTGATGAATATGCAGATTCAGTCGATTGTGGATCGGATCAAAGCTGCACAATCTAGAGATGCTAAACTGCAGAAGATTCGAGAACAAGTTGAAGCTGGACTTCGGACAGACTTTATCATTCACGAGGATGGTTCCTTGAGATACGGCAGTAGGATCTGCGTACCTTCTGGTGATATCAGAGATGAGCTAATGAATGAAGCTCATAGCTCTCCCTATTCCATTCATCCTGGCGGTACCAAGATGTACAAGGATCTCCGTCTGAATTTTTGGTGGCAGGGTATGAAGAGGAGCGTAGCTCGTAGCGTCGCCAAATGTCTTGTGTGTCAGCAGGTGAAGGCTGAACATCACCGCGTTGCCGGATTACTTCAATCTCTGCCGATTCCGGAGTGGAAGTGGCAGCACATCACCATGGATTTTGTAACTGGACTACCTTGGAGCACCAAGCAAAATGACGCGATTTGGGTTATCGTTGACCGATTAACCAAGTCTGCGCATTTCATACCTTTCCGAGTAGGATAAGCTATGGAGATACTTGCGAAGAAGTATATGGAGGTAAAATATCTTTCTTATACCTTTATCGCTTCTTTCTAGTATACGTCGTGATGTGAACGAAAATCATGCAGGAGATTGTGTGATTACATGGAGTTCCTGTGAGTATCGTCTCAGACCGAGACACGAGATTCACGTCTCAATTCTGGAAGAGTTTGCAGACTAATCTAGGTACCAGTCTGAAATTCAGTACTGCTTATCACCCACAGACTGATGGACAGTCGGAACGCACTATCCAGATATTGGAGGACATGTTGAGAGCTTGCATGTTGGATCTCAAGGGTTCGTGGGAGGATCATCTGCATCTGGTGGAATTCTCCTACAACAACAGCTACCAGGCGAGCATTGGCATGGCGCCATTTGCTGCTCTCTATGGAAGGAAATGTCGATCCCCGCTGAGTTGGGATGACGTTGGTGATAGAGAATTGCTGGGACCAGAGATGATAGTTGAGGCTGTGGATGTTGTGCGTGATATCAGAGACAAGCTTCGGATTGCTCAGGACCGTTATAAGCATTGGGCAGATGCTAAACGGCGTCCTCTGGAGTTTCAACCAGGAGATCACGTGTTCCTAAAGATATCCCCGAATCGAGGAGTGATTCGCTTTGGGAAGCGAGGCAAGCTTAGTCCGAGATATATTGGACCTTTCGATGTGCTAGAGCGAGTTAGAGAGGTAGCTTATCGCTTAGCACTACCACCGTCTTTAGTGGGAGTACATGATGTCTTTCATGTGTCCCAGCTGCGTCGTTATGTCAGCGACCCCTCACACGCTGTGGACTACTCAGAGATCACAGTTCGACCAGATTTGACGTATGAACAGCAACCAGTGGAGATCTTAGATCGACGTCAGAAAGTCTTCAGGACCAAGACTATAGATCTAGTCAGAGTGATGTGGCGTCGCGACTCGTCAGGAGAATCTACCTGGGAACGGGAAGATGAGATACGCGAGCGTTATCCATATTTATTTCATGTTCCTTAGTTGATAAGAATTCCGAGGACGGAATTTTCTTAAGGTGGGTAGAATGTAACGGCCGGTATTTTTAGCCGTACTTCAGTTCGTGTGTATCGGTATTTTTCCTTCAGTCGTCTGGTTAACTTTCGTCCGTACGTTTCGTGTTATGCGTGTGCGAGTCGGTATTTCCGTTTTTTACCGGAATGTCATTAATTGATCATCTAGTTTAACTAAAAACTTTAATTTAATTATTTTGCTAATTAATTTTGTTATTCTTACTAATTACTTTTGGTAATTTATAATTACATTTTCTAATTTAATTAACTAATTAAATATCCCTTCTTTCAACAAACACGTTTAGATTTTGAGAGGAGTAGTCGTATACGTTAGGCTAGGCAGATGCATTCCCTCATTTCATTCAACAGACATCATTTAATTCCATCACAATCTAACACCTAATCGAATTAATTTTGTTCCCTGCAATTTTTTCCTTAGGACAATTAAGCTACGTCTCCTTCTCTGATAAAATCCCATCTGCAAAACCATCATGAAACCTGCAAACATTTCATTTGCAAATCCTTCTTCAACTTTCAGCAAACAACCAAGAACAAATTCCACAAACCAAATCCTTCCCAACAATCCACCGTCATCATACAACCAAAACCAACCAGCAATCAAAATCCTGAATCTGAAAACATCAAACACAAAACAAATCTGAAAAATTTCAGATTCAAACCCTTTCAATAAACTCCTCCAACCCAAACCAAAATTTCAGATTCAAGCCCAACAAAACAAATTCAGATCTGAAAACAAATTCAGCAGATCCCAAATCAAGAACCCTTCCTTCATCCTCAATCTTCATCTTCCTTCATCTTCTTCCTCTTCCCTCCTCTTCCTCCCCCTCCTCTACCCACGCGCGTGCACCCAGCTGCTTACCGCCGGCCACCTGCGCCGCCCGCCAGAGCCTCCCGCCGATTGGGACCCACGCCATCGCCGGAGACAGCCGCCTGCCGCCGTGAAGTCGCTGCCGACTGCTCCCTCCTCCCCGCGTCCCGTGCGTAAGTCCCCTTGTTTCGTTTGTTGTTGCTACCTGCAAACACAAATAAAAATAAAAATAATAATAATAATAATAAGAGAAAGATAAGAACAGAGAGACAAGGAGATAGGGGGAAAAGAGAAAGAGAGTGAGAGAGAGAAAGTTAGGGGACAGACCTATAAATGAGTAGGATATGTGTTAACAAATGTGAGGGATTACAACCTGTTAGCTTTTACCCCCTTTAGTCAAAGTTAGGTGAGAATATTTAAACACCATGATTAAGACAATTAAGACATGTAATTAGAGCAAGTTAGTTATTAATGTTAATTAGTGTTATTTAAATGTTAATGCTTATTTCAGCTTGTTGTTAATTATAAATAAAACTAGTATAATAAAATTGAATAAAATAATGTGTACCCCGTTTACATAACCCAATGTAACCGTCACCCTAGTCAGTGAACCCCGTAAAAATAGGCGAACTCAATACGGGGGTTATTTTAATGATGTGCTTAATTCACAATAAATTTAATTCCTTAATTTGTTTAACCAAAATGGAGAATCAGTATCACCATTGCGTAGTACCCATCAAAACAACCCAACGACATATAATTTAATATATCTTAATTTCGAACTAAAACAAGAATAATTAACTTTCTGATCAAATTTCGTTAATTCCCAATTCAGCACTTTTACTAATTATTATAAATTTTATTATTAATGACGCAGATACGACGCGAACTTTCCTACCGTTACTCGGACAACCTAAATTGTCCCAGTCAGGCAAGCATGCAGTTATTTTATGTTTTTCTGATATCTGATGTTGTATACTTAATTGCTGACACATACACACTTCTTAGAAATGCTAGAGTTAAACTCGTGTGCGTGTGTGTGGATCCCTAAACAATCAAAATGTACACACTTTGTGAATGGTAATGTTTCTAGACATGTATGGTTAATTTTAGAACTGTTGATACTTATAGAATGTTAAATGACGTTGGCTCTCGTAGTTAAATGTCGTTGGCTACCGATGTTACATGCCGTTGGCTACCGATGTTACATGCCGTTGGCTACCGATGTTACCATGCCGTTGGCTACCAGTTGCCGTTGGCTATCAGATGTTACTTGCTGAAATTCAGTACGCAGTAAAGAATATAGCGAACAGCGTAAAAGCACACAACATGCAAGAACACACAAGAATTGGTATCGCAGTTCGGTGCGCACACCTACATCTGCGGGGCCACGCCCAGAAAATAGAATACTTCACTAAACAGATTGGAGAATACAAATTCTACAATTCACGCTTTAATAAGGAAGAACACTCTCATCCTTAAAGAAACAAACCGTGAGGGGATGATCGCAATCAACCCCGTGAAGTATTCTTGGCAAGCTCCCCTTGCCTGCAAGCTCCCCTTGCACCACCGACTCGATCAACTCCCTTGATCCTGCTTGTCGCAGCCGTCGGCCTCCCTCCCGGAGAATATCCTTAAACTTCTTAAACTCTTGCGTGAACCCTAGCCGCCAATCAACCCATGGCTTAAAAGGCAACGGCCCTGCCATCTTTGGTTCAATTTCCACGCAGGCAATCAAACCAAGATTCGGCTCCATCTTCAGCAACAACTGCACCATCTTCAACAAGAAGGAGATCCCGAAAGATCCTAAAGAGGCGGTTACGAGATCCCGATAAATCCGAACGTGGCAGCGGCAAGAGTATTGATTTGCCGAAAATCTCTCTTCAACCGATTCTCAAGAGATAGCGCACAATCAATCAATAAATCATTTAATAACCACCATAAGAGCAGAAACAGCAAGATAGCAAATAGCGGAATACGCAGGCTCCAGTTACGCATCCTATTGAGCACCACGGCGCACCAGGTATGCAAGTAAGCATAGTTTGTTGAACATCCTGGTCCAACAATCTGTTCAACAAAATGTCCAACATTCTCTTCTACATATGGCAGGGATATCAACCTATCCAACATTCTCCAGTGCCACATATGACAAGACGCATACTAGAATGACCACAGAATAAATCCTAACAATCTCCCCTTTTGTCAATTGGTGGCACAACATACGGTATGATAGAAGAGAAGGTCATTGATAACATTTCAAACCCCTGAAGCCACATTTGATCAGTAGACGCTCAACACCCAGCACAACGACATTCAACAATATGTTCAACAGAACGACCAACAAGGTCCAACAAGACTTCCAGCATAGACTTCCAACATAATATCTAACTATGTCCAACAAAACTTGCAACATAGTATCCAACAAGACTTCCAACAAACCACCCAGTAAAATAACAGAGAGGGATAGAAAACAAAGCATACCACATAAATTCTCCCCTTTTGCGCCACCAAAGGACAAATACTTCAGAGACCTGCGGAGGGACCACCCCGGAGAGAAGACAGCTTGCTCTGCAATAGCTCCTTGTGGCGATTCAGAAGAACTCGCTGGCTTTCAAGAACCAGAATTTGATCATCAATATTCTGAAGGGCAGTTTCGAGAAACTGAATGTCAACCGTACTTGCGGAGGAAGTAGAAGCATTAGCAGAACCGAGTGGAGGAGACTGAGATGCAGGAGGCACGGAGCCAGACGGTTCAGCATTTGGAGGTGGAGACAGACTATCAGGAAAGGAGGGCACCACCTCAGAGATATCATTGAGTTTACCAGCCACCGACTTAACTGTATATGAGATACTGTCACAGGTAGAGGGAAGATCCGAAGGGGACAAGGGCACCTTTTGAGCCAAAAGTAACATGGAGATGAGAGCTCCATGAGGTAAAGAGGTCCCGGAGGAAGAGAGTTCAGCAAAAGATACGATAGAATCGAAGATGATTCTTCCCAAATTGAACACCTGAGACGTGCCAGCAGAAAACAATAGTTTGCACATGTCCCTAGTGACTACTGAAACATTGGAGGTGGGCAACCAGTTTCGAGTAGCAACTCTGAATAGAATAAAATACTTTGCCGTAAGTGCAGATGAGGGAAACACAGAAGACTTAGTAGGCCAGCGTGACAACTTTCCAGCAGTCACGACTTCAATCAGACGATCAAAACTCACTCCAGAGGTGTCACCAAACGCAGGAACAGATTGAGAACATTTCCATTCTAACAATTTGTTCAGAGATGCAGGAGAGAATGTGACAATCTTTCCTCGGACATAGTTTCTGAAATTCCAACGAGAGGATCCATCACTAGCAGATTTGGAGAGATTACAGTAAAACTCTCGCACCAAGGTAGGATAATAGACGCTGAAGCATGTGGCAGCATGGATAAGACCAAGATCTTTCAGAATAGATTCCAACTGAGTCTTGTCAAAGGACGATATATTGAGGATTTTTTCAGATATGAGAGGTTTCTCGGAGTAAGCTGGCCATCTGTTCTTACGCGATTTGTCAAAAAAAGTTTTGCTCAGAGCATCTGAAGATGTAAACGAGGGAGGGCGACAAGGAGCATAAGCTGAAAGTTTAGATCGCTTGGAAGGAGAGGACTCAGCACTCCTGGATGGTGGAGGAATAGGGCGCTTCTTGGACACAGATCTACTCTTGCGCATATAAGAGGACAGAGGAGGATCATTTTCATCAGGTAACTCACATGTTGAAGGATTTGTTGCAACATTTTGTGCAACAAAATCTTCATCACCATCCTCCATACGGGGAATAGCATCAGTAATTGACCCAGAAATGTTACCATCAGCAACAGAAGAGTCTTGAGTCACGCCACAACGATCAGCAGAACCTGTCAGAGTCTCAGCAGCAACAACAACATCATCTTGGCCAACTTGCACAGCATCAGTTTCTGGCAGCACTGAGGGAAGATCCACAACTTGGCCAGTCAGAGGTTCTCCTGAAATGTCTAGATTCATAGGACCAGGGACCAACCCCACAACATCTTTGGGAGACTGCCTATTTTCAGAAACACCACCGGCAGGCTCCGCAACTCCACTCGACACAGTTTGACCCACAGAAGAGTAGTCAAGGCATGCTCCTTGGACACAGACATCATCCTTGGGTTCTCTTTCAGACTCAGGCACTTGCTGAGAGAAGACAGGAGATACAGGCTGAGCACCTTCATTTGAATCAAGATTATTGACATTAGCCACATTTTGAGCGGTCACATCAACTTCACATCTGGGAGACAGAGGGACAGGGACCTCTTTCTGAGATGGAATAGTAGGCACAGTATCAGCATCAACATCAGCTTCCATTTCAACATCCTTGTTCATCTTTTCATCACTTTGCACAAAAGAGTTCTCAGAGAACATATTAGCCGATGACGCTCCTGAAGTCCCTCTCGACTTAGGCAAATCAGCAAACACAGGGGAATCTTCAGAATCAGAGATGTCTATCACATCAATTTCAGAGATTTTAACAAAAGATGTCGGATTCCAGGTGCGAATGACAACTTTTCTATCTCGAGGAACTCTCACGCTCATAACTTTTCCCAAAATCTTCTTACGCATCAGACCTTTAAAATGAATATGTGATACATCCACATAAGAGAGATCCAATTCTTTACCTGTTCTTCTCAAATACCAGAACCAGTCTTGGATAGTAACCGGATCAGGATAGCATTCATCATCATCATACACATCATCATCCTCGGGAATTTTGGGAAGGGGGAATTCAAGAATTGGGGAAAAGTTCACCAACTCAAAATTCGAGACTTTGGAAGGATGCATGCTCCCAAACGAGGAAGAAGAGAGAGATGGAGAGGGATTACCACTGGAGGTTCTTTGCACAGGACGAGGAAACACCCCTTTACGTTTAACCGAAGAAGACGAGGACGGCGGAGCACTTTTACGAGCGGAAGTTCGTCGAGAAGACCGACGAGGGGGCAGAGATGATTCTCCCGACTGATTTCTAGTCATGGTAGACAAACTGGGAGAAGCTTCAACCAAGCCAATTTCAAGAACCCTAGAAGCGGGTGAAGGAGAATCTTGGAGAAAGATTTGAGTTGCGGAAAAAGCAAAAATGCGCCTTGGGAATGAAAAGAGGTAGAGGGTAATAATAACGGGTAATAAAATAAAAGAGAACAAATACCGACCCGTCAGCAGAGATTGAAAGACCCTCATAGTGTTGCAACAAACTGTTGCAACAAAATGCACAACACAGGGGGCAACATTAGATACGACACAGCCCTAGGGCTTGCCGCAATTCCTCAAATCTGGCTGAATCAAGAGGCTTTGTAAAAATGTCTGCTAGTTGATTAGCTGTAGCAACATACTCCATAACCAGGGATTTCTTCTCAACCAGCTCTCTAATAAAGTGATGTCGGATGTCAATGTGTTTCGTTCTAGAATGCTGAACAGGATTCTTGGAGATATTTATAGCACTCTGATTGTCGCATAAAATAGTCATGGCTCCTTGTTCCAGACCATAGTCTACCAACATTTGCTTTAACCAAAGCAATTGTGTACAACAACTTCCTGCAGCAATATACTCAGCCTCTGCTGTAGATAACGATATGGAGTTCTGTTTTTTACTATACCACGACACCAGATTGTTCCCCACATAAAAACACCCTCCGGTGGTGCTTTTCCGATCATCTGTATTTCCTGCCCAGTCAGCATCACTATATCCTGAGACAAGAGTATTCGTATCCTTTGTATACCATATACCATAGTCTGCAGTTCCGCTGATATACCTGATAATCCTTTTTACAGCAACAATATGAGATTCCTTAGGGCTTGCTTGATAACGAGCACAGACTCCAACACTAAAGCTGATATCTGGTCGGCTAGCTGTTAGATATAACAGGCTACCTATCATGCTTCTGTAAAGAGTAACTTCAACATCTCTTCCTCCTTCATCCTTAGAAAGTTTTTCAGATGTGCTCATGGGAGTCCTGACATGTCTGGCACTTTCTAAACCAAATCTCTTGACAAGATTTCTAGCATACTTGCTCTGCGAGATGAATAGACCATCCTGACACTGTTTAACCTGGAGCCCAAGAAATACATTCAACTCACCTACCATGCTCATTTCAAACTCCCTTTGCATGAGGTTGATAAACTCATGCACAAGTTGTTGTGATGTTGAGCCGAAGACTATGTCGTCAACATAGATCTGGGCAATCATCACACTTGATCTTGTCCTTTGAACAAATAAGGTCTTATCAGCTCCTCCTCTTTCATATCCCTTTTTGAGAAGATACGTGGTCAATCTCTCATACCAGGCCCTTGGAGCTTGCTTCAGCCCATACAAAGCCTTCTTCAGCTTGTACACATGATTCGGAAGAAACGGATCAGCAAAGCCTTTGGGTTGTTCAACATACACTTCTTCATTCAACAACCCGTTTAGAAAGGCACTTTTCACGTCCATTTGATGTAGTTTGAAGTTTAAGCTACAGGCAACCGCAAGTAACAGTCTAACAGATTCCAACCGTGCTACAGGAGCAAATGTCTCATCGAAGTCAATGCCTTCCACTTGGGTATACCCTTGAGCAACAAGCCGGGCTTTATTCCGGGTGACATTTCCCTTCTCATCTGTCTTATTTTTGAATATCCACTTTGTCCCGATGACATTAGTTCCTTTTGGTCTCTCCACAAGACTCCAAACGTCATTTCGTTGGAATTGGTTTAGTTCCTCTTGCATAGCCGAGACCCAAAAATCATCACCAATTGCTTCCTTCACATTTTTGGGTTCGATAGTAGATAGAAAGCAAGCATACCCAGCCAGATCTCTGTAATTAACACGACTAGTACCTCTGGTGCGACGACTGTCGTGAACGTCACCAATGATTAGCTCCGGCGGATGATCTCGTATGATCTTTGTAATTCCCTCAGCATCTTGAGCATTTTCAGCTTTTACTTGGGTTGACTCCATGTTGGCAGTATCCTGTGTTGCAACAATTTGTTCAACATGGTTCTGTTTGGTCTTGTTTGTTGCAACATCACTTTCAACACGAACATCATCTTCATTTATGTCTTCTTGGACTCCTTTCTCACCGGTCAGAATAGATTCTCCCTGATCAAAATCATCAACCACAACGTTAATGGATTCCATCATGACATCTGTTCGTTCATTCAGCACTCGGAACGCACGACTCCGTGTAGAATACCCCAAGAAAATTCCTTTGTCACTCTTGGTGTCGAATTTCCGTCTTGGTGTTCGATCTTGCAGGATGTAGCACTTGCTTCCAAAAATATGAAAGTATGAGACATCAGGCTTTCGACCTTTCCATATTTCATATGGAGTTTTCTCAGTCATTGGTCGAAGATAAACCCTGTTGATGGTGTAACATGCAGTATTAATCGCTTCAGCCCACCACTTAGTATTCACTTTTCGAGCATTCAGCATAACACGAGCCATTTCCTGAAGAGTTCGATTCTTCCTTTCGACAACTCCGTTTTGCTGAGGAGTCTTAGGAGCCGAGAATTCATGTCCTATACCTTGTGCCTCACAGAATTCAGAGAATGAGTGATTCTCAAACTCTTTTCCGTGATCACTACGGATTCGAATGACTTTCCCTATGTTGTCTCCTCTTTCTACTTGAAGACGAGTACACAGGTTTTTGAAAGCATTAAAAGTGTCTGATTTTTCCTTCAGAAAATCCACCCAGGTGAAGCGTGAAAAATCATCAACACAAACAAAAATGTACTTCTTACCTCCGACACTTGTTTCTGAAGTGGGTCCAATCAGATCCATATGCAGTAGCTCCAGAGTTTTTGATGTTGTGATATTCTGAATTTGTTTGTGACTAATTTTCTTCTGCTTCCCCAGTTGGCAAGCTTCGCACACTCCTTCCTTCTTCTTGATTAACATAGGCATTCCTCGGACAGCTCTTGCTTTGGAGATTTTCATTAAGGTCTTGAAGTTAACATGGCCTAATTTCTGATGCCATTGTTCAGAAGCATCAGTGGTGATACTCAGACATCTGTCAGGTTCTTGCAATAGGTAGCAGTTGTCACTGGATCTTTTTCCAGAAAGAATACATACTTTATCACTATTAAACACAAGACATTCATTTTTGTTGAACCGAACCAGCAGCCCTTGATCGCACAGCTGACTTATACTGATAAGATTAGCCTTTAGATTTTCAACATGCATCACATCTTTCAATTTCAGAGTTTCTGTCATGTTGAGATTACCTTTTCCAATAACTTTGCTTCTCTGTCCATCCCCAAAGGTGACATGACCTTTATTTTCAGCAATGTACTCAGACAGAAGTCCCTTGTTCCCTGTCATGTGCCGAGAGCACCCACTGTCAAAGTACCACTGATTTTCTGCAAAGGTAGCTAAAGAGGTGTATGCAACCATACTGACCAATTCCGACTTCTTAATCCATTTCATGCTTGTCTGTTGCTGTGGATGAACAATATTTCTTCCTTCACTCACATGCTTCATGCGCCTGAAACACCTCCAATCATTATGTCCTATTTGTTTACAGTAACTGCATATAAGCTGTCTAGGAGTAGTACCTCTTCTGTTCTTTCCTCGTGGCTTGACCTCATCATGTGGACTCCATTTAACATGTTCCTTAGTATTGAGACTACTCCTAGTCTTGGGTGTGTGAAAATTGCTTCCTCTGTTGTACCCAACTCCAGTTCGATCTCCAGCGACTTTTCCCATGTTGAGGATGTCATTGAGTTTGGTTTTCCCAGAGTTCCATATGTTAACAGTGCTTTCAGCCTTCTCAGCTCTCATTAAGGCTCTCTTCATGTCTCTCTCACAGTTTCGGAGATTTGCTTCAGTCTTCAGAAGTTTGATTTGATATGTATTCTTCTCACTCCTCAACTTAGAGCATTCATCTTTCAGTTTCTTGTTGGTTTCACAAATTTCCATCCATTTGTAGAACATAGTTTGATAGGCTACGCGGATTTCCTCATCATCAATCTCTTCTTCACTCCCGACTTCTGATTCAGCTTCACTGTCAGAATCAGCTTTGTTTGTTGTAACATTTTGTACAACATGTTCTCCCTTGTGCTTCGTTGTAGCAGTACATGTTGCAACATTATGTTCAACAAGGCTGGCGAACTTGCCTTCAGATTTGTCATTCAGAATAGCTGTGAACGCCACATAATTACTGGTTATGTCTTCATCTTCCTCGCTACCTCCAGAGTCTTCATCGCTCCAAGTGCTGGTAAGAGATTTCCCTTTTAGCTTCTTTAGAGTGTTTGCACACTCTGCCTGTATATGTCCGAAACCTTCACATTCTCTACACTGTATTCCCTTTCCTTTGTTTTTAGACTCATACCTTTGTATAGGACGACCAGCATTCCTTTCACCTGCAGGAGGTCCTGTCCGCACCTTTTTGTTGATAGCTTTAAAATTCTGACCTTTATTGCTGATCTTTCTCATCATCTTGCTAAAGTTTTTGGTGAGAAGCGCGATATCATCTTCGAGTTCTGTCTCATCATCAGATTTTGATGGTTCACTGGCTTCAATCTTCAAGGCAACACCCTTCTCCTTTTTGTTTTGTTTGAGATTCATCTCATAGGTCTGTAAGGATCCCATGAGTTCGTCCAATCTCATGGTCGAAGTGTTCCTTACCTCCTCTATAGCTGCAATCTTTGCTGAAAATTTATCTGGCAGGGACCTCAGAGTTTTTTCAACAAGTTTCTTTTGTGAATACTTCTTGCCCAGTTGAAATGCCTGGTTAGCAATATCTCTCAATCTTCCATTGAACTCTGCAACCGTCTCGTTTTCGTTCATCCTTAGATTTTCAAACTGGCTGGCGAGCATCTGTAATTTTGAGGCCTTAACAGTGCTGGTTCCTTCATGCACATTTTGAAGAATGTCCCAAGCTTCTTTAGCATGCTCACAAGTAGATATAAGCTTGAACTGCTCTTCATCAACGGCAGTAAAGATGGCGTTAACCGCCTTAGAGTTTCCTAAGGCAGCACGTTCTTCATCAGAATTCCAGTCTCTCACAGGTTTGAAACTCTCCTTGCCTTCTTTGTTGACTTCAACCGGAGGATTCCATCCTTCAACTGTAGCAACCCAAGCTTTTTCATCCAAGGACTTGATAAAAGCTCGCATACGAGACTTCCAATAGGTGTAGTTCGATCCAGTAAGCAAAGGGGGACGAGTGACCGAAGCACCTTCTTTTGTGTTCATGATCAGCGTACTGACCTACAGGATCACATCCACTTTGAAAGAAGGTCAAAGTATTGTAGATGACAGGCTCTGATACCAAATGAAATTCAGTACGCAGTAAAGAATATAGCGAACAGCGTAAAAGCACACAACATGCAAGAACACACAAGAATTGGTATCGCAGTTCGGTGCGCACACCTACATCTGCGGGGCCACGCCCAGAAAATAGAATACTTCACTAAAAAGATTGGAGAATACAAATTCTACAATTCACGCTTTAATAAGGAAGAACACTCTCATCCTTAAAGAAACAAACCGTGAGGGGATGATCGCAATCAACCCCGTGAAGTATTCTTGGCAAGCTCCCCTTGCCTGCAAGCTCCCCTTGCACCACCGACTCGATCAACTCCCTTGATCCTGCTTGTCGCAGCCGTCGGCCTCCCTCCCGGAGAATATCCTTAAACTTCTTAAACTCTTGCGTGAACCCTAGCCGCCAATCAACCCATGGCTTAAAAGGCAACGGCCCTGCCATCTTTGGTTCAATTTCCACGCAGGCAATCAAACCAAGATTCGGCTCCATCTTCAGCAACAACTGCACCATCTTCAACAAGAAGGAGATCCCGAAAGATCCTAAAGAGGCGGTTACGAGATCCCGATAAATCCGAACGTGGCAGCGGCAAGAGTATTGATTTGCCGAAAATCTCTCTTCAACCGATTCTCAAGAGATAGCGCACAATCAATCAATAAATCATTTAATAACCACCATAAGAGCAGAAACAGCAAGATAGCAAATAGCGGAATACGCAGGCTCCAGTTACGCATCCTATTGAGCACCACGGCGCACCAGGTATGCAAGTAAGCATAGTTTGTTGAACATCCTGGTCCAACAATCTGTTCAACAAAATGTCCAACATTCTCTTCTACATATGGCAGGGATATCAACCTATCCAACATTCTCCAGTGCCACATATGACAAGACGCATACTAGAATGACCACAGAATAAATCCTAACACTTGCCGTTGGCTATTAGTTAATCTCGTTGGTCACATGTGATTACGTCACATGCGACTAGTCTGGACTCGTGTTTCAGTATATGACGGATTAGCATCCTGGCACGTGATCCAGGAAGTACACGTGGGTGGGGTTGGTTCCCGGGCACTAGCCGGTAGTAAACGGGTCGCCTTCGGGGGCACTTGAAGGTGTATTTATTTACTATTCGTCTAACGGCGGGAATCTTATTCACGGACTTGCACACACAGTTAAATAATTGAAAAAGAAAGTTAATTACAGAATAATTTTATATTGCTCAACTGCCATGTTAATTTTTACAACTAAAATACCTTGCTAGTGTAACTTTTCATAATTGTTTTAACTGCTTCTGTTCATTGAAATACATGCTAGTGTAAATTCTTTTAACTGCTGTAAAACTGCCATATATATAACTTGTTATATATATCTTGCCTTGGGTCATCTGACATCTACTTGCAGACCCTTGCTGACATACATTCATGTTGTTTGAATGTATGTCAGGTTACGAGACAGGTTATCTGGAGGACGAGTTGCTGGATCAGAGTGATCCAATAGACCAGGATTCTGCCGATCCTGAAGTCCACCCTACCGTGGACTAGTTGCTGAATTATCACCGCTGCAGTTATTTATTTTCACCGCTGTGATTTGTAGGGTGTGTACCCACTTTATCTGTATCTCTATCTTTGTAGGCCATGCTTGGGGCCCTTTTATTATTGTGTACTTTATCTGGATGTTGGCTTTAATATTTCTGTTGTTCTGAGTTGCATGCAAGTTCCTGCGAAAGGTGTTTACACAGACGCTTATTGGGTTCGAGCTTCACCGCTCCAACCTAAGCGGGCCCGTTCACGTCCTCGCCCCAAGTATAATGGGAAGCGGGGCGTGACAGCTAGCAATTATACTTATGCACTCTGTAGACCAAAATTTCAGTGGTAAGTCAGGAAATCTTACCCATACTGGAATTGATGACTGAATATCTCTGTCCATAGTGAGGTCTGGAGTCCAGTGTCGTAGCACTATCACCCTTTTATCGAACATCCAAGGCCTTCCTTGGAGTACCCTGCTGCAATCCTCCTCCAGCTCAAACACGAAGAAGAAAAGGCCATTTTCTCTAAAGTGGACCTGTAAAGTATCCTTTGGCAGCCACAAACGATGGACACATGCACGAAGGTGAGAATATAAAGGTTCGTCATCCACAACATAACCAGCTAGTATCCGTCCCCATTTTGCAACATTAGTAGAGGTTGCTTCCAGCAAAATCCAAGGGACAGTCTTGCCTGAAGGAACCTCCCGAAGAGGATAGTAAGAGCATTTGCTACTCTCTTCCACAGCGCGCCCAACAGAAAAAAGTGAACTCCAGACTTCTCGATCTGTCTTCGCCACTCTCAATGGTTGGCCGACAGCTTGTTCCCTCCGAATGTTATTAGAATTCCGTTGTAATGCGGGATATTCTTCAGCGTAATTGGGTGTTGACTTTGTTACATCAGACGTAGACATCCTTTGAAGGCAGAATGAAGAACATTGATGAAAAGGGTTTCCAGCGTTGATACAAGCGGGATTGGATCTACTACTCATGATCTGCTCGTGGAACAAAGCTGACCCAGATCAGTCGGCCAGCGGGGAAGACGATCAGAACACCCATACCGGATCTGAACCCACCGGAGGATAGCCCCGCGACTGCCTGACTGCGCCTGATGGGCGAGATCTGGCGTCGAGATCACCTGATGCCTGAAGCGATTGATCTGGCGTCGAGGAAACGCCAGATTGAGCGGCTGAAGCGATCAGGTCTTAGATCGACCGGATCAGGTCTGCACGAAGCGGATCCTCGAGAAGCGGATCGACCGGATTCGAGGAGCCGGATCTTCGAGAAGCGGATCGACCGGATTCGAGGACGTCGGATCTTCGAGAAGCGGCGACTAGATTCAAGGATGTCGGAGCTTCGAGAAGCGGCGACTGGATTCAAGGACGTCGGATCTTCGAGGTACCAGATCGAGATCCGCACCTGAACACTGCCGAAGGGGTAGAAACCCGAGCTCCGGCTACCGGAGAGGCAGAGACCCCCCGCCGGAGACCGATCAAACCCCCGATCACTCTCCCTAGGGCTAGCCGCCAGTACGCCTTATTCGTACCTTGAGTGTCTTACACATATTTTATATTTATATATATATATATATATATATATATATAAACATGACAACGATTTTTGAATTCTAGGGCTGACTAGGACAAGCTGACTAGGACAAAGGGGTTGATAGAAAGACGGCTAAGATTTAATCTTGGGGATTCAACTGTTAAGATGCGATTTTGTGGGAAATTCGTGGGATTTAAATTTTCATGGGAAATGCGTTTGAGAATCTGAAATATCAATGAGCGTGCCTCAAAGATCATGCGGAGGGGAAAAACGCTCTCTGTGTCCTCAAAGAGCGTGTCGAGAGGGGAAAACACTACCGCTACCCATAAGTCCATAGCGCGATGCAACGCCCAAAAACCTCAACTCTCAGCTCTCAGCGCGCGCTCTCTCTCTCTCTCTCTCTCCCCTCTCTCCCCCTCTCCCCCCCAATCCCCCTGAAAACGCCCAAAAGTTCTACGTACAATCTCGAGGGGGAAGCCTGGGAGAATGAATGTCGTGCGTTGATGCCACCTCATTGATCTGCGGCTAGAATACCTCCCCAAAGCAAATGAAATACACTCCCAAAAGCAAGAGCCTGTGGCCTCTTCAATTCTCTCTCCACCTCCCTCCACCCCCAAGCATCAGCCCACATCATCGCCCTTACCTTTGACGGTTGAACCTCAGCCAGCGGAATCACAAAGAATCGTCACCGGAAAGCAGATCGAGAAGATGATGAAGCTTATCTCGAAGATTTTCTGATCTTCAAATAAGTTGAAGCAGTCTCCATTTATTTAGTTATTTTGTTCAGTTATTTTTGATCTTTCTGGATCAAAAAATGGAGACTTTGGAACTGAACAAATTGTCCAGATGGGTTCTGTTCAGTTATTTTGTTCAATCTCAAAAAATGGAGACTTTCTGGATAAATGGAGACTTCTTCAACTTTTCTGATCTTTGCCGACCTGTTCGCCTGGAGCACGCAATTTCTGATCTTTTTAAGCTTATTTTCCAAAACATAACTGATCGATCATGTCCAGGTCTTTCTGATTTTTTTCAGTCTCTTTTATATCCAGTATTTGATGATCAAAAGGGGCAACAAATTGTTGGGTCTGCTTCAAATGGGAGCCAGGATCTGAGTGGCAGGATCTAACAAATCCCACATGCCTCTCTTCTTCCCCAAAAAACCTCAGCAACAAACAAAATGGGCACCTATGAATCTACGCATCATCAACAAGGAGTGGGAGCAGCACTAAAAATAGTAACCAAAATTTACCCCCTCTCTTTCAATCTCTCAATCCTCCGGTATTGTCTCCTAACTTTTAGTTTTTTGTGTGTGTCAATTTCAGGCTGATCAGAAAACCCTCATCCTCCTCTACGATTTTAGGTAACCAAAACTTCCTTTTTTTATTTTCATTTTTTCCTGAAATAATTTCCCATTGGCTTGCGTCTTCTTGGTTTGTCTGCTGGAATGGCAATCGGGATTTTGATATCAGTTCAGTTATTTTTTGAAGAAGTCTCCATTTATCCCAAACCCATCTCCTTCTCTCATGACAATGCCATGCTTGCAAGCCACTTACAAGACTTCATCTTGAAGAAGTCTCCATTTAAGATTTAATTTTCTTAATCATCATAACTTTTTTGTATGTTGTTATTAGTTAATCAGTTGTAAGTTTGTGAGAAATTATTTTTGTCAGTTAATATGTTGTCATCATTAAGAAAAATAAAATAAAATAATTGTACCCTTATTAATATGTGCAGTTGTATCTTTTCATTGAAGGTTAGAGCAGGAGTTGAGATGGCACTGATCAATGCAGTTGCTAATAGCATTTGCTTACCTCTGTGGAGATTATTTGGGGGAGCTTCAAATTCCATAACCACTGATATAACAGTTCTGTTCCCATTTTGCTCAAAATTTTCTTTCAGTTGTTCTCTATTTATATATTTCTAAAGCAACCTTACATACATATGCAGATTCCAATTGTTTCCCCAAATGAAGCTGTTAAGTTGGCTGCAGAATATCATGAACGAGGGTTTATCACATTGAAGCTTAAAGTGGGGTAAAATTTGAACTCAGACATAGAGGTTCTGAAAGCTATACGATTAGTCCATCCTGTCTGCTCATTTATCCTGGATGCAAACGAAGGATATTCCACCAAAGAAGCGATTGAAGTTCTTGAGAAGCTTCATGGTACGTACCATATATGAACTTAGAAGGCGTATCTTTTTGCTGGCATATTAGTGTATCTGGATACTTTTATTTATTGAGCACTGTTGTGTGAATATGGTGTTTTGCTATGTTGCCAACACAGTCTTCCTGATTCTTTTGGCTAATATTGTAAACATATTCTTTTACTACTTATTTAGTTTATGAAAGCTACTGTCCTGACCTATATTATCACTATCATTTGTTTCTTTCAAAAATGGGGGTTACACCAATCCTTTTCGAGCAACCTGTACATAGAGATAACTAGGAAGGTCTTCGGCTGGTTAGCGAGGTAGCAAAGGAGAAATATGGTGTATCAGTTGCTGCTGATGAAAGTTGTAGGAGTGTAGATGATGCACATAGAATAGTAAAAGGAAACCTAGTTCACGTTATCAACATCAAGCTCGCTAAGTCAGGGGTACTTGGTGCGCTTGCGATAATTGATGTCACGAGAAGTGCAGGCATTGCGCTTATGATTGGTGGTATGGTTGAAACTAGACTTGCCATGGGTTTTGCTAGCCATCTAGCTGCGGGCATTAGCTGCTTCAAGTAGGCCTACCCTCCTTGCAAGCCAGAACCCATTTATCATTTCAGATATTTTTTGAAGAAGTCTCCATTTATCCAGAACCGATCTCCTTCTCTCATGACAATGCCATGCTTGCAAGCAACTTACAAGACTTCAGCTTCACTACGGAGGCACTTGCCAAATTCTATATCCCGACCAGTGGTCTTCATAGGGCTCGCCAGAGTATTTTTAATGACTTGCACTGAAATACACATGCCATTAATCTGGAAAGTATTTAGTTAGATATTTGCATGAATAATATAATGCCAAGAGATGTACACCTATACATGGCAATTTAAATGAGAAAGCTAAAGGAGAAAAAAAATAAGAGTATGCATCTAAAATGCCTAAAAAGATCGCTGTGAGGATGCTGTGAGGATTTGCTCAATTTTTTTGCAACTTGCAGATAGGTTTTGTGAGGAAGATGATGGATTTATTGGAAAGATTACTTCTTCCGACCGGATTTTTCACTTGCTAATGGGTTCTAGGTTTTTGTTATTTTTATGTCCCCCAAATGAATAGATAGAGATTATCGGATAAAGACTGAGTCATTGACTCATTGCCATGTTCATTTGTAGCAAAAAGATACATGAATCTGTGAGCATGAATTCCGTGAGCTGTCAATTTTGTGAGGATAAAGATTAATTCCGCGATCTAAGTTTCAAAACGCTAACCAATGACTTGCTTGATTTGCTCTTCTATGCTCTTAAGTGTTTTCATACTTGTAATTTAATTGTTTAATTCCTCCGCTTGCATTTATTGTTGTCCGGTTATTATTGTAACCCCTTCCCTCGTACCCATTCCCAGTTTTATATGCTCTTGTTGTCGTTGTCTTGACATGCCTTGGTTACTTTTATGCCTTAATATACAGCTCGCATGCTTTATTCTCATGTCTTGCCTTATGATTGATGACCTTAAAATAGTATTCTCAAATCCAAGTTATCTTCCTACTGGGCACGCTGTGACGTGTCCTCTCCCTTTCCACAGGTAGCAGATAGTGGGATATCTTTGGAGTTGGAGCTGGAGGCCTTGGGTAGATTAGCGTGTGAGTTGTTCTTTGGGATTGGCTTTGGGGTGAGATTTAGTTGTGGTGTTGTACCTTGAGGTTGTACCCTTGAGTGTTGGGTTAGTGTTATGTTCTTGAATTGGAAAAGAAATGTATTGGATATTATGATGTATAATGTCGTACTTGCAGTGAATTGTATATGATTCTTCATATGTTCTTCATTGTACTTGTGTTTCAGTGGTTTTTCTGTGTTCTGTGTTGATTTCTGTGGAGTATTATGTGTACTATCCCAGCATGTGCGCAGTGGCCTGCTGGTTTCATTGTATTATTTTTCTTTCCTTCTTTCGTAACACTCGCCTCTTTGGGAATACCTGGGATGGATTCGTACTTCCCGGGTATCCTGGGAGGCGGGGCGTTACACATAAGGATCCTTGCCCATTTTCTCCACTAAATTCTATTGTGCCAGTGGGACACTGATCAAGCAACCGCTGATCGGACGTATACAAGCTTGCCGGTGGTTAATTCAACTACTTAAACTACTTGTCATGTTCCGTCGTCTAGGGTTCCTGCTACACCTAATTTGACTACTCTGCCAGCTGGGTTCAATCCTTGGCTGATGGCGAGGGACAGACGGAGGAATTTCCCAGACCGGACTCCGAAATTGCATTTGGTTGGGTTTAACCGGAGGTTGTAGCGTCTGATTTCCGTAAAGGTCTCAACGAGATCTGTAATATGGTCAGTCGGGTTCTTCGACCTGACCAACATGTCATCAACATAGACTTTCAAATTCCTTCCGATTTGGGCTTCTGAAGACATTGTTCACCATTCGTTGGTAGGTCGCTCCAGCGTTCTTCAGTTCGAAGGACATCTTTTTGTAGCAGAAAATCCCTATATCGGTAATGAAGAAAGTCTTCTCCTCGTCCTTGTGTGCCATCTAGATCTGATTGTAGCCAGAGAAAGCATCCATGAAGCTCAACAGCTCGTACCCCAATGCATTAATGTCAAGATGTTCGATCCGAGGCATGTGTAACTATCCTTGGGTAACGCCTTACTAAGGTTGGAGAAGTCCATACACATTCTCCATTTGCCATTCACATTCTTCACCGTCACCGTACTAGAGAGCCACTCAGGGTAGTGGACCTCCTTGATGAAACATGCCTCGAGAAGCCGATCAACCTCTTCGACAGCTGTCTTCATCTTGTCACCCCCGATGTTTCTCTTCTTCTGCTTCACTGGGTTGAAGGTCGGGTCGACGTTCAGCTCATGAGAGATGACTCGGGGTCAATGCCTAGCATATCATCAGGGGACCAAGAAAAGCCATCCATATTCGTCCTCAAGAATTCGATCAACTGCTCCCTTAGGTCAGAAGAAAATCACGACCTAATGGAAACAGTCTTCCCGGCGTTGCCAAACAATGGGATCAGCTCCGTCTCCTCGATCGGGGGAGGTCGTCGGTCCGTCATGTCGTTATTAGCATCAAGGAGACCCTCCGGAGATACTTGCTCTGCCCGTCTAATAGCGGCAGACAGAACGTAACACAATTTAGCATGCATTTGATTCACTTTCACCATCCAGACTCCTTGAGGAGTATAAAACTTGATCATTTGATGAAAATTAGAAACGACTGCCTCTTCAGAGTTAAGAAGTGGCCGGCCTATAATTCCGTTATAGACGGAATTAAGCTTCACCACGACCTTCCTGCTAGCACGTGTAATAAACGAAGGCCGGAGGTGTCAATATCACTCGTCAATTAATGGATCTTTTTCTTGTCATGACCGATCATACCATGCCAAAGTATGGTCCCGTCGTCGTCCCTTGCATCCCACAATCGTTTCGCCGCGCGTCTCTTCTCAACAGCTGCCTTACACAGCTCCGTGAGTGTGCAGTATCTGGCTCCCTTTGTTTGTTTACGTCGGCGCGTTCGCGGTTCCCAACAGCCCCAGTTGATTCACCCCTTTGTGCACTGTTAATCTACAGGGGCGACTCGATCGGATTCTATAAACTTATTTTTCTTTCAAGAATGGTTAGGGTGTCACAAAGTGGCACACAGAGGCAGTAATTAAGGGTTTTGCTTCAGCCTTCAGGTGATGGATTAACGACACAGAGTAAATTCAGAGTATCACGATTCACGCTTCGCACCCAATTAATTGGTGATGCATAATAAATTGGGTTATTGTAGCCGAGTGGTAATCAGTAAACGATTAGGGATTTGGATATGGTAATCAGTAAATTGGGTTATACGCAACATGTTTACATACATACATGCTACGTGTCACGAAGGAAGACCGCTGGTGTCAACATCACTCATCAATGACTAGAATTTTTCGTACCATGACAATTAGCACGCTGGCTAAATATATGGGTCCCATTGTTGTCCTTGCGATCCACAATCGTTTCGCCGCGCGTCTCTTTTCAGCAGAAATCGTTGCACAAAGGCCCAGAGAGGGTGCAGTAACAAACAAGGTTGGGGAAATCTCTTATCACCCCTATCCTTTCCCTGTTAATATTTTGTTTGTTACCATCCTTGTTGGTTTACTTTATCAGGCCTCATTTGTTTTTTAACGTCGGCGCGTTCTCGGTTCCCAACATCCCACAGGATTCGTGCGTTGTTCATCTGCAGTGGCCGCTCGATCGGATTCTATAAATGGAGCCGCTCGCTGTTGAGGAGAATCCACGCTCAAACTCAAAGTAATCTGCTACAACCAAGTCAAACACAAGGCCGATCGCCCCCAAGTTGCCCGTAATGTATCGCTTCACGATACTTCTGATCATCATTGGTACGCAAATAAGTTCTAGCCAGCTAGTTGTATTTAGATTGTTCTTTTGAAATGACTCGGACGATGACATTAATTAATTAACTGATTTATAATTATGTTTGAGCAACAGGCGCCGCCGCGGCAACTGCTGCAGACGAACGAAAGATAATTCAGGTGGACTTCACGGAAGAGCTCGACGTGGAAAGGATCACCGGCGAAAGTTACAATAACTTCATCAAGAACCTTCGCCGCCGACTGGCGGTGGGATATTCGCATGGGACCCCGGTGCTTCAGGTCCACAACGAGAATGATCCTCGAGGGTTCGATGTCAAGCTGACGTCCGGACCACGAGTGACCATCGTGAGAATCCATCGCGACACCCTCAACCTGCGCGGCTTCCAGATGCAGAGAAATCAGAGGTGGTTCGAGTTCGGGCGGTCGGAGCAGGCACCGCCTCAGTTCATCGAGGGATCCCAACTGTTGGAGTTCGACAACAACTACAGTGACCTCGCCGCCGTCGCTCAACAGGACATACTTGATGTATCCTTCAACAGGAACGCGCTCAAAGACGCCGTGTCTAAACTCGCCGCGTCCACCAATTCGCAGGAGAGAGCCAAAGCGCTGATCGTCGTGTCCCAGATGATTTGCGAGGCAACCAGGTTTGTGGACGTCGCCAATCATTTCGCCTCCAACATTGAGAGCAGGGAGCCCGTAAGGCTTCCTCAGTGGATGCTCAATGACCTTCAGAGCAACTGGGAGCGCTTTTCCTACATGGTTCTCAAGTCGGATGCCGATCCCTGCTATCAGTTTGATCCTCCGACCATTAACGGGCAACAAATTCAGACTGCCAGAGACCTGCGCTACTATTTGGGCATCATGATGAGGGATCCAGACACCCTCAACCCACCGTGTAAAAAAGTGTATGGGTTCAAGGCACGCCCCTTTGGACCCAGGGTACGTCCTTCTCCTTCTCATCATCAAGCAATCACCGATTCATTTGCTAATCTTTGCATTTAATGGTAACGTAATTTACGTCTGGGTTTTCTTTCCTGAAATCAGATGGTCGTTGAAGCCTGAAGCAGTATGTCGCATTCCGGCTGCTAGCAAAGCTGCGCTACTCGTACGTCTTGAAGCGGGCACCGCATGCCCCCCCTTTGAAAAGTGAATAAGGAGCAGCTGGAGGTTGTTTTGTTGTAAATATTATGCTAGCAGTCGCTATCTACCGAGTCTAGTTCTACTGAATAATGTTCTCTCCCGTGCTTTGGTTTAAGAGTTGTGTCGTGCGAATCCTTTTGTGCACTTAACGAAGAGAGCAGAGAGCAATGTTAAATCGGTGCCTATCCTTTCCTTGTTATTTCTATCATTGTGAGGCCTGAATTTTCTGTCACTTGCTTTAATTCTCCAAACTTCTGTTGAATTACCAAGGTAGGATCAGGTAACAACTCAAAATTAATAAAAATCCATGCAAATACCTGTTTCTTTATCAATGAAAACTAACCGACAAATATTTAATCAAAAATCATCCTGTGCTTATCCTCTTCACACAGGAGTGAGAAGAAGCCAATGGAAATTACAAGGAATTTTTACAAGAGAAAAAAAAATAAATATAAAGGAACTATCCAATGAAAAGAAAGTATTCACTTGAAATCATATCTTTTTGATAATTTCCTCTACAGATTAATAAGTATGTTTAGGTGAAATTATGCAACATCATTCTTAAACACATCAATGCGTCCTTCTTGCTGACATCTTTCACCAGGTAAATTTTCAATTTTCTAAGGATTTGGACATACAGTAGGGATGAGAATGGGCATGCCAAAAGCCCGATTGGGCATGCCACTTCCTCATCCATACAAGTCCTTCACAATTTCTTTCTAGAATTAGTGAATGATTTGTAGGGATTATAATGTGGCATGCCCAATTGGAAGCTCAATCAGGCTTTGGACATGCCCTTTCTTATCCCTATATACAGAAGGTATATAGTAATATTTCAATTGAGTTTGACACCCTCTCCCATAAAACACTTTGTCTCCGATCTCCGGTAAATAAGTTTCTCACTAGCTCTATGTATCGAGCATCTCTATGTATCGAGCATTTTGATAAAATTTTGGGGAAGTGTAAGGGGTTGTGAGCTTTCCAAACAAAGAACCCATATTAGACGGACAATGACTATAATGATCAAGCGAAAAATGGGTTAACTTTAAATGGCATCTCCCCGCCTTCTCACTGATCACTAGAAGACTTACTGATTACAGTAAAACAGTAAAAAATACTGATCACGGTAAAGCAGTAAAACCTGGAGAGTAAAAAACCTTTACTATTTCTCACTGGAAATAACTTTGGTAAACACCAAAAAAAACTCAATACAACGTTTACCTCTCTGGGGTAACTTTCCTCTTTGGGATAATTTTCTCACAGTGAAGAAATCCCTGACTCTTACCTCTTTGGGTTTCCTCCACACTCTTTCTCTTCAAGATGAGATTGCTTGTGTTTTGGGATGTTGGGGATGATCTGAACTCCTCAGTCCTCCCCCCTAGGCAAGCAAAGGGGGGATGGGGTTGGAGCAACTCAAGAGCAACTTGAGTTGCTCTCCCCCCAATTTTGACCAACCAGCAGCCCACATGGGCTGCTGGGTTATTATGGCAGCTGGAAAAACCAGCAATTCTCCTCCTCCAGCTGCATCCAAAGTGGTTTTCATTTAACAACTATCCCGGCTATGTCTTTGCACAGCTCCATCTTCTCTCATGTACCACTACTGGTCAGCAGCGGTCCTTTTGTAGCCTTGACTCACCATGAATGAGTCAAACTTCTTGTACCACTGTCGTGGTACTTGCTTGAGGCCGTACAGACTCATCTTCAGCTTGCATACGAGGTTTTCTTTGCCTGAAACCTCGAAACATTCTGGCTACTCCATGTAGATTTCTTCATGTAGATCACCATGAAGAAACGACGTCTTGACATCCATCTGCACAAGCTCTAAATTTAACCTGGCCTGGATACCAATTCGAGGATGACGCGGATTGAAGCCATCTTCATAACAGGTGAAAAAATCTCGTCAAAGTCAATACCTTTCTTCTGAAGGAATCCTTTGACCACCAGCCGAGCTTTGTGCTTCACCACCTTTCCGTTGCCATCTTTCTTGAGCTTGAGCACCCATTTGTTCCTCAGCGTCCTCTTTCCTTGTGGAAGCTTGATCAACTCATAAGTAGAGTTCTTCGACAGAGATTCCATCTTATCGTGTATAGCTTGCAAGCAACTTTCTTTGTTCTTGTGAGATATTGCATCTTGGAAACTCTCTGGCTCCCCCTCTTCAGAAAGTAGAAGATGCTCAGCTTCTGAATATCTGGTTGATGGAATCCGACCTCGTTCAGATCTTTGTGCTTGTGAGTTGTTGACTTCAGGAGGTGTACCATCCTCTGCATGTGGTGATGGTGGTGTAATAGCTGATGGAGAGGGTTGTGGCTCCCTTGCTCAGCATCCGCCTCTTCTTCCACGTCTTGTTCAACAGCCTTCTCTTCTTCTGGCATTTCTTCATGCACCTCTTCGTATTGCATTGGTGTTGGGTCTGGAACATTGTCTTCAGCACTTGAGCTTGCATTTGAAGACGCTATGGGCTTTTCAATGTCTTCCAAGGTCTGATTTTCTTGGAACAGCACATCCCTGCTCCGAATAACCTTCTTCATCTTTGGGTCTCATAACCTGTACTCAAATTCTTCATCTCCATAACCAATGAAGATACAAGAAATGGTCCGTGCATCAACCTTCTGCCTTTGCTCATTGGATACATGTGCAAAGGCTAAGCAACCGAATACCCTCAGGCGGGAGTACGAGGGATTCTTACCAGACCACACCTTCTCTGGAATCGTGAAATCCAAAGGTACTTATGGTGTCTGTTGATGAGGTAGCAGGCAGCACGAACAGCTTCTCACCAGAATGTCTTTGGTAGCTTAGCCATACTGAGCATGCTTCTGAATTTCTCCATGATCGTTCGGTTTATCCTTTCAGCTACGTCGTTGTGTTGTAGAGTGCGAGAAACCACCTTCTCATGTCTAATGCCTTGACTTTTGCAGTAGACATCGAACGCTCTGGAAGTGTATTCGCCTCTATTGTCTGAGCGGAGGCACTTTAACTTCTTTCCTGTCTCACGTTCAACCATGACGTGGAATAGCTTGATGTAGTCGAGCACTTGGTCTTTCATCCTCAAGAATTAGACCCACACCTTCCGAGAAGCCTCATCAATGAAGGTCAAGAAGTACTTGTTGCCACCTAGTGATTCGACCTCCAAGGGACCGCAAACATCAGAATGTACCAGACTGAGTAACTCTGATCTCCTGCTTGAAGAAGAACTAAAGGAGACTCTATTTTGCTGGCCAACTAAGCAATGCTGATAAGGATCTAGCCCCGCATCCTTAGTGATTGAGATCGGCTCCTTCTTGGTCAAGAGAGATACCCTCTCTCTCTCTCTCTCTCTCTCTCTCTCTCTCTCTCTCTCTCTCTCTCTCTCTCTCTCTCTCTCTCTCTCTCTCTCTCATGTGACCGAGTCATTGGTGCCACAGATTTTGAGTAGCCTTACGTTCCACCACGTTAAGGCTGTCGATACACATCTTCACATGAGTTTTGTATAACGTACCACAAATGTTCTCCTTTGCAATAATCATGGCACCTTTCGTCATTCTCCATGTGCCATTGCTGAAGTGGTTGTCGAAGACCAATTTGTCAAGGCCTGTCCTAAAGAGCAAGTTTAGCCGGAGACCAGGCACATGTCAGACATCCTTCATCTTTATTGTTCAGCCGACATTCGTCTCAATCTGAACGTCGCCAATTCCTACGATCTTGTAGGAACATGTATTCCCCATCTTCACGATGCCAAAGTCTCCTGCCATGTAGCTGGTGAAGAAGTCTCTTCGAGGAGTGGCGTGGAAAGATGATAATGTATCAACCACCCACTCGATGTCCTAGTTGGAAACGTGAAGGCATGTCTTTCTTGAACATAGCATGTCACGCCCCTCTCGACAGTATACCCGGAATTTTCAAATTTTTCCCAGGTAACCTGAAGAGTGAGGGTGATGAGAGAGGAAAAAGAGAGGGAAATGAGAAACAGAACATGCAGGCCACTGCGCACATGCTGGGATGGTACAAGAGAAGCTCCACTATAATAGCATAACAACCACTACTACAAAAGGGACCTTTAAAAGTGCTTAAATAAGGTCTTTAACATCGCTTCTGTATGTTGTCTATCTCGCCGCTGCTTAGGGGGTACTGGTTTTAATAGCGCTTTACAAGCGCTGTCAAAAGTCCCAATAGACAGCACTTCTTTAGTACAAGCGCTGTTAAAGGTCTGCCATAGACAGAGTTTGTACTAAAAAGCGTTGTCTATCTGGGACCTTAGACATTGCTTATTTAGTACAAGTGCTGTTAAAGGTCCCAATAGACAGCGCTTCTTTAGTACAAGCGATGTTAAAGGTCCACCATAGACATCGTTTGTACTAAATAAACGCCATCTATCCGGGACCTTAGACAACGCTTGTTTAGAACAAGCGTTGTCAAAGGTCACAATAGATAGTGCTTCTTTAGTACAAGTACTGTTAAAGGTCTACCATAGACATCGCTTGTATTAAACAAGCACTATCTATCTGGTACCTTAGACAGCGCTTGTTTAGCACAAGCGCGGTCCCTAAACAAGCGATGTCTAAGAGCCCAATAGACAACGCTTCTTTCGTACAAGCACTGTTAAAGGTCCACCATAGACAGCGCTTGAACTAAACACGCACCATCTATCTAAATTGCATCCCGACCCTACGGTTGTTTTGCATTCGCAAGGAAGCTTCAGTCGAATACAAATCCAACAAACACAAATCCAACAAACACAACTTCTCTCTTAATATTCACCATCTAACAAACACAAACACAAATCCAACAAACACAACATCTTAACGTCAATATGATGATTAATATGATTGTATCCAAACAAATCCAACAAACACAACCTCTCTCTTAATATTCACCATTCAAACAAGAATTAATTACACAGCATTTTGGAGGCACCTGAAGCTATGCAAAACAATGGATACCTACAAAATTAATTGAACTCACAAAGTGAATGCGATCACAACTAATCTCTTAGGTCTCTCCCAAATGCATCAAAAAGACAAGCATTACCGCCCGTGAAATCCATCTGAAAGCCTCTCCTGCTTCAGAGAACAAATCTTAAGATTTCTTTCTCCCATGAGCCATGATCAACGCACAGTAGCGAAAAAGCCTTAGAACTTGTATGAGCAGCTTCCATCATCGCTCCTAGCCATCGGATCACCGATGAGTCCGTGCATCCTTCGAGTACCGAGACTCTCACTTGATGCGCTACGCTGCCTGCACTCAAAAATGTTAACCAAATTAGGTATCAAAATCCCCATGAGAGCAGGGAGAAGTGCAAACCATAGAAATTTCCACTCCTGATGGCGTCTTTGTTAGCGTCGCCTAGCGCGCCTCGCTCAAGTAGATGAATTAACAAACCTTGCTCATGTAGTTGAAATAATCAAAGAAATTCCAAAAATATGTACCTAAATTGACGCCGATTCAATAGGAGTACAAATTATCAAACCTTGCTCACCGAAATTTATACTAGTTGGCAACAAAAGAGTATGAGGAATTCAAATAGAATGCTAATTGGCAGAATGCAAAGAGAAAAGGAATATTCACACACTATTTTCAATTGTCCAACCGTAAGATATAGCCAGTGGGTTTAAATAAACAAAAATTAATATATTTAAAACGCAAAAACCATGTTCGATATAAAAACGAAGATGACTTTCTGTATCAATTTAAGGAATGAGAAATAATTTATACAAATTAACACAACAGAAAGATTAAATCTAAAATTTCCCGATCATCAAGCAAAGAGAAATGCTTAGCTTCACAGTAGATCCGGATCAATTAATTTATCCTAGAATTCCATGTCAATTATTTCACAAAAACATGTCATCATCGGATGTGATCAAGAGCGAGAGAAGATTCATACCATTCTCTTAAAGGAAAAAATTCAATTCTCACACAACAGGACGAATCACAAACACTGAGAGAAAATTCCACGCATTCAGATCAAATCTCCATCATGGAGAACTGATAACAAAACTACAGATCCGAGCTCAGAGAATTGATTGAGATGTCAAATTGGTAGCATTTGTGATCAGGATATAAGGAATCGGGAGAAAGTTCAACGGCGAAATTTTACAGTTGACAGAAAGTGCAGGAGACCGAAAGTTTATCGCGGACAGGAATCTACATGGAATTAAAAATTATGCACTTTTTAACTAAACAATTAGTTATAAAAAATCTGACTTAGTCACAAGTAACAATTCATTTGAGCTCCTCTTTCCCCTGTAAATCTTAAAATTGGGACTTCCATTGGTCATGTCTATTCACAAGTTATCCTTCATTATTATTCCTAAGAAAAGCCCAAATATTGCTCCCAGCAAGAGATTTTCCAAAGCTTCACTCATCCAAAATTTCTTTGCTATAGAGATTCTTCAAGTTTTCTCCTTCAGCCCTACAAGTTATAGTTGTTGAGTTTATGAGCTAGGATGCATCAGTTAATACTGCATCAGTTAAGACATGATCGAATTCTTTGGGAATTCAACTACCGAAGGTATAATATGATATTAAGAGAGTAAAAAAAGATAACGAAAATAGAAACCCTAGAGAGAGAGAGAGAGAGAGAGATAGAGAGAGAGAGACCAGGCAAGGCAATGAAGGCATCAGAGTGGCGAGCCATTTCAGCCTTTCTTTGATGCGTGCTAGTCACTGCTCTAACCTCACCCACTGTTTCACCGGTGATCTAAAAATTAACTGAATAAACAGGGCAAAAAAATCGGAAATGAAAAAATATTAACGAAACCAAGCAAAAAATAAAGCTAACATTTAAAGGAATTAATCTTTTGATGAAAAATAATCAGAAGAAATACCTCTATTCGCATCAGAGTCCCGGGTATGATCCTTTAAGAAGAAAAATTCAGGGGAAAAAATCAGATAGTCAATTGAACATAAATATGATCTAAAAACGAAATAAAAACAAGTATTAAATGAATCCTCACCCTAAGACATGGCCGCCGTGTAACGCCCCGCTCCCCGGTATACCCGATAAGTGCGAATCCATATAAGGTATCCCCGAAGAGACGGGTGTTACGAAGGAAATACGAAAACAACACACGAGGCAGATCCACTACGCACTGCTAGGATAGTACCTGTAGCATTCCGGAAGTCACAGAAATACAAGAGAGACAGTCAACCCAAACACTGATACATATACACAAACTATTTATACAAATTCCAAGTACTAGATCGCTTATACAAACTCATATACAACTGAAAGTCAGAACGCAGTAAAGAATATAACGAACAACGAAAAGACACACAGCACGCAAGGACACACAAGAATTGGTATCGCAGTTCGGTGCGCACACCTACATCTGCGGGGCCACGCCCAGAAAATAGAATACTTCACTAAAAAGATCGGAGAATACAAATTCTACAATTCACGCTTTAATAAGGAAGAACACTCTCATCCTTAAAACAAACCGTGAAGGGATGATCGCAATCAACCCCGTGAAGTATTCTTGGCAAGCTCCCCTTGCCTGCAAGCTCCCCTTGCACCACCGACTTGATCAACTCCCTTGATCCTGCGTGCGCAGCCGTCGGCCTCCCTCCCGGAGAATCTTCTTTCGCTTTTTCAACAAAAGCATCAAACTTAGCCGCCAAACGCTGCAAGCCCTAAAAGGCCAAAGCCCCGCAATCTCCGATTCAATCTCGATGCGGGCAATCGAACCTAGATTCGATTCTATCAACAGCAACGACCGCAACGGCTTCAACAAGAAAGAGATCCCGAAGGATCCGTAAGTGGAAGTTGCTAGAGTAATGATTTGCCGAAAATCTCTCTCCAACCGTTTCGCAATATGATAACAAGAGATTATACCCAATCAACTCTAAAACAGTTAATAACCACTATAAGGGCCAGATGTGCAAGATAGAGAATACCAGAATACGAGAACGCCAATTGCACATCCTACATTTGCAGCCAATTGATGCAAGTACACATATTCTGTTGAACATCCCAGTACAACAACCTGTTCAACAAAATGTCCAACATTCTCTTCTTCATACGACAGTGGTTCAGATGTGATGAGCCATACATCAACATATCCATCATTCTCCAGTGCCACATATGACAAGCCCGCAAACAAGAATAACCACAGGATAAATCCTAACAATCTCCCCTTTTGTCATTTGGTGGCACAACATATGGTATGATAGAGAAGGAGGGCAATTGTGCAATTGTTAAACTTTCAAACCCTTGGAGACACAATGCATCAACAGTAGACAGCCAACAAAACGTCCAACAAAACGTTCAACAAGACGGTAGACATCCAACAAAACGTCCAACAAAACTTTCAACATAACATCAGATAAGAGAGAGAACAAATCATACCGCTTCTCCCCTTTTGCGCCACCAAAGGACAAATACTTCAGAGATCCGCAGAGGGGCCACTCCGTAGAGAAGACAGCTTGCTTTGCAGCAACTCCTTGTGGCGATTCAGAAGTACCCGCTGGCTGTCGAGAACCAGAATTTGATCATCAATATTCTGAAGAGCAGTCTCGAGAAACTGAATATCAACCGCACTCGCTGAGGAAGTAGTAGCATCAGTAGCTGGACAGGGTGAAGGAGATTGAGATGCTGGAGGCACTGTGGCAGAAGGTTCAGTAGTAGAAGGTGGAGAGGATGTTGAAGAAACATTATGAAGAGAGGGAACCAAGTCAGAGATGTCATCCACTTTTCCGGCCACAGACTTTGCCGTATACGAAATACTCTTACAAGATGAAGGAAGATCTGATGAGGACAGAGGCACCTTTTGAGGCAGGAGCAGCATAGATATAAGAGCTCCATGCGGTAAAGAAGTCCCGGAGGAGGATAACTCAGCAAACGATAAGATAGAGTCAAAAATAATCCGGCCCAAATTAAAAGCCTGAGAGGTTCCTGCAGAGAACAACAGCCTGCACATGTCTCGAGTAACCACAGACACATTTGAAGTAGGTAGCCAGTTCCTCGTGGCAATCCTGTAGAGAATAAAAAACTTGGCCGTAAGAGCAGATGAAGGAAAGACAGATGATTTCTTAGGCCAATTCTGGAGCTTCCCCGCAGTCACAACTCGAATCAGTCTATCAAACTCGACTCCTGTAGACTCTCCATAAGCAGGAGCAGATTGAGGACATTTCCATTCCAGAAATTTGTTCAGAGAGGAAGGAGAAAAAGTAATTATCTTGCCCCGAACATAATTTCTGCAATGCCAACGGGAGGAGCCCTCTCCAGCAATTTTGGATAAATTACAGAAAAATTCCCTGACTAACACAGGGTAGTAGGAACTGAAGCAAGTGGTAGCATGGTACAATCCGAGATTCTTCAATATAGTAGCTATCTGGGTCTTGTCAAAAGATGCCATGTTCAGAACCTTTTCAGGAAGTAATGATCTCTCCGAGTAAGATGGCCATCGGTTCTTGCGAGCTTTGTCAAAGAAAATTCTGCTAAAGGCATCTGAAGAAGTAAATGACGGAGAACGAGAGGAACTTGAAGCTGAAATTTTGGACCTCTTAGAAGGAGAACCATCAGTATTAGACGAAGGAGCAGAGCGCTTCTTGGAGCACGATCGAGCCTTGCGCATAAATGAGGACAAGGGAGGTTCAGTAGGACCAGAGGCCTCAGGTGATGCACCCTGTGTTGCAACATTTTGTGCAACAATATGTTCAACACTTGCTTCCTTGAAGGAATCAGGCTCGATATCAGTTTCAACATTTAGTCTCACATTGTCACCACCAACAGCAGAAGTATCTTGACTCAGGGTACATATTTCTACGATCACTTCATCATTTACCTCACAGCCAGCTGAGCCACATCCAGTCACAACATCTGCAGTGACCTTATCCGAAACAAATTGCATCTCACCAACTCCAGTTTCAGAATGGTTGGAGAGATCCTGATGAATTTCAGAAGATCCTAAATTCATAGGAGTGGGGCCAGGTTCTTCAGAGTCATTTAGAGACTGAATTTTTTGAGACATATCATCAGCAAGTAGCATGTCTTCCACAGTGTCTTTCAGAGACGACTCCTTAATACTGTCTGCACATTCATGATCAAATTTCTCAGAATCTTTTCCAGGCTCAGAAGCATCTTGAGATGAGGAATTAGGCACATTTTGAGAACACATATTCACATCACAATTAGGGTCATTGATCATGTTCTGAGATCCTTCATGCACAGACCTGGGTGATGCAGTGACAGATATCTCTTCCTGACGTGGAACAGCATACGTTTTCTCATCACTAGGATCACCTTTCTCCACATCTTCCTTGCTTCCCTGCACATCATCCTGCTCAACAGGATTCTCTGAAGGAATATTAGACGAAGACGTTCCTGTAGTCCCCCTAGACTTAGGCAAATCAGCAAACACTGGGGAGTCTTCAGAATCTGAGATGTCTATCACATCAACTTCAGAGATTTTAACAAAAGATTTCGGGTTCCAGGTTCGAATGACAACTTTTCTATCTCGAGGAACTCTAACACTCATAACTTTCCCCAAAATCTTCTTATGCATGAGACCTTTAAAATGAATATGAGATACATCCATATAAGAGAAATCCAATTCTTTTCCTGTTCTCTGCAAATACCAGAACCAGTCTTGAATAGTTACCGGATCAGGAAAACTTTCATCATCATCATACACATCATCTTCCACGGGATTTTTGGGAAGAGGAATTTCAAGAATTGGGGAAAAACTCACCAACTCTAAATTAGAGACATTAGAAGGATGCATGCCACCAAACGAGGAAGAGGAGAGAGATGGAGAGGGATTACCACTGAAGGATCTTTGCACAGGACGAGAAAACACTCCTTTTCGTTTAACAGAAGAAGACGAGGAAGGCGGAGCACTTTTCCGAGCGGATGTCGTTCGTCGAGAAGACTGACGAGGGGGCAGCGACGACTCTTCCGACAGATTTCTTGTCATTGTAGATAAACTGGGAGAGGCTTCAACCAAGCCGATTTCAAGAACCCTAGATGAGAGGTTAGGAGAATCTTGGAGAAAATTTGAGTTGAGGGAAAAAGCTAAAATGCGCCTTGGGAACGGAAAGAATCAGAGGGTAAAAAATATCGGGTAAGGATATAAAAGAAAACCAACCCGTCAGCAGAGATCGGTAGACCCTCATAATGTTGCAACATGATGTTGCAACAAAGTTCTCAACACAGGAAGCAACATTAGATACGACACAGCTCTAGGGCTTGCCGCAATTCTTCAAATCTGACAGAATCAAGAGGCTTTGTAAAAATGTCCGCTAGTTGATTGGCTGTAGCAACATACTCCATGACTAGGGACTTCTTCTCAACCAGCTCTCTAATAAAGTGATGTCGGATGTCGATGTGTTTCGTTCTGGAATGCTGGACAGGATTCTTGGAGATATTTATTGCACTCTGGTTGTCGCATAAAATGGTCATAACTCCTTGTTCCAGTCCATAGTCTATCAACATTTGCTTCAACCATAGTAATTGTGTACAACAACTCCCTGCAGCAATATACTCAGCCTCTGCTGTAGATAACGATATGGAGTTCTGTTTTTTACTATACCATGACACCAGATTGTTCCCCACATAAAAACATCCTCCGGTGGTGCTTTTCCGATCATCTGTATTTCTTGCCCAGTCAGCATCACTATATCCTGAGACAAGAGTATTCGTATCCTTTGTATACCATATACCATAGTCTGCTGTTCCGCTTATATACCTGATAATTCTCTTTACGACAGTAATATGAGATTCCTTAGGGCTTGCTTGATAACGAGCACAGACTCCAACACTAAAGCTGATATCCGGCCGGCTAGCTGTTAAATATAACAGGCTGCCTATCATGTTTCTGTAGAGAGTGACTTCAACATCTCTTCCTCCTTCATCCTTAGAGAGTTTTTCAGTTGTACTCATGGGAGTCCTAACATGTCTAGCACTTTCTAAACCAAATCTCTTGACAAGATTTCTAGCATACTTGCTCTGCGAGATGAATAGACCATCTTGACACTGTTTAACTTGGAGCCCAAGAAATACATTCAACTCACCTACCATGCTCATTTCAAACTCCCTTTGCATGAGATTTATAAACTCATGCACAAGTTGTTGTGATGTTGAACCGAAAACTATGTCGTCAACATAGATCTGGGCAATCATCACACTTGATCTTGTCCTTTGAACAAATAAGGTCTTATCAGCTCCTCCTCTTTCGTATCCCTTCTTGAGAAGATATGTGGTCAATCTTTCATACCAGGCCCTTGGAGCTTGTTTCAGCCCATACAACGCCTTCTTCAGCTTGTACACATGATTTGGAAGAAACGGATCAGCAAAGCCTTTGGGTTGTTCAACATACACTTCTTCATTCAACAACCCGTTCAGAAAGGCACTTTTCACGTCCATTTGGTGCAGTTTGAAATTTAAACTACAGGCAACCGCAAGTAATAGTCTAATAGATTCCAACCGTGCTACAGGAGCAAATGTCTCATCGAAGTCAATGCCTTCCACTTGGGTATACCCTTGAGCAACAAGCCGGGCTTTATTCCGGGTAACGTTTCCCTTCTCATCTGTCTTGTTTTTGAATATCCATTTTGTCCCGATGACATTAGTTCCTTTCGGTCTTTCCACAAGACTCCAGACGTCATTTCGTTGGAACTGGTTTAGTTCCTCTTGCATAGCTGAGACCCAAAAATCATCACCAATTGCTTTCTTCACATTTTTTGGTTCGGTAGTAGAAAGAAAACAAGCATACCCAGCAAGATCTCTGTAATTAACACGACTGATGCCTCTGGTGCGACGACTGTCGTGAACGCCACCAATGATTAGCTCCGGCGGATGGTCTCGTATAATCTTTGTAACTCCCTCAGCACCTTGAGCACTTTCAGCTTCTTCTTGAATCGACTCCATGGTGGCAGTATCCTGTGTTGCAACAATTTGTTCAACATTGTTCTGTATGGACTTGTTTGTTGCAACATCTCTTTCAACATGAACATCATCCTCATTTCTGTCTTCTTGAACTCCTTTATCACCAGTTAGAATACATTCTCCCTGATCAAAATCATCAACAACAACGTTAATGGACTCCATCATGACATCAGTTCGTTCATTCAACACACGGAAAGCACGACTCCTTGTTGAATACCCCAAGAAAATTCCTTTGTCACTCTTGGTGTCGAACTTCCGTCTTGGTGTCCGATCTTGCAGAATGTAGCACTTGCTTCCAAAAATATGAAAGTATGAGACATCAGGCTTTCGACCTTTCCATATTTCATATGGAGTTTTCTCAGTCTGTGGTCGAAGATAAACCCTGTTGATGGTGTAGCATACAGTATTAATCGCTTCAGCCCACCACTTAATATTCACTTTTCGGGCGTTCAGCATAACACGAGCCATTTCCTGAAGAGTTCGATTCTTCCTTTCAACAACTCCGTTTTGCTGAGGAGTCTTAGGAGCCGAGAATTCATGTCCTATACCTTGTGCCTCACAGAATTCAGAGAATGAGTGATTCTCAAACTCTTTTCCGTGATCACTTCGGATCCGAATGACTTTCCCAATGTTGTCTCCTCTTTCTACTTGAAGACGAGTACACAGGTTTTTGAAAGCATCGAAAGTATCTGATTTCTCCTTCAGAAAATCCACCCAGGTGAACCGTGAAAAATCATCAACACAAACAAAAATGTACTTCTTACCTCCGACACTTGTTTCTGAAGTGGGTCCAATCAGATCCATATGCAGCAGCTCCAGAGTTTTTGACGTTGTGATATTCTGAATTTGTTTGTGACTAATTTTCTTCTGCTTACCCAGTTGGCAAGCTTCGCACACTCCTTCTTTCTTCTTGATTAACGTAGGCATTCCTCGGACAGCTCTTGCTTTGGAGATTTTCATTAAGGTCTTGAAATTAACATGTCCTAACTTCTGATGCCACTGTTCAGACGCATCTGTGGTGATACTCAGACATCTGTCAGGTTCTTGCAACAGGTAGCAGTTGTCACTAGAACTTTTTCCAGAAAGAATGCACACTTCATCACCATTAAACACAAGACATTCATTTTTGTTGAACCGAACCAGCAGGCCTTGATCGTACAGCTGACTTATACTAATGAGATTAGCCTTTAAATTTTCAACATGCATCACATCTTTCAATTTCAGATTTTCTGTCATATTCAGATTACCTTTCCCAATAACTCTGCTTCTCTGTCCATCCCTGAAGGTGACATGACCTTTATTCCCAGCAATGTACTCAGATAGAAGACCCTTGTTCACTGTCATGTGCCGAGAGCACCCACTGTCAAAATACCACTGATTTTCCGCAAAGGTAGCCAAAGATGTGTATGCAACCATACTGAACAGTTCCGACTTCTTAATCCATTTCATGCTTGTCTGTTGTTGTGGATGAACAATATTTCTTCCTTCACTCACATGCTTCATACGCCTGAAACACCTCCAATCATTATGTCCTATTTGTTTGCAGTAACCGCATATAGGCTGCCTAAGAGTAGTACCTCTTCTGTTCTTTCCTCGTGACTTGGCCTCATCATGTGAACTCCTTTTAACATGTTCCTTAGCATTGAGACTACTCCTGGTCTTGGGTGTGTGAAGATGACTTCCTCTGTTGTAACCAACTCCAGTTCGATCTCCAGCAACTTTTCCCATGTTGAGGATGTCATCGAGTTTGGTTTTTCCAGAGCTCCATCTGTTAACAGTGCTTTCTGCCTTCTCAGCTCTCATTACGGCTCTCTTCATATTTCTCTCACAGTTTTGGAGACTTGCTTCAGTCTTCAAAAGTTTGACTTGATATGCATTCTTCTCACTTCTCAACTTAGAGCATTCATCTTTCAGTTTCTTGTTGACTTCACAGATTTCCATCCATTTGTAGAACATAGTTTGATAGGCTGTGCGGATTTCCTCATCATCAATATCTTCGTCACTCCCAACTTCTGATTCAACTTCACTGTCAGAACTAGCATCATTTGTTGCAACATTTCGTACAACATGTTCTCCCTTGTGCTTTGATGTTGCAGCACATGTTGCAACATTATGTTCAACAAGACTGATGGACTTGCCTTCAGATTTGTCATTCAGAATAGCTGTGAAAGCAACATAATTACTAGTTATGTCTTCATCTTCCTCGCTACCTCCATAGTCTTCATCGCTCCAAGTGCTGGCGAGGGATTTCCCTTTTAGCTTCTTAAGGGTGTTTGCACACTCTGCCTGTATATGTCCGAACCCTTCACATTCTCTACACTGTATTCCCTTTCCTTTGTTTTTAGACTCATACCTTTGTATAGGACGACCAACATTCCTTTCACCTGCAGGAGGTCCTGACCGCACCTTTTTATTAGTAGCTTTGAAATTCTGACCTTTATTGCTGATCTTTCTCATCATCTTGCTAAAGTTTTTGGTGAGAAGCGCGATATCATCTTCGAGTTCTGTCTCATTATCAGATTTTGACAGTTCACTGGCTTCAATCTTCAAGGCAACACCCTTCTCCTTTTTGTTTTGTTTGAGATTCATCTCATAGGTCTGTAGGGATCCCATGAGTTCGTCCAATCTCATGGTCGATGTGTTCCTCACCTCCTCTATAGCCGCAATCTTTGCTGAAAATTTATCTGGCAGGGACCTCAGAGTTTTTTCAACAAGCTTCTTTTGTGAATACTTCTTACCCTGTTGGAATGCCTGATTAGCAATATCCCTCAATCTTCCAATGAACTACTCAACCGTCTCGTTTTCATTCATCCTCAGATTTTCAAACTGGCTGGCGAGCATTTGCAATTTTGAGGCCTTAACAGTGCTGGTTCCTTCATGCACGTTTTGAAGAATGTCCCAAGCTTCTTTAGCATGCTCACAAGTTGATATAAGCTTGAACTGCTCTTCATCAACGGCAGTAAAGATGGCGTTAACCGCCTTAGAGTTTCCTAAGGCAGCACGTTCTTCATCAGAACTCCAGTCTCTCACAGGTTTGAAGCTTTCCTTTCCTTCTTTGTTGACTTCAACCGGAGGGTTCCATCCTTCAATTGTAGCAACCCAAGCCTTTTCATCCAAGGACTTGATAAAAGCTCGCATACGAGACTTCCAATAGGTGTAGTTCGATCCAGTGAGCAAAGGGGGACGAGTGACCGAAGCACCTTCTTTTGTGTTCATGATCAGCGTACTGACCTACAGGATCACACCCACTTTGAAAGAAAGTCAAAGTATTGTGGATGACCAGCTCTGATACCAAATGAAAGTCAGAACGCAGTAAAGAATATAACGAACAACGAAAAGACACACAGCACGCAAGGACACACAAGAATTGGTATCGCAGTTCGGTGCGCACACCTACATCTGCGGGGCCACACCCAGAAAATAGAATACTTCACTAAAAAGATCGGAGAATACAAATTCTACAATTCACGCTTTAATAAGGGAGAACACTCTCATCCTTAAAACAAACCGTGAAGGGATGATCGCAATCAACCCCGTGAAGTATTCTTGGCAAGCTCCCCTTGCCTGCAAGCTCCCCTTGCACCACCGACTTGATCAACTCCCTTGATCCTGCGTGCGCAGCCGTCGGCCTCCCTCCCGGAGAATCTTCTTTCGCTTTTTCAACAAAAGCATCAAACTTAGCCGCCAAACGCTGCAAGCCCTAAAAGGCCAAAGCCCCGCAATCTCCGATTCAATCTCGATGCGGGCAATCGAACCTAGATTCGATTCTATCAACAGCAACGACCGCAACGGCTTCAACAAGAAAGAGATCCCGAAGGATCCGTAAGTGGAAGTTTCTAGAGTAATGATTTGCCGAAAATCTCTCTCCAACCGTTTCGCAATATGGTAACAAGAGATTATACCCAATCAACTCTAAAACAGTTAATAACCACTATAAGGTCCAGATGTGCAAGATAGAGAATACCAGAATACGAGAACGCCAATTGCACATCCTACATTTGCAGCCAATTGATGCAAGTACACATATTCTGTTGAACATCCCAGTACAACAACCTGTTCAACAAAATGTCCAACATTCTCTTCTTCATACGACAGTGGTTCAGATGTGATGAGCCATACATCAACATATCCATCATTCTCCAGTGCCACATATGACAAGCCCGCAAACAAGAATAACCACAGGATAAATCCTAACAACAACATATAAGCCAAATCCCATATACAATAGAATACCCACAACTCGTCGAAGTACAATAACACCCACCCCAAAACTCTCATACTCTCTCACAACCCTCAACTCTAACCAACGCCAACCAAATGGAATAGTGGGCCTCCAAATCCACGAACCAACACCTGAAAAATATCAACGGGGCATGTCACAGCGTGACCCAGTAGGAATCCCAAACCCAACTCATATGGTGCACAAAAATGCTATGCACTAAGTAACAACGGAAAAATAACTCATGGCATATCACGGCAACTACAAACGAAAATGTAAATGGTGTCATTACAAAACACGTACTTGCGGCAAGAGGATGACCTGCAAACCAAGTGAGTAGGACATTTAGAGAAGTGAATAGCAATATTAAGGAACTAAAACCTAGCTTTGGCTTAGATGGCATGTAACACTAGAAGGGTGCCATCTTTGGGCCCAACATGGTTTGCTAATCAACAAGTTACTAACTTCAAATTAATTCTTATTTAGAAATTTGTATCTCGCTAAAGATAAGTAATAATTAAACCTATAACGCTTTGGAAATTCAGTCTTTTCATGTTCCAGAATAAAGAATGACAACTTTCATCATAGCGACATTACTACAAACACATGGCAAGCATGATGACCAATCCTTAATTTATTAGAAATCAACATGAAATCAAAAGCAATGCAACAACTAGCAAGATGTTATCTTGAAGATATATTGGTCTACTTCATGGTATAGAAAGAGATGCCTACCTTTAATTTAGATTAGTCTCTTTAACATACTTGGAAGAGTTGTAGAACTAGTAACCCTTATGAAGAGGGGTTCCTACACTCACAAAGCTTTCAACTTGCAAGTTATCAAACCCTCTTGCTAACTTGTCATTTGTACTCATTCTCCAAATGGGTGTTTATTTAAGCATATAAATTTAAGGGAGCTAGCAAGTGGCATTTTATGTGGTGTTCCTAGATTAAGTTTCTAATGCTTGGGAAGTTGTGAAAATGCTTATAAAAATTTCGGCAGAGTTTCTCTTGTATTTATCAAAGTTTCCAAGTACAACATAAGTAATATTTCTAAAAGAAAACATAAGTAGTATTTCAAAGAGAATATAGCATAATCATAACATCCCCACAACACCACCAACACCACCAACACCACTACATAACCTTTCCAACTTCCAAATGAGGGCCATTTATGTAAACAATGTAATAAAGGAGAACAATTTCGTTTACTCCATGTAACAAAATGAAATCTATTCCATTTACCTAGGGAAACCAAAATGAGATTAATTCCATAAAAGGAAGCAGTTTCAACTTCTCATGCAATGAGGAAAATAATAAAGCTTCAAGGTTTCATAGGGGAGCACTTTGCATAATTATTGGGATAAATCATTCAAGCAACATGGAACATAACTATTGCATCAAATAATTCATATTAGCATCCCAATTCAACCGCGAATGCTCCATGGTAACGGGGATGTTAAAATTCCCAACATTCCATAATACTTCCAACAACCCAACATTTCCTAATAACATTAATGATATCACCAATACCAACATCAATATCATGAATATCACTACTAGCAATAATAACAAAATAACAATATTTACTAACTAACAACCCCCACTTTCCAACATACCACCATTCAAGCACCAAATACATCCACGGCAACATTCATTCTTTATAGGTTAACCATCACATCCAAACAACCACAAATCACCCAAAAATGCTAAATGATGCCATGATGCATATGATGCTTAAGTAATGCGATGCGATGTAATGTAATGGGATCCCATGAATGAGCCGGCGTGCAAGTGTATCGTGATTTCTACTCCGATATCAACGTGGAGCCACCTCCACATGGAGCCACCTAATGGATCAAGAGGTGGCCAACGGCGTGTTCACCTGCATCCTACCGCGGCACTTTGTCCATGCCCGTGCACTCCACCTCGTGTCCTAATCACTTCATTTCACCATCATTCCATATTCCGCATAAAAACCAACAACACATTTCCAATCTCCCCTTCTCAATTCATTTTTTATGAATCTCATTATCATACCAAGTAAAATTGAAATAAAAGCTTCCAACTTTCCAAAAGGGGGGACAATTGCATAAAGGAGAACAATTTAACATAATGATTGGAATGGGGCAACCCAGGCGCTATGAACTAAAACCATAGCTTCAAATAATTTCAACACCTCATTTAAGTTCAACACAACAAGAGTGGAAAGTTAAAGCCTCCAACAATTTCAACAACAACAACTCAATATGACATGACGGTCCATGTAAACAATGAGGTCATATTTCGTTCACATTTCATAAAGCTTTCCATTTTATTTTCTTTTCATAACTTTTCCTTACCAACACTTTACCAATGCACTAGGGAGCACCCACATCCTAGGTCGAATTGATGGGTAGCTTCAAGCCCTGTAACGGCCTGTTTTCATCAAGACAAACTATTTACGTATTTGACCAATTTTTCAATTTTTAAACTATTTTATAATGGTTTGTGAGAAGTTTTACGATTTCAAAAAAAATTCTTATAAAAATATTTTGAAGTATCAGACTAGTTATGAAGTATTATAGTAAGTTCAGGTTTCAACAAATACCTCTAATTAATCTGATAAAAATTCACTTTCAATTATTACCGTTTTGGCTTAATGAATTTATTTTCTATACAAACATCATCAAAATGATTTCAAACTTTTACAGTAACATTCTATGATCATTTAGGGCTTCTCACATTAATTTCGTAATTTTCTGAAGTCAAATCAGTATAGAACCCGCAGACCCGCTTCCTAAACGTTTTGGCCTAAAACTAGTATCCCCGTAGCTCAAACCCTGAAACAGATATTGTACTCACGATCCTCGCGACGATACGATCACGTGGGTATGTTTTCGTAATTTTTCGGACACGTTTGCTAGTAAGGGCAAAATCGTAATTTCGTGTAAAGTCTACTAATTACTTTTAAATTTTAACCTAAGTTAATTAGCCCTAACCCTAGACCTAAACGTGGAATCACATGATAAACACGTTTGTTCACTTTCCCTGACCACGTTCATCTCCCTTAATCTTTAAGTCAAAGACCCCAACAACTCTCATTAATACCCCAATTTCGTTTCACGTTGTGTTTCATTTCCATACTTAGTCAAACGTTTCCAACACACTTATTAAATACGTTATTATTATAATAATATAAACATATTATTTAACCCACATGAAACCCAGGGTCTCTCTCCCCGTATCTTCGAACCCAACCCCTCTTCAATTTCGCTCAGCCTCACTCTTCCACTCTCCATGCAACCCACGCATCCACAGCTAATTAACCCATCCCAAATCTCTCATCTCCCTCTCCCTGTCACTCTTCCTCCGGTTCGAAACCCAACGGCAGACCTCCCTTGCCCATCTTCTTTGCAAGAAGTCGAAACCAAGCCCTCTGCCGCTCCGTCACCGCCTCATCTCGTCGACGAAGTACGCCCTCGAAGCACCAAGCATCGCCGGAGATACCCCAAGAGCCCGCTGCCCCCGCTCTCCTCCGCCCCTCCCTCTCGCTGCAGTCACCATCTCTGCCTTCGACCTCCGAGCGCTGCGCCACCCACGTCCGCCGTTGCACACCCTGAGCAATGACCCCTTGCTCCTCCACGGCGACGCGAACACCGCCGTCGAGCACCACCCGGAGACTCTCCCCCACACGCTGTCACGCCCCGCTTCCCAAAAATGTGGAGGCGAGACGTGAGAAGGTCCGCACAAACTTGAAGCTGCGAAGCTCCAAGTCTGATAAGCGTATAAAAACACTTATTATGGCAAGTCCTTGCAAAGAGAAACGAAACAACAATAATAATAAAGAAATGAGACGACATTTTATTGAATCTCCAAATGTCCATAAACAAATTACAATATCGCAGAAAAGCCACCAGGCTAAATGAAAAAGGGACTAAGGCCCAAACATGGCCAACAAAGTATAACATACATACAAGGGTGCCACGCACCGACAACTAACAGGAATCCTAAAACATAAAGGGAAACTCAACAAGTCACCGGTGTCCACAAGACTCCTCCTCAGCAAACACAACGTCCTCTGCAACAAGCTCTGGCTCGGCAACTAACATGCGACACCCAAAGAGAAAGGGGCACATGTCAGCAAGTCTGAAAAGACTTGAGCAAGGAAACTGAAAGGAAGGTAAACTAGCAACCTAGCAGTTATAGTATGCATGACATGGAAGTTATAACATGAGTGCACAAGTAAGACATGGCGAGACAATAAGTACAAGAGAACAATTATCGGGACAAGACAAGAGTAGCCAAGCTACTAACAGTATCAATCGATTCACTATTCACGTTTCAAGTTGTTTGTAGATGTTTACGCCCTTCAGCTGAATGGTACAACATTCACGCTGATCGGCACTAAACACTACCCCACCCCAGAGTTTACGCCTTACAACTGCAGTTGCTGATCAGGCAGACCCCCAGGTGAATGACCGCTTAACTCTTACCCCATCCCACACGTAAACAAGCCAGGGTCCCTGTACATGAGCCCAGCAAGTGAGCCAGGGTTGCCCCGCACGGGAGCTTGTTTTCCTAGTTCACAATTCAATATCGAGTGTTGGGGTTAGCAACTCATTATGCTCGCTTCTGGTCACGAGCCAGGAACTATCAGTTTTGTAGCGTGAGCTACTCATTCACGATGAACAATCGATGTATGCAATGTCATGGACAGATATTCGCGTACCGTTAATTGTATTTAAACGTGACAGGCAAAATGCAATGACATGAACAATATTCACGTACTGTTAATTGTAATTAAACATGACATGCAAGCATGATAAGGGTGACGGACCAAGCTTCGTTGTCAAGCTAGGTCAATGGCGTCTAGACGGCTATCCTTTCACCGTCTAGTCTCTTTTACGCTAAAACAAGGAAATGGCCTAAGACATGGCCCAAATCAAGAGATGCAAGTTTCACTTGCCTAGCACCGGGGAGGACGATCACGAAGGTTCGTCTCGCGGATGCTAATCTACGGGGAAGTCGCTGTTATGGAGAACAATCATCAAACAACATGTAATTTCATTAGGGTTTCATAAAAACTCAACGAGTTATGAAAACATCAAGAGATCGATTTCTTACCGAGAGGAGGCGGAAGAAACACTCCGGAGAACCTAAGGACCAGATCTGGAAACGAATGGAGAAGTTTGGAGAACTAGGGATTTTGGGGGTTTGATGGAGATTTGGGGAAGATGAGAGGTAGAATGTGTTGAGGGATGGTTTGGATGATGGAGGATGAGCTTGGAATGAAGGAATAAGGGTTTGAGGAAGATGGGGGCTCAATGGGGGAGAAATTAGGGTTTTAGGTCGTGAGGGAGGAGAAGAAAACGTTTGGAGGGGTATTTATAGAGATTGGTGGCGGCTAGGGCAAAACTAGGGTTTCCTGCACTGCTTAGTCGGTCAAAGACCAACTGCTGACCGACTAGTTTGAGAACTAGTCGGTCGGTTGACCAACGCAGACCGACTAAGTGTAAACAGTAGCTCCAGTCGAAAACCTGAACTAAGAGTTAGTCGGTCGAAGAACAACTACTGACCGACTAGTTTGACTTCTAGTCGGTCGATGCACGTTCTTGGACCGACTAAGAGTGAACAGTAACTCGGCTGTATAGAAGAACTAGAAATTAGTCGGTCTGAGTACAAAACTTAACCGACTAGTTTGACAACTAGTCGGTCGAAAGATGAACTTAGACCGACTAAACAGATACAGTAACTTAAGTAAAATCAATCCAAGGAACTAGTCGGTTTGAGTAGAGTTGCCGACCGACTAGATCTCAATCTAGTCGGTTGGTTCCCCTTCTCGAACCAACTAAGATGCACTAAAAGTGCCAATTCGAATCGCAGAGCTTCGGGAAGATTCCTATGGCTTCTAAGATCACTCTAACTCTAAGATATGAGCGATTTGAAGCTCGTCACGAATGACTTACTCCGAAATCGACGATCGAAGGAAGAAGCTAGAAAATCACGACGAAACGATCGAAAGTGAAAGCTATGGCGACGAAAACCACACATCCAAGGAGAAAATCCACCAAGCATATATTTTAATATAGATAATCCAATTACACGAAAACCAGTCGTTACACACGCTCTCTCCCATCGCCTGGGAGCTCCGACGAAACTCCCCGCTGCTCTCCGACTGATGCTCGCTGTCCCTCCGATGCCTACCGCTCCTCCAACGCCGCCACAGCAATCGCCGAGCTCCGACCCGGGCTTCGTCCGCAGCCTCCGAGCACAGCGCCCCACCGAGCTCGCCGGCAACGACAGCTGATCCTTCGAAACTTCGCTCGCTGCCGTCACTGCTGCCTCCTCACCGCCGCTCGCCGGCACCCCGCTTCGTCGTCGCCGTCGTCTCCATCCGCCGTCGCTTCGCCGTCGACGAGGCCGCACAACCCCCGCACCCCATGCAGCTGCAACGAAGAGCAACGGTAACACACGGTGGCACAACCGTAAATATGAGAATATTTCGTATTTTCTTTTTCATAATTAATTAATAAATAGAGTTTTATGGTATTAAATCCATAACTAATTATATATGGGTCAGAAAAATACGAGACTAGTCTCAGAAAATCAGAAACGTCGAAACGAACCCAATGGCACTAGTTTCATCGCAATTGGACGCATGGTTTTTCCAGAATTAATTTTTAAGCCTAAAAGTTAAATAGGTTATTTTCATTCAAAAATCAGTAATTTGCTATTTTCACGTAAACAAATACGTGATAAAAATATATGTTAAAATACTCTTTGAGACGGTCATTTTGACAGCTTATTTGCCACTTTTTGATGCAGATTGCATCCGGAATAAATTATTGAATAATTACATACTTAATTAAAAATTAGTTTTTAAACATATTTTGAACTTTTAAAAATTATAAAAATTACTACAAGCTTCCGAAAAATATTTTCTCATACGGTAAAATTATTTTCATCATATCTAGCTCATATAAAAATTTAGAACACTTTTCGACGACATTTCAGTCAGTTATAAAATCAAAACGACCGATTAAATAAATAGAAATAGGGTAGCATGTAACTGATGAGTTTTTATATTTGCATGTACCAATTCTCGTGCACCAGCATCTTTTTGAGCTCTAGCTCCAACCTCGTCTTACCACGACGATCTCAAATAGGGTAAGTCACTTTAATTCTAACTTCAGAAATTAAGCCAGTGTACTTGTACGAACTTAGGACATGACATCTAGTCTCAGAAAAGCTTTTAACTTGAACTAATGATTAGAGACCTAATTAACTAGAGAACTAATCAATAGTGAAATGATCAAAGGACTGAACTGATATAGTGCACTTTTATGGAATTAAATGTCATAGTTGTTGGACTTCAAAGCATTGCTCAGGACTGAATTGAGATAGTGCACTTTTATGGAATTAGATATCATAGTTGTTGGACTTCAAAGCATTGCTCAGGACTGATATTCTCTGTTGAGGCTTCTGCCTTGACTTTTCAGCAAGTAAATACCACACATATATGTATTTGTTGTACTCATTGATGGATGTATTGTTGTACACATTGTTGGATGTACGAAATGATGGGCCTATGAGGCCATACTGATACGGATATGGATACAGATACGGATACGGATACAGATGCGGTTATAAATGTGAAATGTGATACAACACGGGTTATGGGGTAGTCTTGAGCTACGAGGTGTGCGGGAGTGACTGGGTCCACCCGTATTTGGTAAGCTGTACCATCACCCTAAAGGGGATGGTAGGTATATATTCCGTGAGTTGCTCCGTGGGATGGGTGCACTTCTGGTTGCATATCGTACACTCGAGCTAAGACTGTTGCACTTGCTTGATTGATACCGGTGCCCATGAGGCCATATTGATACAAACACTGATACGAACATTGGATTATGATAATACACGGGATACGGGGTAGTCTTGAGCTACGAAGTGTGCGGGAGTGACCGGGTCCACCCTTATAGTTAAGCTGTACCATCACCTTGCAGGAATGGTAGGTAGATATTCCGTGAGTTACTCCGTGGGATGGGTGCACTTCTGGTTGCATATCGTACACTCGAGCTAAGACTGTTGCACTAGCTTGATTGATACCGGTGCCCATGAGGCCATATTGATACGAACACTGATATGAACATTGGACTATGATAATACACGGGATACGGGGTAGTCTTGAGCTACGAAGTGTGCGGGAGTGACCGGGTCTACCCTTATTAGTTAAGCTGTACCATCACCATGCAGGAATGGTAGGTAGATATTCCCCGAGTTGCTCCGTGGGATGGGTGCACTTCTGGTTGCATATCGTACACTCGAGCCAAGGCTGATGCATAGTTTGATTGATGTTACACTAGTTAGTTGATACTATTGTTCAGTCACGACTACTACTATTCTACGAACTAAGTCAAGACTATTCGAACGTAATAGAACGGTATAATAATGAGCGGTCTTAAATTACGACTGAATCAGTGTCTAGAAAGGAATGGGAAGGGGGTTGGTCAACCAAGGGACTTGTTCCTGCGGTCTTTGAAGTGACTTGTACCTTCAAGCCCTGACTGACTGGCAGATTTGGGAGTTAAGTTAGACTTCTTATTATTAGGCCATCCTACACTATTAGATAGTCAAGCAACGCTCATCTTTTCTTAAGTATTACTAGGTCATATATTGTCATCCCATTACCGATTGGTCAAAACATTGTTAACCTGGTTGTCTTACTATTGACATCCCATTGGTCAAAATATTGTTACTACCACATGCCAAGCCACAGTCGCTACTTTTGCACTTGTACAGTCATCTTTACTTTATGCATTGCATACCATACCTGAGCAGTTACCAGTACTTTACTTATTCTCTTACATACATGTCTGCCCATACTTTACTTTTGCACCTGCATAACCATCTTTTGTTTACTATAGTCTGTTCTATACTTTTGCACTACTTGGTTTCTATTGCTAGAATTGTTGTGACTTACCTACGGTTCCATCTCTGTGGCACCACAGACGACGTACATATGGAGGCAGATGCTCTAGAATTAATAGCGCCAGAATTTGACCATGAGTCTGCAACTTTCAGAGTTGTTTCCAGTTGAATTTACTTTCCTTCATGTACGATTGTTGGACCATTTTTGTACAATATGGATGTAATAATTGGACACTATTTGGGTATTTTTGTACATCTCTGCATCATGGCTATTTTGTTTTCACTGGTTAACTGCAAGACCTGCGCAAAAATCAAAAAGTTACGGGCCCGAGAATCGGGTCGTTACAAGCCCCCAATTATATCACTTATTCATGGTCAATTACACCATTCAACTCATTATTACAAAATTCCCATTTTCTTGCAAGGGGAACTTAATAAAAGTTTCCAACATCCCCAAATGATAGCCAAGATGTGATCGATCTCATGTCATCAACAACTCCACGAGTCAAAATGAGGGCAACGTTGCAAGTATAATGAAGCAAGGCATTCCATTTCATACAATTAAGGTCAACATTTTAATCATATACCATAACTACCATTCCAGTTCATATTGCATAATTTCATTCTCAATTCACAACTTGCCTTCAACTAAAACATCTCCATGGCACTAGGGCTCTTCAAACCCTAGGCCGAATTTCAAGGGTGGCCTCAAGCCCCTATTTTAATCACAAATCCACACCCAATTGCACAACCAAATTCATTGTTCACATTCTTCACATCAGTCATACAAAGAAAGTTGAATAAAAGACATCCAACATGCAAAATGAGAACTATTGCACGTAATTAGTAAAACAAAATATTTAAGAGCCCATCTTTATCACATATTCTTGGCCAATTACACATCGCAATTTATTGTTCCTATATTTCACAATGTTCATACAAGGAAAGGAAATGAGTAATAAACTTCCAATATTTCAAAATGGAAGCAACTTCTCATAATTAGCGAACAATCACCCAAAAGCATTATCAACATAAACAAAGCAAATTATGACATTATATAATTCATTACACCGCAACCTAGCAACTATCCATAGCCAATTTCACATAAGCATTCCATTATCAAATAATTCATATGTACCATACAAACAAATTAAGTAGTAAGGCTTCCAACAATCAAAAGAGAGCAATTTTGCAAATTCGTTGAAGCAAGGCACTCAAGATCAACATGGGACATATTTGTAGCATCAATTAATTCCAACATCATCCCAATTCAAATTTGTAATGACCCCAAAATTCATATACGTGTATTAATACGTATTTTTGAGCGTATATTTGTGCGTATAAGTTTTGGGGAATCCTTATGTATTTTATTTAATTATGTCAAGCTAAATATTATTTTTAAATAATTTAGTATGACATATGATTTTATTAAATAAAATATATGGTTGGAATACTAATGTCTAGATGAGTATTAAGTATTGTATGTGTATTAAGTGAGTATAGTTATTTTTCTATAAAACAAAATCCTAATTTTTCCTAAGGGACACCTCCGCCTTTGATGTGTCAAGATATCCTTGATCCTTACCTAACCCAAGGCTTGGTGGCATGCTTAGAGGATTTTAGGGAGATGAGGTGGCTACTCTAAGAATAAGAAAGAAGGTTTCATTCACTCACTCTCTCCCCAAAGATCAGACCGAATTCATCCCTTCCCATCGATCCCTCTTAGACTGTAGAGAGGCTGAGCACCCGAAGGGCTACGCCACCCTCACTCTGCACACACCCGTAGCATCCCTGTCGTCGTTTGGGTGCCGATGCTCATTCTGGGAGCTTGTGGAGAAGAAGAGAAGGAAGAAGGAGAAGGACTTGAAGAAGGAGGAGCCATAGGGATTTGGGCTACCCCCTTATCTCTCATCACCCCTAAGGTAGGATTCCATCTCCAACTAGTATTAGAGTTGCATGCTTAGTTTCATGGTTGTTGTTGTGGCTATACCTTTTCTTATGCCAATCCTCAGTTTGTATGGTTGTGTGCAATGAGCAATCCTGAGATTTGTATGGTTGTGCGCGGTGAGCAATCCTGAGATTTGTATGGTTGTGTGCGGTGAGCAATCCTGAGTTTGTATGGTTGTGCACGGTGAGCAATCCTGATATTTGTTTGGTTGTGCGCGGTGAGCAATCCTGAGTTTTGGGTGGTTTTGTGCGGTGAGCAAATCTGGACAAATTTACATGCTGATTGTTCTGCTTATTCCTTCCAATCTAGAATTGAGTTTGCTCTGAAATTTTTATGGCTTAGAGATTGGACTGTTATCTATAACTTTTATGTTGTAAACTTTTACCAATTCAAACTGGAAATAGGGTTAAAAATTCTAACTTTATAACTTGTCGGAATTTCATCTAGTCTGGACACAGCTTGGTAAAACGTAGATCAGTCCCCGCACACTCCATAGAAATTGATGATCTTAGTCTCGTTGGAAAGATAACAACTTTTTCTATAACTTTTCTTGAGTGCGAATTTTTGCGATTCTAACTGTAACATGTCCGAAACTAGCAATCTTTACAGCCCTTAGAATCTGTCAGAAAAACAGATTCGACAGTTCTCACCAAATCATTCACCATAAATTATACATTGGGAATTTCCTCTTGAAATTTTAACTGTGACTCCACAACACATATATCTACAACTTTCATTTGTATTGTATGGGCATGTTTGATACAAATATTTGGAGCATTATGCCTCTGTTTGGGGCTGTCCTGTTATTTTCAGGAACTGGGTGGCATGAATGTGTTGTTTGTGTTCAATTATGGATGTCCATGTTTTGCGGCATCATTATATGATTGTTACATGATTCATCAGTTGTTTATTTTGCCACCTCATATTCATAAAGTTGTTAATTTTCATTTATGTTCAATATCTTGGTGATTTAATTGTTGGTAACAATGTTGGCCTTCAAGATGCGTTGATGTGGGGAAAAGAAAGCAAGGTTGGATATGAAGTTGTTAGGACACGAGGGTGGAGTGCACGGGCATGGACAAAGTTCCACGGTAGGAGGCGGGTGAAGTCGCCGTGGGCAGCCTCTTGATACAATTAGGTGGCTCCACGTTGATAACGGAGTAGAATCACGTGCACTTGCACGCCGGCTCATTCATGGGATCCCATTGCATTGCATTGCATCTCATAGCAATTGTTTGTGTTTCATATGCATCATGGCATCATTGAGCATTATGTGTGACTTGTGGTTATAGATGTGAATGTTGCCTTGTATGTATGATTGTTGCCATGAATGCGTGAATTGCTTGAGATGGATGCATATTGGAAAGTGAGGTGGTTTGCTTTCATTTGTGAAGCTTAAGTAAGTGAAAGTGAGACGGGTTCCATGTTACCGGTTTACTTGGTTTACTATTATCACTTAATTGCTCATTGTAAACGATGTATGTGTCCATGTTACCACTTGTACTTTATGCTAGTCTGTACACCTTGACTGTTGCACTTGCACGCTCCCACATGCCCATAACTATAGTTGTTACTTCATTTACTACAGTAGATGTTTATGCCATGTCATACACTCTGCCTGCTCACGTGCAATTTTTCCACGCTTCATATAAGGGCTAATTTGGGTATGGTATTCCTACTAGGTCACGCTTTGACGTGCCTCACCGTTGACTTTTCAGGTTCAGGTGCTGGAGTTGGTTGGTGGCTATGAGGTGCAGCAGTGGAGTTATGTGGATGAGTTAGGTTGGGGTGGAGAGATGAGAGGAGAGAGTGTTGTACTTTTGGGGTTTTGTTTGGGTAGTGGTGAGTTGTTCATGATGGATGTATGTACAAATGGATGATGTATATAAATCAGACCTTTCTTTGAGTTTAGTTGTTGTGCAGCTTTCCTCTGTGTTACTTTCTGTGTTATGTCAATGGTTGTTTGGTTGTGCTTGGGAACATTGCAGGTACTATCCCAGCAGTGCGCAGTGGACCTGCTTGTGTTAAAATTTCGTATTTTTCTTCGTAGCACCCGCCTCTTCAGGAATAACAGATACGGATTCGTACTTATTGGGTATCCTGGGGAGCAGGGCGTTACAAAATTAGAATGCACCATATCAAAAATTTGCCACAACCCTAAAAATGCAACTTGATGAAAGTGAATGAAACATATGAGTAGGATTGGAATCCTACCTCAAATCAAGGAGATCTCCACAAAATTCCAAGAGGAATCCACCATCTACAAGCTCCAAGCCCTAATCCTCTTCCAGTTTGATGAAACCCCCCTCTAGCTCCATGAAATTCACCATGAACCCATCCTCCATCTCCAAAATCCCAATTCACCACTTCAATTCCAAACCTTAATCAAAGCCCTCTTCCAATATCCTCTTCCTCTCTTCCATTTCTTTCATTCTTTTTCTCTTTTGTAAGGGGAAAATTCGATAGCAGCAAGAGGCCATCTGGCCTCGGGGATGAAATCGGCAACTTGGAGTAAAGGGGGAGGGTTGATTTTGGCAGCATGGAGGAAGAAGGGGAAGTCGGCAATAGGGGAGGTTTCGGCCTTCGCTTCCTTTCTCTATTTCCTTCCACCTTCTTTCTTTTTTTTCTCCCAGGTGAATTCGGCATGTCCCATTTTTTTTCTTTTTTTTTTGTTTCAGCTGCCAACGTTTTTTTTGCAAATGGGGGGATTTTCTCATGCCAATGAAATGGCAAATAAGTGCCCTGGGGATTTCTCTTGGCTTGGGGAGAAAGAAATGTGTAAGGAAAAATAAATAAAATAAGAATGAAGAAGTTATGAGAAGTTTGGAGAAATAGAAATTAAATAATAGGAATCCCTCTATTATTACAAGTTTTCCATTACCCCTAAAAATATCTCTCCTCTCCTCGTAATAATCCATGCCCAACTATCAAGCCCAACACAATTAAACGGTAAGCCCAACCAACTCTAGCCACTAAAATTAACTAAAGCCACAATCAATAATAATAATACCAATAATAATCTCAGTAAAATAAATCTCCTTGAAATGCCATCACTAAGTATATTATTAACCAATAATAACATCCAATGCAACCATATAACCATTCACACAGGGAATTACTACGCATACCACAAAATTACTATACACACACACATTGCTATACACATCCTATGGAGGCACTCAAGCAAGTACGCACTACATATCAACAAGATACATATATTACCGTATATGGCACCATGGCCATTACATTCTACCCACCTTAAAAATAAAGTCCGTCCTCGGACTTCCTAACTTAGGACTCTACCTTAAGTCTAGACGTCTACTCACCTTAAGAGTAAACTACCACTGTGATGACCTGCATGGGCCACCAAATGTAATGCCCCGCTCCCCGGTATACCTGATAAGTGCGAATCCATATCAGGTATCCCCGAAGAGGCGAGTGTTACGAAGGAAATACGAAAACAACACACGAGGCAGGTCCACTGCCACTACTAGAAAACAGAGCATCAGCCATTGAACATTAGCCACGAAATGATTCTGTGGCTACTACTTCTTCATTAGCCACAGACATGTTTGTGGCTAATATTCCCTGGCTATTACAATAACAGCCATGGATTTTTGGTGGCAAATATATTTTGGCCATGGATTTGTCATCATGTCCACTTTTCGTCATAGAAATTTAATTGCCACGAAAATTTCTGTGACACATAACTCGAAACGGAGAGGGATAGTCCATAGCAAATATTTGTTTGGGTCAGACGTAACAAAATATCGAGCGCCAGGCGGGCTGACGAAAAATTCAAGGCGCCAAATATTGGCGGGGATCGAAAAAATAAAGAGAAACGGGCCCAATTTTTATAACGAAACCCTCAGCCTCTCATATGAAATAGGGTGAATTAAAGTCTCTCTCTCTCTCTCTCTCTCTCTCTCTCTCTCTCTCTCTCTCGAAGAAACCTGCCGCCGACTGTCTGATCCATCTCTTCTCCGACGACGCAGACGCTCGACGATCAATTCTTAGGGGACGAGCGACGCGGGACTATCTGACGATCAGATCGGATCGATTCTCTGGCGAAGTGATCGAAAAAAATTAGGGTTCTACTACGATTGTTCTCCGACGGTGTGTTTAATGCTTCATTTTTGTTATGTTTCTTTGATGATATCTGATGAAATATATTGTTATATTGTCATTGATGTTTTATTTTCAATGCATATCCTTTAGTTATCTGTTTGCTTGCTTTCTTCGATTTCAACGAGATATTAATTTGCAGTCACATAATGATGATTTGAACTCAATTTTATCAATTTGCTCTTCATTGATCATTTCTGATTCTTTTTTCCCTTGCGTATAATTGATCGATCATCCATGTTAGGGTTTGTCTACCCAATTTTTATTGCCCTCTTGTTCATTTTCTTTTTATGGGTGTAGATAAAATTAAAATATCTGAATGTTAAGTCACTTCCCCTTTGGGTCTTCACTAATTTAGAGATTTCCTTATTTCTTTCAACATAAATTTGGTATATATACAGTTAATTATTCTTTTTCATGGTTATTATAAATTGTTGGAAATATTTTCTTTTTGCAAAAATTAATATCAAATTGAAAAGAAGTGCTTGGGATTAGGCGATCATGGCATCCAGACCCAGTTTGGATTGAGTTTCATGCCTGCATACTGTAACATTGTGTGCACCTCTGCTAGCTTTTTGTTCCATTCCTTTTCTATTTCTGGTAAAACAAACATACACAAATGCTCAAGATAGGAACTCTGAATGTGTTCCATGTATTATTATCATGTTATGCACTTTTTTGAATGTATATATGATGGGTAATGTAGACATGGGTCATGTAGACGTATCTAAAATTTGTCGAGAATGCATAACATCAACATATGAAATTGTCTTATATGTTGGCGTGAACTGTTTTAGAACTAGAGGCATTTTATTTGATATCTGGGGAAATTCCTCACATGATAGATGTATCTAAAATTTGCTCCATTCAGAGATTTCTTAGAAACAGTGGTGCTCAAAAAACTGACATCATTCTGATGGTGAAAAGCATGGACGACGACAATGATGACAGTAATATTTTTTAAACAATATATAGATAGATTATTTTTTTTCATTATGAGTGCATGAAAACTAGATGATACACATTCCAATCTTATTTACGGCCTCTGACACGGAGTTCCATTTTATTTTATGGACAGTGTAGTGTTCAATTCTATCCAATAGTCACTGTAATTGCACTTATTAATTTTTTTCCCCTCTTGTTTGTTCTCTGATGTTAACATCATTGCAACTTGCAAGCAGCACGTATGGAAGGGTTCTCAGAATGGACCAAATTCTGAAAGCCTCTATATTTATTGGGTATTCATTTTTAGAATGAGTTAAATTTAATACTAGCATTAGCATGTGTTTACCCAAATGAACTGGTTATGCTTTGGGTGCGTATAGCATGCGGAATTGAGTATTCACGTCTGGCCCTGGAATGTGATTCTCAGCTATATGATTTACATGCATCAAATTTTATCAAGTATCACAATGCTTTATTTGATATATTTAAGACACGCTTTATTTGATGATTTCCTGAAACCTTCAATTCTTCGATTGTTAATAGTATTAAATTGTGATAAACTTGGACTTTTCTTGTTTCTTATCCCTTCTTTCCTAATTGCTCTCTTCTTTTCCTCTAACATTTTCAAATAGATCCAAAAAGAAAGAATAAAATAGCTCCAAAAAGAAAGAATGATAACAATGCCTTACTTGACAATGCACTTATTAAAGTCTTTGATCGTCTCTAACAATGCCTTACTTGACACTGCACATATTGAAGTCTTTGATCGTCTCACTCTATCTATATCAGCTTTCTTTAAATAAAGATTTGTGCTAAGCTATTTTGGGGGGTTTTGATTCTTAAAAATACAGGCATTTTAACTCTAGATTTATTATTACCTGGCCCTTTTGCTTCTTGCTCACTTTAATTCCTATCAATTTTTATGTAGTTCCTTCTGCAATTTAACCACTCTTATGTTTTTTATTTACGTTCTGAAAAGCACCAGCCTTTTGAACTAAACATAATTGAGAGGCAATGATGATTTTACCCAAAAGTTCGCTGATTGTTAAGATTGAGGATATGGCGAGGTAAAAGGCAATCAGTTTGCAGCCATTTTGCTACCTGTTAATGTGAATTTACTTTGTCAGAGACCAAAAAAATAGAGATTATAATTTTGAATCATGACATAACAGTGAGTTCGCTTTACGAATTCCTTTATTATTATTATAGTTGATTTGCTTCTCTTTTCATTGTAACTACTCCTCAAATAGTATAATTGCCAACAATTTATATGCTGCATGATGACAAAAATGGTTTCCTTTGATTCAAGAAATGTTATATTTATAATAGCATCGGCTTTGTAATGTTTATTCATAATAATTCATTTTCTCATGCTTACATTTATACCGCGTAGGTGCTTGGATGGGCTGGATACCCAAATTCCAAGTGTCAAACATCCATAATGTATACTATAGATTTGTATTTTTCTATTAAACTATCTTTGAATCTTTAAGATAAAGTGTGTGGTACCTAAGCGAATTTTTTTAAGTGATTTAAGATGTCTGTTAAATTGTGGTGGAATCCACGTATCAAAAGACCAAAAACACCCATTTAAATCTAGATTGTATCACCTGTTGGCGTAGAGCTTCTTTTAACATTTAAAAATTTATTATGTAAATAATTTATCATATCAGTATATTTTGAATGTATGACTATGCAATTCATTAGCATTTATTAAGCATGCCAAATAGTTGGGATAAGGGTGATAATATTACATCATATGTCAAATGTGGTGAACTGTGGGAAAATGAAAAGTTCTGGATAATTTGATGCTAGAATACTCTTCGTATATCTCATTTTGTGATATCCATAATTGGATCCAACACAAACACGGTAGGGTACATGTGTGACATCAAATAAATTTATACCTCATTTTGAAATTTATTGTAAATGCGGTCGGTTCCTGACAAGTCATTTATGGAAGTATCAAATGATGATATGCATAAAGACCAGCGATATCAAGATGGGATGGATGCTTTTTAGCGTTCTCCGACAATAATCCATTACGAATGTCAACTGGTGATATTTATTGTCCGCGCAAGAAATGTAAGAACAATTTTAAATATCACAAGGTTATTGTTCGTTTTCACTTGTCTGCGAACGGATTCGATCCTCACTACAAGTTTTGGAGTAACCACGGTGAAGGTGTGGTAACTGAGGAGATGCTTCAAGCGGAGCCACGAGTCATGCATGCAGGTCAACGTGCTGATGACACAGGTGCCCTGCTGGAAGACATTCTTGCTCCGCCGTTTGCGACACAGACCTCAAGTGACGTCGATCGTTTGATTAAATTAGTGAACGACAACGAGTCGGATTTATACGAAGGATGCGAGTATACGAGGCTATCATTCTTAATCAGGCTTCTTCATATTCAAACTCTTAGCGGAATGGCTGTTACACATTTTGAGATGTTGTTGGATCTGTTGAGAAAGGTAATTCCTGGAGGTGAGAATAGCGTTCCTGCGACTTATTATGAAGCTAGCAAAATCATTGATACGTTAGGGCTTGATTACAAGAAAATTGATGCATGCCCAAATGATTTCATCCTTTATTATAAAGAGAATAAAGATTTAAATGAATGCCAAACCTGTCATGTACCACGGTGGAAAGTGCAACAAAGAACATGTTCAAATAAGGAAGGTCATGCAGTCCAGAAGAAGAAGAAGATTGCTACAAAGGTTCTCCGTTATTTTCCAATTATTCCTAGGCTGCAAAGGTTATTCATTTCTGCTGAATTGGCTGGAAAAATGCGATGGCACGCAACCGGACGTGTAAATGATGGAAAACTGAGGCATCCTGCGGATGGTGAGGCATGGAAGCATATTGATAGAATTTATCCGAACTTTTCAAGGGAGCAACGGAACATTAGACTTGGTCTCGCAAGCGACGGATTTAATCCTTTTGGAGTGATGAGCTCTAGGTGGTCGACATGGCCAGTGTTGGTGACCCCGTATAACCTTCCTCCTCATATGTGTATGAAGCAGCCATACATGATATGGTCACTCTTGATCCCTGGAAAATATTCACCGGGTAATGATATCGATGTTTTCATGCAACCATTGATTGATGATCTGAAGCTTTTATGGGAAGAGGGTGTGAACACATTCGACGCCTTTACAAAGCAAAACTTTCGCATGCGGGCTATTGTTTTATGGACAATAAATGACTTTCCCGCATATGGTAACTTATCTAGTTGGTCGACAAAGGGTAAATCTGCATGTCCAGTTTGCACGACAGGTTATGAGGGGAAATACTTGAAATTTAGCCATAAACAATGCTTTTGGCAGCACAGAAGATGGTTGACTGCAGATCATAAATATAGAAGACATGGAAGATTATTTGATGGTGAAACCGAATCGAGAGGAGCACCAAAACAACTAAGTGGAGAGGACATATTCGAGGTGCTTCATCCTTTACCTAGAGTAAAGTTTGGCAAGAAAATATATAGTAAAGAGAACCCTCTTGGAATGAGAAGGAAGATTGCAAAGGGAAAAGGGAAAGAGAAAGGAGAAATCAAGAACAAGAAAGCAACGAAAGCCTCGACCAGAAGGAGACACAACAGAGAGGACAATACTCCCAGTTGGATGGACAAAATTCAGTATTTTCTTTCAGTTGCCATATTGGATGAGTTTGAAAATACGTCACAACCTGGACGTCATGCATGTAGAAAAGAATATTTGTGAAAATCTCTTGTACACCATTTTGCAAGACTCGACCAAGTCGAAAGATGGATTAAAGGCGAGGCTTGATTTAAATCAATTGGAGATACATCCTGAATTGCATGCCATTCAGAAGGAAAATAAAAAGTACGAACTGCCACCATCGTGTGCTACACTTTCTACAGATGAGATCCATAATCTCCTTGTGTTTCTGAAGTCAGTGAAAACACCAGATGGATATGCTTCAAATATATCTAGATGTGTGTATGTAGATGAAAGGAAGATTTTCGATCTGAAAACCCATGATTACCATATCTTGTTGCATCAGATGCTTCCGGTTGCAGTTCGTCATGTCGATAAGAGGATGGCTTCAGTTTTGATACAATTTTGTGGTTTCTTCAAGCATGTATGCTCTAAGGTGATAGATGTCGCTGAGTTTGAGGAGTTAGATAGACGTGTCATCCTTACACTATGCAATATGGAAAAAAAATTCGCGCCCTCCTTCTTCACGATCGTGGTCCATCTCACTGTGCACCTGGCACAAGAGGCACGCATTGCAGGACCAGTACAATATCGGTGGATGTATCCCGTTGAGAGGTACATGCTTATTCCATTTAATGCTCTTTGATGAAGACAATCAGTACATACATATACATATATATAATTATTTTTATGCTTTTTAACCCACATGTTCTTGGGGTTCATGAAACAACTAGTGCACAATCGTGCAAAACCTGAAGGTTCTATAGTAGAAAATTATTCATCACACGAGACCCTGACATTCATTTCTCGGTATTTGCGGGATGTTGAAACTAAGCTCAATCGACAACCAAAAGTGATGGATAGTGTCTTCTATAATGACCGAGGAGAGGACACACGATTTAATATGATGGATCTTGGCCAAGCACATGCATATATTTTAAACGATCTAACGGTATTTGACTTATATCGCAGGTAATAAAGATGAGTGTTGTGCCTTTTTAAATCCTTCGATGTTTTAAATCCTATGTTATATTAGCTTTCTTTATTTGTATCGTAGCCGTCACCAGATAGAGGTCATGAAAAATATGAATGCCAAAACTTTTAGCAAAAAAGTTGCAAACACACATTCCAAAGAATTTCCTGGATGGTTGAAAATTCAGGTATTGGCACAGATTAGACATGTTAACTATATACTTTTAGGAAAATTATTATCTAGCTTAGTAATATAGTAACATCTTTGATTCTTTTCATGAAGGTTCAACGGCAAATTGATGGAGGTGCAAAATTATGTGATGACATTCAAAGTTATGCCAGATGTCCTCATGGCACAGTACATCATTATGGAGGGTATTATGTCAATGGTTTTAGATTTAATACCATTGACGTTGAGAAGGAACGATGCACGCAGAATAGTGGAATCTTCTCATCTTTCTCACAATTATCGTATGCAAGTAACAAAGATCAAAACCCCAAAGAAGGCCAGATCTTCTACTATGGACAAGTTGAAGACGTTTTTGAGATTTTTTATGGTTATCAGAAGGATGTTAGCTATGTGTTGTTTAAGGTTCGTTGGTGTGAGCAGGGTAAACATAAGGACTCGTTTGGCTACACGGTCGTAAATCTAAACAATGAAATCTACAAGAATGACAAGTACATGCTTGCTCCCCATGCTAAACAATGTTTTTATGTAAAAGACATAATGGTAGACGATGTTTGGGTTGTTCTTAGAAATCCACCAAGAGCATATGCATACGAAGATGTTCATGAGGATGATAATGAAGAAGCCGACGACGTTGTAATCTTAGCTGATGAAGTTGTGGCTAAGTTTTCTACCGAGCAGAATAATGAAACGACTGAGGATATTATACCGGTGCGTATTGATATCCCCAACTTGGACATCCAGGCAAATGTCATTGAAGATGAAGATGAAGTAATCATAACAGAAGAAAGCCCAAGTAGTAATTTAAGAAGTAGAGTAGAAGATCTTTCAACTGGTGTTCGGACTCGATCACAAATGGCTTCAACATCAAAATCTTGACATCACCATAGTAGAAGACCTTAGGTTCTTCAAATTTTTTCAGACTCGATCATCACGTATCAATAAATATCATGTTCCATCTTAGTAGTGCTCTTTGGAACTTGACTATTTGTCACGTAGCCTATTGAGTCTTCTAATTATTTTCAAGGGTTGCAAAGGCAGACTCTATTTAGGAGTGAAGAAATGCTTGCCTTAAACTGAAAAAGCTCTATTGGATTATTTGGGTTAGAACAGGATTTTAATGGTTTACTTTACAAGTCAAGTGGCTGAATACCATTTAGTCAAGTGTTAAATTCAAACTAACTCTTAATCGGTTTAAAATTATCTTACGATGCAAATGGTTTCATACTCTGGTAAATCTGTTTTTGCAAATTCGTGCTCATTATGTCTTCATTTTGGAGAAGATCCTACTGCTTGTCAAGTTTTACCTTTGCAAAAGCATGCCCTTACCTTTTTAAGCTATGAGTAAATGGTTCTTTTTTCCCTGATTACTGTAGGACTGCAAGTCAACTTATCCTTGCATTTGAAAATATAATTAATTATCCTAGATGTTGTTGCAGTTATACCTTTTTTGGCACTTAGGTTTTCTACTTACCTTTTTTTCTCATCAAGAGTGCATGTTATTATGTTTGGTTTGTTTTTTCCCATTTCATGTTCGTGTCTGTCAAGCCTATGTATTGATTGTGGTCATGGTGGTTATTATGACTGTCAAGCCTATGCATCTATCAAGCCTATGCATCGGTTAGTCTGTTTATAGCTTGATCAAATTATTATGACTGTTTGAGTTAGCCTCAAATTCTTAACTACTCCTGGATGCATCTGGTCTGTTTATAACCTGAGCAAATTATTTCGACACTCGTTCTATGTGAACATTTTACATTGTTATGTTTCAGTTTGTTAGGCACTAGCCTGTTAGCTCAAGACACAGTCATTACTAGATTCAGGTGCATTTCACTAAATGAGTATGATCTCATTCTCTTCTCATTTTTTCCCATCTGTTTTCTTTTGTTAAATCATTATCTATTCCCATAAGCTGCACTATGTAGTGCCCTGTGAAGCTACTGCACATGTACTAGAGGGGGTGTGAATAGTACTTTAAAATAATTAAGAACGTTATTCCTAACTATTGTGCACACACAAACGACAATGCGGAATAAACAATAATCGACAAGAATTAACAAGCGCAAACAAAAGATATAACGGGTTCGGATCCACCCAAGTCTCCCCGACTTGTTACCGGTGATCCTACGTCCCAACCACCCGGATCTCCTCCGGATACGTGAGTTAGAAACCACTAACCCAAGATTTTGCACTATGAAATTCTTGTGAAAAACCTTCACAAGACCAAATCATACACAATGTAAATGTGACTCCCACAACCCGGGATCACAACCTCTCTCACAATCGAGAGACAATCTAAATATCAAAGTAATTGAAACAATGAAATAACTTACCACAAAATCCTATGCCTTGAGTAAATCTTACCAAATTAGGGCAAGAAGGATTTTGAGGAGGAAGATGTCACCAAACCCTAGCTCCAAGAAGATGACCAACAATGGATGCCTAGGGTGGAGATGGTGACCTTGATTCAAGCTCCTTGGCTTGGAATGCTCACAATGGAGAGAATATCTCTTGAGGAAATTGGCTCAAAGAGTGAAGGAGAGATTCTTGATGAGAAGAGAGCGCTTGAAAATAGCTTGAGAAAACTCTTCTCTTAGGTCTGAAATAACTTGGATAATGGACCTCTTCCCTTGCCTCAAACGAATTAGGTTTGTATTTATAGAGGCAAGAAAAATCGTGCTCAAAAGATTCCCAACGGTCATATTTCTGAAGCAGTTAGTCGGTCTAAGAAGGATCACTGACCGACTAGATTGCCAACTAGTCGGTCGGTGATTCTTCATGAACCGACTAACAGGCTCACAGCCAAACGAGAAAGTTCTAGGCAATATGAACTAGTCGGTCTAAGAAGCCTTGCCAACCGACTAGTTTCACAACTAGTCGGTCGGTGAGTGTTCTTTGACCGACTAACAGATGAAATAGGAAAGGCTGGATACAAGTTGAACTAGTCGGTCTAAGAACAAATGCTGACCGACTAGTTTATCAACTAGTCTGCAACTAGTCGGTCGACAAACGTTCTTTGACCGACTAACGATAAACAGTAACTTAGGCTGTACAGGGAAAGCTCAACTAGTCGGTCTAAGAAGGATTCCTAACCGACTAGATCGTCATCTAGTCGGTCGGTGAACCTTCTTTGACCGACTAATTGATCAACATTGTCAGGCTGAAATAAGCAAGGGCATTCTAGTCGGTTCAAGAGGAATTGCCGACCGACTAGATCGTCATCTAGTCGGTTGGTTCTTCTACTTGAACCAACTAAGATGCACTAGAAGCTGAGGGAAGAAGCGATAGGCTTCGGGAAAGTTTCTAATGGCTTCTATGATAATCCTAGCTCTAAGATATGACCGAAATGAAGATTATAATGTAAGTCCTACTCAAGGCTTAACATTCTATTCTATGAAGCTAGAAGACATTAAATATAAACATGACGAACCGTCTTCAAAGCTTCAAGCTTCACTCTTGACTTCATTAATACTCCTTGAGCTTCAACGAAGCTTCAGGCACACGATCACGCGTTTGAGAAGTCTCGAGACGTTTCTTTTGATGTACGTCTTCTTTTGGCGATGATCTCCATAACTGCGCTCAAAGAAAGTTAGTACGAGCTATTTATGTTTGCTCATCATCCAAAACCAAATCCAGGGAATCAATACTCAACACACTATACTTGCCTGAAATAGTGCAGGTGGTTGGATTTGCTGCAGCTTTCTGTGGTAGGCGAGAGCCTCAATTAATATTATGCCATTTCATCAAAAAGCATCAATAGATTTACTGCCAAAAATCCACGTCTACTTATCTTTGCTATTTGTAGTGTTTTCTTATTCTTTCTGTTGAATATTATCATTAGGGGGCACTACAAGTAGCATAACTCCCATGTTGTGGTCTGTAGATTTCTTTTTGGCATGAAAGTCGGTTAGATCATCCTCAGCCAACATTGATTTTTTTGGGTAGCTGGAATAGGTGCAAATCATTGTTTAATGCCAAAAAACTAAAGCAATGATAACATTTTCCACTAAATTTTTATTCACAATGGGATGGGTTGAGTGATGCTGCTATATTTATTGATTTAGTTCAAGTGTCCCTATTTTTTCTTTTAAATTAATATTGATTGATTTTCAATGTTGTTCTTGAAAATGCTTTTATTTAATCATTTTAGTGTCTCAATCTCACAAGCATTCTTTTTTCATGAAAGTATTTTATGATCATGTAGTTGCGTGGGAAGGGATTTGATTCTTAACCGTTGTATTTCAGAGTATTGTGGTCATCGTCATCATTGACTATCAATACCGTGCATTTGGTAGCTTGTCAGATCATTTATGTGTTATATTTGTTGTAGTTTCTTCCTCCAGCATTTTTAATTGGGAGACGGTGTTTGGGTCTCTGTCCTTGTAATTTGATGTTTGAGTTTATGTGGTTAGACACTTACCTATGTAATGTTGAGAATTTGTAACCCAGTTTTGAGTTAGTATGTTGTTTTTGTAACTGCACAATTAAACTGTTGCAAGATATGTGAGTAGTCTAATTTGACAGATATTATGATTTGAAGTCAAGGCCAACATGTTTGGTACTCGAAGAAGTATTTTGTTTCGTTTTCATGGTTTAGCTGTATCTTCAGAGATATGTTTATTTCATGCTAATGTGGACTTAGTGTAGAAATTGATTTGCTCGCATACCCTAGTGATTCTAGCCCTGATGTGACTGTGACAATTGTGCATCCCTTTGAATTCCATATGAATTATTAATTATTAGGTCATAATCTTATGTGCTATCTTGTTCTGACCTCTTAGATTATTTGTAGCATATGACAATTTATAATGCTAATAATGACCAAAACAACGATTAATTGCATGAATAACCGATGCCAACAAAGATGGGCTTGTTTTTCTCACTCCAAATTTGATCCTAAATTGCCGATGTGTTTTGAATTATATGTTTTGAAGTTCTGATGCTAATCATGTTCCCCTTTCATCTAGCTATTACTATATGATGCATGTGACTACTCACTCTTTTCTAATAGTTTTTTTTCAATGTCCAGGTTAAGATGATGATATTGAAAGTATTTGCAAACTATTGGATTGCACCGCCTAGTTTTTTTACTCTTTCGTTTCCATATATGGAACTCTAGTTTAACCCACCTTTTACTGGGTTATTTGCAAATTACTCACCTTTTACTCATTTATTTGCAGATGAAGAGATTGAGGGATGCTCTTAAATCTGGAGGGTCAGCCCTCTCGTCTCAGCCCACAGGGTCAGGTATGCATATATGGGCATTATATCATGTCTGCAGCTTAATTTACACTTATTACTACGTGGGATGACTAATTGCTAAATTCATGCATTTCAGGCCAGCAGTTGCTAGCGGGCCAAGCCGTTGCCCACTCATCTCAGCCCACAGGGTCAGGTATGCATATATGCATATTATATCATGTTTGCAGCTTAATTTACATTTATTACTACGTGAGATGACTAATTGCTAAATTCATGCATTTCAGGCCTGCAGTCACTAGCGGCCCAGGCCGCTGCCCACTCCTCTCAGCCCACAGGGTCAGGTATGCATATATGGATATTATATCATGTCTGCAGCTTAATTTACACTTATTACTTCGTTGGATGACTAATTTTCCTATTTTTTGCATTTATCTTTCATGTGTATCTAATTACTTTTTAATTATGTCATATGGATGCAGGTGGCTTAGAGGATATACCGGTAGGTACTTGGGCCATTGCCTCCTCCTCCCATGCCGCCGGTCATGCCACACAAATCGCTGTCGCGACAGTACAGTTCATACCGTACGACGCCAGTGTAGATGACACACCTTTACCACATGCTGCAGAGGCTGATAGGTTGGCACGGTCTAAGAAGGCCAAGATGGATGCACACCAGGAGGTTTTAGATTTGTTGGCAACCGTATCAAATGCTAGGATGATTGCAACCAGAGAAGAATGCTTCCAGCGAAAGGGTATGAAAACGTATTTCAATTATGTTAAATAAGAAGAAAGTATAATATTGCATTTTAATTATATTGTAAGATAATATCTTTTTTTGCAGGCGGGGAGAAGCCACCTAAGGTTGGACGAGGATACAACATGCCCTCAAACTTAATTCCACCAGAAGGGTAGCGAGTTGTCATCCAGTGGAACTACGGTGCCCCCATTGGAAACTGGGGGGGGCGCCTTTACTAGCTTTTTGGCTACCTTGGCCAGAAGGGGCGATTTCTTCAACATTTGCCTTGGTTGGTCCAAACAAAGATTTGAAAATTTGGTCGTATGTTGGCGCTACATTAATGTAAGTATGTTAAATTTTACTTTATTACTTAAATTATGTTTATAATTTGTATGTGTCTTTTTTCGCAGAGGCATTACGTGCTGGATGGAAACCCAAACGCATGGATATTCTGTTTTGATAAGATAAAGGCTGTGTTGTACCAGTGGCGTAAGGACATGAAGCAGAATATATGGTCGGTTTACACAGAAGACTGGGAGCGCTGGTGGCATATGGACACCCGAGCAGATCCCCTCCAGTTCTTTGGATCCTGTTTCTATTGGGAGTCGACTGATGGGAAGGTATGGTTCAATTTTGGTCCATTTTAATATGTTTTAATATCCAATTGGCTGATATGCTTTTTTAAAAAGAGGATTGTGTATATCGCCAAGGCAACTCGTGAAAAGCCACGAGAGTATGAGCATCATGATGGCTCCAAGAGCTACACCAGACATGTCCACGAATTGGCGCAACAGGTTATATGTTCAATATTAAATTTGAGCATATATTATGTTTTAATGGGATATGTGTTTTTAAATTACATGTATAATTGTTTATCTATTTGTTTTTAGGGCAAGCCGGGTTTGGTGGCGTTGGCGGAGCGCACCCTTACGCAGGCCCACCCCAAGTATGCTGATACGAACAAGCATAAGAAGCTACTAGTTAGTAATAACTTATGTTTAAAAATATTGTTCATATTAAGTATAGTTTTAACGTTGGTTGTATTTCTTTTAGGCTCTTCTGAAGCAGGCTGCAGCAGACCTCAGGCCACACTCTGAGGCAGGCTCCAGTTGCTCTGGACCACTTACCAGGGAAGAGGAGGACGGCCTCATTGCAGGGGTGCTCGGAGGGACGCGGAAGAACCGGTATCTGCTTAGAGGTTCAGAGAGCAGATACTATGGATAGTCGACCAGTTCATCCTCATCAGGCACTGAGAGTATCTGACGCCCAGAGCCCACTGATCCACCAACGGGCATGCATGATTCCACTGTCACATTGACCAAGATGAAGGAGAGGGTGGAGCAGAATGAAAAACATTACCAGTTATTGCTCGCTTGCATGCCTCCAGAGATGCAAGAGAAATACAATCGGCTCTGTACTGATCTGGTAAGAATTTAAATTAAAATTTATAAACAAGTGGAGCTTATTTAGAGAGTAAGCACACTTTGAAACATGTTTATTTTTAAAGAATGTTTATCTTTATCTTGAGACAATATGGAGCTAATCGGAGTTTATCTTTATCAGGAACATGTTTGTTGCTTAGTAAAGAATGTAGAAATAACATTACAATCTAAAAAAGTAAAAATGCATATATGCACTTCTTGGCTAAATTGGTTTAAACTGTGCTCAGATTATTTATGACAAACTTTCTAGACCCGTTTATACTTCTTTTCTATACGACTGCATTCTAACTAGGATCTTCTCAATTTTCAAAGTCAATCTAGATACAGAGATTGAAATCCTAACAAATGTTATACCCTTTTAACAAATCAATACTTGCTAAGATGCATATATATGGGTGGTGTTATATAGAATATCACTTAACAATGAAGCCATGTCCATGCCAGACAGATTATTGGGTATACCATGGACACAAGGTTAATCACTTCCTAAAAATCTTCCACTTATTAAATAATTTTGATTTTGCACACTTACTGGACAAGTTTTTGATATAATTCACTCTTTTCTACCCTCAGATATCGCACAATGGAATATGGTTTATTTGTTTGTCATGTTAAATACCATCAGCTGCATTATTAAAAAATAGAGCAATAGCAGTTTGCTTAAACTTAATAAATGTATGACACACCCCAATAAAAGTGAGCTTAAGCTTTGAAAGATAAAGAAGCAATGAGCCTAGATCTATATCTAAGACAAATTATTGAATATCAAACGTTTTCGTATTTCTATCTAATGTTATAAATCTCCTTTATTCATTGCATTTTCCCTTGAGTGTCGCATGTGTTGCTGATGGTAAATAACCACATATAGGAAAGAAATCTTCAAACATATTAACTTATAAGTTATAGCTATTTTCATTGCATGTGCCCTTCACAGGAGCAATGCTCTCATTGATAAATAATAACATATGGTCAAGAAATGTTCAAAATGTGTGGTTTTTTTATTCCAATATATTCCCATTATTATCTGTCTTTCAAGTTTGCATGGTGCATTGAATATTTATCTATATAAAATCATCCAACCCCACATCTCAGCTATGTATTTACCTATCAACCAAAACCATTGTTTTTATTCATGGTATACATTATTCCATGTGCCCTTGGGTTGCACATGTGCCCTCATTCATAAGAATCTATTAATAGATAAGTAACCTTCAAAAAATTTGACTCCTGATTTTGGTATGTTCCATGTAGAAATTGCGCCACAGAAGCTTGGGCCGATACTAAGGGCACGTGGTTGGGTTATAAAAGTCCCAGGATTAAGGCCAGGTTATGGACTTCATTGTAAAACGAAGGATTATATGTAGAATTTTATCCTACCAAATCTTACCAAAGTCAAGAAGCTTTACTTATATCTCAGTTGACCTGGCTAAATGCATATATGCACTTCTTGGCTAAATGGGTTTAAACTCTCAGATTATTTATGACAAACTTTCTAGACGAGTTTATACTTCTTTTCTATACGACTGCATTCTGACTAGGATCTTCTCAATTTTCAAAGTCAATCTAGATACAAAGATTGAAATCCTAACAAATGTTATACCTTTTTAACAAATCAGTACTTGCTAAGATGCATCTTTTATCAGATCTATCCCATGTCCACCTTGAACCTGAAGGTGAACATGCACCTGAACTTGGTTAATCAGCTATTCCTCTTACACTTTCCGTTCCATTTGATCACTTTCAATCCCTGACAAGCAATGTCAGTAGGTTGATGGTGTCAAACTTTATCATTTTACACCAGATGGGTCAGTTGCATCATTATCAAGACGTAATTCTACTCAACCAAGAAGAAATAAAAAAATAACCAAGCAAAAATTTGTAATAATCTAGAACTGAGAAGCACATTAGAAAAACTTTGAAGTGGACATGAAGCCATCTGGAAGAGGACGACTGGCCTCTTTATCCATGGTAGGAGTAGTTTCTGAGTGGATATATTTTATGTTTCTTGTTCTTAAGAGATGATGTATGGTGTTGATGTATTTGCTTTTAATGTAACTAGTGACTTTTTAATTAATGAAATATCTCATTTGTTTATAATCCTTGTTTAAATTGTTGAATTTGATTTACATGTTTCTAATTCTTATGGAGAATGTTATCTATATATGCGAAGTCATGTTAAATTTAATAAAGTTAAAATTAATCATATTTATAACTTGCATAAAAATTTATGAAATTACGAAGATTATTGAACATAAGTAATAACATATGAGGGACACATTAGATATGATACAGTCATAAATATATGCATAAATATTATAGAAAATGAGATACATGCGTAAATATTATAGAAAATGAGATACATGTATATGACATTCTGATATGGTACTTTGTTACATTGACATATAGAATATGATTTGGTGACACATGGATACATTGATATATTTTGTCACTTTGGCTTCAAAGGTATATTGGAAACTTGCTTCAATACTTAATTGTCACTAAATGATAGTTATTTGTTTATTAATTTTAGTAAATACTTATTTATTTCAATTTTTGTTTCAGGAATCTCGTCCGCAAGGCAGAGCCGGTGGAGGACCGGAGGGTGGAGATATGAGGTGAGAGTTTAATTGTTTTTACTTGGTGTTTGGGGGAGTGATGAGAGGGGGCCGAGGGGCCGTTATGATGAGATTGAGAGTTTACTTTGCATTGAAGTGGCTGAGTGGCCGTTATGTTGATGTGTGGAAACTTTTTGTTTTGAGGGGGCCGAGTGGCCATTATGTTGATGTGTGGAAACCTTTTGTATTGAACCTTTTGTATGTGGAAAACTTTTCTATATATTGAGGTATGTTGGTGTTTGTGGAAAGTTTGTATTCATGTAGTTTCTTAGAAGTTGGTGATGGACGAGAATTTTTTAATTGGATTTTTTGATATTTTTTATATATGTGAATTTTGATTGTACATCGATGTTTTCTTTCTTGTTATTTTATATATATGGGTGTTTCAGAGTGTTTTCTCACTACAGTATCGTTGACCGTGGACTGCCCGGTCAACGTGGTCAAGGGGCCGATTAGGGTCCCTTGGGTGCGTCGAGCGCGTGTAGACGCGACGCGAATCGGAGATGTAGTCGACGCAGAGCACGTCAGCTGGGCCGGGTCTGGATCCTCGGCCTCTGGGGGGCTGAGGGGAAGCCTCGGCCCGGTGTGAGGTGCTCGGCCTCGGACGGTCGGACGACGAGGGGAAGCCTCGGCGCCTTAGCTTGACGCGCGACCGACGCGGAGCTGAGGGGAAGCCTCAGCTCAGATGGGTGCGCTCAGCCTCGGTCGGTCGGATGACGAGGGGTAGCCTCGGTCGTCTCGCTTGATGCGCGGCCGGCGTGGAGCTGAGGGGAAGCCTCGGCTCGGATGGATGCGCTCGGCCTCGGTCTCTCCTGGCGTCGAGGGGTGTCCTCGATGCCTTGGCTGATGCTTGATGGCGTTCGCCTGGTGTCGAAGGGAAGCTTCGGCACTTGGATCTAACGTCTTCCTGAACAGACGAGAACACTCGTCAGGGAGGCCAGACATTGGTTCCAGCCAAATCCCCTCCGATGCCTAAGTCAGATGACGGTCTGAAAGAGGAGGCTCGGTGGGGATGGTTCGACTCGAGAGGAGATCGGAACGACGTCCTCCGGTGCGAGCGGGGGGAAGGAGATGAAGTGGGGGAACTAGGTCGTTGATGGAGTACCTTAGGTTTTGTTACCTGAGATGCCCTCCTTTGTTCAGTCGTCCTCCTAGTCCTTTTATAGGCCTCTCGTCGCGACCACCCATGACTCACGTCCTTCGTCCGCCCCCAATCGTGCCCCCTCAATCCGCCTCCCCATCGCCGCTCCCCGCGCCATGCCAGCACCTCCCCATAACGGCCATTAAGTGGCAGCGTGCCTGGGGGAACGGTTATCGCTGGAGTGGGCGAGTGACTCGCGCGTTTCCGGGGTCGGGTCGGATCGATGTTCGGGGTCCTCTCATGGGCTTCGTTGGGTGGGCTTGGACCCCCCATGATTTCGTGTTGTAGGCTGCGCCTTTGGGCCCATGCTGTTAGGCCTCCGCAAAATAGACGTATCAATTGCCCCCATCGGTGGGGCCGATCGGCCTTGGCCGGTTCGGTTCGACCGATGTGACTCCTGGGGTTCCGATTGGTGCGTCAGTCGAGGCGCGGTCATAAATGAAGGTCATGATGAGGCGGATCGATAGGACTTCCCTTGGCGCCGATTTCGAAACGCCGCCGGCTCTTTGAGGCTTGCCACGCGTTCCTGTCAGGCGTTTTGAATTCGCCCATGGGTCTTGTATATAAGTGCACCGGCTGCTTTGATCCCAACTTCTTCCTCGCTCTTCTCTCTGTTCCGGGCTTTCCACAAACTCGGAGTCTTCCGCCGCCTTCGTTCTCTTGCCTTCTCCAAATAAACAAAAAGGTAACTCCTTTCCCATCCTCATATTATGGCTGCTCTTAGGATAGGTGGCTCTGGCCAAGGGGCGAGGGATCCTCCTGAGTCCAGGCGTGGCGGGCCCCGATCTGTGGGACCCGGTTCCTCCTCGGGGAGCCGTTCCCTCCGAGACAAAGGGAAGGGGAAGCTCTTCCCAGACTATGCTGGCGATGATGTGGCGTCGGTTGCCACGCGGCTTAATGTACCTCCGGTTATCCTCAGAACGCCGTCGAGGACTCCTTTTCTGGCGGCTGCGGAGATTCGGGGAAGGTACATCTATCACCCGTATGATGTTCGAGTCCCTTTCATCGACGAGCGGATCTGTCTTCCGAGGAGCAACGAAGTCGGCGTTTACGTCGAGATGTTCCGTCTGGGTCTTCGTTTCCCGCTCAATCCCTTCTTTATCCAAGTCATGGAGTACCTCATGGTGTCCCTTTGCCAGTTTACCCCCTGTTCGGTTGTGGTTCTGACAGGCTTTGTGATGCTCTACTGCACTCGCGGTCTGGAGCCATCTCTCCCCCTCCTCTTCTATTTTTATCAGATCCAGACGGTCGGTCTAGGGTCATGGCTGCACCTCCGAGCCCGCGCGGGGAGGGAATGCCTGATCGGGCTACCCCACTGGGCGGGGGATTGGAGCTCGGGTTATGTCTTCGTAGTCTTCCTTGAGGATGCTCAGATTTTGACAGGTTGGGGTGGGTCAGTGTAACGGCCTGTTTCCTAGTCGTGTTTTCTAGTCATGTTTGACTGTTGTGTGCGTTTCCTTTTACTTTGCTGATTCAGTTATTTTCGTCAGAATAGATTTTTCGTCCGTGCGTCGACACGAGCGCGTCGTAGTTTTCAATTTTACCATAGCGTAATTTTTACCTGTTAAATCGTAATTATTTTTAATTAAAAAGTTAATTATTAAATTACTAATTACTTTTAGCTAAGAAGTTGACTACCAATTAAATTGTTACTTTTAACTATTACTTTTCCTAACTATCTTACCTATTTACCTTAACCTAACCCACCCTACCTAATTGAATCCGACCGAGATGTTGGTGAGATCCAACGTCCAACAGCAGTATTCATCACCTCCCCTACCATCAACCACCCACATTTAACCGGTCTCTTCCTCTCGTTCTTAAAACAATCAACATGGGAAATGAAACAACAAAACCATAGGCACAAACAGCAGCTCCACACAACAACATCAGCCACCACAAACAAACCAACCCTCCACCATCATCACCCCTTCAGCCACCATCTCCTCCACCATACAACCAAACAACCCAACATCTCCTCCTACACAAATCAGCCATCCACCCTCCTTACAACCCAAAAACACAAAACAGAAATTGAAACCAAATCCCAAATCTACAATTGGAATCAACCCAAATCCAACCAAAATTACAAATCACAAACCCCCTAAGATCAAACCCCCGAGCTCGGATCACCTCAGGCGTCGCCCGTCGCCAACACCGCCCTGGAAGCGCCCCAAGCCCAAATCAGGCCGCCGCCGCCGCGAATCGCACGGGCCGTCTGGAGATCGATCGCCGTCGTGCTCCTCAGAACCGCCGCCGAGCCCTAGGAGCCCTAGCCTCGGATCTGCGCCGCCCCACCCCGGATCGCCGCCCGAAATTGCCGTGCGCCGCCGAGATCCGCCCGAAGCGCCGACGCAGGCGCCCGCCGCCGCCGCCGCCGCATCCGCCAGATCCGGCCCCCTCTCCCACCGATCGCCTTTGCCCCTTCGCCCCTGCACGCGGAAACCAAAAAAAGAAAAAAGAGAAAGAACTGGGAACGAAGACAGTGAGAGAGGGAGAACGAAGAGCAGTAAAGGGGGGTTTTTTAATGTAAGAGATATAAAGTTTATTATTTTTATTATTTTTATTATTATTATTATTATTATTAGAGTTATCAGTTATAATTGTTGTTATTATTATTATTAGTTATTAAGTTAGTTTTTAAAGGTAAGTTCTATTGATAAGTATAACTTAAGTTAAGTTAAATTAGTAGTAAATTAATTTAGTTCCTTGTTATATCCCGTTAAGGTTGTTGGTATTAAGTTAAGTTTTAGCTAAGTTAAATTATAAAATTAAGTTAAGTTAAATTATTTTATATAAGTCATAAGTTAAGTCAGTAAGTTAATTATTAAGTTTAACCACTTGTACTTTTGAGCTTGTAACCCCTTTAAAAGTCTGTAAGTTAGGTCATTAACTTGATATTGCTAAATATGAGTAAAGTGCTACGCTTTATCTCTGCATGTATTGGTATCAGTATGTTGATTAACGAAACGCTAGTGACCCTAATATATTTATGCGTTAGAAAGCCTATCACGACAGTTTGTAGCGTAACCTTAAGTTATAACTCGTGCAAACAAATCTGTTAAAAGTTGTGCCACTCAGCTAGTTATCAGTAATGATTCCATAGCATTAGTTAACCAGTTTTCTCTTAGCATACATAAATAGTCTCATACGTGGATTTATTTGACGCAGATAAAACGTGCCATACGGCACTGCACCTGGAACACCCGAAACTCACACCGCTTCAGGCAAGTATACCGTTTCTATTTTCAAAAAAAAACGCAGGTATTTACCACCTGCAAGTATATTACTTTCTACAAACTTTACAAAGACGCAAGTAATTACCACATGCAAATATTTTTATCGCATGCCTACTTTTAAATTTAACGCATGTCATTAGTACTGTTAACATCACCACTTTTCATAAGCAAGTGCACTTTTTACGCATTTTGAAACCGTTGATTTTAATTGCTGTGACCTGAGTTATTCTGATATGCCAGTGTGCTTTTTACAACTTTTAAATACCATTACATTTGAATGATAAAATCAAGAATTGCTAGTTTGCTTCATGTCATGTTGCACATCACGCTCGCACACTCTTGTTTGCATGGTTATTAAGGGAGTATATATTGATGGAACATATTGACAGAACATATTGATGGAATACTTGAAATCGTGAACTTGTGAATTTGTGCGCCCAAGAGGCGAAGTCGTGAAATCGTGATGTCATGTGAGTTGAAAAGTTCGTGCTTGTAATATGAATTAGGCTGGCTCGTGTTCCAGCAGAACACTTGGGTGGGGTAGTTCAATGTAGTAGAGGTTGGAATGCTAGATTGCACTCTCGTGATGAACTTGACCGACACCTGGCCGGGTCGGTGAGTAGAGAGTCACGGGTAGCTCCCGTTGACTTGGGTGTAATGCTTGTCACTTCCCCCTCAGACACTGGGCTTGTCACTAGATAGGAGATTGATTGATGCACTCTTTTACCTCTGCTGGTACTATGGTGTAACCTGCTAAACTTATTGTCCTGCTTATTGATGTACACTACGTTTGCCATACTTATTGCTATACACACTACACTTGCCATGCCGGTTACTTTACACACTACACCTTGTCTTGATCGTTACTTTACGCACTGCACTTTGCCTGCTCACTACTTTATACACTACACTTGCTATGTTCACCACTTGCAGACCACATATTGCCATGTTTTACTGTACGCACTTCACCTTGCAATGTTAGCACTACACCTTGCCATGTCTACTTTCCACACTACACATTTCATGCTCACTACTCTGTACACCACACCTTGCTTCACTTGCATGTTTTATTACGCTACCTTACTTTCTTGGTTGTGCACCGTGGTGTTTTCTTCGCCCTTAAAATCATTTGCAAACTTTATTATTATCTTGCCGAGGGTCATTTTATCACTAACGTTTTAAATCTTGCCGAGCGACCCTCGCTGACGTATATTTCCTTGTTTGTGAAATATACGTTAGGTCTTGGGCAGAGTTCACCGAAGAGTTCTTTTGGAGATTGAGCAGGAGGACCAAGAGAACCAGGAGCAAAAGACCCACTGCTGAGGACGGCATTCTTTCGCAGCGCTGCCTTAAAAGTTTAATACTTGTTGTATTCATTCAGGTGCATTTTAAATTCCATGTAACTGTTGTAATGGCCATGCTAGGCCTTAATTCCCTTGTGTACATGTAATCTGGATGTCGAATGTAATGATGTCATTATTTGTTGTTCCGATTGTTCGCAAAGCAAGAACCTGCCAAGTAGTCATACCCAGACGCTTATTGTGCTTAAGTCAAAGAAGGAAGAAAAAAAAGTACTTCTTCTTTGCTTTAAGCACAAGCGGACCCGTTCACGTCCTCGCCCCCAAGTATAATGGGAAGCGGGGCGTGACAGGTTTTAGTGGTGGCCCATGCAGGTCTTGCTTTCTGTGAAATGCTTGGAACAATATGGATGTCATTATTAACTAGACTGTCTAGATAAATCTTGTACGCAAATGTTTACTTTGTTTGTTTGCAGCATGGCAGGAAGACGTAACACGTGACAAGGATCTGGAGATACTGGAGGCGAGGAGGACGACATCCGCCAGATGCTAGGTGTTATGAGAGAAATGCTTGAGGTTCAGCACCACTTGGTCCAGCAGGGATGTCAGGCTGCACCAGTTGCTCTACCGCCTCGCTATGAGCCTGGAGCCAAGCAGTTCCGAGAGATGCACCCGACGAACTTCTCTGGACAAGAGGGTCCACTAGAGGCCGAGGAATGGCTTCGCAACACTGCGGATAACTTGGGTCTTGCCCGAGTCAATCCGAACGATTGGGTGGACCTCGCCAAGAAGCAGCTGACAGATAATGCCTGTCACTGGTGGGATGCTGAAGAGGCTAGGCTGACCAAGCCGATTCTTTGGGCCACTTTCCGTTAGAGGTTTGACGCCCAGTACTTCCCGAAGGCTGCAAAGAGGGAAATGCAGCAGCGCTTCATCAACCTGGAGCAGGGCACCAGGACAGTCGACGAGTATGAGGCCGAATTTACCATGCTGAGTCGGTTCGCCTCTACTCTTGTAGCAGACGAGGAGGACTGTGCACACCGCTTTCTACAGGGCTTAGATCTGGACATACAGGGTGTGTTGTCCGGGCACACCTTCACTACTCATGAGCAAGTCCTGGTAGCTGCGAAGAGGCACGAGCAGATCGCGAATCAGAAGAAGGAACGTCAGGCAGGCAAGCGTCCGCAGGAGCCGCCAAAGAATAATCTCCGACCGACTCAGACCATCAACTTCAAAAGGCCTGTAACTCCAGTCGACCCCAGATTTACAGTGGCATGCCATCATTGTAACCGGATTGGACACGTCAAGAAGGATTGTCGTGTACTGTTGAACCAGTGTTTGGCATGCGGGGCACATGGTCATATTGCAAGGAACTGACCTCGTCGCAGTGGCAATTCTGCGACCGATCTATGGTAGCGTCAGGATCGACCCAACAGAGACTGCCTCTAGCCCCTCAACGACAAGTTCCTCAACAGGCCAATTCCGAAAGTAGCCAGGGCCAAAATTACTCTAAGATCGCCGAGGAAGTTAGGGACGACGAGCCAGTGATGAATGATGACGTTTGGACCCTGTCCTATCATCGCCCTTAATGATTCATATCATGTGCTTATCCTTGCTTGTCACTTCTTAGATGTATGTTTTGCTTCCACTATTATCATTTCATCTATCTTGCTCTGCTATATTCATGGTGTTGTTCTGAATGTTTCGATCTTAGAACCTTTTTCAATTGAGAAGTTTCCTTTCCTCTATATGTCCCATCCTTTCTTTATACTCTGATCCGTCGTCTATCAGGCTTTTCCTTGTTCATACCTAACTTAGGAAATTCCGAGGACGGAATTATTTTAAAGGGGGTAGGATGTAACGGCCTGTTTCCTAGTCATGTTTTCTAGTCATGTTTGACTGTTGTGTGCGTTTCTTTTTACTTTGCTGATTCAGTTATTTTCGTCAGAATAGATTTTTCGTCCGTGCGTCGACACGAGCGCGTCGTAGTTTTCAATTTTACCATAGCGTAATTTTTACCTGTTAAATCGTAATTATTTTTAATTAAAAAGTTAATTATTAAATTACTAATTACTTTTAGCTAAGAAGTTGACTACCAATTAAATTGTTACTTTTAACTATTACTTTTCCTAACTATCTTACCTATTTACCTTAACCTAACCCACCCTACCTAATTGAATCCGACCGAGATGTTGGTGAGATCCAACGTCCAACAACAGTATTCATCACCTCCCCTACCATCAACCACCCACATTTAACCGGTCTCTTCCTCTCGTTCTTAAAACAATCAACATGGGAAATGAAACAACAAAACCATAGGCACAAACAGCAGCTCCACACAACAACATCAGCCACCACAAACAAACCAACCCTCCACCATCATCACCCCTTCAGCCACCATCTCCTCCACCATACAACCAAACAACCCAACATCTCCTCCTACACAAATCAGCCATCCACCCTCCTTACAACCCAAAAACACAAAACAGAAATTGAAACCAAATCCCAAATCTACAATTGGAATCAACCCAAATCCAACCAAAATTACAAATCACAAACCCCCTAAGATCAAACCCCCGAGCTCGGATCACCTCAGGCGTCGCCCGTCGCCAACACCGCCCTGGAAGCGCCCCAAGCCCAAATCAGGCCGCCGCCGCCGCGAATCGCACGGGCCGTCTGGAGATCGATCGCCGTCGTGCTCCTCAGAACCGCCGCCGAGCCCTAGGAGCCCTAGCCTTGGATCTGCGCCGCCCCACCCCGGATCGCCGCCCGAAATTGTCGTGCGCCGCCGAGATCCGCCCGAAGCGCCGACGCAGGCGCCCGCCGCCGCCGCCGCCGCATCCGCCGGATCCGGCCCCCTCTCCCACCGATCGCCTTTGCCCCTTCGCCCCTGCACGCGGAAACCAAAAAAAGAAAAAAGAGAAAGAACTGGGAACGAAGACAGTGAGAGAGGGAGAACGAAGAGCAGTAAAGGGGGGGTTTTTAATGTAAGAGATATAAAGTTTATTATTTTTATTATTTTTATTATTATTATTATTATTATTAGAGTTATCAGTTATAATTGTTGTTATTATTATTATTAGTTATTAAGTTAGTTTTTAAAGGTAAGTTCTATTGATAAGTATAACTTAAGTTAAGTTAAATTAGTAGTAAATTAATTTAGTTCCTTGTTATATCCCGTTAAGGTTGTTGGTATTAAGTTAAGTTTTAGCTAAGTTAAATTATAAAATTAAGTTAAGTTAAATTATTTTATATAAGTCATAAGTTAAGTCAGTAAGTTAATTATTAAGTTTAACCACTTGTACTTTTGAGCTTGTAACCCCTTTAAAAGTCTGTAAGTTAGGTCATTAACTTGATATTGCTAAATATGAGTAAAGTGCTACGCTTTATCTCTGCATGTATTGGTATCAGTATGTTGATTAACGAAACGCTAGTGACCCTAATATATTTATGCGTTAGAAAGCCTATCACGACAGTTTGTAGCGTAACCTTAAGTTATAACTCGTGCAAACAAATCTGTTAAAAGTTGTGCCACTCAGCTAGTTATCAGTAATGATTCCATAGCATTAGTTAACCAGTTTTCTCTTAGCATACATAAATAGTCTCATACGTGGATTTATTTGACGCAGATAAAACGTGCCATACGGCACTGCACCTGGAACACCCGAAACTCACACCGCTTCAGGCAAGTATACCGTTTCTATTTTCAAAAAAAAACACAGGTATTTACCACCTGCAAGTATATTACTTTCTACAAACTTTACAAAGACGCAAGTAATTACCACATGCAAATATTTTTATCGCATGCCTACTTTCAAATTTAACGCATGTCATTAGTACTGTTAACATCACCACTTTTCATAAGCAAGTGCACTTTTTACGCATTTTGAAACCGTTGATTTTAATTGCTGTGACCTGAGTTATTCTGATATGCCAGTGTGCTTTTTAAAACTTTTAAATACCATTACATTTGAATGATAAAATCAAGAATTGCTAGTTTGCTTCATGTCATGTTGCACATCACGCTCGCACACTCTTGTTTGCATGGTTATTAATGGAGTATATATTGATGGAACATATTGACGGAACATATTGATGGAATACTTGAAATCGTGAACATGTGAATTTGTGCGCCCAAGAGGCGAGGTCGTGAAATCGTGATGTCATGTGAGTTGAAAAGTTCGTGCTTGTAATATGAATTAGGCTGGCTCGTGTTCCAGCAGAACACTTGGGTGGGGTAGTTCAATGTAGTAGAGGTTGGAATACTAGATTGCACTCTCGTGATGAACTTGACCGACACCTGGCCGGGTCGGTGAGTAGAGAGTCACGGGTAACTCCCGTTGACTTGGGTGTAATGCTTGTCACTTCCCCCTCAGACACTGGGCTTGTCACTAGATAGGAGATTGATTGATGCACTCTTTTACCTCTGCTGGTACTATGGTGTAACCTGCTAAACTTATTGTCCTGCTTATTGATGTACACTACGTTTGCCATACTTATTGCTATACACACTACACTTGCCATGCCGGTTACTTTACACACTACACCTTGTCTTGATCGTTACTTTACGCACTGCACTTTGCCTGCTCACTACTTTATACACTACACTTGCTATGTTCACCACTTGCAGACCACATATTGCCATGTTTTACTGTACGCACTTCACCTTGCAATGTTAGCACTACACCTTGCCATGTCTACTTTCCGCACTACACATTTCATGCTCACTACTCTGTACACCACACCTTGCTTCACTTGCATGTTTTATTACGCTACCTTACTTTCTTGGTTGTGCACCGTGGTGTTTTCTTCGCCCTTAAAATCATTTGCAAACTTTATTATTATCTTGCCGAGGGTCATTTTATCACTAACGTTTTAAATCTTGCCGAGCGACCCTCGCTGACGTATATTTCCTTGTTTGTGAAATATACGTTAGGTCTTGGGCAGAGTTCACCGAAGAGTTCTTTTGGAGATTGAGCAGGAGGACCAAGAGAACCAGGAGCAAAAGACCCACCGCTGAGGACGGCATTCTTTCGCAGCGCTGCCTTAAAAGTTTAATACTTGTTGTATTCATTCAGGTGCATTTTAAATTCCATGTAACTGTTGTAATGGCCATGCTAGGCCTTAATTCCCTTGTGTACATGTAATCTGGATGTCGAATGTAATGATGTCATTATTTGTTGTTCCGATTGTTCGCAAAGCAAGAACCTGCCAAGTAGTCATACCCAGACGCTTATTGTGCTTAAGTCAAAGAAGGAAGAAAAAAAAAGTACTTCTTCTTTGCTTTAAGCACAAGCGGACCCGTTCACGTCCTCGCCCCCAAGTATAATGGGAAGCGGGGCGTGACAGTCAAGTCGGCCTCGCCGAACGCTAACCCTCTCCGAGGCTGATCAGGCGGCCGTCGCGCTGCTGTCGGCCCTCCCCTTGGAGGCGAAGTCTATCTGGCCTTTGCTGGACGACCTACTCCTGAAGGCCGTCTTGTGGTCTCCGGGTAGGTCGCTTTTTTAGTCCTGGATTGCCCCGTGGCTTACCCTGATTTCGGTTTCGCTTGCAGGAATGGCTGGTCACGAGTTCACCCGCAACGTCGATGAGCTGATTCGGCGTGGAGCCGCTCGGAGCCGAGGCAGCACCTCGGGAAGGGCGCCTCGGTGGACCGTCGAGGAGGAGGTGCGCCGAGCCGAGCCCACCGTGGGCAAGGTGGCGGCCGCGCCTCCCGTCTCTACTTCGGGTAGTCCCCTCCCCGGGGAGGTCGCAAGAGCCGGATCCGTCCCACCGGCCCAAGTGGTGGGGGGTGATGATGGGTCCGGTGCAGCTCCTCTTGCGCCTGGCGCGCCCCCTCTTGTCTCCGAGGGTGGAGGTGGCACGAGGCGGAAGCACTCCCCTTCGGCGCCTACCGAGCCTCGCGGAGGGAAGAGGAGGAAGGCGCGGATCCCCCCAGTCCGGTGCGCTCCGTGCCCCGGCGGTGGCCGCCGAGGATCTTCCAGTGACCCTGACGACCACCCCCGTCGCAGCGGCCCTGCCTCCATTATCGGGAATCGGTACCCTGTTGACGAGCTGCTCGGCCTCCCTCGAGGTCACCCCCGGGGACTCGGTGTTTGTCGAACGAGCCTTGGCTCAGCAGTTGGCCGAGGGCTCCGTCCTCCCCTGGGACCGTGGTCTCCTTGAGAGGGCCCCCGCTGATAAGGTGTCGGACATCTTGGTTTGGATCCTTCAGCAGGTCTGGCTATCCCGCTGTCCCTTTCTTTCCCTCGCTTTCTTCTTGGCTCATGTCTTGTCGTTCAGGGTTCAACACTCGCTATCGAGTCGCAGCGTCGAGCTATCCGTTTGAGGGAGCTGGAGGAGTCCCCTGCAAAGGACCACGAGCGGGCTGGGGTGGCGGAGGTAGCTCGGTGGCGGCCCAGATGGAGTCTCGGCAACTCAAGCTCCGGATGGCCGAGCTAGAGGGACGAGTGGCCGATCTCCAGGGGGAGTTGGAGGACGCTCGGCGGTCGGCCGGGGAAGCGACGGAGTCGTTCCGCCTGGAGAGGGAGGAGCTCCAGAGGGAACTGTCGGATCGGCGTCAGGTGGCGCGGTTCGCGGATGAGGTGGAGATGGGCGTCGTCGGGACTCTGGGGGAGAGGATCTTCGAGGTCCTCAGGGAGGCCTTCGGTAAGTATGAAGACCTTATCGGCCCCCGGATCGTCGAAGTCATCCAGTCCTCCTTCCAAGATTGTGCGGAGCGCGTCCTGCAAGCCCTTCCGCCTGCCGATCCCCCTCGCTCCGAGCAGGGCGAGGCGCTTGAGGATGCGTCCTCCCGAGCCCGGGTCCCCTAGGTCGTCCTTCCCGGCCTATCATCCTTGTTTTTATCCTCAAATTTTTCAGCATCCGCTTCGCTTTGGCCCAGCCTACTTGAAATGGATCCCTGACCTCACAATCTCCATTGGCATCTTTACCGGCTCTCTGCTTCAGGGCAAACAATTGCTGATTGCAAGGATGTTCATTTAAGCCAGCAATTTTGTGTTCTTGGTCGACAAGTTTTGCTCTGCCGGCGTCACCCTAGTTTTCGTGGGTGACGAATTTTGTTGTTCGCCGAGAGTGAATTATTTGTAAGGAGGTTCCTCCACTTCGATTTCCTGTAAAAAGACACACTTTTGTACCTCGGTTAACTGTTGGAAATGAAATTGACCTACTTGAATTTTCTGCGCATTTGGCTTTGTTGCTGCGACTTTGGCTCCTCTGCTGATGGTGGTCGCTCGCCTCCTTCCTCCGGGAGGTCGCCCCTAGTCCCTCGAGTGGACAAGTCGGTTGATGTCCTTATTGGCTGGGGGGGGTTGCCCCCAGTCCTATAAACAATGGAGTCAGTCTAACCGTCTTCGCTGGCTGCGGGGGTCGCTCTCAGTCTTATGAGCAATGGAGTAGGTCAGCGAGGGAGAAGTCCCTCGGCTTAGGACCAGTTGGCGTCTGCGCTGGCTGGGGGAATTGCCCCCAGACTTACGAGCGATGGTGTTGGTCAGCGAGGGTGAAGCTCCTCGGCTTAGGACCGGTCGGCGTCGACGCTGGCTGGGGGAATTTCCCCCAGACTTACGAGCGATGGAGTCGGTCAGCGAGAGTGAAGCTCCTCGGCTTAGGAGCCGGTCGGCGTCTGCGCTGGCTGGGGAAATTTCCCCCAGACTTACGAGCGATGGAGTCGGTCAGCGAGGGTGAAGCTCCTTGGCTTAGGACCGATCGGCGTCTGCGCTGGCTGGGGGAATTTCCCCCAGACTTACGAGCGTCGGATTCGGTCAACGAGGGTGAAGCTCCTCGGCTTAGGACCGATCGGCGTCTACGCTGGCTAGGGGAATTTCCCCCAGACTTACGAGCGTCGGAGTCAGTCAACGAGGGTGAAGCTCCTCGACTTAGGACCAGTTTTGATTGACCCCCCCGTCTGGTGAGGTGGCGGTCTTCACTCTTATGCAGCCTTAGCAAAATGTTGACTCCGTCGGAGATGAAGAAAAGGAAAAAGGAGTGCATTTGTACTCTTAAAGGTCCTATTGGACTAGTACATTTGGAGTAAAAAAGAAATAAAGCAAGACGGGGGGATGTGAACCTAGATAATCTCCTCCCGACTAGGCGGTGACTGGGGGGCCTCGCCTGCTCACTCTATGATGCGGAGGGGTCCTTGGACGGCGTTGACCTTCTTTCCTTTGTCCGGCTGCTTGGATGTTCCTTCTCCGTGGGCCGGGTCATCGGTAAAGTTCCTTGCGTGCCCTCGGCTCATCAACTTCTCGATGTCCTTCTTTAGGTGCCAGCAGTCTTCAGTGTCGTGGCCGTTGTCTTTGTGGTACTGGCAAAAATTTTCCCCATTCCCCCCCTCTTTTTGTCTTCGGCGGGGGGCGATCAGCGCGCTCTTCCTTCTGCACTTGAGTGAGGACGACGTCCGGGGTGGCGTCCCCTCATATCCTCCCTCCGCTGCTTGTTTCTCGCCCTCTTCTCTGTCCGGTACCCTTCGGGGCTGCTGCGCTCGCTATCGCCGCGCTTGGTCCCTCGTCTGGCCTTTCCTGCCTCGATGTCCAAGGTCTCCTCGGTCAACATGAAGCGCTCGGCCCTCGCCATGATCCCAGCGAGATCTTTCGGGGGATCATTGTGCAGAGATTTCTTCAAGCCTCTATGACGCAGCCCTTTCTTTAGGGCCGTTTGGACAACGAGGTCGGGAGGGCTGTTTACGTTCAGCCGCTCAGCGTTGAAGCGGCGCATAAATTGTCGGAGCGGCTTGGTCGGGCCCTGCACTATGTTAAACAAATGTTCAGCATCAGGCATTACCTGTCGCCCTACCATGAACTGTTTACAGAATAGCTGGGTGAGTTCCTCGAAGCTGTCAATGGAGCGGCTGGGCAGGTTGCGGTACCAAGTTCTCGCTGCTCCCCTGTGGGTCGAATAAAAGCCCCTGTAGAGCAGGGTATCATCGGCTCCCTGGAAGGACATGTCCCCCTCGTAGTCCATCACATGGTTCCCTGGATCTCCTATCCCGTCGTATTTCCCCAGCGTCGGGATCTTGAATCGAGAGGGGACCCGCGCGTCGGTTATTCTCCGCGACAGGGGGCACCGGTCTCCGTGGATGCCTCCAGGGGTCCGACACCCGCCTACCTCAGGCTCGTTCGGTTGTGGAGGTGGCACAGGCGCTGGTTGGGCTGGCTCAACGGCCTTCGCCACACTGGGGGTGAGGCTGGTCCGGCATTCCCGGCTCCTCCGGCGGGAGCTTCCGCTTAGCCGTGATCGATCCCTCGAGTGGTGCCGATCACTTCTTCTGCGGTGGGGTGATCGTGGCCGACGATACGACGCGGTCACCGATTCGTCCCCCGTGTATTCGGTACCCCTCCTGCTCCTTTCGCGATAAGAGGAGGAGGCGGGCGATCTCGCCTGGTAGAAGCCGGGTAGTGTGAACCGACGCTCCGTGTTCGGTCTTCGGTTTCCGTGGTCAGTGACCACAGCGGACCACAGGAGTGGGGGCCCCCCTCCCAACGATGGCCGTCGCCCAACACGTCTCCGTTGGCTGGCGCGGCGTCGATGAGCTATTGTACCGTTGTGACCAGCGTCTGAATGTTCGCGTTGGTCTCTTGGGCCAGGGCACGGAGCTGCTCCTACGTGGCCAGCTCGGACTCGCCAGTCTCTTCGGCTGAGGGGGCATGGTGATTGCCGTTGGGTGCGCCATTTCCCTCCTTCGGGATGGGGGGCATGCGTCTCTTCCCGTTGCAGGCGCGTGCCATTGCAAGTGTGGTTTGTTTTTTCGTGGGATAGTTCGTTCCCACAGACGGCGCCAGATATTTCAGAGTGTTTTCTCACTACAGTATCGTTGACCGTGGACTGCCCGGTCAACGTGGTCAAGGGGCCGATTAGGGTCCCTTGGGTGCGTCGAGCGCGTGTAGACGCGACGTGAATCGGAGATGTAGTCGACACAGAGCACGTCAGCTGGGCCGGGTCTGGATCCTCGGCCTATGGGGGGCTGAGGGGAAGCCTCGGCCCGGTGTGAGGTGCTTGGCCTCGGACGGTCGGACGACGAGGGGAAGCCTCGGCGCCTTGGCTTGACGCGCGACCGACGCGGAGCTGAGGGGAAGCCTCGGCTCGGATGGGTGCGCTTGGCCTCGATCGGTCAGACGACGAGGGGTAGCCTCGGTCGTCTCGCTTGATGCGCGGCCGGCGTGGAGCTGAGGGGAAGCCTCGGCTCAGATGGATGCACTCGGCCTCGGTCTCTCCTGGTGTCGAGGGGTGGCCTCGATGCCTTGGCTGATGCTTGATGGCGTTCGCCTGGTGTCGAAGGGAAGCTTCGGCACTTGGATCTAACGTCTTCCTGAACAGACGAGAACACTCGTCAGGGAGGCCGGACCTTGGTTCCGGCCAAATCCCCTCCGATGCCTAAGTCAGATGACGGTCTGAAAGAGGAGGCTCGGCGGGGACGGTTCGACTCGAGAAGAGATCGGAACGACGTCCTCCGGCGCGAGCGGGGGTAAGGAGATGAAGTGGGGGAACTAGGTCGTTGATGGAGTACCTTAGGTTTTGTTACCTGAGATGCCCTCCTTTGTTCAGTCGTCCTCTTAGTCCTTTTATAGGCCTCTCGTCGCGACTGGTCGACTCAGAAAACGCGCACGGATGCACGTCTTCCACTCCCAAGCGTAGGAGCGTCAATGCAATATAAAATAACCGGTGAGTACCGGGTCGGATCATAGGGACAAGTCGTTCTACGTTCACAAAATTGATCGATAACGAAAAAATAAAGTGTGTTACAACTACCTCACCTAACGGTGGATGAGTGTGAGAAAAAGTGTGGTGAAAATTAAAAATCTAACCTAAGTGGCTAAGGGTGGAGAGCCGAATCGGCAAGTAACAAGGAGGACTCATGTGGTGTGTGTGTGAATGAGGCCGTGGGCGTGGAAATTCATCCCAAATATATAACTCAATTGATCTCCCGGCTAAGGGAGCTCAATCGGAAAATACGGCATTTCATCGAACATGTGGGGTGCAATAAGTAGTGAATGAAACTCATGCGAGTAATTAACAATAAGCACATTAGAGAGGGTCCGCTAGGATTATCCTCTTCTTGGATTTCCCCTTAGGGTTCCAATAAACAAAATAACACAAGTTTCATACACAAATTTTTGAAGATAAAATTGTGCTAAAGATGAAATTCTCAATCCAACAACAACAATCCCCAAACACAACCACACAAGCCAAATTTAAAGGATCATGGAGAAAAAGGAGTAATCTTTACTCAAAATTAACATCCAATTACAATACAAAACCCTAAATCAAATACACAAGAGTTTGGAAAAATTTCACCAATGTGTCACTCAAGGATGAAGTTCTCCTCTCCCAAATGCTCCTCCAAGCTCCAAGCTTAATCCATGGCCTCCTCCCCCATCCAAAGCCCTAAAAAACTCAAAACCCCCAAAAATCCACTTCTGGCCGAGAGCAAAATGAAGAACCTCCCTATTTTCGCACCCAGGCCCGTTTAAACTCATTGCGGGTCGGATCGGGTCGGATCCGACCCGCCAAACCCGCTTCCGCGCGCGCCTGCGGCCAAACAAAAGAGCGGGGCCGGGTCAAAGACCCGGCCCGCTAAGCCCCCAGCGCCCGCACAAGCGGGCGCTGCATTAAATCGAAAATGGGGGGGGCACGTGTGGGGCACGTGCCCCCGCCCCCCCCCCCCCCCCCCCCCCCCCCCCCCCCCCCCCCCCCCCCCCCCCGCTGCATCATCAGATGCGGGGCGGGCCGGTCGCTGGGCCGGCCCGCTCCACCAAAAAAAGAATTTTTAATAATTTTTTTTATATTACAACGAAACGGCGGCCCGCTCAGATGCGGGCCGCGATTATATAAATTTTTTTTAATAATCCCACAGCGGCCCGGAGCAGCGTGAGTGAGCAGCCCGCGCCAGGTGGCGCCAGCTGGTTGGGCCACGTGGCGCACAGTAAGAAAATCACCTTTTTCTGATTTAAACCATCTTTTCTCCTCCAATTAAATCGCCAAAAATGCCCAGAAATCCCAGAAAAATCCCAAAAAATTCTGGAAAATCTCCAAGACTCCCAGGAGTACCTGAAAAATACGGGGAGCAAAAATTAGTCCATATGAAGATAAAATAAACATAATGGCTATTATAAAACACAATATTGACTTCCAAAATTCCATATAAAATATTCCAATGCTCAAATAATTCTCAAAAATTAACACTATGATCACAATAATACCAGGAGCATATGGAAAATATCAGGAAGCCAATAAGGACGATAAAATCCGTATTTTGTGCCAAGAATGAGAATAAGCCCCGAAAATGACATAAAGTGAAAATATACCCAAAAAGAGCACAATTAAGCCTAATTTTTAGCACAAAATGGGGATAGTTAGGGGGGAAATATGCAATTTATATCCCGAATCACACCCCCCAACTAGCTTTTTGCTAGTCCCTAGCAAAATATGCGAAAAATTCGGATTAAATTGAAAAACATGCACCGAATCCTCGATATCTTCATGGCACAACCCAAATGATATTTCCAATTGATTTCAAAACCAATATACCTAATGTATGAAAGTAAACAACAAATGATACTCCCCTCAATCCAATTCAAAGAAAAGTGAAGAAATAAGCCCTGTATCACATGTATCGGGATATCACGATGTCAAAATTTCCAATTTTCATGAAAGTGGCCAAAACAAAAGAATTTTTCTCTAAGTTGTGGGAGATGAGATTGCATCACTCATGTGGGTTATTCTTTCATTTTTTTTTCTTAATTTTTCTTTTCTTTTCTTTTTTTTTGTTTTTGATGTTTATGTTTTGCATTCACGCGATAACGCCATAAATGCAAACACGACCACATTTACATACACGCGATGACGCTATATATGCAAATGGATGAAATGATCTCCTAAATCTCATCTTTGGCGTCCTCCCCAACGTTTCTTGGGGCACCGGCTACTCAATTTGATTAGAAAGAAACATTCACTTATACTAACTTCTTTTCCATTCTCCAACATGAATTATCAACTCATCCACCCACTCCTAAGAGGAAAACAAAGCAAACACAATTTGGCCACTCGCAATCCAATTAAAAACTACACCATTCATCCCAACACATGAAATCCCTTACACCAAACTTTTCCCAAATTGTCTCAAAAAGATATCACGACATATGAAATAGCTTCATACATGGTATATTAACATATGAATCCAAATTGGAAAAGAAATGAAAACATACCAATCCAACATCGAGAAATCGATACCAAAATGATAATCCGAAAAATCGCATGGCATTAAGCAAGTAGGGACTAAACAAAGCTAATGGCGTATGGACAAGGAAGCCAAAATATGATATGCAATGACATTCATGGAATGAGGTGAAACATGGAGGTATCTCAAAAAAAAATTTAGGCCAAAATCCTAACAAACATAGAGATTCTAACACTCTCCCCCAACTTAAAATAAGCATTGTCCTCAATGTTGGGAGAGTACTAGATCTCACAAAAGATCCTAGAAAAGAAAAAGAAAGGCATGCGAAAGCAAAATGCAAAAGCAAACTAACTTATTTTTTATTTATTTACACTACTTAAAGGAAAGAATACACCTTAGCAAAAGGCGGATCTCGGATGTATAACGGCGGTGGCAACTGCTCGATCATATCCTTACGCTCCTCCACGAGCGTACTTGAAGCTAGGCCTCCACCGACCTCCTTGGATTCCAGCAATGCAACTCCCAGCGTCCCCTTTGGATAATATGGATAATGTGGGAGACGAGCTGCATCAATCCAAGCCATGTCCTCATGCCCTGCAAAAGCATTCCAAAACGGGTCGTCAAAACAAATAAAAGAATGTAAATGCAATGGACGACAATCTGAAGCAAATGTATATGGAAGTGAAAATTTGGCTTCAGAAATGCAAGGTATGAGATGGTGGAAACTTCCCTGAAATGCGGTGCTAGGTGTGGCATGATACGCTGCCTCAGGAGGAGGTGGAAGTGGCTGCAGAGGGGAAACTGGAGTAAGAGGGAGCTTGGGCTCAATATATACCATCTCGCAATCCCCGTCGCTATCCTCTTCCTCGACGTCAATATCAACATCAGCAGTCTCTGCGGCACTCCCCACATCTGATAACTGCTCCTCACAAACCTCCTCGATGACTGGCAAGTGCGCATCCTGAGGCGAGGGAAGTGACATCTGCGATAGGACTGGAGGTATACATGTCTCGGGCAAATCCAAGCACGCATCATCCTCGCCATCCCAGAAATAGCTCATCTCAGTCGTCCTCCCAAAATACTCAACCGCCACAACCTGTGAAGCTAACTCTGAAGTGGGCTGTGGCTCAGGCTCAATGGTGTACTCGATCTGTTCTCGGCCATCATGCACATCCACTTCATCATCAACCTCAAAATGAAAATGCATCGTGCCACCGTCGTGGTCGACACGCACTCCATCATCTATCTCCTCCGACTCATCAAAATATAATCTGTCAATATCCTCTACCTGGCTCTCATGCAACCCATCCTCCTGCTCTACTATGTATCCCATGGGGTCGCAAGAAAAAGAGCCCAAATGTGGCTCCTCAAGCTGACACTGGGCCTGCAGCTCTGCATCCTGAAATGGAAACTGGGACTGGCCATCATCCTCATATCCAAGTGACGGCTCTTCAGATGGCTCAGTCTGCTCCCACTCTGCAAGGTCTCTCAGGTACAACCAAGAATCCTCGGTCGAATAATCAAAGAACTCTCCACCGCAGCTCATCTGCACCAAATCTCGCCCAGATGGCGATAACCCTGTGTAGAAGATCTGCAGAAGATGATCCTCGTGAAAGCTCTGGTGTGGGCATGCAAGCACCAAATCAGCGAACCTCTGCCAAGCCTGATGGTAGGCCTCCCACTCAGCCTGGATAAAGCTCGCTACATGCTCCATGGCCTGTCGCCCCTGTACCTGCTCCAAAAAGATAGGCAAAAATACTCGGAGAAATTCAGCCTGAAATGATAACCAGGTAAAATGTGAGTCGAGAGACAAAGAATCAAACCACAATCTAGCATCGTCTTGTAAAGAAGAGGGAAAAAATCTGAAGTATATGCAATCATCGCTAATGTTCCCACCAAGACATGAATACATCCACTCTTCAAAATTTTTAATATGCAAATGAGGGTTCTCCCACTCCGTGCCATGAAAGTATGGCGTAAGTGGGATATCCTCCAAATCAACGTCCAAAAAATCTGAAGATGATGCCATGGTAAAAAAAATTTCCAAGAAAATGAAAATAACAACCAAAAGACTCAATAAAAGGAAAATAAATAAACGAAAAGACACACACTAAAAGATAGAAGTATCACACTAAATATTTCAAAATCAATCAAAAAAATGCTAATAATAGAAACCGTTGTCCCCGGCAATGGCGCCAATTGGTCGACTCGGAAAACGCGCACGGATGCACGCCTTCCACTCCCAAGCGTAGGAGCGTCAATGCAATATAAAATAACCGGTGAGTACCGGGTCGGATCACAAGAACAAGTCGTTCTACGTTCACAAAATTGATCGATAACGCAAAAATAAAGTGTGTTACAACTACCTCACCTAACGGTGGATGAGTGTGAGAAAAAGTGTGGTGAAAATTAAAAATCTAACCTAAGTGGCTAAGGGTGGAGAGCCGAATCGGCAAGTAACAAGGAGGACTCATGTGGTGTGTGTGTGAATGAGGCCGTGGGCGTGGAAATTCATCCCAAATATATAACTCAATTGATCTCCCGGCTAAGGGAGCTCAATCGGAAAATACGGCATTTCATCGAACATGTGGGGTGCAATAAGTAGTGAATGAAACTCATGCAAGTAATTAACAATAAGCACATTAGAGAGGGTCCGCTAGGATTATCCTCTTCTTGGATTTCCCTTTAGGGTTCCAATAAACAAAATAACACAAGTTTCATACACAAATTTTTGAAGATAAAATTGTGCTAAAGATGAAATTCTCAATCCAACAACAACAATCCCCAAACACAACCACACAAGCAAAATTTAGAGGATCATGGAGAAAAAGGAGTAATCTTTACTCAAAATTAACATCCAATTACAATACAAAACCCTAAATCAAATACACAAGAGTTTGGAAAAATTTCACCAATGTGTCACTCAAGGATGAAGTTCTCCTCTCCCAAATGCTCCTCCAAGCTCCAAGCTTAATCCATGGCCTCCTCCCCCATCCAAAGCCCTAAAAAAAACTCAAAACCCCCAAAAATCCACTTCTGGCCGAGAGCAAAATGAAGAACCTCCCTATTTTCGCACCCAGGCCCGTTTAAACTCAATGCGGGTCGGATCGGGTCGGATCCGACCCGCCAAACCCGCTTCCGCGCACGCCTGCGGCCAAACAAAAGAGCGGGGCCGGGTCGAAGACCCGGCCCGCTAAGCCCCCAGCGCCCGCACAAGCGGGCGCTGCATTAAATTGAAAATGGGGGGGCACGTGTGGGGCACGTGCCCCCGCCCCCCCCCCCCCCCCCGCTGCATCATCAGATGCGGGGCGGGCCGGCCGTCGGGCCGGCCCGCTCCGCCAAAAAAAGAATTTTTAATAATTTGTTTTTATATTACAACGAAACGGCGGCCCGCTCAGATGTGGGCCGCGATTATATAAATTTTTTTTAATAATCTCGCAGCGGCCCGGAGCAGCGTGAGTGAGCAGCCCGCACCACGTGGCGCCAGCTGGTTGGGCCACGTGGCGCACAGTAAGAAAATCACCTTTTTCTGATTTAAACCATCTTTTCTCCTCCAATTAAATCGCCAAAAATACCCAGAAATCCCAGAAAAATCCCAGAAAATTCTGGAAAATCTCCAAGACTCCCAGGAGTACCTGAAAAATACGGGGAGCAAAAATTAGTCCATATGAAGATAAAATAAATATAATGGCATTATAAAACACAATATTTACTTCCAAAATTCCATATAAAATATTCCAATGCTCAAATAATTCTCAAAAATTGACACTATGATCACAATAATACCAGGAGCATATGGAAAATATCAGGAAGCCAATAAGGACGATAAAATCTGTATTTTGTGCCAAGAATGAGAATAAGCCCCGAAAATGACATAAAGTGAAAATATACCCAAAAAGAGCACAATTAAGCCTAATTTTTAGCACAAAATGGGGATAGTTAGGGGGGAAATATGCAATTTATATCCCGAATCAGCGACCACCCATGACTCACGTCCTTCGTCCGCCCCCAATCATGCCCCCTCAATCCGCCTTCCCATCGCCGCTCCCCGCGCCATGCCAGCACCTCCCCATAACGGCCATTAAGTGGCAGCGGGCCTGGGGCAACGGTTATCGCTGGAGTGGGCGAGTGACTCGCGCGTTTCCGGGGTTGGGTCGGATCGATGTTCGGGGTCCTCTCATGGGCTTCGTTGGGTGGGCTTGGACCCCCCACGATTTCGCGTTGTAGGCTGCGCCTTTGGGCCCATGCTGTTGGGCCTCCGCAAAATAGACGTATCAATGGGAATTTTGATTGTAAACGAATTTCTAAAATTTTTGGATTTTTTAAAAAAATAAATAAACACATTAGCCACGAACTGTCCGTGGCTAATATATTTAGCCACAAAATTGTATTTGGAAAATATCCGTCGCGGAAAACTTTTCGCCACCGAGAATCCGTAGCAAATAAAACTGTTATTTTTCAGTACGTAGGAATAATCAAATAAACACAAAGATTAAAAACAAGAACCAATCAGAGACACTCACGACTTGGTAACACAGTTCGGTGCGCACACCTACATCTGCGGGGCCACGCCCAGAAAATCAGAATACTCCACTAAAATAATAAATGAGTACAATCACTAATTATCGCGATTCTATTAGGAGGAACAACCTCCCCCTCAATACAAACCGTGATGGGTGGTCTCTACCAACCCATGGAGTATTCTCAGCAAGCTCCCCTTGCACAACCGACTAGATCAACTCCCGTGATCCTACGTGCGTAGCCGTCGGCCTCCTCCCGGAGTTCTTCAAAACCTTTCGTAAAAGCCGTCACATTTCCGCAAAACCGCACGCACCTCTATCTACCCCGCTCCCCCTCAATCGCGGAGTAGTTAAGGTAGTTTGCTCGACAGATCTCGTGCAGATTGGCAGCCCACAATTTCTGGAACTACTTCAGGCAAGTAGTTCCACATATCTCCAATGATCAGATCAATAAAATATTGCGTGCAAGAATCTCTCTAACCGATACAACAATAAAACCAAGAGATTGCAACTTCCAAATGTATCTTCAACAGAATATACCAGAATACCTAAAAGAGATAACATGAGATCTAAAGTAATCCACCTTTGATAACCGCTGAAGTCCGCCAACCGATTCCAGCCTTCGGAGACAGCATGTTGTACATAATGTTGTATAATAACGTTCAACAGAATATACAACATGGCCAATAAATAAGATCTTTCATACCTCGGTTGTGGATTGATACTTTCATTCACCTTCCTCAGCAAATCTTATGCATACTTGTATTCAACCGAATATCTGGAGAAGATCTAAACAATAATGCAAGATCTGAAAATATTCATATATAGAATCTTCAACCGCACATATCTTCAACCGCACAACCATTTAGATATGAACTCATTCAGATCTTGTAACCACTATTTATGGGTAAATAACTTCCTCTTTAATGCAGAATATCCGCCAATATTTCTAGGATCACTTCGGGTAAGAAATCTCATATTCAAGGAACAACCGAATCTAATTCGGGTAAAATGACTAAAACAAATCTCATGTGGATATTTTGCCCATAGAATAAGGACCTATTTCTGGTAAATAAAACCAATAAATCTCAGCAAATATTTCCTCCCATCAATTTAGGAACTAACCAGATTCCCAAATATTCTCAACAAACCTCCATCAATTAAGGAACTATTCGGGTAAGAAGGAGTATAAAAATCTCACCAATATCTGGAATCAATCAAATCAAGAACCTCCGATATTCTAGGCTACAAATCAGATCTGTGATCACCACGACAGATTTGTAGACCAAAGCAGTGTTTCTGTATAGAGCAATTATTCCAGATCCGAATGTTGAACATAATGTCGTTCAACATAATGTTCAATATTTTGCTCAAACTGCTCAAAAACCATCCAGATTCCACAAACTGAGCTCTCCAGATATAGTGCCACTAATGCCAACAAATATCAACAGAAATTCAACCCTAACAATCTCCCCCTTTGGCATTATGCGGCACAAACCAAAGCAAGCGTCAACCAAGCACACATTCTTCTCCTTTGAGCCACAATAATCCAAAACACATTCTCCCCCTTACTAGAGCAACTCGAGCAGTGATCACCTCAGAATAGACATACAAAATTCAGAAACACTCAACCGAGACACATCCAGAAGACACATCTGTCTCTCTTATTAGAAAATAAATCCTCAAGCATAGAGGAATAAGAGGAAGAGCACTATACCTCACATCTAACAATAGGGTGACGAATGAAATGATGTCCAGGGTAGAAGTTGAGCTCTGAGGGGCCGAAAAGTTGTTGGAGAATTGAAAACATCGGCGGTGTTGACAGAAGGTACAGGTGAAGATCCAATGGCACCGGTGGAGGAAGAGCCGTGAGCAGAGCAGCGAGATAGCACTCTGATATTTCTGGAGGAAGATTCATGAGACTTTGGCGCATGTTGCTCATAGTGATTGTCGAGGGGAGATGTCGAGTCTGGTGTCATAACATCTGCAGCAACATTGCTCTGTGTTGTATCTAATGTTACAAAATTAGTCACTACATGAAGTGCTTTCTCTGAAGCTGTAGTGTTCTTGCTGTATAATTCAGACTTTCTGACCCATTGCTTCTTCATCTTCATATCAGGGTGTCTAACATTTCTTTCTTCTGACCAATGTCGCAAGCGACTGAAGCAGTTTCTCTCAGTATGGCCTATGAACTTGCACGACCACCTTTTACGCATCTAGTCTGCTTCTTCTTCTGATCATGCCCCTTGTGCTGACCCATTCTTTCAAGTTCTTTGGTAAATTGACTTCTTCTTTCAGCAGACACATTATTGAAGGCTCCTCTATTGTATCCCACTCCGATGCGATCTCCTAAAATCTTACCCATGTTTAAGATATCATCCAGCTTTGCTTTTCCAGAATTCCACTTCTCCAATGTGCATTCAGCTTTCTCTGCCCTGAGAAGAAAATTTCTGAAGTTTCTTTCCAATTCTCTACAAGTTTCCTCAACTTTCAGACATTTGATTTTGACCTCCTCTTTCTCTTTCTTCAGTCTTTCATTCTCTTCCTTCAGGACTTTGTTGATATTGCAGATTTGCATCCACTTCTCAAACATCATCTGATATGCTTTTCGAATATCATCGTCATGAACTTCCACATCGCTATCAACTTCAGACTCAGATTCAGTGCAGGATGTTGTACTAAATGTTGCAACATTCTGTCTGACATTAGCTAGTTTGTTGCCAGATGTTGTTTCTGATGTTGCAACATCTGATCCAACATGACTATGAGTGTCACTATCAGATTGTCCTTCCAATATGGTTGTAAACGCAACATAGTTTCTGGTTGTCTCTTCATCTGCAGCACTACCTTCAGATTCTTCGTCACTCCAGGTGCTTGATAAAAATTTCTCTTTCTGCTTCTTGAGGGTATTGGCACATTCGGCTTGTATGTGACCAAAACCCTCATATTCTCTGCACTGTATCCCTTTGCCTTTGTTCTTGCCTGCAGAGGGAAGATTTGCACGTGCCGCATTGTTGCCAGATCTGAAGTTTTGACCCTTGTTGCTTATCTCTTTCATCATTCTACTGAAATTCTTGGTCAACAAGGCAATGTCATCATCTAACTCAGACTCATTTTCAATCCATTTGTCCCTCTGATTCTTCTTCAGGTTCATTTTATAGTTTTGAAGAGATCCCATGAGTTCATCCAGTCTCATGGTAGACGTATTTCTGGCCTCCTCAATGGCTGCAACCTTGGCTGAGAATTTGTCTGGAAGAGATCTCAAGGTTTTCTCAACTAACTTATTTTGAGAATATTTCTTCCCAAGCTGGAAGGCCTGATTGGCTATATCTCTCAACCTCCCATTGAATTCGGCAACAGTCTCGTTGTCATACATCCTTAGATTTTCAAACTGAGAAGCTAGCATCTGGAGTTTGGAAGCTTTTACGGTACTTGTTCCTTCATGAACATTCTGGAGAATATCCCATGCTTCTTTGTGTCACGCCCCGCTGCCCAAAATAGGGAGGGTCGGCGTGACAAGCCGCGGTATTAGAGTACCAAGCGCTAAAGTACACACCAAAGTCACGCAGGCCACTGCAAACGTTGAGGAAACACAGGCAGTAAAGTACAGACTGAACGATTAACAGAACAGTACAGCTCCAACACAGAAAGATAGTACAAGACACTACAACACAGGCAGTAAGGTAAAATACGATGAACAGAACATCCAAGAGTCACAGAGCACCGCTACTACATGGCCAGTACCGCACAAGTCCACTGTACAACCCCAACAGCAAAAGCTCCCACAAAAGTACAACTCAACCCTACGGGGTACAAAGAGAACATGGGTACAACACTGCGTTCATCACACACACACAACCCAAGACTACACCACGCGACCCACACTGACCATACACTACGGACCCTGCTGAGACGAACTGCCCTCCGGGGTCTCCACTCCCGGGCCCACCGCCAGAGAACCAGTGCCTGGACATGTAGGGGGGAGGACACGTCACAGCGTGCCCAGTAGGAACTCCACAACTCTACTACTCTAATCATAGTGCACAACAAGGAATCACAACAAAGGAAAAGACATCACATTCCAGAGTTACTGTTTTTTCTTTATAGGTTAGTTTTCATGCATGAATTCGAAACCTCAGTAACGGGTCAGACATCGAGGACTGGACCTCACCCGGTAAAGTGGGTGGAATGCTACGACTTCCCGAGACAAGCTTTTACGAAAGAAGCCGTTCACCAACACAACCAACCTCAACCACAACCGCACCAACTCCCCGTCGCTGAGGGCTCGTCGGGAGTGGCCCACAACTCAGCAGTCCATCCCCCGCATGCTCACTCGTTACCTTGGTTTCCCCAACCCCTCCTAGGGCACTCACCCACTTCGAGTGGAACGAGAACACCCTAGGTTGTCTTTTAACTAATCATTAAACCTAGAGTATGAAGCATGTAAAATGAGATCCAATGCATTCTTTTCATCGGAATGTTCACAACAACTTGCGAGCTTCATAAGCCATGAACATAAACATCCATTTCCAAACTTGCAACATAAAGTAGCATACCCATAGACAGCACTTAATCACTGATGAATCCACATTAGCGATATGTTCTGAAGTAAACCAAAACAATAATCTAGTCATTAGCAAACAATGCAATTTTGCTGAAATTTCGTCAACAGTCACAACATCAATGATTAACAGCCATTTCCAGTGAGAATTTAACAAAACTTACTGAATGAAAGTTGTAGATATGGCAGTTTTGAGTTCACATATAAAATTTCATACAAAACTATAGAGTATATGATTTATGGTGAATTATTTGGTAAAGTGTGTCAAAACTGTTCTGCAGGCAGATTTCTGTGTCTGTGTTCAAAGCCAATTTTGGGCACATTATAGCCAGAATTTCGACATAAGATTCGCGATGGACTTTGAGAAAAACTTGCTATCTTTCTAACAAGACCAAAATCAACAAATTCCAAGATGTTTGCAGGTAGTGGTGCTTGGTTTACTGAAATGTGTACAGCTTGACAGAATTCCTGGCATGTTGCACAATTCGAATTGTTACCCCAACTTCCAGTTCGAATTAGAAAAAGTGATGAACATGAAAGTTACTCATAACTACGAGATACATATCATATAAAATTTTTAGAGCATTCCTAATAGCCAATTAATCTCAGCACGTAGTTAAAGTTTCAAAAAATTGTCAAGCATGCAACAAGAATCCTAGCTCTACAACACTCTCCCCAAATTTCAGAGAAAACTCATACGTATAAGATACTTTCTAGCATCTATAATTAGGGAAGGAGAGTGAAGAGTTTCTACCTCTTTTGGGGCTTCAAGAGTTGCCTAGAGCTTGCAAGAACCCTCCTCCAATCTTGGTTTTCCTCCTCCTCCTCTTCCTCTCCTCCTTTCTCTCTTCTTCTTCTTCTTCCTCTCTTTTTTATTCTCTCCCCCTTTTTTTTTCTTTCTCCTTAGGCAATTTCGGCCATGAGGCTGAAAAATGGGGAGAGGGGGGAGTTGGAAGGGGTTTAAAGAGTATGGAGGGAGGGGGTATGGTGTGGGGTTAGGTGGAGAGGGGGGGGGGGGGAGGGGAGTATGGTGTACTTTGCCATACTCCCTTTTCATTTTCTTTCTTCTTTTCTCTTTTTTTTCCTCTCTCTCCTTTTCAAATTAGCCCTCCTAAATGCTTGTTTTTATTACAAGTTTTCCATTGCAAAAATCCCACTTCCCTTTTTGCACAATAACCCCTCAACTTAAAGAAATTTGCCTTAAGCCCAAACTTTGCAATGATACCCTCATTTGGGTATAGATGAAAAATTGAGGGGCAACTTGCAAATCTCTCCATTCCCCGGGATTGGTGTGCACATGTATGAGAAACTTGGATGAATTTAACGATTACTTAGTATTTGCACACTAGGGTTGTTACACTTTGGCATACTCACAAGTGGAGATCAGCTTGAACTGCTCTTCATCTACAGCCGAAAAAATAGCATTAGTTGCTTTAGAATTGCACAAGGCCACATGTTCTTCAATCCGACTCCAGTCTCTTGCCGACTTGAGGAGTTCTTTGCCATCTTTGTCAATTTCGATCGGCGGTGTCCATCCTTCAATGACAGCGATCCAGGCCTTCTCATCAATGGACTTAATGAATACACACATCCGAGACTTCCAGTAAGCGTAGTTTGTACCAGTGAGTAATGGAGGACGAACAACGGAAGCACCTTCTCGTGTAGCCATGATTCAAGTACTGAAATCTAAGATCACACCTTCTTTGATAACAAAGTTACACAGGTGACCTGCTCTGATACCAATTGTTATTTTCAGTACGTAGGAATTATCAAATAAACACAAAGATTAAAAACAAGAACCAATCAGAGACACTCAAGACTTGGTAACGCAGTTCGGTGCGCACACCTACATCTGTGGGCCACGCCCAGAAAATCAGAATGCTCCACTAAAATAATCAATGAGTACAATCACTAATTATCGTGATTCTTTTAGGAGGAACAACCTCCCCCTCAATACAAACCGTGATGGGTGGTCTCTACCTACCCATGGAGTATTCTCGGCAAGCTCCCCTTACCCGCAAGCTCCCCTTACCCGCAAGCTCCCCTTGCACAACCGACTAGATCAACTCCCTTGATCCTACGTGCGTAGCCGTCGGCCTCCTCCCGGAGTTCTTCAAACACTTTCGTAAAAGCCTTCACTTTTCCGTAAAACCGCACGCACCTCTATCTACCCCGCTCCCCCTCAATCGCAAAGTAGTTAAGGTAGTTCGCTCTACAGATCTCGTACAGATCGGCAGCCCACAATTTCTGGAACTACTTCAGGCAAGTAGTTCCACATATCTCCAAGGATCAGATCAATAAAATATTGCGGACAAGAATCTCTCTAACCGATACAACAATAAAACCAAGAGATTACAACTTCCAAATGTATCTTCAACAGAATATACCAGAATACCTAAAAGAGATAACATGAGATCTAAAGTAATCCAACTTTGATAACCGCTGAAGTCTGCCAACCGATTCCAGCCTTCGGAGACATCATGTTGTACATAATGTTGTATAATAACGTTCAACAGAATATACAACATGGCCAATAAATAGGATCTTTCATACCTCGGTTGTGGATTGATAGTTTCATTCACCTTCGTCAGCAAATCTTATGCATACCTGCATTCAACCGAATATCTGGAGAAGATCTAAACAATAATGCAAGATCTGAAAACATTCATATATAGAATCTTCAACCGCACATATCTTCAACCGCACAACCATTCAGATATGAACCCATTCAGATTTTGTAACCACTATTTATGGGTAAATAACTTCCTCTTTAATGCAGAATATCCGCCAATATTTCTAGGATCACTTCGGGTAAGAAATCTCATATTCAAGGAACCACCGAATCTAATTTGGGTAAAATGATTAATACAAATCACATGTCGATATTTTGCCCATAGAATAAGGACCTATTTCTGGTAAATAAAACCAATAAATCTCAGCAAATATTTCCTCCCATCAATTTAGGAACTAACCAGATTCCCAAATATTCTCAACAAACCTCCATCAATTAAGGAACTAATTCGGGTAAGAAGGAGTATAAAAATCTCACCAATATCTGGAATCAATCAAATCAGGAACCTCCGATATTCTAGGCTACAAATCAGATCTGAGATCACCACGATAGATTTGTAGACTAAAGCAGCGTTTCTGTATACGAACAATTATTCCAGATCCGGAATGTTGAACATAATGTCGTTCAACATAATGTTCAACATTTTGCTCAAACTGCTCAAAAACAATCCAGATTCCACAAACTGAGCTCTCCAGATATAGTGCCACTAATGCCAACAAATATCAGCAGAAATTCAACCCTAACAAAAACAATCTTGCCACGGCATATCCGTGGCTAATGCATTTGCCACGGTAAATTTTTTGGAAATCATCCGTAGCTAATATATTTTTGCCACGGAATTTCTGTGGCAATAGTTAAAACAATAGCCACGGCATATCCGTGGCTAATGCGGTTGACCACGGAATTATTTTTTGAACTTTTCTGTAGCTAATATATTTTTGCCACGGACATTCCGTGGCAATAATTAAACCAATAGCCACGGGAATATCTGTGGTTAATGATGTTTACCACGGAAATTTTTTCTGAACTATTTTCGTGGCAAATATACTTTTGCCACGGATTTTCCGTGGCAATAGGTGGAACAATCGCCACAGAATTTCCGTGGCTATAGTCCCGTGGCTAACGTTTCTGCCACGGAATTTCTTCCATTTGCCACGGATTTTTGGCATTTGCAATGGCACTTTCCCTCACGAAACAATAGCCACGAAATTTATAAAAAACCGTGGCTATTGGGTAATAGCTACGGATTTTAGGGTATTAGCCACGGATTTGTCCGTGGCTAATGTCTAATTTTCTAGTAGTGTGCGCACTGCTGGGATAGTACCTGTAGCATTCCTGAAGTCACAGAAATACAAGAGAGACGGTCAACCCAAACACTGATACATATACACAAACTATTTATACAAATTCCAAGTACAACATCGCTTATACAAACTCATATACAACATATAAGTCAAATCACATATACAATAGAATACCAACAACTCGCCGAAGTACAATAACACCCACCCCAAAACTCTCATACTCTCTCAAAACCATCAAATCTAACCAACGCCAACCAAATGGACTAGTGAGCCTCCAACTCCACGAACCAGCACTTGAAAAATATCAACGGGGCACGTCACAGCGTGACCTAGTAGGAATCCCAAACCCAACTCACACGGTGCACAAAAATGCTATGCACTAAGTAACAACGGAAAAATAACTCATGGCATATCACGGCAACTAAAAACGAAAATGTAAATGGTGTCATTACAAAACACGTACTTGTGGCAAGAGGATGACCTGCAAACCAAGTGAGTAGGACATTTAGAGAAGTGAATAGCAATATTAAGGAACTAAAACCTAGCTTTGGCTTAGATGGCATGTAGCACTAGAAGGGTGCCATCTTTGGGCCCAACATGGTTTGCTACTCAACAAGTTACTAACTTCGAATTAATTCTTATTTAGAAATTTGTATCTCGCTAAAGGTAAGTAATAATTAAACCTATAACGCTTTGGAAATTCAGTCTTTTCATGTTCCATAATAAAGAATGACAACTTTCATCATAGCGACATTACTCCAAACACATGGCAAGCATGATGACCAATCCTTAATTTATTAGAAATCAACTTGAAATCAAAAGCAAGGCAACAACTAGCAAGATGTTATCTTGAAGATATATTGGTCTACTTCGTGGTATAGAAGGAGATGCCTACCTTTAATTTAGATTTGTCTCTTTAACATGCTTGGAAGAGTTGTAGAAGTAGTAACCCTTATGAAGAGGGGTTCCTACACTCACAAAGCTTTCAACTTGCAAGTTATCAAACCCTCTTGCTAACTTGTCATTTGTACTCATTCTCCAAATGGGTGTTTATTTAAGCATAGAAATTTAAGGGAGCTAGCAAGTGGCATTTTGTGTGGTGTTCCTAGCTTAAGTTTCTAATGCTTGGGAAGTTGTGGAAATGCTTATAAAAATTTCAGTTTCTCTTGTATTTATCAAAGTTTCCAAGTACAACATAAGTAATATTTCTAAAAGAAAACATACGTAGTATTTCAAAGAGAATATAGTATAATCATAACATCCCCACAACACCACCACCACCACCAACACCACTACATAACCTTTCCAACTTCCAAATGAGGGCCATTTATGTAAACAATGTAATAAAGGAGAACAATTTCGTTTACTTCATGTAACAAAAATGAAATCTATTCCATTTACCTAGGGAAACCAAAATGAGATTAATTCCATAAAAGGAAGCAGTTTCAACTTCTCATGCAATGAGGAAAATAATAAAGCTTCAAGGTTTCATGGGGAGCACTTTGCATAATTATTGGGATAAATCATTCAAGCAACATGGAACATAACTATTGCATCAAATAATTCATATTAGCATCCCAATTCAACTGCGAATGCTCCATGTAACGGGGATGTTAAAATTCCCAACATTCCATAATACTTCCAACAACCCAACATTTCCTAATAACATTAATGATATCACCAATACCAACATCAATATCATGAATATCACTACTAGCAATAACAACAAAATAACAATATTTACTAACTAACAACCCCCACCTTCCAACATACCACCATTCAAGCACCAAATACATCCACGGCAACATTCATTCTTTATAGGTTAACCATCACATCCAAACAACCACAAATCACCCAAAAATGCTAAATGATGCCATGATGCATATGATGCTCAAGTAATGCAATGCGATGCAATGCAATGGGATCCCATGAATGAGCCGGTGTGCAAGTGTATCATGATTTCTATTCCGATATCAACGTGGAGCCACCTCCACGTGGAGCCACCTAATGGATCAAGAGGTGGCCAACGGCGTGTTCACCCGCCTCCTACCGCGGCACTTTGTCCATGCCCGTGCACTCCACCTCGTGTCCTAATCACATCATTTCACCATCATTCCTTATTCCGCATAAAAACCAACAACACATTGCCAATCTCCCCTTCTCGATTCATTTTATATGAATCTCATTATCATACCAAGCAAAATTGAAATAAAAGCTTCCAACTTTCCAAAAGGGGGGACAATTGCTTAAAAGAGAACAATTTAACATAATTATTGGAATAGGGCAACCAAGGCACCATGAACTAAAACCATAGCATCAAATAATTTCAACACCTCATTTAAGTTCAACATAACAAGAGTGGAAAGTTAAAGTCTCCAACAATTTCAACAACAACTACTCAATATGACATAACGGTCCATGTAAACAATGAGGTCATATTTCATTCACATTTCATAAAGCTTTCCATTTTATTTTCTTTTCATAACTTTTCCTTACCAACACTTTACCAAGGCACTAGGGAGCACCCACATCCTAGGTCGAATTGATGGGTAGCTTCAAGCCCCCAATTATATCACTTATTCATGGTCAATTTCACGATTCAACTCATTATTACAAAATTCCCATTTTCTTGCAAGGGGAACTTAATAAAAGTTTCCAACATCCCCAAATGATAGCCAAGATGTGATCGATCTCATGTCATCAACAACTCCACGAGTCAAAATGAGGGCAACGTTGCAAGTATAATGAAGCAAGGCATTCCATTTCATACAATTAAGGTCAACATTTTAATCCTATACCATAACTACCATTCTAGTTCATATTGCATAATTTCATTCTCAATTCACAACTTGCCTTCAACTAAAACATCTTCATGGCACTAGGGCTCTTCAAACCCTAGGCCGAATTTCAAGGGTGGCCTCAAGCCCCTATTTTAATCACAAATCCATACCCAATTGCACAACCAAATTCATTGTTCACATTCTTCACATTAGTCATACAAAGAAAGTTGAATAAAAGACATCCAACATGCAAAATGAGAACTATTGCACGTAATTAGTAAAACAAAATATTCAAGAGCCCATCTTTATCACATATTCTTGGCCAATTACACATCTCAATTTATTGTTCCCATATTTCACAATGTTCATACAAGGAAAGGAAATGAGTAATAAACTTCCAATATTTCAAAATGGAAGGAACTTCTCATAATTAGCGAACAATCACCCAAGAGCATTATCAACATAAACAAAGCAAATTATGACATTATATAATTCATTACACCGCAACCTAGCAACTATCCATAGCCAATTTCACATAAGCATTCCATTATCAAATAATTCATATGTACCATACAAAGAAATTAAGTAGTAAGGCTTCCAACAATCAAAAGAGAGCAATTTTGCAAATTCATTGAAGCAAGACACTCAAGATCAATATTGGACATATTTGTAGAATCAATTAATTCCAACATCATCCCAATTCAAATTAGAATGCACCAGATCAAAAATTTGTCACAACCCTAAAAATGCAACTTGATGAAAATGAATGAAACATATGAGTAGGGTTGGAATCCTACCTCAAATCAAAGAGATCTCTACCAAATTCCAAGAGGAATCCACCATCTACAAGTTCCAAGGCCTAATCCTCTTCCAGTTTGATGAAACCCCCCTCTAGCTCCATGAAATTCACCATGAACCCATCCTCTATCTCCAAAATCCCAATTCCCCTCTTCAAATCCAAACCCTAATCAAAGCCCTCTTCCAATATCCTCTTCCCCTCTTCCATTTCTTTCATCCTTTTTCTCTTTTGTAAGGGGAAAATTCGATAGCAGCAAGAGGCCATCTGGCCTCGGGGATGAAATCGGCAGTATGGAGTAAAGGGGGAGGGTTGATTTCGGCAGCATGGAGAAGAAGGGGAAGTTGGCAACAGGGGAGGTTTCGGCCTTCTCTTCCTTTCTCTATTTCCTGCCTCCTTTCTTTTTTTTCTCCCTGGTGAATTCGGCATGTCCCATTTTTTTTTCTTTTTTTTTGTTTCAGCTGCCAACTTTTTTTTGCAAATGGGGGGATTTTCTCATGCCAACGAAATGGCAAATAAGTGCCATGGGGATTTCTCTTGGCTTGGGGAGAAAGAAATGTGTAAGGAAAATAAATAAAATAAGAATGAAGAAGTTATGAGAAGTTTGGAGAAATAGAAATTAAATAATAGGAGTCCCTCTATTATTACAAGTTTGCCATTACCCCTAAAAATATCTCTCCTCTCCTCATAATAATCCAAGCCCAACTATCAAGCCCAACACAATTAAACGGTAAGCCCAACCAACTCTAGCCACTAAAATTAACTAAAGCCACAATCAATAATAATAATACCAATAATAATCTCAGTAAAATAAATCTCCTTGAAATGCCATCAGTAAGTATATTATTAACCAATAATAACATCCAATGCAACCCAGGGACAACTTGCGGAAGGAAGCCGCCCAGTATTATCAAAGGCTATACCACCAGGAGGATTACTGGACTGTATTCCCTAATATCATTCCTAAAAGGAAGCTTACTGAGGAGGCGGCATGTTGGTTGGAATTGCCAGTTTCTCCTTCTGAAATTAAATCGGCTGTATTCCAGATTGGTAAGGACAAAGCCCATGGGCCTGACGGCTTCAATGGCCACTTCTTTCAGTCTAATTGGGACATTATAGGCTCTGATGTTATATCAGGGATCTCTTCATTCTTCAGATCAGGTATGATGCCCCCATCTATTAATCACGCATTCTTGACTATGGTTCCAAAGAATGCAAATGCCTCTGATCTGGGTGACTATAGGCCAATAGCTTGCTGCAACGTGCTTTATAAAATTATCAGCAAGATAATTTGCAACAGATTGAGACACGTTATTTCAGACCTGGTTTCTCCCAATCAGGCGGCCTTCCTCAAGGACAGGCTGTTGGCGGACTGCTCCCTCCTGGCCCATGAACAGATTCGTGATTTTAGCAACCCAATGGGGTCCAGAACATGTATCAAACTTGATCTTCGGAAGGCTTTTGACAGTGTGAATAGGGAGTTTGTCCTCTTTCTTCCCCATCAGATGGGATTCAAACATACCTTTATATCCTGGATTTCCCAATGTATTAGTACTCCCAGGTTCTCTGTCTTAGTGGATGGCTCCCCTGAAGGTTACTTTGACTCCAATAGAGGGCTACGTCAGGGTGACCCTATATCCCCGTACTTGTTTGTTCTAGCTATGGAAGCTTTCTCCATTCTCATGTCTGTGGCAGAATCATCTGGGGCTATCCAGCCCATGAAAAGGTCTGGTTCAATCTCTCATTTACTTTTTGCTGACGACCTTTTAGTATTCTGCCGTGCCAATTATCATTCTCTTTATGGGCTTATGGAAGTACTGGACTACTTTAAACTTTTGTCGGGCCTTCATGTTAATCTTGATAAAAGCTCCGCAATCTTCAGTAAGGGGGTACGGAATGCTCGAGGTTTCGCTGAGCTCTTGGGTATTAAAATGGTAAACTCTTTTACAACTTATTTGGGCCTCCCCCTTTCGTCGAATTACCCTAGAGCATCCATGTTTTCTCGATTAGTGGACAAATGCAGGAAAAGGCTCCTAGGATGGTCATCTTCTCTCCTCTCTATTTCTGGGAAAGTTGAATTGGTCCGTTCCGTCATCTATGGTACGGTGGCTTTCTGGATGCAGGCTTACAGGCTTCCATTATCTGTCATCAGATCAATTAATTCTATGTGCAGGACCTTCATTTGGGGTAAGAATAAGACTTGGGCCTGGAAGGATATGTGCACTACCAAAAAGGAGGGGGGGTTGGGGCTTAGGCTCCTTTCTGACTTGAATGACTCTTCAGGAGTGTGTTTGACCTGGAGAGTACTCTCTAATAAAGGCATTTGGGCTAGCTACATGAGGCGCCACTATGTTACAATTGATAAGGGGTTTTACACTGCCAAATCTGCCCCTTCTAACTCGGGATCTTGGAAGTTCATTCTACAAAGCCGTAGTCTATCTCAGCGACTCATTAAACGTACTATTAAGGATGGTAAATCTACTTCCTTCTGGTATGACAACTGGCACCCTTTGGGGCCCTTATTTCTCCTACAAGACCCCCTTCCAGGTTCTGAACGTTCTTGTGTTGGAGATTTCTGGACAGGGACCTCCTGGAACCAAGTTCTGGCCATTCAGGGTTGTGTGAACCCTCTACAGCATGTTACCATTAGTGATGAGCCGGATGAATGGTCCTGGGTGGCCGGACAAAAGGCTAGGTTACGTGATATATGGGAGGCTGCTCGTATTCATAGGCCGGCTTTTCAATACATGGAAGCTGTGTGGTTCAATCTACATATCCCCAAATTTTCAATTGCCTTGCTTCGCGCACTTCAGGGGAAGTTGTTGACTAAGGACCGGTTGCAGAAGTGGAGCACTGTTGCGGATGTTAATTGTGTCCTATGCTCTGGGAATGTGGAGGAGAGCAGTGGCCATCTCTTTTTTGAATGTGACTTTACAAGATACATTGTTGCCAGGAGCCTTCTCAAGCTAGGTATCACTTCTCAGGTTCCTACCTCACTTTCTGGAGTATGTGATCTTATTCTCTCCTCTTACAAGAAAAAAGACCCGCTGTGCATCTTGGCTAAATTGATTTTGTCTTCCTTAGTCTGGCATATATGGAAAGAGCGGAACATGCGGATTTTTAAGGAGAAGGTTACTTCCAAAGTATCACTGTTTGAGGAAATCGCTTCTGATGTCAGGATAGCCCTCTGTAGCTTAGATGTTGATGATGTAGTTGATAAGTCCCCCTTCGCCAATTGGGGTCTTGCTTTCTAGTAGTACTGTTGAGTATTGTTTGGTTGTATTGGTCCTAACTGGTAGACTTGTTATTTGAATCGGTAGTGGGTGACGGCGCTTGTGCCCTCTCCCCATTCCTTTTTAGATTGCTAGTGCTACTGGTTAGGGTGGGTGTGGTTGTACATTTGTATATTAATAAAGCTAACTTTTACCTGTCAAAAAAAAACATCCAATGCAACCCTATAACCATTCACACAGGGAATTACTACGCATACCACGAAATTACTATACACACACACATTGCTAAACACATCCTACGGAGGCACTCAAGCAAGTACGCACTACATATCAACAAAATACATATGTTACCGTATATGGCACTAGGGCCATTACACGCCGCCGCCACTACGAACAGCTTCAGAGACCAAACCCATGAGCCCAATGCTCCCTCCTCCATACACCAAGTCCATCTTCACATACCCCTCATCTTCTAGCCTGACTGTGTATCCTTGTAAACCTCCTTATCTGTTTTTTTAGCATAGAGATGCGCACAAATATCATAAACATGGTTGTTCAAAATTACCTCGAGAATCATTAGAGCAAAAACTTTGTAAAACTGGAAATTTTGCATGTATGTTGTGGCTCTAGTGGATCAAAAACCATCATTAAGCCATCATTTGCAATGTGATCGATGGAAGACATAGGCTCCAAGCAGAAGCTTATTCTGACTTTACAGAATACTCGAATATTTCCGAGAATGAACTGTGAGTATTTTATCCCAGAAACTTGTCAAGATAATCATTACCAAGAAACAACCCTCTTAATTCTTGGAGAACAAAGTACACCTAACCTCCCCCATCTCTCCCCTCACCCTACACCATAACCCCCCACTCCACTCTCTTCTCCTTAATCCCTTTCTCTCCCCCTCTCCCCATTATTTTCAGCCCATGGCCGAAATTAGCTAGGGAAAAAAAAGAAAAGAAAAAAAGAGAGGAGAAGAAAGAAGATAGAAAAGAGAAGAAGAGAAGGAGGAGGAGGAAAATCCAAGTTTGAAGGAAGTTCCTTTCAAGCCCTAATCATCAATTAAAGCTCCAAAAGAGGTAGGAACTCTTCACCCTCCTCCTCTAATTATAGATGATGGAAAGTATCTTATATGTATGAGTTTTCTCTGAAATTTGGGGAGAGTGTTGTAGAACTAGGATACTTGTTGCATGCATGATGATTTGCTGAAACTTTAGCTGAGTGCTGGGATCAAATGGCTATTAAGAATGCTCCAAAAATTTTATATGTTGTTTAATTCATAGTTATGAACAACTTTCATGTTCACAACCTTTTCCAATTCGAACTGGAAGTTAGGGTAAAAATTCATTCTTTACGACATGCCTGAAATTCTGTCAACCTGTGCATAGTTTAGCAAAACGAAGCTCACGACCTGTATACACATTGGAAATTTATGATCTTAGTCTCATTGGAAAGATAACAAGTTTTTCTAAAACTCCACCAGAGTGCTTACCTTCCGAAATTCTGTCTGCAAAAGACCCAAATTTGGCTACAAAGACAGACCCTGGAATCTGTCAAGAAAACAGAACTTGCAGTCTTTACGAAATAATTCACCATAAATCGTATTACTCGTATTTATGTATGAAATTTTATATGTCAACCCAAAACTTCTATATCTACAACTTTCATTCAGGAAGTGTTATCAAATTCGCACTATAAATGGATGATAACCATTGATGTTTGTGACTGTTGGTGAAAGTTCAGCAAATTTGAATGGTTTGCTAATGACTAGACTTTTGTTTGGGTTTATTTCTTCGTTCAGTTGTTAATGCTCGATACCGCTATTGTGATGCAGCAGTATTAAAGTGTTTGACTATGAATATGCTACTTTATGTTGCAAGTTTGGAAATGTGTGTTTATGTGCATGAAATATGCAAGTTTTGTTGTGAACCTGCCGATGAGAAAGAATGCACTCGGACCTCATTTTACATGCTTAATACACTAGGATTAATGATTAGCTAAAAGAAAACCTAGGGATGTCTCGTTCCACTCGAAGTGGATGAGTGCCCTAGGAGGGGTTGGGGGAGACCTTGGTGACGAGCGGACATGCGGGGATGGACTGCTGAGTTGTGGGCCACTCCTGCCGAGCCCTCAGGGGCGGGGAGCTGGTGCGGTTGTGGTTGAGTTGGTTGTGTTGGAGAACGGCTTCTTTTGTAAGAGCTTGTCTCGGAAAGCCGTAGCATTCCACCCACCATACTGGGTGAGGTCCAGTCCCCAATGTCTGACCCGTTACCTAGGTTTCGAATTAATGCATGAAAACTAACTTATAAAGAAAAGAAAACAAACAGTAACTCTGGAATGTGATGCCTTTTCCTTTGTTGTGCTTCCTTGTTGTGCACTATGGTTAGAGTAGTAGAGTTGTGGAGTTCCTACTGGGCACAGTGTGACGTGTCCTTCCTCCCTACAGGTCCAGGTACTAGTTATCAGGCGGCGGGTCCGGGAGTGGAGACCCCGGAGGGCAGCTCGTCTCAGCAGGGTCCGTAGTGTTCGTGGTTAGTGTGGGTCGCGTGGTGTAGTCTTGGGTTGTGTGTGCGATGATCGTAGTGTTGTACCCCTATTCCCTTTGTACCCCGTAGGGTTGAGTTGTACTTTTGTGGGAGCTTTTGCTGTAGGGGGTTGTACAGTGGACTTGTACAGTACTGACCATGTAGTAGCAGTGCTCTGTGACTCTTGGATGTTCTGTTCGTCGTATTTTACCTTGCTGCCTGTGTTGTAGTGTCTTGTACTTTATTTCTGTGTTGGAGCTGTACTGTACTGTTCTGTTTTTCTTTCAGTCTATACTTTATTGCCTGTGTTTCCTCAACGGTTGCAGTGGCCTGCGAGACTTTTGGTGGACACGTCAGCGCTTGGTATTCTAATATCGCGGCTTGTCACACCGACCCTCCTTATTTTGGGTAGCGGGGCGTGACAGTATGTGTGATGCATGTATGCAAGCATGGGTATGCATGGGTGGAAGTAGATAGAGAGTCATGCTAGTGTGAAAAGGGATTAGGGGTTAATGGCATCCCCGTAAATTTTTAGAAAGGTGAGGGGCAAAATGGTCATTTGGACAAATGAGGGTGTGTCTATAGTAAAAAGGTGTGTACATGAAGTAATGGAAAACTTGTAAATACCTAGAAGATGTAGGGGTATTATAGTCATTTAAAACGATGCATGCTTATCTTATGGGGGATTCTAGAGAGAGATATTTTGAGTGAACCTTCTCTCTTCTTTATTCTTCATTTCCTTTCATTTTTTTCATTTTTCATTTTTCTCTACACTTTCCCTCCCACCTAGGCCGGCCACCCCTCTCCCCTTTCCTCCTCCTCCTTCAAATGAAAACCCTAATTACTCCCCCCTAAAATCAAGAAGCACAAGTTGGTTGCAAGTGGGAAGAAGCTAGAGAAGAAAGAAAGCGAAGGAGGGAAGAAAAACAAGCTTTTGAGGTAGTATTTAACTTGGATTTGGAATTCCATTACTTTTTTCTTGCTAACATGTTTTTATAGCATGATTTACTTAATATGTAGTAGGGGTAGCCAAATTGATGTGCCAGGATTCAATTTCATGAATTACCCCATGAAATTCCAAGCATGTTCACTCTCTTGAAAAAGCTGAAATTCTGTGGTGTGTTATTACATGAATTCTGGACACTGTGGCTTGAATTAAGTTTCGAAAAAATTATATACTTGTAGATCTTGAAGTTCTACCCCAAAATCATATAAAAGTTGACATATGTTCAATTCAGAAATTAGGAGTACAAATTCCATCTTCACAACACGTCTGTATTTCATCCAATCTGGACACACTTTAGCAAATTTGAGCTTAGTGTCTGCACACAACATGGAAATTTGTATTCTTGGTCTCGTTGTAAAGTTAACAACTTTTCCTACAACTTTGTCTCAATGCATATTTTCGTGATTCGAACTGAAATATAACTTAAAACGGAAATCTTTACAGCCCTCAGAATCTGTTTAAAAAACAGATTTGACAGGCTTCACCAAACAATTCACCATAAATCATATAGTTCATATTTTTGCATGGAAGTTTATCTCTGAGTCCAGAACTACCATATCTACAATTTTCATTTAGGAAGTTTTGCTAAATTCTGACTATAATTGGGTGATATCAGCCATACTTTGTGACTGTCTGTACGTTTTCTGCAAGCTGTAGTGGTTAAGCGGTGTTATGAATTGTGTATTTTTTCTAATCTACTCTCAATAGTACATGATTATTATTTTTACATAAAAAGAAGTTTGATTGGTGTGGTATGCTATTAAATTGCTAATGTGATTGTGATGTTGTGCATGATGCATACCATGTGTTTGTGAAAATGCCTAAGTGAATGCAAATGCAAGAAATGTGGGAAATACCCATTTCTATAGTTATGATATGAGATATGTAATAAACCTGTGATGTTGGGAGCATGTCATGCATGGTCTGATATGTGATGTGATGATGAGTTGATATGATTATGATAGAGGGCATGGCACTTGGGTGCATGACCCACTTGTAATGAAAGGGAATGAGATGTTGCCTTTATATTATTTATGAAACATGGTAATATAATGTATTGTATGTTTAGGGGCTCTAGGGTTGTATGTGATGGGAGGTAGGAGGGTGGACATGGCATCCCCCAATGTGTTGTTGGTGGTGGTATGTGATTATGGATATGATGGGCATGGCACGTGAGTGCATGTCCCTTTGTTGGGATGATATGCAGATAGATTATGTTTTTCCATAGGGGCATTGTCATGGGGACCACAAGGCCTATCACATATGAATCTGGGACCTTTGGGCATGCCTCACATTATGATGCCAGGTTACTGCTCTTTAACGTAGTAGTATACTTCTCTTCCTATGGTACTCACCTTTCTTTTGCAGGTCTTCCTTTGCCGCAAGTACGTGTATCCATTATTTATGTCATTTACATTTCCATATGTGATGTGGTTGTTGTGTTATTTGTTTAGTTATGGTAGCCCTCTTATTTGATGCTTATGCTGCACACTTTTATTTATGCCGCGTCAAGCCCTTTAAATATACTTCCTTGTTTCACACCGTTTACCTAAGTTTCCAACTAAATAAATTATTAAATAAAAGTTTTGCATGTTGCTTCTTCTGCTTGCAGCACTCCCTCTTCCTTTTACCTACTTTGCTTGTGACACCGTGTTATACTTTTGGTACTTGTAATTACCTTTTTAGAATATGTATGTGTGAACACTTGCATTATTATTCATGCTAACCCTCTTTCTTGCAATATCTCGACAGCTAACCGCATGTATGATCTTTTACTTGGCTGATTACTTTCCGCCATATTCTTTAGTTTACATGCCTTATTTCTCATGCATTTCTCCAAATCCAAGTCGTTTCCTACTGGGGCACACATTGACGTGCTCCTCCCCATTTTTCAGGTAGCAAGGGTTGCTTAGTTGGTGATGACTTGGAGTTGGGTTTCAGGGGTAGCACTTGGTGTGAGCTGTAACTTTGTATTGTGACGTGGTTGTCTTGGGAGGTGGAGAGTGGCGGTGTATATGTAATGATGCACCTGGACTATGTACATGAATGAATGTTATTATATATATAATGTTGTTGTTCTATGTTATTTACGAGGTTCAATACTACAAAAAAGACATTAAATAGCACATGTTAGACAACACTTGCCAATTATAAACGATGTTTATTAGAGGCACATATGATAGACATCACCTCTTTCTGCAAGCACTGCTAAAGGTCGGATAATAGACAACGCTTTTTTCGACAAGCGCTGTTAAAGGTCAGATAACGTACATCGCTTATTTCTGCAAGTGCTGTTTATTAGAGGCACAGATAATAGACAGCGCTTCTTTCTGCAAGCACTGTTAAAGGTCGGATAATAGACAACGCTTCTTTCTGCAAGCGCTGTTAAAGGTCAGATAATAGACATTGCTTCTGTTCTACAAACACTGTTAAAGATCATAATTATTTTAATAAAAAATAACAAAAACATTTGTTCCGCCGCTAAAAAATAACTTTCTCGAGGTTTTAATCCTCCGCTCGTCCCTTTCCCCCAAAAAAATTTTCAGCCCAGCGCGCTCATCCCAAAGGTTTTTTCTCGCTCATGCCCTAGTACTCTCTCAGGCCATTGCTGCACTCCTCAAGCCCAGGAATCAGAAATCGATGCGCTCCTCAAGCCATACTCTCTCAAGCCATTGCTGCGCTCCTCAAGCCCATGAATCAGGGTTGAAATTGCTGCGCTCCTTAAGCCCTACTCTCTCAAGCCCTATCGCTCATCCAACGCTGCTTCCGTCGCTTCCTCGGCCACCATTCCAAGACCATTTGTGATCTCAAGAAAATGGAAAAGAAATTTGAAACCCTAAGCGAACGAAACGAAGTCGGCAGTAATGGATCACGCTACGGACGCTCACCGCACAGATCTGATGACCATCACTTGATTCGTGCTGAACGAGCAGTCCAAGCACCCTGAATTGCGGTGAGATTTCACCATCTTGCTCAATAACATCGTCCTTGGCTGCAAGTTCGTCTGCTCCGTCGTCAACAAGGTACCCGATCGAATTCCATGTCTTCTTCTTCTTGTTCTTGCAATCTCCTGTTTGTTGTTGTTGGACTTGGATTCCAATGATTTATACTCCGTTCCTGATTTTCTTTCTTTTACCGCCATTAATGTCTATAGGCTGGCCTTGCTAAACTTATAGGACTTGCAGGAGAGACCAATGTCCAGGCAAGCTCTTGTTCTCATTTGAATCCGGACTTTTTGCTCATTCCATTTTGATATTTCTAAGGTGCTCTCAATGATTTTAATTCAGGGCAAGGAACAAAAGAAACTGGATGTGCTTTCAAATGAGGTCTTTGTCAAGGCGTTGACAAGCAGCGATCGAACCGTAAGGCCTACAAAAATTTTGGTCGATTTCTCGCGGGGATATTTGACCTGTTGCGACTATTGATCGTTATCGACGTATCTTTTGCGGTGCATTCTTGTTTCGGAAGAGGACAAGGAGGCAACGTTCGTGGATCCTTCGTTGCGTGGAAAGTCTGCATTGAAAACCTATCATCTTTGGTAACCTCCATTATATGAAATATTCCTGAAGTGTTTCTTTTGTAATGTGCATGCCAGATACTGTGTGGTCTTTGATCCACTCGATGGTTCCTCTGACATTGACTGTGGGGTTTCCATTGGAACAGTAAGATCCATTCTGTTAATAAGAGTTTATTACATTTTAATGTCTATCTCATGTCCCTTGTTGCCGAAAGCAATTATCAATGTGCAATCCATCCACTAAAAGAAAAGAAAGAAAAAAGAAAAAAAATGACAAGCAGTAGAATTGTGCAGGTCAATTGTCAAACATTGAATATTAATGATAACTCCATTGGATGCATAACGGGAATCCCATAAAGGTCTTACTATTGGGGACCAGGGTGGACTTCAGCACTTTACAATCCCAACTGCAAGATGATTTAAAACAATTAGGTATATGGAACAATAACACTAAAGTTTCAATTCCAGATATAATATGTTGCATTTTGCTAGGTTTTTGATGGTAAAAAGAGGATTTTTATTGGAAACTCAGATATGAAATTAAAGGAAATCCTACTACAATTCAACTACTCGCTAAATAACGACTAGGAATGAAAGAAACAATTAATCTAAGGGAATGGAAAATCCTAATACATTTAATCTAAGGAATAATAAACTAAGAAATACTTTCTTTCATAATTTTTTGATCCCCATACTCTAGGGCCGACTGGCCTCTTATAACCCCGACTGTAGTGTGTAAAGCAATTCTCTCCCAACTTGTTGTGTGCACATCAATTTCTCTTCAAATATCAGCCGCATCATAATAATGGAGTAATAAGCATTGCATAAAAGGAGTTTCAAGTCTCAGTTTTAAGTATGCTATGAAATATGATGATGCCATATAATTTAGAGTTTCGAGCTGTTATATAAATCAAAACATTAGATGCAAAATATGTAGTTGATCAATTAGTAGTTGTATTAAGCATTAAACGTGTTTGAGTTCTTGAATTGTTCTTTACATTGAGTTACTCAACCGGTACTTCTTTATTTATTTCCGATTTAGGAATGCAAATACAAAGACTCTCTTCCGCTGCAATGGGATATTGTCAATCTGTGAAAGAAAACAGACATCTATAAAATTTAATTTTCTCCAAGAATTAAGAGGGTTGTTTCTTAGTAATGATTATCTTGACATGTTTCTGGGATAAAAATACTCACGGTTCATTCTCGGAAATATTCGAGTATTCTGTAAAGTCAGAATAAGCTTCTGCTTGGAGCCTATGTCTTCCATCGATCACATTGCAAATGATGGCTTAATGATGGTTTTTGATCCACTAGAGCCACAACATACACGCAAAATTTCCAGTTTAACAAATTTTTTGCTCTAATGATTCTCGAGGTAATTTTGAACAACCATGTTTATGATATATGTGCGCATCTCTATGCTAAAAAAACAGATATGGAGGTTTACAAGGATACATAGTCAAGCTAGAAGATGAGGGGTAAGAGAAGATGGACGTGGTGTATGGAGGAGGGAGCATTGGGTTCATGGGTTTGGTCTCTGAAGCTGTTCGTAGTGGCGGCGGCGTGTAATGGCCCTGGTGCCATATACGGTAATGTATGTATCTTGTTGATATGTAGTGCGTACTTGCTTGAGTGCCTCCGTAGGATGTGTATAGCAATGTGTGTGTATAGTAATTTCGTGGTATGCGTAGTAATTCCCTGTGTGAATGGTTATAGGGTTGCATTGGATGTTATTATTGGTTAATAATATACTTAGTGATGGCATTTCAAGGAGATTTATTTTACTGAGATTATTATTGGTATTATTATTATTGATTGTGGCTTTAGTTAATTTTAGTGGCTAGAGTTGGTTGGGCTTACCGTTTAATTGTGTTGGGCTTGATAGTTGGGCTTGGATTATTATGAGGAGAGGAGAGATATTTTTAGGGGTAATGGCAAACTTGTAATAATAGAGGGATTCCTATTATTTAATTTCTATTTCTCCAAACTTCTCATAACTTCTTCATTCTTATTTTATTTATTTTTTCTTACACATTTCTTTCTCCCCAAGCCAAGAGAAATCCCCAGGGCACTTATTTGTCATTTCGTTGGCATGAGAAAATCCCCCCATTTGCAAAAAAAAGTTGGCAGCTAAAACAAAAAAAAGAAAAAAAATGGGACAGGCCGAATTCACCAGGGAGAAAAAATAGAAAGGAGGCAGGAAATAGAGAAAGGAAGAGAAGGCCGAAACCTCCCCTGTTGCCAACTTCCCCTTCTTCCTCCATGTTGCCGAAATCAACCCTCCCCCTTTACTCCATGCTGCCGATTTCATCCCCAAGGCCAGATGGCATCTTGCTGCTATCGAATTTTCCCCTTACAAAAGAGAAAAAGAATGAAAGAAATGGAAGAGAGGAAGAGGATATTGGAAGAGGGCTTTGATTAGGGTTTGGATTTGAAGAGGGGAATTGGGGTTTTGGAGATGGAGGATGGGTTCATGGTGAATTTCATGGAGCTAGAGGGGGGTTTCATCAAACTGGAAGAGGATTAGGGCTTGGAGCTTGTAGATGGTGGATTCCTCTTGGAATTTGGTGGAGATCTCCTTGATTTGAGGTAGGATTCCAACCCTACTCATATGTTTCATTCATTTTCATCAAGTTGCATTTTTAGGGTTGTGGCAAATTTTTGATATGGTGCATTCTAATTTGAATTGGGATGATGTTGGAATTAATTGATGCTACAAATATGTCCCATGTTGATCTTGAGTGCCTTGCTTCAACGAATTTGCAAAATTGCTCTCTTTTGATTGTTGGAGCCTTACTACTTAATTTCTTTGTATGGTACATATGAATTATTTGATAATGGAATGCTTATGTGAAATTGGCTATGGATAGTTGCTAGGTTGCGGTGTAATGAATTATATAATGTCATAATTTGCTTTGTTTATGTTGATAATGCTCTTGGGTGATTGTTCGCTAATTATGAGAAGTTGCTTCCATTTTGAAATATTGGAAGTTTATTACTCATTTCATTTCCTTGTATGAACATTGTGAAATATGGGAACAATAAATTGAGATGTGTAATTGGCCAAGAATATGTGATAAAGATGGGCTCTTGAATATTTTGTTTTACTAATTACGTGCAATAGTTCTCATTTTGCATGTTGGATGTCTTTTATTCAACTTTCTTTGTATGACTAATGTGAAGAATGTGAACAATGAATTTGGTTGTGCAATTGGGTATGGATTTGTGATTAAAATAGGGGCTTGAGGCCACCCTTGAAATTCGGCCTAGGGTTTGAAGAGCCTTAGTGCCATGAAGATGTTTTAGTTGAAGGCAAGTTGTGAATTAAGAATGAAATTATGCAATATGAATTGGAATGGTAGTTATGGTATAGGATTAAAATGTTGACCTTAATTGTATGAAATGGAATGCCTTGCTTCATTATACTTGCAACGTTGCCCTCATTTTGACTCGTGGAGTTGTTGATGACATGAGATCGATCACATCTTGGCTATCATTTGGGGATGTTGGAAACTTTTATTAAGTTCCCCTTGCAAGAAAATGGGAATTTTGTAATAATGAGTTGAATCGTAAAATTGACCATGAATAAGTGATATAATTGGGGGCTTGAAGCTACCCATCAATTCGACCTAGGATGTGGATGCTCCCTAGTGCCTTGGTAAAGTGTTGGTAAGGAAAAGTTATGAAAATAAAATAAAATGGAAAGCTTTATGAAAAGCGAATGAAATATGACCTCATTGTTTACATGGACCGTCATGTCATATTGAGTTGTTGTTGTTGAAATTGTTGGAGGCTTTAACTTTCCACTCTTGTTGTGTTGAACTTAAATGAGGTGTTGAAATTATTTGATGCTATGGTTTTAGTTCATGTCGCCTTGGTTGCCCCATTCCAATAATTATGTTAAATTGTACTCTTTTAAGCAATTGTCCCCGCTTTAGGAAAGTTGGAAGCTTTTATTTCAATTTTGCTTGGTATGATAATGAGATTCATATAAAATGAATCGAGAAGGGGAGATTGGCAATGTGTTGTTGGTTTTTATGCGGAATATGGAATGATGGTGAAATGATGTGATTAGGACACGAAGTGGAGTGCACGGGCATGGATAAAGTGCCGCGGTAGGAGGCGGGTGAACACGCCATTGGCCACCTCTTGATCCATTAGGTGGCTCCACGTGGAGGTGGCTGCACGTTGATATCGGAGTAGAAATCACGATACACTTGCACGTCGGCTCATTCATGGGATCCCATTGCATTGCATCGCATTGCATTACTTGAGCATCATATGCATCATGGCATCATTTAGCATTTTTGGGTGATTTGTGGTTGTTAGGATGTGATGGTTAACCTATAAAGAATGAATGTTGCCGTGGATGTATTTGGTGCTTGAATGGTGGTATGTTGGAAAGTGGGGGTTGTTAGTTAGGAAATATTGTTATTTTGTTGTTATTGCTAGTAGTGATATTCATGATATTGATGTTGGTATTGGTGATATCATTAATATTATTAGGAAATGTTGGGTTGTTGGAAGTATTATGGAATGTTGGGAATTTTAACATCCCCGTTACATGGAGCATTCGCGGTTGAATTGGGATGCTAATATGAATTATTTGATGCAATAGTTATGTTCCATGTTGCTTGAATGATTTGTCCCAATAATTATGCAAAGTGCTCCCCATGAAACCTTGAAGCTTTATTATTTTCCTCATTGCATGAGAAGTTGAAACTGCTTCCTTTTATGGAATTAATCTCATTTTGGTTTCCCTAGGTAAATGGAATAGATTTCATTTTGTTACATGGAGTACACGAAATTGTTCTCCTTTATTACATTGTTTACATAAAAGGCCCTCATTTGGAAGTTGGAAAGGTTATGTAGTGGTGTTGGTGGTGTTGTTGGTGTTGTGGGGATGTTATGATTATACTATATTCTCTTTGAAATACTACTTATATTTTCTTTTAGAAATATTACTTATGTTGTACTTGGAAACTTTGATAAATACAAGAGAAACTCTGCCGAAATTTTTATAAGCATTTCCACAACTTCCCAAGCATTAGAAACTTAAGCTAGGAACACCACACAAAATGCCACTTGCTAGCTCCCTTAAATTTCTATGCTTAAATAAACACCCATTTGGAGAATGAGTACAAATGACAAGTTAGCAAGAGGGTTTGATAACTTGCAAGTTGAAAGCTTTGTGAGTGTAGGAACCCCTCTTCATAAGGGTTACTACTTCTACAACTCTTCCAAGCATGTTAAAGAGACAAATCTAAATTAAAGGTAGGCATCTCTTTCTATACCATGAAGTAGACCAATATATCTTCTAGATAACATCTTGCTAGTTGTTGCCTTGCTTTTGATTTCATGTTGATTTCTAATAAATTAAGGATTGGTCATCATGCTTGCCATGTGTTTGGAGTAATGTCGCTATGATGAAAGTTGTCATTCTTTATTATGGAACATGAAAAGACTGAATTTCCAAAGCGTTATAGGTTTAATTATTACTTACCTTTAGCGAGATACAAATTTCTAAATAAGAATTAATTCGAAGTTAGTAACTTGTTGAGTAGCAAACCATGTTGGGCCCAAAGATGGCACCCTTCTAGTGCTACATGCCATCTAAGCCAAAGCTAGGTTTTAGTTCCTTAATATTGCTATTCACTTCTCTAAATGTCCTACTCACTTGGTTTGCAGGTCATCCTCTTGCCACAAGTACGTGTTTTGTAATGACACCATTTACATTTTCGTTTGTAGTTGCCGTGATATGCCATGAGATATTTTTCCGTTGTTACTTAGTGCATAGCATTTTTGTGCACCATTTGAGTTGGATTTGGGATTCCTAGTGGGTCACGCTGTGACGTTCCCCGTTGATATTTTTCAGGTGCTGGTTCGTGGAGTTGGAGGCCCACTAGTCCATTTGGTTGGCGTTGGTTAGAGTTGAGGGTTTTGAGAGAGTATGAGAGTTTTGTGGTGGGTGTTATTGTACTTCGGCGAGTTGTGGGTATTCTATTGTATATGAGATTTGGCGTATATGTTGTATATGAGTTTGTATAAGCGATGTTGTACTTGGAATTTGTATAAATAGTTTGTGTATATGTATCAATGTTTGGGTTGACCGTCTCTATTGTATTTCTGTGACTTCAGGAATGCTACAGGTACTATCCCAGCAGTGCGCACTACTAGAAAATTGGACATTAGCCACGGACAAATCCGTGGCTAATACCCTAAAATCCGTAGCTATTACCCAATAGCCACGGTTTTTTATAAATTCCGTGGCTATTGTTCCGTGAGGGAAAGTGCCATTGCAAATGCCAAAAATTCGTGGCAAATGGAAGAAATTCCGTGGCGGAAACGTTTGCCACGGGACTATAGCCACGGAAATTCTGTGGCGATTGTTCCACCTATTGCCACGGAAAATCCGTGGCAAAAGTATATTTGCCACGAAAATAGTTCAGAAAAAATTTCCGTGGTAAACATCATTAACCACGGATATTCCCGTGGCTATTGGTTTAACTATTGCCACGGAATGTCCGTGGTAAAAATATATTAGCTACGGAAAAGTTCAGAAAATAATTCCGTGGTCAACCGCATTAGCCACGAATATGCCGTGGCTATTGTTTTAACTATTGCCACAGAAATTCCATGGCTAAAATATATTAGATATGGATGATTTCCAAAAAAATTTACCGTGGCTAATGCATTAGCCACGGATATGCCGTGGCAAGATTGTTTTTGTTAGGGTTGAATTTCTGGTGATATTTGTTGGCATTAGTGGCACTATATCTGGAGAGCTCAGTTTGTGGAATCTGGATTGTTTTTGAGCAGTTTGAGCAAAATGTTGAACATTTTGTTGAACGACATTATGTTCAACATTCAGGATCTGGAATAATTGTTCGTATACAGAAATGCTGCTTTGGTCTACAAATCTGTCGTGGTGATCACAGATCTGATTTGTAGCCTAGAATATCCGAGGTTCCTGATTTGATTGATTCCAGATATTGTTGAGATTTTTATACTCCTTCTTACCCGAATTAGTTCCTTAATTAATGGAGGTTTGTTGAGAATATTTGGGAATCTGGTTAGTTCCTAAATTGATGGGAGGAAATATTTGCTGAGATTTATTGGTATTATTTACCAGAAATAGGTTCTTATTCTATGGGCAAAATATCCACATGAGATTTGTTTTAATCATTTTACCCGAATTAGATTTCGGTGGTTCCTTGAATATGAGATTTCTTACCCGAAGTGATCCTAGAAATATTGGCGGATATTCTGCATTAAAGAGGAAGTTATTTACCCATAAATAGTGGTTACAAAATCTGAATGGGTTCATATCTGAATGGTTGTGCGGTTGGAGATATGTGCGGTTGAAGATTCTATATATGAATGTTTTCAGATCTTGCATTATTGTTTAGATCTTCTCCAGATATTCGGTTGAATGCAGGTATGCATAAGATTTGCTGACGAAGGTGAATGAAAGTATCAATCCACAACCGAGGTATGAAAGATCCTATTTATTGGCCATGTTGTATATTCTGTTGAACGTTATTATACAACATTATGTACAACATGCTGTCTTCGAAGGATGGAATCGGTTGGCGGACTTCAGCGGTTATCAAAGGTGGATTACTTCAGATCTCACGTTATCTCTTTTAGGTATTCTGGTATATTTTGTTGAAGATACATTTGGAAGTTGCAATCTCTTGGTTTTATTATTGTATCGGTTAGAGAGATTCTTGCCCGCAATATTTTATTGATCTGATCCTTGGAGATATGTGGAACTACTTGCCTGAAGTAGTTCCAGAAATTGTGGGCTACCGATCTGCACGAGATCTGTCGAGCGAACTACCTTAACTACTCCGCGATTGAGGGGGAGCGGGGTAGATAGAGGTGTGAGCGGTTTTGCGGAAAAGTGACGGCTTTTACGAAAGTTTTTGAAGAACTCCGGGAGGAGGCCGACGGCTACGCACGTAGGATCAAGGGAGTTGATCTAGTCGGTTGTGCAAAGGGAGATTGCGATCAAGGGGAGCTTGCCGAGAATACTCCATGGGTTGGTAGAGACCACCCATCACGGTTTGTATTGAGGGGGAGGTTGTTCCTCCTAATAGAATCACGATAATTAGTTATTGTAGTCATTGATTATTTTAGTCGAGCATTCTGATTTTCTGGGCGTGGCCCCGCAGATGTAGGTGTGCGCACCGAACTGCGTTACCAAGTCATAAGTGTCTCTGATTGGTTCTTGTTTTTAATCTTTGTGTTTATTTGATTATTCCTACGTACTGAAAATAACAATTGGTATCAGATCAGGTCACCTGTGTAACTTTGTTATCAAAGAAGGTGTGATCTTGGATTTCAGTACTTGAATCATGGCTACATGAGAAGGTGCTTTCGTTGTTCGTCCTCCATTACTCACTGGTACAAACTACACTTACTGGAAGTCTCGGATGCGTGTATTCATTAAGTCCATTGATGAGAAGGCCTGGATCGCTGTCATTGAAGGATGGACGCCGCCGATCGAAATTGACATAGATGTCAAAGAACTCCTCAAGCCGGCAAGAGACTGGAGTCGGAATGAAGAACATGCGGCCTTGTGCAATTCTAAAGCAACTAATGATATTTTTTCGGCTGTACATGAAGAGCAGTTCAAGCTGATCTCCACATGTGAGTATGCCAAAGAAGCATGGGATATTCTCCAGAATGTTCATGAAGGAACAAGTACCGTAAAAGCTTCCAAACTCCAGATGCTAGCTTCTCAGTTTGAAAATCTAAGGATGTATGACAACGAGACTGTTGCCGAATTCAATGGGAGGTTGAGAGATATAGCCAATCAGGCCTTCTAGCTTGGGAAGAAATATTCTCAAAAGAAGTTAGTTGAGAAAACCTTGAGATCTCTTCCAGACAAATTCTCAGCCAAAGTTGCAGCCATTAAGGAGGCCAGAAATACGTCTACCATGACACTGGATGAACTCATGGAATCTCTTCAAACCTATGAAATGAACCTGAAGAAGAATCAGAGGGATAAATGGATTGAAAATGAGTCTGAGTTAGATGATGACATTGCCTTGCTGACCAAGAATTTCTGTAGAATGTTGAAAGAGATAAGCAACAAGGGTCAAAACTTCAGATCTGGCAACAATGCGGCACGTGCAAATCTTCCCTCTGCAGACAAGAACAAAGGCAAAGGGATACAGTGCAGAGAATATGAGGGTTTTGGTCACATACAAGCCGAATGTGCCAATACCCTCAAGAAGCAGAAAGAGAAATCTTTATCAAGCACCTGGAATGACGAAGAAGCTGAAGGTAGTGCTGCAGATGAAGAGACAACCAGAAAATATGTTGCGTTTACAACCATACTGGAAGGACAATCTGATAGTGACACTTATAGTCATGTTGGATCAGATGTTGCAACATCAGAAACAACATCTGGCAACAAACTAGCTAATGTCAGACAGAATGTTGCAACATTTAGTACAACATCCTGCACTAAATCTGAGTCTGAAGTTGATAGCGATGAGGAAGTTCATGACGATGATATTCGAAAAGCATATCAGATGATGTTTGAGAAGTGGATGCAAATCTGCAATATCAACAAAGTCCTGAAGGAAGAGAATGAAAGACTGAAGAAAGAGAAAGAGGAGGTCAAAATCAAATGTCTGAAAGTTGAGGAAACTTGTAGAGAATTGGAAAGAAACTTCAGAAATGTTCTTCTCAGGGCAGAGAAAGCTGAATGCACATTGGAGAAGTGGAATTCTGGAAAAGCAAAGCTGGATGATATCTTAAACATGGGTAAGATTTTAGGAGATCACACCAGAGTGGGATACAATAGAGGAGCCTTCAATAATGTGTCTGCTGAAAGAAGAAGTCAAGTTACCAAAGAACTTGAAAGAATGGGTCAGCACAAGGGGCATGATCAGAAGAAGAAGCAGACTAGATGCGTAAAAGGTGGTCGTCCTGCATGTGCTTATTGCAAATTCATAGGCCATACTGAGAGAAACTGCTTCAGTCGCATGCGACATTGGTCAGAAGGAAGAAATGTTAGACACCCTGATATGAAGATGAAGAAGCACTGGGTCAGAAAGTCTGGATTATACATCAAGAACACTACAGCTTCAGAGAAAGCACTTCATGTTGTGACTAATGTTGTAACATTAGATACAACATAGAGCAATGTTGCTGCAGATGTTATGACACCAGACTCGACATCTCCCCTCGACAATCACTATGAGCAACCTGCGCCAAAGTCTCATGAATCTTCCTCCAGAATTATCAGAGTGCTATCTCGCTGCTCTGCTCACTGCTCTTCCTCCACCTGTGCCATTGGATCTTCACATGTACCTTCTGTCAACACCGTCGATGTTTTCAATTCTCCAACTACTTTTTGGCCCCTCAAAGCTCGACTTCTACCCTGGACATCATTTCATTCGTCACCCTACTATTAGATGTGAGGTATAGTGCTCTTCCTCTTATTCCGCTATGCCTGAGGATTTATTTGCTAATAAGAGAGACAGAGGTGTCTTCTGGTTGTGTCTCAGTTAAGTGTTTCTGAATTTTGTATGTCTCTTCTGAGGTGATCACTGCTCGAGTTGCTCTAGTAAGGGGGAGAATGTGTTTTGGATTATTGTGGCTCAAAGGGGGAGAATGTGTGCTTGGTTGACGATTGCTTTGGTTTGTGCCACATAATGCCAAATGGGGAGATTGTTAGGGTTGAATTTCTGCTGATATTTGTTGGCATTATTGGCACTATATCTGGAGAGCTCAGTTTGTAGAATCTGGATTATTTTTGACCAGTTTGAGCAAAATGTTGAACATTATGTTGAACGACATTATGTTCAACATTCGGGATCTGGAATAATTATTCGTATATAGAAACGCTGCTTTGGTCTACAAATCTGTCGTGGTGATCTCAGATCTGATTTGTAGCCTAGAATATCGGAGGTTCCTGATTTGATTGATTCTAGATATTGGTGAGATTTTTATATTCCTTCTTACCCGAATTAGTTCTTTAATTGATGGAGGTTTGTTGAGAATATTTGGGAATCTGGTTAGTTCCTAAATTGATGGGAGGAAATATTTGCTGAGATTTATTGGTTTTATTTACCAGAAATAGGTCCTTATTCTATGGACAAAATATCCACATGAGATTTGTTTTAATCATTTTACCTGAATTAGATTCGGTGGTTCCTTGAATATGAGATTTCTTACCCGAAGTGATCCTAGAAATATTGGCAGATATTCTGCATTAAAGAGGAAGTTATTTACCCATAAATAGTGGTTACAAAATCTAAATGGGTTCATATCTGAATGGTTGTGCGGATGAAGATATGTGCGGTTGAAGATTCTATATATGAATGTTTTCAGATCTTGCATTATTGTTTAGATCTTCTCCAGATATTCGGTTGAATGCAGGTATGCATAAGATTTGCTGACGAAGGTGAATGAAAGTATCAATCCACAACCGAGGTATGAAAGATCATATTTATTAGCCATGTTGTATATTCTGTTGAACGTTATTATACAACATTATGTACAACATGCTGTCTCCGAAGGCTGGAATCGGTTGGCGGACTTCAGCGGTTATCAAAGGTGGATTACTTCAGATCTCATGTTATCTCTTTTAGGTATTCTGGTATATTCTGTTGACGATACATTTGGAAGTTGCAATCTCTTGGTTTTATTGTTGTATCGGTTAGAGAGATTCTTGCCTACAATATTTTATTGATCCGATCCTTGGAGATATGTGGAACTACTTGCCTGAAGTAGTTCCAAAAATTGTGGGCTGCCGATCTGCACGAGATCTGTCGACGGAACTACCTTAACTACTCCGCGATTGAGGGGGAGCGGGGTAGATAGAGGTGCGTGCGATTTTGCGGAAAAGTGACGGCTTTTACGAAAGTTTTTGAAGAACTCCGGGAGGAGGCTGACGGCTACACACGTAGGATCAAGGGAGTTGATCTAGTCGGTTGTGCAAGGGGAGCTTGCGGGCAAGGGGAGCTTGCCGAGAATACTCCATGGGTTGGTAGAGACCACCCATCACGGTTTGTATTGAGGGGGAGGTTGTTCCTCCTAATAGAATCGTGATAATTAGTGATTGTACTCATTGATTGTTTTAGTGGAGTATTCTGATTTACTGGGCGTGGCCCCGCAGATGTAGGTGTGCACACCGAACTGCGTTACCAAGTCTTGAGTGTCTCTGATTGGTTCTTTTTTTAATCTTTGTGTTTATTTGATTATTCCTACGTACTGAAAATAACAGTTTTATTTGCTACGGATTATCGGTGGCGAAAAGTTTTTCGCGACGGATATTTTCCAAATACAATTTTGTGGCTAAATATATTACCCACGGACAGTCCGTGGCTAATGTGTTTATTTATTTATTTTAAAATCCAAAAAGTTTAGAAATTCGTTTACTATCATTTAGTGACAATTAAGTATTGAAGCAAGTTTCCAATATAACTTTGAAGCCAAAGTGACAAAATATATCAATGTATCCATGTGTGTAACGACCCGGTCCCCGGGATACCCGATAAGTACGAATCCGTATCAGGTATTCCCGAAGAGGCGAGTGTTACGTAGAAAGAGAGAAGGGAAGAAAGTAAAAGAACACTGCAGGTCACTACGCACGCGCTGGGAAGTACGAGTAAGGCTCCATCACCGATAAAACACTGAGAATAACAAATGTACAACATTTCATTTATTTAATACATTGATACATCTTTACAAACACAGTCTGTACAAGGGGTACAACAATAAAAGAAAATCCAACCCAAAAGTACAAAAGGTCTACCCGAAAAAGAAACCCCAAAAGTACAAGTCTCTCATCATAACCCTTGCCACCCAATCTACAATTGACCACCAGCTCCAAGCTCCAGCCGCAAACTCCAACATCCAACCAACACAACCTGAAAGTCAACGTGGACACGTCAACACGTGACCCAGTAGAAACTCCTAACACTCTTGTAGAACTCAGTTTTAGAACTGGTCTACCTATCTATGGAGGGTGGTCTAACAAGTAATGGTCTCAGGGCATAAAAGTAATCACAACATGATGTATAAGCATCAAAGAAGAACTTGTGAACATGCATAAGTAACCATGTTATAACATGCAAGTGCTGGAGGTAAGTGGGAGAACATATTAACATGCAAGTACTGGACATTTATAATAAACAATGGAATGGATCAGTATGAGTTAACAACATTAACTTAACAGATAAACAAGTAACCATGGGATAACAATATTTATAATTAAAAGACAATTACTTTAAGTTATTCATTCTCATGTTTGGAAACCCGTGTAAACCGTAGGACGCTAAGGAGTCGGACTTCACCCAAGGTGGGTGAAAAATGGTACCACTACCAGCAACACGGGCACTGGAGGGGCCTCTCATAACTCCGTACCTGAATGGGGCAAGGTACAGGAGTGAGACTCATCTCGGTTTTTCTGTCGGACAAACGGAGTAAACCATCATTTACCGTCATGGTGCGACACGAGCACACCAGCGGCCTCTCTAGCCCTCTCCAACTCCCCTTCTGGGGGCAACACATCGGGCGAGAAATCATAATTCATACGCCCGCTCCTTAACCTCCTAAATTTTACCCGTGTTTCTCCCAAACCCACATCCGGAGTCTCACCCATTTTAGAATGGACTGAGCTCCCGATGTCAAACTCTTATCCTCACTCTCAGTTTTTAAAGTATTTCTTCGTTTGTCAACAAATCATCTAGTGGTCTCGACTACCGCTTTTTCATCTCTCCATCTCTTTCATAATTTCACCGATGTCGTAATTCAATGACGACCATCGTCTTTGCATTCATACTAAGAGCTTCAACATGCTCCATTTGATATAACAAATTCATGAACCATAAACTTAATTCTCTAGTATATAACAAAACATATCAACATTTAACATTGAACTAGCTTACTCATTAACATGAAGCTTGATAACATCATTATTATCACATGGGACATAACGTATGATAAACTTGAATACAAAATTTAAACAAAACTTAAGACAAAGCATAATAGTAGCATGATGTATGAATCTGTCTAAACTGTTACATCAGAAAGAACATCACTTTTAGCCTATCTACAGTCAGAATTGGTCTCTGATCCCTTCACGAAAGTTGTAGATATGGGTGTTTTCCTTCTACTGACCAATTTTCATAAACTCACTTGACATATGTAATTTATGGGGGATTTTCTCCTGACAGGTATAATTTCAGCATTCTGAACCCAAAACTGAGTTCAGTTCAAGTCCATTTTTCTACAAGTTACAGGCAGAATTAAAATCTGATAAAATTATGGGTTGAAGATATTCAGGTCAGCTTTCTAATGGCATCAAGATCATAATATTTTATAAAGTGTGCATGGAGTTCTACTCGTTTTACTGAAAGGTGTCAAAACTGTCTAAAAACAGACCAGTTTTAGAAACTGAATTTTTACTCTATTTTTCAGTTCGAATTTGCAAAACTTGTAAACGTGAAAGTTATTAAGGACTACAATATGAGCAACATATATTTTTTTCGTGCATTTCTATTTAGCCAATTAAATGCAGCAAGCTACCAAACTTTCAGCCAGTTCTGTATAAATTTCAGAATGTTGTTCATCTAGCTAATTCCACATAACATATTAACATAAATGGAATTCCTAGTCCTAAAATAAATCCTACTATAATTGAAAGGAATTTCTACCTTAGATGTCCTTCCTCAAAAATCCTTAAGCTTTGGCCCCTCTTCTCCTAGGCTTCCTTCAATCCATTAGCTTCTTTTCCTTCAAGCTCCAAACACCAAGAGCAAGATGTGGTTGGTTTGGCCATGGTTGGAGAGGAGGAGGATGAAAAAAGTTTTCAGTTTTCTTCTCATTTTTCCTTTTTCTTTCTTTTCTCTCTCTTTTTTTCTCCTTTAAATTTCATCTAAAGCCTAATCATCATGATAAGAATTAGGGTGGTGCCAAGTGGGGGGTTAGGTGGCATGTTTAGGTAGCAAATGACTAAGAGGGAGACACCTAAGGGCTAAGGTGGCATGCTCACAAAATTAGGGTTTTCTAATTTTTGATAAAAAGGAAATACACTCTTTAACACCTAACCCACATACATATACTATGTATTTCACTTCAAAACTTCATTCTTTTTAATACCAATGATGTTTAAAATTATTTGAAAATAATTTTGGCTTTATAAAAATTAAAGAAAATTATTGAAAATAACCACAATATTAATACACATGAATACGTCCAATAATACGTATATCATACTCATATTTATGAACACTGGATATTACAATGTGTCACCAAATCATATTCTATATGTCAATGTAACAAAGTACCATATCAGAATGTCATATACATGTATCTCATTTTCTATAATATTTATGCATGTATCTCATTTTCTATAATATTTATGCATATATTTATGACTGTATCATATCTAATGTGTCCCTCATATGTTATTACTTATGTTCAATAATCTTCGTAATTTCATAAATTTTTATGCAAGTTATAAATATGATTAATTTTAACTTTATTAAATTTAACATGACTTCACATATATAGAGAACATTTTCCATAACAATTAGAAACATGTAAATCAAATTCAACAATTTATACAAGGATTATAAACAAATGAGATATTTCATTAATTAAAAAGTCACTAGTTACATTAAAAGCAAATACATCAACACCATACATCATCTCTTAAGAACAAGAAACATAAAATATATCCACTCAGAAACTACTCTTACCATGGATAAAGAGGCCAGTCGTCATCTTCCAGATGGCTTCATGTCCACTTCAAAGTTTTTCTAATGTGCTTCTCAGTTCTAGATTATTACAGATTTTTGCTTGGTTGTTTTTTTATTTCATCTTGGTTGAGTAGAATTACGTCTTGATAATGATGCAACTGACCCATCTGGTGTAAAATGATAAAGTTTGACACCATCAACCTACTGACATTGCTTTTCAGGGATTGAAAGTGATCAAATGGAATGGAAAGTGTAAGAGGAATAGCTGATTAACCAAGTTCAGGTGCATGTTCACCTTCAGGTTCAAGGTGGACATGGGATAGATCTGATAAAAGATGCATCTTAGCAAGTACTGATTTGTTAAAAAGGTATAACATTTGTTAGGATTTCAATCTCTGTATCTAGATTGACTTTGAAAATTGAGAAGATCCTAGTCAGAATGCAGTCGTATAGAAAAGAAGTATAAACTGGTCTAGAAAGTTTGTCATAAATAATCTGAGCACGGTTTAAACCCATTTAGCCAAGAAGTGCATATATGCATTTAGCCAGGTCAACTGAGATATAAGTAAAGCTTCTTGACTTTGGCAAGATTTGGTAGGATAAAATTCTACATATAATCCTTCGTTTTACAATGAAGTCCATAACATGGCCTTAATCCTGGGACTTTTATAACCCAACCCCATGCCCTTAGTATCGGCCCAAGCTTCTGTGGCGCAATTTCTACATGGAACATACCAAAATCAGGAGTCAAATTTTTTGAAGGTTACTTATCTATTAATAGATTCTTATGAATGAGGGCACATGTGCAACCCAAGGGCACATGGAATAATGTATACCATGAATAAAAACAATGGTTTTGGTTGATAGGTAAATACATAGCTGAGATGTGGGGTTGGATGATTTTATATAGATAAATATTCAATGCACCATGCAAACTTGAAAGACATATAATATTGGGAATATATTGGAATAAAAAAACCACACATTTTGAACATTTCTTGACCATATGTTATTATTTATCAATGAGAGCATTGCTCCTGTGAAGGGCACATGCAATGAAAATAGCTATAACTTATAAGTTAATATGTTTGAAGATTTCTTTCCTATATGTGGTTATTTACCATCAGCAACACATGCGACACTCAAGGGAAAATGCAATGAATAAAGGAGATTTATAACATTAGATAGAAATACGAAAACGTTTGATATTCAATAATTTGTCTTAGATATAGATCTAGGCTCATTGCTTCTTTATCTTTCAAAGCTTAAGCTCGCTTTTATTGGGGTGTGTCATACATTTATTAAGTTTAAGCAAACTGCTATTGCTCTATTTTTTAATAATGCAGCTGATGGTATTTAACATGACAAACAAATAAACCATATTCCATTGTGCGATATTTGAGGGTAGAAAAGAGTGAATTATATTAAAAACTTGTCCAGTAAGTGTGCAAAATCAAAATTATTTAATAAGTGGAAAATTTTTAGGAAGTGATTAACCTTGTGTCCATGGTATACCCAAAAATCTGTCTGGCATGGACATGGCTTCATTGTTAAGTGATATTCTATATAGCACCACCCATATATATGCATCTTAGCAAGTACTGATTTGTTAAAAGGGTATAACATTTGTTAGGATTTCAATCTCTGTATCTAGATTAACTTTGAAAATTGAGAAAATCCTAGTTAGAATGCAGTCGTATAGAAAAGAAGTATAAACTGGTCTAGAAAGTTTGTCATAAATAATCTGAGCACAGTTTAAACCAATTTAGCCAAGAAGTGCATATTTGCATTTTTACTTTTTTAGATTGTAATGTTATTTCTACATTCTTTACTAAGCAACAAACATGATCCTGATAAAGATAAACTCCGATTAGCTCCATATTGTCTCAGGATAAAGATAAACATTCTTTAAAAATAAACATGTTTCAAAGTGTGCTTACTCTCTAAATAAGCTCCACTTGTTTATAAATTTTAATTTAAATTCTTACCAGATCAGTACGGAGCCGATTGTATTTCTCTTGCATCTCTGGAGGCATGCAAGCGAGCAATAACTGGTAATGTTTTTCATTCTGCTCCATCCTCTCCTTCATCTTGGTCAACGTGACAGTGGAATCATGCATGCCCGCTGGTGGATCAGTGGGCTCTGGGCGTCAGATACTCTCAGTGCCTGATGAGGATGAACTGGTCGACTGTCCATAGTGTCTGCTCTCTGAACCTCTAAGCCGATACAGGTTCTTCCGCGTCCCTCCGAGCACCCCTGCAATGAGGCCGTCCTCCTCTTCCCTGGTAAGTGGTCCAGAGCAACTGGAGCCTGCCTCAGAGTGTGGCCTGAGGTCTGCTGCATCCTGCTTCAGAAGAGCCTAAAAGAAATACAACCAACGTTAAAACTATACTTAATATGAACAATATTTTTAAACATAAGTTATTACTGACTAGCAGCTTCTTATTCTTCTCCAGCTTGTTCGTATCAGCATACTTGGGGTGGGCCTACATAAGGGTGCGCTCCGCCAACGCCACCAAACCCGGCTTGCCCTAAAAACAAATACATAAACAATTAGACATGTAATTTAAAAACACATATCCCATTAAAACATAATATATGCTCAAATTTAATATTGAACATATAACCTGTTGCGCCAATTCGTGGGCATGTCTGGTGTAGCTCTTGGAGCCAGCATGATGCTCATACTCTCGTGGCTTTTCACGGGTTGCCTTGGCGATATCCGCAATCCTCTTTTTAAAAAAGCATATCAGCCAATTGGACATTAAAACATATTAAAATGGACCAAAATTGAACCATACCTTCCCATCAGGCGACTCCCAATAGAAACAGGATCCAAAGAACTAGATGGGATCTGCTCGGGTGTCCATATGCCACCAGCGCTCCCAGTCTTCTGTGTAAACCGACCATATCTTCTGCTTCAGGTCCTTACGCCACTGGTACAACACAGCCTTTATCTTATCAAAACAGAATATCCATGCGTTTGGGTTTCCATCCAGCACGTAATGCCTCTGTGAAAAAATACACATACAAATTAAAAACATAATTTAAGTAATAAAGTAAAATTTAACATACTTACATTAATGTAGCGCCAACATACGACCAAATTTTCAAATCTTTGTTTGGACCAACCAAGTCAAATGTTGAAGAAATCGCCCCTTCTGGCCAAGGTAGCCAAAAAACTAGTAAAGGTGCCACCCCAGTTTCCAATGGGGGCACCGTAGCTCCACTGGATGACAACTCGCTGCCCTTCTAGTGGAATTAGGTTTGAGGGCATGTTGTATCCTCATCCAACCTTAGGTGGCTTCTCCCCGCCTGCAAAAAAAGATATTATCTTACATTATAAATAAAATGCAATATTACACTTTCTTCTTATTTAACATAATTGAAATACGTTTTCATACCCTTTCGCTGGAAGCATTCTTCTCTGGCTGCAATCATCCTAGCATTTGATATGGTTGCCAACAAATCTAAAACCTCCTGGTGTGCATCCATCTTGGCCTTCTTAGACCGTGCCAACCTATTAGCCTCTGCAGCAGGTGGTAAAGGTGTGTCATCTACACTGGCGTCATACGGTATGAACTGTACCATCTCGACAGGGATTTGTGTGGCATGACCGGCGGCATGGGAGGAGGCAATGGCCTGAGTACCTACCGGTATATCCTCTAAGCCACCTGCATCCATATGACATAATTAAAAAGTAATTAGATACACATGAAAGATAAATGCAAAAAATAGGAAAATTAGTCATCCAACGAAGTAATAAGTGTAAATTAAGCTGCAGACATGATATAATACCCATATATGCATACCTGACCCTGTGGGCTGAGAGGAGTGGGCAGCGACCTGGGCCGCTAGCGACTGCAGGCCTGAAATGCATGAATTTAGCAATTAGTCATCCCACGTAGTAATAAATGTAAATTAAGCTGCAAACATGATATAATATGCATATATGCATACCTGACCCTGTGGGCTGAGATGAGTGGGCAGCGGCTTGGCCCGCTAGCAACTGCTGGCCTGAAATACATGAATTTAGCAATTAGTCATCCCACGTAGTAATAAGTGTAAATTAAGCTGCAGACATGATATAATGCCTATATATGCATACCTGACCCTGTGGGCTGAGACGAGAGGTCTGACCCTCCAGATTTAAGAGCATCCCTCAATCTCTTCATCTGCAAATAAATGAGTAAAAGGTGAGTAATTTGCAAATAACCCAGTAAAAGGTGAGTTAAACTAGAGTTCCATATATGGCAACGAAAGAGTAAAAAAACTAGGCGGTGCAATCCAATAGTTTGCAAATACTTTCAATATCATCTTCTTAACCTGGACTTTGAAAAAAAACTAATAGAAAAGAGTGAGTAGTCGCATGCATCATATAGTAATAGCTAGATGAAAGGGGAACATGATTAGCATCAGAACTTCAAAACATATAATTCAAAACACATCGGCAATTTAGGATCAAATTTGGAGTGAGCAAAACAAGCCCATCTTTGTTGGCATCAGTTATTCATGCAATTAATCGTTGTTTTGGTCATTATTAGCATTGTAAATTGTCATATACTACAAATAATCTAAGAGGTCAGAACAAGATAGCACATAAGATTATGACCTAATAATTAATAATTCATATGGAATTCAAAGGGATACACAATTGTCACAGTCACATCAGGACTAGAATCACTAGGGTATGTGAGCAAATCAATTTCTACACTAAGTCCACATTAGCATGAAATAAACATGTCTCTGAAGATACAACTGAACCATGAAAACAAAACAAAATACTTCTTCGAGTACCAAACATGTTGGCCTTGACTTCAAATCATAATATCTGTCAAATTGGACTGCTCACATATCTTGCAACAGTTTAATTGTGCAGTTACAAAAACAGCATACTAACTCAAAACTGGGTTACAAATTCTCAACATTACACAGGTAAGTGTCTAACCACATAAACTCAAACATCAAATTACAAGGACAGAGACCCAAACACCGTCTCCCAGTTAGAAATACTGGAGGAAGAAGCTACAACAAATATAACACATAAATGATCTGACAAGCTACCAAATGCACGGTATTGATAGTCAATGATGACGATGACCACAATACTCTGAAATACAACGGTTAAGAATCAAATCCCTTCCCACGCAACTACATGATCATCAAATACTTTTCATGAAAAAAGAATGCTTGTGAGATTGAGACACTAAAATGATTAAATAAAAGCATTTTCAAGAACAACATTGAAAATCAATCAATATTAATTTAAAAGAAAAAATAGGGACACTTGAACTAAATCAATAAATATAGCAGCATCACTCAACCCATCCCACTGTGAATAAAAATTTAGTGGAAAATGTTAGCATTGCTTCAGTTTTTTGGCATTAAACAATGATTTGCACCTATTCCAGCTAACCAAAAAAAATCAATGTTGGCTGAGGATGATCTAACCGACTTTCATGCCAAAAAGAAATCTACAGACCACAACATGTGAGTTATGCTACTTGTAGTGCCCCCTAATGATAATATTCAACAGAAAGAATAAGAAAACACAACAAATAGCAAAGATTAGTAGACATGGATTTTTGGCAGTAAATCCATTCATGCACTTTGATGAAATGGCACAATATTAATTGAGGCTCTCACCTACCACAGAAAGCTACAGCAAATCCAACCACCTGCACTATTTAAGGCAAGTATAGTGCAGCTTATGGGAATAGATAATGATTTAACAAAAGAAAACCGATGGGAAAAAATGAGAAGAGAATGAGCTCATACTCATTTAGTGAAAATGCACCTGAATCTAGTAATGACTATATCTTGAGCTAACAGGCTAGTGCCTAACAAACTGAAACAAAACAATGTAAAATGTTCACATAGAACGAGTGTCGAAATAATTTGCTCAGGTTATAAACAGACCAGATGCATCTAGGAGTAGTTAAGAATTTGAGGCTAACTTAAACAGTCATAATAATTTGATCAAGCTATAAACAGACTAACCGATGCATAAGCTTAACAGATTTATAGGCTTGACAGTCATAATAACCACCATGACCACAATCAATACATAGGCTTGACAGACACGAACATGAAATGGGAAAAAACAAACCAAACATAATAACATGCACTCTTGATGAGAAAAAAAGGTAAGTAGAAAAGCTAAGTGCCAGAAAAAAAGGTATAATTGCAACAACATCTAGGATAATTAATAAGATTTTCAAATGCAAGGATAAGTTGACTTGCATTCCTACAGTAATCAGGGAAAAAAGAACCATTTACACACAGCTTAAAAAGGCAAGGGCATACTTTTGCAAAGGTAAAACTTGACAAGCAGTAGGATCTTCTCCAAAATGAAGACATAATGAGCACGAATTTGTAAAAACAGATTTACCAGAGTATGAAACCATTTGCATCGTAAGATAATTTTAATCTGATTAAGAGTTAGTTTGAATTTATCACTTGACTAAATGGTATTCAGCCACTTGACTTGTAAAGTAAACCATTAAAATCTTGTTCTGACCCAAATAATCCAACAGAGCTTTTTCAGTTTAAGGCAAGCATTTCTTCACTCCTAAATAGAGCCTTTCCAACCCTAAAAAATAATTAGAAGACTCAATAGGCTACATGACAAATAGTCAAGTTCCAAAGAGCACTACTAAGATGGAACATGATATTTATTGATACGTGATGATCGAGTCTGAAAAAAATTTGAAGAACCTAAGGTCTTCTACTATGGCGATGTCAAGATTTTGATGTTAAAGCCATTTGTGATCGAGTCCGAACACCAGTTGAAAGATCTTCTACTCTGCTTCTTAAATTACTACTTGGGTTTTCTTCTGTTATGATTACTTCGTCTTCATCTTCAATGACATTTGCCTGGATGTCCAAGTTGGGGATATCAATACGCAACGGTATAATATCCTCAGTCGTTTCATTATTCTGCTCGGTAGAAAACTCAGCCACAACTTCATCAGCTAAGATTACAACGTCGTCGGCTTCTTCATTATCATCCTCATGAACATCTTCGTATGCATATCCTCTTGGTGGATTTCTAAGAACAACCCAAACATCGTCTACCATTATGTTTTTTACATAAAAACATTGTTTAGCATGGGGAGCAAGCATGTACTTGTCATTCTTGTAGATTTCCTTGTTTAGATTTACGACCGTGTAGCCAAACGGGTCCTTATGTTTACCCTGCTCACACCAACGAACCTTAAACAAAACATGGCTAACATCCTTCTGATAACCATAAAAAATCTCAACAACGTCTTCAACTTGTCCATAGTAGAAGATCTGGCCTTCTTTGGGGTTTTGATCTTTGCTACTTGCATACGATAATTATGAGAAAGATGAGAAGATTCCACTATTCTGCGTGCATCATTCCTTCTCAACGTCAATGGTATTAAATCTAAAACCATTGACACAATACCCTCCATAACGATGTACTGTGCCATGAGGACCTCTGGCATAGCTTTGAATGTCATCACATATTTTTGCACCTCCATCAATTTGCCGTTGAACCTTCATGAAAAGAATCAAAGATGTTACTATATTACTAAGCTAGATAATAATTTTCCTATAATTATATAGTTAACATGTCTAATCTGTGCCAATACCTGAATTTTCAACCATCCTGGAAATTCTTTGGAATGTGTGTCCCCAACTTTTTTGCTAAAAGTTTTGGCATTCATATTTTTCATGACCTCTATCTGGTGACGGCTACGATACAAATAAAGAAAGCTAATATAACATAGGATTTAAAACATCGAAGGATTTAAAAAGGCACAACACTCATCTTTATTACCTGCGATATAAGTCAAATACCGTTAGATTGTTTAAAACATATGCATGTGCTTGGCCAAGATCCATCATATTAAATCGTGTGTCCTCTCCTCGGTCATTATAGAAGACACCATCCATCACTTTTGGCTGTCGATTGAGCTTAGTTTCAACATCCCGCAAATACCGAGAAATGAATGTCAGGGTCTCGTGTGATGAATAATTTTCTGCTATAGAACCTTCAGGTTTTGCACGATTGTGCACTAGTTGTTTCATGAACCCCAAGAACCTGTGGGTTAAAAAGCATAAAAATAATTATATATATGTATATGTATGTACTGATTGTCTTCATCAAAGAGCATTAAATGGAATAAGCATGTACCTCTCAACGGGATACATCCACCGATATTGTATTGGTCCTGCAATGCGTGCCTCTTGTGCCAGGTGCACAGTGAGATGGACCATGATCGTGAAGAAGGAGGGCACGAAATTTTTTTCCATATTGCATAGTGTAAGGATGACATGTCTCTTTAACTCCCCAAACTCAGCGACATCTATCACCTTAGATCACACATGCTTGAAGAAACCACAAAATTGTATCAAAACTGAAGCCAGCCTCTTATCGACATGACGAACTGCAACCGGAAGCATCTGATGCAACAAGAGATGGTAATCATGGGTTTTCAGACCGAAAATCTTCCTTTCATCTACATGCACACATCTAGATATATTTGAAGCTTATCCATCTGGTGTTTTCACGGACTTCAGAAACACACGGAGGTTATGGATCTCATCTGTAGAAAGTGTAGCACACGATGGTGGCAGTTCGTACTTTTTATTTTCCTTCTGAATGGCATGCAATTCAGGACGTATCTCCAATTGATTTAAATCAAGCCTCGCCTTTAATCCATCTTTCGACTTGGTCGAGTCTTGCAAAATGGTGTACAAGAGATTTTCACAAATATTCTTTTCTACATGCATGACGTCCAGGTTGTGACGTATTTTCAAACTCATCCAATATGGCAACTGAAAGAAAATACTGAATTTTGTCCATCCAACTGGGAGTATTGTCCTCTCTGTTGTGTCTCCTTCTGGTCGAGGCTTTCGTTGCTTTCTTGTTCTTGATTTCTCCTTTCTCTTTCCCTTTCCCTTTGCATTCTTCCTTCTCACTCCAAGAGGATTCTCTTTACTATATCTTTTCTTGCCAAACTTTACTCTAGGTAAAGGATGAAGCACCTCGAATATGTCCTCTCCACTTAGCTGTTTTGGTGCTCCTCTCGATTCGGTTTCACCATCAAATAATCTTCCATGTCTTCTATATTTATGATCTGCAGTCAACCATCTTCTGTGCTGTCAAAAGCATTGCTTATGGCTAAATTTCAAGTATTTCCCCTCATAACCTGTCATGCAAACTCGACATGCAAATTTACCTTTTGTCGACCAACCAGATAAGTTACCATATGCGGGAAAGTCATTAATTGTCCATAAAACAATAGCCCGCATGCGAAAGTTTTGCTTTGTAAAGGCGTCGAATGTGTTCACACCCTCTTCCCATAAAAGCTTTAGATCATCAACTAATGGTTGCCTGAAAACATCGATATCATTACCCGGTGAATATTTTCCAGGGATCAAGAGTGACCATATCATGTATGGCTGCTTCATACACATATGAGGAGGAAGGTTATACGGGGTCACCAACACTGGCCATGTCGAATCGCATTTTTCCAGCCAATTCAGCAGAAATGAATAACCTTTGCAGCCTAGGAATAATTGGAAAATAACAGAGAACCTTTGCAGCAATCTTCTTCTTCTTCTGGACTGCATGACCTTCCTTATTTGAACATGTTCTTTGTTGCACTTTCCACCGTGGTACATGATAGGTTGGGCATTCATTTAAATCCTTATTCTCTTAATAATAAAGGATGCAATCATTTGGGCATGCATCAATTTTCTTGTAATCAAGCCCTAACGTATCAATGATTTTGCTAGCGTCATAATAAGTCACTGGAACGTTATTCTCATCTCCAGGAATTACCTTTCTCAACAGATCCAACAACATCTCAAAATGTGTAACAGCCATTCCGCTAAAAGTTTGAATATGAAGAAGCCTGATTAAGAATGATAGCCTCGTATACTCGCATCCTTCGTATAAATCTGACTCGTTGTCGTTCACTAATTTAATCAAACGATCGACGTCACTTGAGGTCTGTGTCGCAAACGACGGAGCAAGAATGTCTTCCAGCATAGCACCTGTGTCATCAGCACGTTAACCTGCATGCATGACCAGTGGCTCCGCTTGAAGCATCTCCTCAGTTACCACACCTTCACCGTGGTTACTCCAAAACTTGTAGTGAGGATCGAATCCGTTCGCAGACAAGTGAAAACGAACAATAACCTTGTGATATTTAAAATTGTTCTTACATTTCTTGCACGGACAATAAATATCACAAGTTGACATTCGTAATGGATTACTGTCGTAGAACGCTAAAAAAGCGTCTATCCCATCTTGATATCGCTGGTCTTTATGCATATCATTATTTGATACCTCCATAAATGACTTGTCAGGAACGACTGCATCTACAATAAATTTCAAAATGAGATATAAATTTATTTGATATCACACATGTACCCTACCGTGTTTGTGTTGGATCCAATTATGGATATCACAAAATGAGATATACGAAGAGTATTCTAGCATCCAATTATCCAGAACTTTTCAGTTTTCCACAGTTCACCACATTTGACATATGATGTAATATTATCACCCTTATCCCAACTATTTGGCATGCTTAACAAATGCTAATGAATTGCATATTCTTACATTCAAAATATACTGATATGATAAATTATTTACATAATAAATTTTTAAATGTTAAAAGAAGCTCTACGCCAACAGGTGATACAATCTAGATTTAAATGGGTGTTTTGGTCTTTTGATACATGGATTCCACCACAATTTAGCAGACATCTTAAATCACTTGAAAAAATTCGCTTAGGTACCAGACACTTTATCTTAAAGATTCAAAGATAGTTTAATAGAAAAATACAAATCTATAGTATACATTATGGATGTTTGACACTTGGAATTTGGGTATCCAGCCCATTCAAGCACCTATGCGGTATAAATGTAAGCAGGAGAAAATGAATTATTATGAATAAACATTACAAAGCCGATGCTATTATAAATATAACATTTCTTGAATCAAAGGAAACCATTTTTGTCATCATGCAGCATATAAATTGTTGGCAATTATACTATTTGAGGAGTAGTTAGAATGAAAAGAGAAGCAAATCAACTATAATAATAATAAAGGAATTCGTAAAGCGAACTCACTGTTATGTCATGATTCAGAATTATAATCTCTATTTTTTTGGTCTCTGACAAAGTAAATTCACATTAACAGGTAGCAAAATGGCTACAAACTGATTGCCTTTTACCTCGACTTATCCTCAATCTTAACAATCAGCGAACTTTTGGGTAAAATCATCATTGCCTCTCAATTATGTTTAGTTCAAAAGGCTGGTACTTTTCAGAACGTAAATAAAAAACATAAGAGTGGTTAAATTGCAAAAGGAACTACATAAAAATTGACAGGAATTAAAGTGAGCAAGAAGCAAAAGGGCCAGGTAATAATAAATCTAGAGTTAAAATGCCTGTATTTTTAAGAATCAAAAACCCCCAAAATAGCATGGCTAAATCACAAATCCCTCAAAATCTTTATTTAAAGAAAGCTGATATAGATAGAGTGAGACGATCAAAGACTTCAATATGTGCAGTGTCAAGTAAGGCATTGTTAGAGACGATCAAAGACTTTAATAAGTGCAGTGTCAAGTAAGGCATTGTTATCATTCTTTCTTTTTGGAGCTATTTGATTCTTTCTTTTTGGATCTATTTGAAAATGTTAGAGGAAAAGAAGAGAGCAATTAGGAAAAGAGGGCTAAGAAACAAGAAAAGTCCAAGTTTATCACAATTTAATACTATTAACAATCGAAGAATTGAAGGTTTCAGGAAATCATCAAATAAAGCGTGTCTTAAATATATCAAATAAAGCATTGTGATACTTGATAAAATTTGATGCATGTAAATCATATAGCTGAGAATCACATTCCAGGGCCAGAAGTGCATACTCAATTCCGCATGCTATACGCACCCAAAGCATAACCAGTTCATTGGGGTAAACACATGCTAACGCTAGTATTAAATTTAACTCATTCTAAAAATGAATACCCAATAAATATAGAGCCTTTCAGAATTTGGTCCATTCTGAGAACCCTTCCATACGTGCTGCTTGCAAGTTGCAATGATGTTAACATCAGAGAACAAACAAGAGGGGAAAAAATTAACAAGTGCAATTACAGTGACTATTGGATAGAATGAACACTACACCGTCCATAAAATAAAATGGAACTCCGTGTCAGAGGCCGTAAATAAGATTGGAATGTGTATCATCTAGTTTTCATGCACTCATAATGAAAAAAAATAATCTATCTATATATTGTTTAAAAAATATTACTGTCATCATTGTCGTCGTCCATGCTTTTCACCATCAGAATGATGTCAGTTTTTTGAGCACCACTGTTTCTAAGAAATCTCTGAATGGAGCAAATTTTAGATACATCTATCATGTGAGGAATTTCCCCAGATATCAAACAAAATGCCTCTAGTTCTAAAACAGTTCACGCCAACATATAAGACAATTTCATATGTTGATGTTGGGCATTCTCGACAAATTTTAGATACGTCTACATGACCCATGTCTACATTACCCATCATATATACATTCAAAAAGTGCATAACATGATAATAATACATGGAACACATTCAGAGTTCCTATCTCGAGCATTTGTGTATGTTTGTTTTACCATAAATAGAAAAGGAATGGAACAAAAAGCTAGCAGAGGTGCACACAATGTTACAGTATGCAGGCATGAAACTCAATCCAAACCGGGTCTGAATGCCATGATCGCCTAATCCCAAGCACTTCTTTTCAATTTGATATTAATTTTTGCAAAAAGAAAATATTTCCAACAATTTATAATAACCATGAAAAAGAATAATTAACTGTATATATACCAAATTTATGTTGATAGAAATAAGGAAATCTCTAAATTAGTGAAGACCCAAAGGGGAAGTGACTTAACATTCAGATATTTTAATTTTATCTACACCCATAAAAAGAAAATGAACAAGAGGGCAATAAAAATTGGGTAGACAAACCCTAACACAGATGATCGATCAATTATACGCAGGGGAAAAAAGAATCAGAAATGATCAATGAAGAGAAAATTGATAAAATTGAGTTCAAATCATCAATATGTGACTGCAAATTAATATCTCGTTGAAATCGAAGAAAGCAAGCAAATAGATAACTAAAGGATACACATTGAAAATAAAACATCAATGACAATATAACAATATATTTCATCAGATATCATCAAAGAAACATAACAAAAATGAAGCATTAAACACACCGTCGGAGAACAATCGTAGTAGAACCCTAATTTTTTCGATCACTTCGCCGAAGAACCGATCCGATCCGATCGTCGGATAGTCCCGCGTCGCTCGTCGTGCGTCGCTCGTCCCCTAAGAATTGATCGTCGAGCATCTGCGTCATCGGAGAAGAGATTGATCAGACAGTTGGCGGCAGGTTTCGTCGAGAGAGAGAGAAAGAGAAGAGAGAGAGAGAGAGAGAAGAGAGAGAGAGAGAGAGAGAGAGAGAGAGAAGAGAGAGAGAGAGAGAGAGAGAGAGAGAGAGAGAGACTTTAATTCACCCTATTTCATATGAGAGGCTGAGGGGTTCGTTATAAAAATTGGGCCCATTTCTCTTTATTTTTTCGATCCCCGCCAATATTTGGCGCCTTGAATTTTTCGTCAGCCCGCCTGGCGCTTGATATTTTGTTATGTCTGACCCAAACAAATATTTGCTATGGACTATCCCTCTCCGTTTCGAGTTATGTGTCACGGAAATTTTCGTGGCAATTAAATTTCTATGACGAAAAGTGGACATGATGACAAATCCATGGCCAAAATATATTTGCCACTAAAAATCCGTGGCTTTTATTGTAATAGCCAGGGAATATTAGCCACGAACATGTCTATGGCTAATGAAGAAGTAGTAGCCACAGAATCATTTCGTGGCTAATGTTCAATGGCTGATGCTCTGTTTTCTAGTAGTGGCAGTGGACCTGCCTCGTGTGTTGTTTTCGTATTTCCTTCGTGACACCCGCCTCTTCGGGGATATCTAATATGGATTCGCACTTATCGGGTATACCGGGGAGCGGGGCGTTACATTTGGTGGCCCATGCAGGTCATCACACTGCGGCTGTGTAAGGGTAGTGTGTGTAGGGTCCCAGTGGTAGTTTACTCTTAAGGTGGGTAGACGTCTAGACTTAAGGTAGAGTCCTAAGTTAGGAAGTCCGAGGTCAGACTTTATTTTTAAGGTGGGTAGAATGTAATGGCCCTGGTGCCATATACGGTAATGTATGTATCTTGTTGATATGTAGTGCGTACTTACTTGAGTGCCTCCGTAGGATGTGTATAGCAATGTGTGTGTGTGTATAGTAATTTCGTGGTATGCGTAGTAATTCCCTGTGTGAATGGTTATAGGGTTGCATTGGATGTTATTATTGGTTAATAATATACTTAGTGATGGCATTTCAAGGAGATTTATTTTACTGAGATTATTATTGGTATTATTATTATTGATTGTGGCTTTAGTTAATTTTAGTGGCTAGAGTTGGTTGGGCTTACCGTTTAATTGTGTTGGGCTTGATAGTTGGGCTTGGATTATTATGAGGAGAGGAGAGATATTTTTAGGGGTAATGGCAAACTTGTAATAATAGAGGGATTCCTATTATTTAATTTCTATTTCTCCAAACTTCTCATAACTTCTTCATTCTTATTTTATTTATTTTTCCTTACACATTTCTTTCTCCCCAAGCCAAGGGAAATCCCCAGGGCACTTATTTGCCATTTCGTTGGCATGAGAAAATCCCCCCATTTGCAAAAAAAACGTTGGCAGCTGAAACAAAAAAAGAAAAAAAATGGGACAGGCCGAATTCACATGGGAGAAAAAAAAAGAAAGAAGGAGGAAGGAAATAGAGAAAGGAAGCGAAGGCCGAAACCTCCCCTGTTGCTGACTCCCCTTCTTCCTCCATGCTGCCGAAATCAACCCTCCCCCTTTACTCCATGTTGCCGATTTCATCCCCGAGGCCAGATGGCCTCTTGCTGCTATCGAATTTTCCCCTTACAAAAGAGAAAAAGAATGAAAGAAATGGAAGAGAGGAAGAGGATATTGGAAGAGGGCTTTGATTAGGGTTTGGATTTGAAGAGGGGAATTGGGATTTTGGAGATGGAGGATGGGTTCATGGTGAATTTCATGGAGCTAGAGGGGGGTTTCATCAAACTGGAAGAGGATTAGGGCTTGGAGCTTGTAGATGGTGGATTCCTCTTGGAATTTGGTGGAGATCTCCGTGATTTGATGTAGGATTCCAATCCTACTCATATGTTTCATTCACTTTCATCAAGTTGCATTTTTAGGGTTGTGGCAAATTTTTGATATGGTGCATTCTAATTTTGTAACGCCCTGCTCCCCAGGATACCCAATAAGTACAAATCCGTATCTGGTATTCCTGAAGAGGCGGGTGCTACGAAGAAAAATACGAAATTTCAACACAAGCATGTCCACTGCGCACTGCTGGGATAGTACCTGTAATGTTCCCAAGCACATCCAAACAACCATTGACATAACACAGATAGTAACACAGAGGAAAGCTGCACAACAACTAAACTCAAAGAAAGGTCTGATTTATATACATCATCCATCTGTACATACATCCATCATGAACAACTCGCCACTACCCAAACAAAACCCTAAAAGTAAAACACTCTCTCCTCTCATCTCTCCACCCCAACCTAAGTCATCCACATAACTCCACTGCTGCACCTCATAGCCACCAACCAACTCCAACACCTGAACCTGAAAAGTCAACGGTGGGGCACGTCAAAGCGTGACCTAGTAGGAATACCATACCCAAACTAGCCCTTATATGAAGCGTGGAAAAAGTGCACGTGAGCAGGCAGAGTGTATGACATGGCATAAACATCTACTGCAGTAAATGAAGTAACAACTATAGTTATGGGCATGTGGGAGCGTGCAAGTGCAACCGTCAAGGTGTACAGACTAGCATAAAGTACAAGTGGTAACAAGGACACGTACATCGTTTACAATGAGCAATTAAGTGATAATAGTAAACCAAGTAAACCGGTAACATGGAACCCGTCTCACTTTCACTTACTTAAGCTTCACAAATGAAAGCAAACCACCTCACTTTCCAATATGCACCCATCTCAAGCAATTCACGCATTCATGGCAACAATCATACATACAAGGCAACATTCACATCTATAACCACAAGTCACACATAATGCTCAATGATGCCATGATGCATATGAAACACAAGCAATTGCTATGAGATGCAATGCAATGCAATGTGATCCCATGAATGAGCCGGCGTGCAAGTGCACGTGATTCTTCCCCGTTATCAACGTGGAAACACCTAATGGTATCAAGAGGTTGCCCACGGCGACTTCACCCGCCTCCTACCGTGGCAACTTTGTCCATGCCCGTGCACTCCACCCTCGTGTCCTAACAACTTCATATCCAACCTTGCTTTCTTTCCCCCACATCAACGCCTCTTGAAGGCCAACATTGTTACCAACAATTAAATCACCAAGATATTGAATATAAATGAAAATTAACAACTTTATGAACATGAGGTGGCAAAATAAACAACTGATGAATCATGTAACAATCATATAATGATGCCGCAAAACATGGACATCCATAATTGAACACAAACAACACTTTCATGCCACACAGTTCCTGGAAATAACAGGACAGTTCCAAACAGAGGCATAATGCTCCAAATATTTGTATCAAACATGCCCATACAATACAAATGAAAGTTGTATATATATGTGTTGTGGAGTCACAGTTAAAATTTCAAGAGGAAATTCCCAATGTGTAATTTATGGTGAATGATTTGGTGAGAACTGTCAAATCTGTTTTCTGACAGATTCTAAGGGCTGTAAAGATTGCTATTTTCGGACATGTTACAGTTAGAATATCAAAAATGCGCACTCAGGAAAAGTTATAGAAAAAGTTGTTAGCTTTCCAACGAGACTAAGATCATCAATTTCTATGGAGTGTGCAAGGACTGATCTATGTTTTACCAAGCTGTGTCCAGACTAGATGAAATTCCGAAAAGTTATACAGTTAGAATTTTTAACCCTATTTCCAGTTTAAATTGGTAAAAGTTTACAACATAAAAGTTATAGATAACAGTCCAATCTCTAAGCCATAAAAATTTCAGAGCAAACTCTATTCTAGATGGGAAGGAATAAGCAGAACAATCAGCATGTAAATCTGTCCAGATTTGCTCACCGCACATAACCACCCAAATCAGGATTGCTCACCGCGCAGAACCATACAAATCTCAGGATTGCTCACCGCGCACAACCATACAAACTCAGGATTGCTCACCGCACACAACCGTACAAATCTCAGGATTGCTCACCGCGTACAACCATACAAATCTCAAGATTGCTCATTGCACACAACCAGACAAACTGAGGATTGGCATAAGAAAAGGTATAGCCACAACAACAACAACCATGAAACTAAGCATGCAACTCTAATACTAGTTGGAGATGTAATCCTACCTTAGGGGTGATGAGAGATAAGGGGGTAGCCCAAATCCCTATGGCTCCTCCTTCTTCAAGTCCTTCTCCTTCTTCGTTCTCTTCTTCTCCACAAGCTCCCAGAATGAGCAACGACACCCAAACGACGACAGGGATGCTACGAGTGTGTGCAGAGTGAGGGTGGCGTAGCCCTACGGGTGCTCAGCCTCTCTACAGTCTAAGAGGGAGCGATGGGAAGGGATGAATTCGGTCTGATCTTTGGGGAGAGAGCGAGTGAATGAAACCTTCTTTCTTATTCTTAGAGTAGCCACCTCATCTCCCTAAAATCCTCTAAGCATGCCACCAAGCCTTGGGTTAGGTAAGGATCAAGGATATCTTGAATTAAAGGCGGAGGTGTCCCTTAGGAAAAATTAGGATTTTGTTTTATAGAAAAATAACTATACCCACTTAATACACATACAATACTTAATACTCATCAAGACATTAGTATTCCAACCATATATTTTATTAATAAAATCATATGTCATACTAAATTATTTAAAAATAATATTTAGCTTGACAAAATTAAATAAAATACATAAGGATTCCCCAAAACTTATACGCACATATATACGCTCAAAAATACGTATTAATACACGTATATGAATTTTGGGGTCATTACAAATTTGAATTGGGATGATGTTGGAATTAATTGATGCTACAAATATGTCCCATGTTGATCTTGAGTGCCTTGCTTCAACGAATTTGCAAAATTGCTCTCTTTTGATTGTTGGACGCCTTACTTATACTTAATTTCTTTGTATGGTACATATGAATTATTTGATAATGGAATGCTTATGTGAAATTGGCTATGGATAGTTGCTAGGTTGCAGTGTAATGAATTATATAATGTCATAATTTGCTTTGTTTATGTTGATAATGCTCTTGGGTGATTGTTCGCTAATTATGAGAAGTTGCTTCCATTTTGAAATATTGGAAGTTTATTACTCATTTCCTTTCCTTGTATGAACATTGTGAAATATGGGAACAATAAATTGAGATGTGTAATTGGCCAAGAATATGTGATAAAGATGGGCTCTTAAATATTTTGTTTTACTAATTACGTGCAATAGTTCTCATTTTGCATGTTGGATGTCTTTTATTCAACTTTCTTTGTATGACTAATGTGAAGAATGTGAACAATGAATTTGGTTGTGCAATTGGGTATGGATTTGTGATTAAAATAGGGGCTTGAGGCCAACTTTGAAATTCGGCCTAGGGTTTGAAGAGCCCTAGTGCCATGAAGATGTTTTAGTTGAAGGCAAGTTGTGAATTGAGAATGAAATTATGCAATATGAACTGGAATGGTAGTTATGGTATAGGATTAAAATGTTGACCTTAATTGTATGAAATGGAATGCCTTGCTTCATTATACTTGCACCGTTGCCCTCATTTTGACTCGTGGAGTTGTTGATGACATGAGATCGATCACATCTTGGCTATCATTTGGGGATGTTGGAAAATTTTATTAAGTTCCCCTTGCATGAAAATGGGAATTTTGTAATAATGAGTTGAATCGTGAAATTGACCATGAATAAGTGATATAATTGGGGACTTGAAGCTACCCATCAATTCGACCTAGGATGTGGGTGCTCCCTAGTGCCTTGGTAAAGTGTTGGTAAGGAAAAGTTATGAAAAGAAAATAAAATGGAAAGCTTTATGAAATGTGAACGAAATATGACCTCATTGTTTACATGGACCGTCATGTCATATTGAGTTGTTGTTGTTGAAATTGTTGGAGGCTTTAACTTTCCACCCTTGTTGTGTAACGACCTGAAAATTCATCACTTCAATTTACCTATTTTTACGTATTTTAAAAAAATTAATTTTACTTTATAAATGGTCGTAAAGAGTTTTATAACCAAACTGATTTCAAAAATTCGGGTAAAAATATTTTGAAGTACTAGACTTATTATATTGTATTTCAGAAATTTTAGATTTCCGCAAATGCCCAAAACATTCCTGTTAAAATTCATCTCCCAAAATTACCGTTTTGATTCGATGAATTTATTTTCTATTCAAACGTCTTCAAAACGTTTTCAAACTTCTGCAGTAGCATCACATGATCATGTAGGGCTCCCCACATTAATTTCGTAATTTTCTGATGTCATTTCAATAGAGAACCCGCAAACCCGCTTTCTAAACGTTTTGGCCAAAAACTAGTATTTCTGTAAATCAAATCCCAAAATGGACTTCGTATTCACGATCCTCGTGACGATACGGTCCCGTGGGTACGTTTTCGTAATTTTTCGGAGTCGTTTGCGAAAACGAGTTTGTATTCCTCCGCTTTGTTAATTACAATCGCTAATGACCTAATTAACCCTAATCTAACCCCATCTACCCATTCCTTGTGGTTAAATCTGAAACCATTCAGATCTAACCCCTCATCTACCCTCCCATCTACCCCCTCATCTACCCCCAATAATTACAAGTTTGCCATTCTAATTACCTATATAAACCCCCCTCCCCATTTGAAAATAACCCACACTATCTCTCTCTCTCTCTCTCCCGTTATTTTTCAAACCCAGGCAGTATCGCACTCTCAGCCCGTCACCCTCTCGTTTCCCCCTCGTTCTCTCCCGCTCACCCTCTCTCTCAATCCCTCCGCCGCCCGCCGCCGGGGACTGACCGCCACCAACCCGCCGTCGCCAACCGACCCCGCTCCGCCGTCTCGCGCCACCGCCGTGCGCCCGCGGCTCCACCCCACGTTGGCCTCCGGCACCCGCCCCCGACCTTCGCCGCTCCGCCCAGCGCCCGAGCCTCCGCCGCCGCCTCCGGTGCCGCTCCGCCCCGCCGCCTTCGTCGCACCATCCTCCGCCATCTCCGCCGCCAACGGCCAAAGCCCCCTCCGCCGCTGCTGTCAACGGAGGAGCGTGAGTTTCTCACGGTGGCACAATCGTAATTTCAGTGAATATTTCGTATTTTCTTTTTTTAATTAATTAATAAATGAGTTTATTGGTTTTAAATCCATAAGTAATAATATAGGGCCTAGAAAAATGTGTGACTAGCCCCAGAAAATCAGAAATAATATTCTGGACCCAATGGCACTAGTTTCGTCTCAATCCGACGCTTAGTTTTCTCAGAATTAATTTTTAAGCCTTTAAGTTAAATCCGTTATTTTCATTTAAAAATCCGTATCTTCTTATTTTCACGTAAACCAATACTTGAGAAAAATATATGTTATATAACTCTTCGAGACGGTCATTTTGACTGTTCATTTAAGCAATTCCGACTAGGATTGCTCCCGTGAGAATTTACAGAAGATACACGTCACTTAGGTATTTTAGGGGTTTTAAGCTATTTTTGAGTTTCTAAAAATTATAAAAAAATACAGAAGCTTCTGAAAATTCTTCTCTCTTGCAGTAAAATCAAAATAATTATTTTAGGCTTATATATAAATTTTGAATAAATTCCGACACCGTTTTAACAAGTTTTAAAAATCAAAACGACCAATTAATTAGATAATATTTAGTGTGGCCGTTAACTGATATCTGCTTGTGTTTGCAGGTGCCAATCCTTGTGCTCTAATTCCATCCTCGTCTTGCTGCGACGAACCCAATAGTGTAAGTCACAATGGATTCTAGATTTAGAAAAGCAGATAGTGTCCTCGTACGAACCTATTAAAAACAACAACTTTTGTGTGCTATGTTTGTTGGACTGGTCTTTATCCTCTAACTTGCTAGCATCTGCCTTACTTTACTTTGAGAAAGTCAACCAGTGAACCTAGCTTAACTATCATCGTAACCAGGGAACTAATGACATCATGTGGCACATCTTGTGGAATGTAATGAGGAATATCTCGTAAGAAAGCATGAAATCGATACACATGACACTGGGGTATGGGGTAACTCATTGTAGAGAAAGTGTGGGAGCTATGACCGGAGTCACTCTCTCTCGTCTCGCCTCGTCTCGTTTCCAAAGTATGTTGTGGTTGATGCCCAGGATTTGCTCCCCGTGGCAATGGAGATGACCCATGGTTGCATATCATACTTTCCTACATGAGTCACGTAATTCTAGTGGAGCTTGCACGGTTACTTCTTTACAGTCATGCATTTTACCTTCTGCACTTTACTTTCTGCACTTGTACAGACACTACACCGTACTTTACTTTACTTCCGCTTGTCATACCTGTACAGTACTCCTTTTCTTTGTTTAGAATCGTTGTGACTTACCTTCGGTTCCACTTATGGCACCGGCAGACGACGCCCTGATCGAGGAGATTGCTCCAGGGTACGAGGAGCCTGCGCACGACCCAGAAGCTGCAGAGTTTTAGCTATTTTGTGCTTGAGTGTGTGTTGTGAGATGTATTTCCTTTTCTGCATTTTCTTTCCGTATTTCCTTTCATGTATCTGTGTGAGAGAGTGCTGGTTGTTGTTGCATCTTAATATTGACTGTAATAATGTCTGAACGCTGGTTTGAGTGTTGTTGGTACATCTCTGCGTTGTGGCTATGCTGATTTCACTGGTTAACTGCAGAACCTGCGCAATTATCAAATAAGTAACGGGCCCCCGAGAGCGGGTCGTTACAAGTTTGGTGGCCCACGCAGGTCCGTGCAAAATACCTCGTGAACAGTGTAGCAAAACCAGGGTGTATCGTATACGATACTCAACTAAGCTGACATTTCTATGGATGCAGGTTTGACACTCGAAAGGCGAACGGGAACATCTCGGAGAGCCCCAATGGAGTTGACCTATCTTGCCTTAATAAAAAGTCATTAACAAAATTTTTATAGGATTAATTAGTTGTATAAAAAAAGAAGAAAATCTTTCTTTGTCGGTGGCACTCATATGAATGATAATTTTCCTTCAATGGACCATGATACCGGTCAATGTGCTTGGCTAAAGTCTGTTGGGTCAACCTAGCTAGACTGGGCATAAGTGATCCTGGCTTAGTCACTTCCCTGACCATATCCGCTGGACCGCAAGGACGTGAATCATGATTGTGTGACGTCATCGATCTTCTCCACTATCAACCTTCCTTTATCTTGATGACCTTTCGTTTGATCTTCTTAGAATCTTTCTACATCAATTCTTACTAAACATTATGTTCAGGTCTTTTGTGCTCAACGATCGAGAATGGACGGAAGCACCTCAAAGACCCCCAATGGAGCCAATCAGTCTGGAGCCAACAACCCGACCGACAACGGGCCAACTCCCACAGTGCATCAGATCTCGGATCTGGCATTGCGAGAACTGGTCGAAGCTATCAAAGGCGAATCTCACCCTACGGGAGGCATCCGACAATTTCGCTCCCTCTACCCGAAGACCTGGAACGGAGAAGATGGCCCGATGAAGGCTGATGAATGGCTAGAAAGTACTGAAGAAAACTTGAGGGCCGCCCAGATCAGGAGGCATGCCTGGACAGATACTGCCAGGTCCCAACTAACGGATGGGGCCAGAGTCTGGTGGGGCTCTGCAGAAAAGCGTCTCCAACGACCGATTGAATGGGAGACATTCACGGAACTTTTCCGCACCCAGTACTTTTCTCATGAGGCCCAGATGGAACTTGAGGCGCAATTTGTTGGGTTGAAGCAAGGTTCCATGACGGTGGAACAATACGACGCCCGGTTCACCATGCTGAGCCGCTTTGCTCCTGAGTTGGTTGCCACTCCAATAGCCCAGGCTCGACGCTTCAAGCAGGGTCTCAACATAGAGATCCGCCGGAATTTAGTCGGGCGTACATTGTCTACCCACACCGAAGTTCTAGCTGCTGCTCGTGAACACGAGTTTATGGAGAGGGAAGAAAGCCGTGAGTTGGCAGCCCCTCCCCGAAGGCCGCCACCTCCTACATCTGCCGATGGATCCAGTCATCGACCTTCATCTCAACTGCATCGCCCAGTCCAGCAGACTCAGTTCAAGAGGCCAGCTCCGCAACAACATCGAGAGTGCTTCTTCTGTGGTAAAACTGGGCACATCAAAGCAGAATGTCGTTCGTACCTGAACCTCTGCTTGATTTGTGGATCCAAGGATCATGGAGCAAGAGATTGCCCGGAAGATAAAAACAGATATGCCGTCAATGCCCCTGCAAGGAACGCTCCACAACGACCACCACTTCCCCCTCAACAGAAAGTGTACCAACAAGCGCAACCAGAGGCTCCACCACCGAGACGACAGGCCTACACCATGGTCGCAGGAGACGTCGAAGCCATCGACCAGGCGATTGGAGGTATGAATTAACGCTTTGATATTATACTCGTCCATTTGCATTGCTATTATATCTTGGTAATCTCGGCTACTTGAGAAATGAAGACATCTATTATGATAATACTAATGTTGACACTAGCTATAGAAGCTATGTTGATGATAGTATGTATTCTTAGACATCATCTCTTGTTTTCTAGATGCTGTGATATCACGTTATATTTCGTATTATATTTTCTATCATTTATTTGCTTGAGCTTCTTCATAACATCAATTACTTACTTTATTAAGTTTGAAATTCCGAGGACGGAATTATTTTAAGGAGGGTAGGATGTAACGACCTGAAAATTCATCACTTCAATTTACCTATTTTTACGTATTTTAAAAAAATTAATTTTACTTTATAAATGGTCGTAAAGAGTTTTATAACCAAACTGATTTCAAAAATTCGGGTAAAAATATTTTGAAGTACTAGACTTATTATATTGTATTTCAGAAATTTTAGATTTCCGCAAATGCCCAAAACATTCCTGTTAAAATTCATCTCCCAAAATTACCGTTTTGATTCGATGAATTTATTTTCTATTCAAACGTCTTCAAAACGTTTTCAAACTTCTGCAGTAGCATCACATGATCATGTAGGGCTCCCCACATTAATTTCGTAATTTTCTGATGTCATTTCAATAGAGAACCCGCAAACCCGCTTTCTAAACGTTTTGGCCAAAAACTAGTATTTCTGTAAATCAAATCCCAAAATGGACTTCGTATTCACGATCCTCGTGACGATACGGTCCCGTGGGTACGTTTTCGTAATTTTTCGGAGTCGTTTGCGAAAACGAGTTTGTATTCCTCCGCTTTGTTAATTACAATCGCTAATGACCTAATTAACCCTAATCTAACCCCATCTACCCATTCCTTGTGGTTAAATCTGAAACCATTCAGATCTAACCCCTCATCTACCCTCCCATCTACCCCCTCATCTACCCCCAATAATTACAAGTTTGCCATTCTAATTACCTATATAAACCCCCCTCCCCATTTGAAAATAACCCACACTATCTCTCTCTCTCTCTCTCCCGTTATTTTTCAAACCCAGGCAGTATCGCACTCTCAGCCCGTCACCCTCTCGTTTCCCCCTCGTTCTCTCCCGCTCACCCTCTCTCTCAATCCCTCCGCCGCCCGCCGCCGGGGACTGACCGCCACCAACCCGCCGTCGCCAACCGACCCCGCTCCGCCGTCTCGCGCCACCGCCGTGCGCCCGCGGCTCCACCCCACGTCGGCCTCCGGCACCCGCCCCCGACCTTCGCCGCTCCGCCCAGCGCCCGAGCCTCCGCCGCCGCCTCCGGTGCCGCTCCGCCCCGCCGCCTTCGTCGCACCATCCTCCGCCATCTCCGCCGCCAACGGCCAAAGCCCCCTCCGCCGCTGCTGTCAACGGAGGAGCGTGAGTTTCTCACGGTGGCACAATCGTAATTTCAGTGAATATTTCGTATTTTCTTTTTTTAATTAATTAATAAATGAGTTTATTGGTTTTAAATCCATAAGTAATAATATAGGGCCTAGAAAAATGTGTGACTAGCCCCAGAAAATCAGAAATAATATTCTGGACCCAATGGCACTAGTTTCGTCTCAATCCGACGCTTAGTTTTCTCAGAATTAATTTTTAAGCCTTTAAGTTAAATCCGTTATTTTCATTTAAAAATCCGTATCTTCTTATTTTCACGTAAACCAATACTTGAGAAAAATATATGTTATATAACTCTTCGAGACGGTCATTTTGACTGTTCATTTAAGCAATTCCGACTAGGATTGCTCCCGTGAGAATTTACAGAAGATACACGTCACTTAGGTATTTTAGGGGTTTTAAGCTATTTTTGAGTTTCTAAAAATTATAAAAAAATACAGAAGCTTCTGAAAATTCTTCTCTCTTGCAGTAAAATCAAAATAATTATTTTAGGCTTATATATAAATTTTGAATAAATTCCGACACCGTTTTAACAAGTTTTAAAAATCAAAACGACCAATTAATTAGATAATATTTAGTGTGGCCGTTAACTGATATCTGCTTGTGTTTGCAGGTGCCAATCCTTGTGCTCTAATTCCATCCTCGTCTTGCTGCGACGAACCCAATAGTGTAAGTCACAATGGATTCTAGATTTAGAAAAGCAGATAGTGTCCTCGTACGAACCTATTAAAAACAACAACTTTTGTGTGCTATGTTTGTTGGACTGGTCTTTATCCTCTAACTTGCTAGCATCTGCCTTACTTTACTTTGAGAAAGTCAACCAGTGAACCTAGCTTAACTATCATCGTAACCAGGGAACTAATGACATCATGTGGCACATCTTGTGGAATGTAATGAGGAATATCTCGTAAGAAAGCATGAAATCGATACACATGACACTGGGGTATGGGGTAACTCATTGTAGAGAAAGTGTGGGAGCTATGACCGGAGTCACTCTCTCTCGTCTCGCCTCGTCTCGTTTCCAAAGTATGTTGTGGTTGATGCCCAGGATTTGCTCCCCGTGGCAATGGAGATGACCCATGGTTGCATATCATACTTTCCTACATGAGTCACGTAATTCTAGTGGAGCTTGCACGGTTACTTCTTTACAGTCATGCATTTTACCTTCTGCACTTTACTTTCTGCACTTGTACAGACACTACACCGTACTTTACTTTACTTCCGCTTGTCATACCTGTACAGTACTCCTTTTCTTTGTTTAGAATCGTTGTGACTTACCTTCGGTTCCACTTATGGCACCGGCAGACGACGCCCTGATCGAGGAGATTGCTCCAGGGTACGAGGAGCCTGCGCACGACCCAGAAGCTGCAGAGTTTTAGCTATTTTGTGCTTGAGTGTGTGTTGTGAGATGTATTTCCTTTTCTGCATTTTCTTTCCGTATTTCCTTTCATGTATCTGTGTGAGAGAGTGCTGGTTGTTGTTGCATCTTAATATTGACTGTAATAATGTCTGAACGCTGGTTTGAGTGTTGTTGGTACATCTCTGCGTTGTGGCTATGCTGATTTCACTGGTTAACTGCAGAACCTGCGCAATTATCAAATAAGTAACGGGCCCCCGAGAGCGGGTCGTTACAAGTTGTGTTGAACTTAAATGAGGTGTTGAAATTATTTGATGCTATAGTTTTAGTTCATGGCGCCTGGGTTGCCCCATTCCAATCATTATGTTAAATTGTTCTCTTTTATGCAATTGTCCCCCCTTTGGAAAGTTGGAAGCTTTTATTTCAATTTTACTTGGTATGATAATGAGATTCATAAAAAATGAATCGAGAAGGGGAGATTGGCAATGTGTTGTTGGTTTTTATGCGGAATATGGAATGATGGTGAAATGATGTGATTATGACACGAGGTGGAGTGCATGGGCATGAACAAAGTGCCGCGGTACGAGGCGGGTGAACACGCCGTTGGCCACATCTTGATCCATTAGGTGGCTCCGCGTGGAGGTGGCTCCACGTTGATATCGGAGTAGAAATCACGATACACTTGCACACCGGCTCATTCATGGGATCCCATTGCATTACATCGCATCGCATTACTTGAGCATCATATGCATCATGGCATCATTTAGCATTTTTGGGTGATTTGTGATTGTTTGGATGTGATGGTTAACCTATAAAGAATGAATGTTGCCGTGGATGTATTTGGTGCTTGAATGGTGGTATGTTGGAAAGTGGGGGTTGTTAGTTAGTAAATATTGTTATTTTGTTGTTATTGCTAGTAGTGATATTCATGATATTGATGTTGGTATTGGTGATATCATTAATGTTATTAGGAAATGTTGGGTCGTTGGAAGTATTATGGAATGTTGGGAATTTTAACATCCCCGTTACCATGGAGCATTCGCGGTTGAATTGGGATGCTAATATGAATTATTTGATGCAATAGTTATGTTCCATGTTGCTTGAATGATTTATCCCAATAATTATGCAAAGTGCTCCCTTATGAAACCTTGAAGCTTTATTATTTTCCTCATTGCATGAGAAGTTGAAACTGCTTCCTTTTATGGAATTAATCTCATTTTGGTTTCCCTAGGTAAATGGAATAGATTTTATTTTGTTACATGGAGTAAACGGAATTGTTCTCCTTTATTACATTGTTTACATAAATGGCCCTCATTTGGAAGTTGGAAAGGTTATGTAGTGGTGTTGGTGGTGTTGTTGTGTTGTGGGGATGTTATGATTATGCTATATTCTCTTTGAAATACTACTTATGTTTTCTTTTAGAAATATTACTTATGTTGTACTTGGAAACTTTGATAAATACAAGAGAAACTCTGCCGAAATTTTTATAAGCATTTCCACAACTTCCCAAGTATTAGAAACTTAAGCTAGGAACACCACACAAAATGTCACTTGCTAGCTCCCTTAAATTTATATGCTTAAATAAACACCCATTTGGAGAATGAGTACAAATGACAGGTTAGCAAGAGGGTTTGATAACTTGCAAGTTGAAAGCTTTGTGAGTGTAGGAACCCCTCTTCATAAGGGTTACTACTTCTACAACTGTAACGACCCGCTTTCGGGGGCCCGTTACTTATTTGATAATTGCGCAGGTTCTGCAGTTAACCAGTGAAATCAAAATAGCCACGATGCAGAGATGTACAAAAATACCCAAACAGTGTCTATTATTACAATCCATCCGTACAAATTTTTCCAACAATGATACATGACTGAAGAAAGTACACAACTGAAATAGCTCTGGAAGCTGCGGTCTCATGGTCGAAGTCTGGCGCTATTAGCTCAAGAGCATCTGCTTCCATATGTACGTCGTCTGCGGTGCCACGGAAATGGAACCGTAGGTAAGTCACAACAATTCTAAATGAAGAAAGAGAGGTACTGTACAAGTATGACAAAGCAGACCAAAGTGAATGTGAAGTAAAGTACGGTGCAGTGTCTGTACAAGTGTAGAAAGTAACGTGCATGGAATGCGTAAAGTAAAGGTGACTGTACTGGTAAGTAAAGTGAGGCAAGCATGGTAACTGTGCTGGTAAGGAAAGTAAAGTGCAAGTACTGTAAAGAAAGTAATTGTGCAAGCTATACTAGAACTACGTGACTCAAGTCGGAGAGTACAATATGTGACCGTTCAGTTCATCTCTTGCCTGGGTGCTACCCAGACGAATGCCGGTACCCAGGCAGCAGGATGGTTTGCCGAAACTCAGGCAGCTAGACATGTTACTTTTATTTTGCCAAAACTCAGGCAGCTGGACGGTATGCCAAAAACTCAGGCAGCTTGACATGTAGATCGAACTCTAGTCACTCCCGTACTCTCGCAAACTATGAGTTACCCCAATACCCCAGTGACGTGTCAATTACAAATTCTAGACAGGATTGTTCCACAAGATGTTCCACACATGATATTCCACACGATGTTCCGCATGTTAGTCACACCAGGTTAACTGGTTGACTTCCTCATTGAAAACCAGCAAGTAGGATAAAGACAAGTCCAACACCAAAAGTTGTTACTTCCGTGATTTGAGCACGTGGTAGTGTGGCTAGCACACAATTTACCCAAGTTGAAAGTTGGCAAAGTAATCTTTGGTAGATTACTTTCATTTTAGTTCTCTAGTTTGGTTTAACTTGAATAGCCGTTCTGAGGCTATAAGTGAAGTGTCACAAGTTCATACAAGCACAGAAGTCTAGTTTTCTAAAGTTAGAATATGTCGTGACTTACAGAGCTCGTCGTGGCAAGACGAGATTGGAGCTGGAAGAGCTGGTGCACGAAGATTGGTACCTGAAATCACAAGAACAATTGGTTAAAGCGTGCCCTATTTTCTATTTATTAAACTCGATCGTTTTGATTTTTAAAACCGGTTAAAACGTTGTCGAAAAGCGTTCTAAATTTTTATATAAACTATATAGGATGAAAATAGTTTTCCTGCAAGAGGGAATATTTTTCTGAGGCTTATAGTAATTTTTAGGATTTTTAAAAGCTCAAAAAAAAATTTAAAATCTATTTTTCAATTAGTGACGTATTTATTCAGGAATTTATTCCGGATGCAATCTACATCGGAAAGTTGCAAATGAGGTGTCAAAACGACCGTCTCGAAGAGTTATTTAACATATATTTTTCTCAAGTATTTGTTTACGTGAAAATAAGAAGATACGGATTTTTAAACGAAAATAACGGATTTAACTTATAGGCTTAAAAATTAATTCTGAGAAAACTAAGCGTCGAATTGACATGAAACTAGCGCCATTGGGTCCAGAATGTCATTTCTGATTTTCTAGAGCTAGTCTCATATTTTTCTGGGTCTTATATTTTTAGTTATCAATTTAAAACCATAAAACCCCATTTAATAATTAATATAAATTACGAAAAACGAAATATTCGTTATATTTACAATTTTGCCATTCGAGTAACTTACGTTGCTTCGTCGTCGCTGCGTGGGCTCGTCGGAGGAACGGGGGGTGGAGGCGTAAGACGACGACGGCGGGGGACGAGGCGGCACCTGTCGTCGTCGGCGTGCTCGAGGCTTCGAAGGAGGGAGGCGGACGTCGGGCGACGTTACGGAGGCGGGGCGACGTCAGCTCCGGCGGATGACAAGCGTGGGTCACACGCGAGGCGACGGCGTGGCTTCAAGCTGGAGGGGAGCACGGCGGGGCGGGGTGTTCGTCGGCGAGGCTTCGCCTGAGCTTGCGACGGTGTCTGCTGGGCGACGAAGGCGGAGGGTGATGACGTCGTTGATGGCGAGCTCACGGCGGTGAGGCGGAGCGGCAATGGGTGGCCTCGTCGGAGGGAAGCTCGAAGGGCGGCAAGCGGCGGTTCGTTGGCGCTGCTGCTTCGGGGCCTCACGGCGAGGCGTCGTGGGAGCTCGGCTGCTTGTCGGAGGCGGCTCTCGTCGGAGAAGCAGCGAACGGAGGGGGGTGGCGACGAGGCGACGGTGATGGTGCTTCGAGCGGCTTCTGTTGACGGCGTACGGCGGAGCACGGCGAGGCGGCGACGTGCCTTGGCTCGGAGCAGCGGCGCTATGCTGCGGGCTCTCGGAGGCGGAGGGGGAGGCTCCGGCGAAGCTCGAGAGGGTGGGGGACTTCGTTCGGGGGAGAGAGAGTTGAGAGAGCCTGGGAAAGAGAGGGAGAGCTTGGGGTTACGGGTTTAGCGTGGGTATGGGTTTATAAATAGGGTTAGAAATGGGTAGATGAAAGGGGGGTGTGTGTTAGCTGCGGGTGGTTAGGTGATGTGGGTAGATACGGGTAGGTTAGGTGGGGTAATTAGAGGGATAATGGTAATTAGTAATAGGTAAACCCATATTAATGAAAGTTATTAGCAAAATACAAAAACGAAATTACGAAAATGCCCCTACTAGTAAACGTGTCCGAAAAATTACGAAAACGTACCCACGGGATCGTATCGTCGCGAGGATGGCGAATGCGAAGACCGTTTCAGGGTTTGAGCTACGGAAATACTAGTTTTTGGCCAAAACGTTTAGAAAGCGGGTGTGCGGGTTCCCTATTGAAACGATATCAGAAAATTACGAAATTAATGTGGGGAGCCCTAAATGATCATAGGATGCTACTGCAGAAGTTTGAAAATGTTTTGAAGACGTTTGTATAGAAAATAAATTCATTGACCCAAAACTGCAATATCTGAAAATGAATTTTTATCAGACTTTCTAGAGGTATTTGACGAAATCCGATTTTACCAAAATACTCCATAACTAGTCTGATACTTCAAAATATTTTTATAGGAAATTTTTGAAATCAGTTTAAGACTCCTAACAAACCATTATAAAATACAATTAAAATTGAATTTTCTTTAAATACTTAATTTGAAAGTATTGGAAAAATACAGGCCGTTACATTCTACCCTCCTTAAAAATAATTCCGTCCTCGGAATTTAAAAGTCTTTTTGAAACAAATAATTGATATTATAAAGAAGCTCAAGCAAATAAATGATAAAATGGAAAACTAGTCGAATGATTACAATTTAGAAAATAAGTTGTTAATAGCATGAAATATAATGTGATATAATGGCATCAAGAAAACAAGAGATATTTCTAATAAGTATTAACATCATCATAGTTCCCGTAACTAGTCCCGACCAGTATCACTACAATAGTTACCATGCCTTCTCAAGTAGTCCAAAATTAACATGAGATAATCACATGAAAATGAGGGCTATTATGATGACAACATCTGTTCGAACTTGGAACCTGAGGTGATAAGCCAGTAGCAAGCTATTTAAACCACATAAAATGGAAGAACATAAGGTTTATTCGTGCTACTGGGTCTTAATCAAAGATGTCGCTCATAATATAGCACGTATCGACTAATCCACTGGTACCAACACCATCAATTTCCATAATGCCCAACCACATGCTAACGTCCAGATCACCGCCCAAAGGTAAGTACAAGGCCAACACTCTAAATCAGTACTCACGGCCAGTACTCCTTCCATCAATCTCCATACTATCACACAATAAGGCAGGATCCATGCTCTCATCCAGAGCCAAGCACAAGGCCTACATCCAACTTCAACACCCATGGCCAATATCATACCAGTAACCATTGCCATCATTCCTTCCGTAGACCAATACCTGACATTCGCAACACCCAACAAGTAAATAACCAAAAACACACTTTTCCGCACACCAAAAGGAGTAGACGCAAGAGGGAGCCTAAACGGGATCTCAACGTAGGTGAGACCCAGGGCAGAGAGCTCAAGAGAAGCCCAAGGATCACGGCTTCCCAAGATCTCAACCACACGGCGGTAGCGAGGGTGGCGACGAGGGTTGCTGCTAAGCCCAACAGACCCCAAGGTCGTTGGTGGGCCATCGGCGGCTGGCGATCTGCGGCGACGAGGGCTCCGACTGGCTGGCGATTCATGGCGGGGAGTTAGGGTCTACGGGATGGAGCGAAGAGGAAGCTGGCGGATCTTCGGGTGAGGCTGGCGGATTGGAGATCGGAGTGGCGATGCCGGGTCTGATCGAGCTCGCTTGGGGGAGAGGCCGGGAGGAGGAGGGGGGTGATGTCTGAGGGAAGCCACGGGGAGGCTTGCGGAGGAAGGAGGTGAGGGTTAAAAAGAAAAAAGAGGGGAAGGGGGGCACGAAGTCGGGGTTAGGTAGGGTAGGGTTCGGCGGGCACGAGTCTCGAGGGAGGAAACGGACAAACGAAATAAAGAAGGGGGGAGGTGGTCGGTGGGAAATGAAATCAAACCCTTGGAGAGAGAAAATCGGGTACAAGATAGAAGTAGGGGCTTAGAAGAGAAATACGAGTTCAAAATTCGCAACACGTCAAGTTTGGCTCGTCTCAAATTCTTCAGTACCATCCTCCAATACTTCTGAGCGTCCTTCGATTCGCTTCCGTTGTCAAATTCGAACTCCTGGTGATCGAAAACCGAATGCTACCCTCCTTGGAATAAATGTAGCTAGAGTTCAGATGAACTAAAAGCGATTAGGAAGAATTATAAGAATTAGTAGAATGATCAGAAGGCCATCACTAGCTAAAGAAAGGGGTGCTAGTGATGAAGATTGATGGCGTTACATAATCATGATTTACGTCCTTGCGGTCCAGCGGACACGGCCAGGGAAGTGACTAAGCCAGGATCACTTATGCCCAGTCTAGCCAGGTTGATCCAACAGACTTTAGCCAAGCACATTGACCGGTATCATGGTCCATTGAAGGAAGATCATCATTCATATGAGTACCATCATCAACTGAAGGAAGGTGATGAAGTGGGTAGATAATCCAACCAACGAAAAAATCACTACAACTGCTAGCAAAAGAGGGTACTAGAGAGGTATAATCAAGAATGGGACACGAGTTCCTAAGCAAGGGTTAAGAGTTCAAAGGAAGTAGGGAAGACCTAATGAAGATGGTAATAAGGACACTTCACCCGTATATCCAATACAGGTGAACACTCGAGACATCTCGTACTCGAGAGTTCAATTTGAGTATCTTATATTGCACATCCTGATCTTGCTATAATGTTCACGAGGTAGTTAGCGAGGACCTGCGTAGGGCCACCAAACTTGTAACGACCCGCTTTCGGGGGCCCGTTACTTATTTGATAATTGCGCAGGTTCTGCAGTTAACCAGTGAAATCAAAATAGCCACGATGCAGAGATGTACAAAAATACCCAAACAGTGTCTATTATTACAATCCATCCGTACAAATTTTTCCAACAATGATACATGACTGAAGAAAGTACACAACTGAAATAGCTCTGGAAGCTGCGGTCTCATGGTCGAAGTCTGGCGCTATTAGCTCAAGAGCATCTGCTTCCATATGTACGTCGTCTGCGGTGCCACGGAAATGGAACCGTAGGTAAGTCACAACAATTCTAAATGAAGAAAGAGAGGTACTGTACAAGTATGACAAAGCAGACCAAAGTGAATGTGAAGTAAAGTACGGTGCAGTGTCTGTACAAGTGTAGAAAGTAACGTGCATGGAATGCGTAAAGTAAAGGTGACTGTACTGGTAAGTAAAGTGAGGCAAGCATGGTAACTGTGCTGGTAAGGAAAGTAAAGTGCAAGTACTGTAAAGAAAGTAATTGTGCAAGCTATACTAGAACTACGTGACTCAAGTCGGAGAGTACAATATGTGACCGTTCAGTTCATCTCTTGCCTGGGTGCTACCCAGACGAATGCCGGTACCCAGGCAGCAGGATGGTTTGCCGAAACTCAGGCAGCTAGACATGTTACTTTTATTTTGCCAAAACTCAGGCAGCTGGACGGTATGCCAAAAACTCAGGCAGCTTGACATGTAGATCGAACTCTAGTCACTCCCGTACTCTCGCAAACTATGAGTTACCCCAATACCCCAGTGACGTGTCAATTACAAATTCTAGACAGGATTGTTCCACAAGATGTTCCACACATGATATTCCACACGATGTTCCGCATGTTAGTCACACCAGGTTAACTGGTTGACTTCCTCATTGAAAACCAGCAAGTAGGATAAAGACAAGTCCAACACCAAAAGTTGTTACTTCCGTGATTTGAGCACGTGGTAGTGTGGCTAGCACACAATTTACCCAAGTTGAAAGTTGGCAAAGTAATCTTTGGTAGATTACTTTCATTTTAGTTCTCTAGTTTGGTTTAACTTGAATAGCCGTTCTGAGGCTATAAGTGAAGTGTCACAAGTTCATACAAGCACAGAAGTCTAGTTTTCTAAAGTTAGAATATGTCGTGACTTACAGAGCTCGTCGTGGCAAGACGAGATTGGAGCTGGAAGAGCTGGTGCACGAAGATTGGTACCTGAAATCACAAGAACAATTGGTTAAAGCGTGCCCTATTTTCTATTTATTAAACTCGATCGTTTTGATTTTTAAAACCGGTTAAAACGTTGTCGAAAAGCGTTCTAAATTTTTATATAAACTATATAGGATGAAAATAGTTTTCCTGCAAGAGGGAATATTTTTCTGAGGCTTATAGTAATTTTTAGGATTTTTAAAAGCTCAAAAAAAAATTTAAAATCTATTTTTCAATTAGTGACGTATTTATTCAGGAATTTATTCCGGATGCAATCTACATCGGAAAGTTGCAAATGAGGTGTCAAAACGACCGTCTCGAAGAGTTATTTAACATATATTTTTCTCAAGTATTTGTTTACGTGAAAATAAGAAGATACGGATTTTTAAACGAAAATAACGGATTTAACTTATAGGCTTAAAAATTAATTCTGAGAAAACTAAGCGTCGAATTGACATGAAACTAGCGCCATTGGGTCCAGAATGTCATTTCTGATTTTCTAGAGCTAGTCTCATATTTTTCTGGGTCTTATATTTTTAGTTATCAATTTAAAACCATAAAACCCCATTTAATAATTAATATAAATTACGAAAAACGAAATATTCGTTATATTTACAATTTTGCCATTCGAGTAACTTACGTTGCTTCGTCGTCGCTGCGTGGGCTCGTCGGAGGAACGGGGGGTGGAGGCGTAAGACGACGACGGCGGGGGACGAGGCGGCACCTGTCGTCGTCGGCGTGCTCGAGGCTTCGAAGGAGGGAGGCGGACGTCGGGCGACGTTACGGAGGCGGGGCGACGTCAGCTCCGGCGGATGACAAGCGTGGGTCACACGCGAGGCGACGGCGTGGCTTCAAGCTGGAGGGGAGCACGGCGGGGCGGGGTGTTCGTCGGCGAGGCTTCGCCTGAGCTTGCGACGGTGTCTGCTGGGCGACGAAGGCGGAGGGTGATGACGTCGTTGATGGCGAGCTCACGGCGGTGAGGCGGAGCGGCAATGGGTGGCCTCGTCGGAGGGAAGCTCGAAGGGCGGCAAGCGGCGGTTCGTTGGCGCTGCTGCTTCGGGGCCTCACGGCGAGGCGTCGTGGGAGCTCGGCTGCTTGTCGGAGGCGGCTCTCGTCGGAGAAGCAGCGAACGGAGGGGGGTGGCGACGAGGCGACGGTGATGGTGCTTCGAGCGGCTTCTGTTGACGGCGTACGGCGGAGCACGGCGAGGCGGCGACGTGCCTTGGCTCGGAGCAGCGGCGCTATGCTGCGGGCTCTCGGAGGCGGAGGGGGAGGCTCCGGCGAAGCTCGAGAGGGTGGGGGACTTCGTTCGGGGGAGAGAGAGTTGAGAGAGCCTGGGAAAGAGAGGGAGAGCTTGGGGTTACGGGTTTAGCGTGGGTATGGGTTTATAAATAGGGTTAGAAATGGGTAGATGAAAGGGGGGTGTGTGTTAGCTGCGGGTGGTTAGGTGATGTGGGTAGATACGGGTAGGTTAGGTGGGGTAATTAGAGGGATAATGGTAATTAGTAATAGGTAAACCCATATTAATGAAAGTTATTAGCAAAATACAAAAACGAAATTACGAAAATGCCCCTACTAGTAAACGTGTCCGAAAAATTACGAAAACGTACCCACGGGATCGTATCGTCGCGAGGATGGCGAATGCGAAGACCGTTTCGGGGTTTGAGCTACGGAAATACTAGTTTTTGGCCAAAACGTTTAGAAAGCGGGTGTGCGGGTTCCCTATTGAAACGATATCAGAAAATTACGAAATTAATGTGGGGAGCCCTAAATGATCATAGGATGCTACTGCAGAAGTTTGAAAATGTTTTGAAGACGTTTGTATAGAAAATAAATTCATTGACCCAAAACTGCAATATCTGAAAATGAATTTTTATCAGACTTTCTAGAGGTATTTGACGAAATCCGATTTTACCAAAATACTCCATAACTAGTCTGATACTTCAAAATATTTTTATAGGAAATTTTTGAAATCAGTTTAAGACTCCTAACAAACCATTATAAAATACAATTAAAATTGAATTTTCTTTAAATACTTAATTTGAAAGTATTGGAAAAATACAGGCCGTTACAACAACTCTTCCAAGTATGTTAAAGAGACAAATCTAAATTAAAAGTAGGCATCTCTTTCTATACCATGAAGTAGACCAATATATCTTCAAGATAACATCTTGCTAGTTGTTGCATTGCTTTTGATTTCATGTTGATTTCTAATAAATTAAGGATTGGTCATCATGCTTGCCATGTGTTTGTAGTATTGTCGCTATGATGAAAGTTGCCATTCTTTATTATGGAACATGAAAAGACTGAATTTACAAAGCGTTATAGGTTTAATTATTACTTATCTTTAGCGAGATAAAAATTTCTAAATAAGAATTTATTCTAAGTTAGTAACTTGTTGAGTAGCAAACCATGTTGGGCCCAAAGATGGCACCCTTCTAGTGTTACATGCCATCTAAGCCAAAGCTAGGTTTTAGTTCCTTAATATTGCTATTCACTTCTCTAAATGTCCTACTCACTTGGTTTGCAGGTCATCCTCTTGCCGCAAGTACGTGTTTTGTAATGACACCATTTACAATTTCGTTTGTAGTTGCCATGATATGCCATGAGTTATTTTTCTGTTGTTACTTAGTGCATAGCATTTTTGTGCACCATGTGAGTTGGGTTTGGGATTCCTACTGGGTCACGCTGTGACGTGCCCCGTTGATATTTTTCAGATGTTGGTTCGTGGAGTTGGAGGCCCACTATTCCATTTGGTTGGCGTTGGTTAGAGTTGAGGGTTGTGAGAGAGTATGAGAGTTTTGGGGTGGGTGTCATTGTACTTCGGCGAGTTGTGGGTATTCTATTGTATATGGGATTTGGCTTATATGTTGTATATGAGTTTGTATAAGCGATGTTGTACTTGGAATTTGTATAAATAGTTTGTGCATATGTATCAGTGTTTGGGTTGACTGTCTCTCTTGTATTTCTGTGACTTCCGGAATGCTACAGGTACTATCCTAGCAGTGCGTAGTGGATCTGCCTCGTGTGTTGTTTTCGTATTTCCTTCGTAACACCCGCCTCTTCGGGAATACCTGATATGGATTCGCACTTATCGGGTATACCGGGGAGCGGGGCGTTACACGGCGGCCATGTCTTAGGGTGAGGATTCATTTAATACTTGTTTTTACTTCGTTTTTAGATCCTATTTATGTTCAATTGACTATCTGCTTTTTTCCCTTGAATTTTTCTTGCTTAAAGGATCATGCCCTGGACTCTGATGCGAATAGAGGTATTTCTTCTGATTATTTTTCGTCAAAAGATTAATTCCTTTAAATGCTAGCTGTTGTGAACGGTTATTTAACCGTAGTTGGGTGAGATTCTGGGCTATCCTAGAGATAGGCCCATATCATTGTAAGCCCATATTTGTATTCCCCCAATTGCCTATAAATAAAGAGCTGGGGGCTCCTCCCCCAGTAATTGATTCATAACACGTTATCAGCACGACTCTAAAAATTTTCTTTTCCACAAAATTTTCTTTCAGTTCATTGCGAAGGCGAAGGCGAAGGCGAGACGGGAGATCCACGAGCGCGGTGCAAGGCTTCCTCCATCAAGGGTCGTCATCCGCGTAGGGCTTCGTGCAACCGTCGCTATATCCGGAGGACGGATATAGAGGTAAAAAAATACTAAAAACGATATTTTTAATCATACGTATGATTGCCCCTCCCCTAGATCTCGCAAGATCGGTATGGGGATCGATTGTCGCCTTGAAAACGACGGATTTTTCATCCCAAAGATCAAATTTTTTAGGGTTTTTGGATTTTTTTTAACCCAAACCCTAAATCAACCCCGCCGGCGGCCTCGCCGCCGCCGCCCCCCCCCCCCCGGCCGCCACGTCGTCCCCCCCACAGAGGGGGGGCGGCAGCCGCCGCACCCCCCTGCAGGGGGGGGGGGCGGCCACCTCTGCCGCCGCCCTCCCCTGCAGGGGGGGCGGCCGCCGCCGCCCCCCCCTCCTACAGGGGGGCGGCGGCCCCCAAGGCCGCCCCCCCTCTGCAGGAGGGGGGCGGCCCCCGCCGCTCCCCCTGCAAAGGGGAGCGGCGGCCCCGAGCCCGCGCGCTCCCCCCCCCCAGCAGAGGGGGGAGGCGGCCCCCTGGCCGCGCCCCCCTCTGCCCGCTCCCCCCCGCAGAGGGGGGGCGGCCCCCGCCGCTCCCCCCCGCAGAGGGGGGCGACGGCCCTCCCACGGCCGCGCCCCCCCGGCAGGGGGCGATGGCCCACCTGCGGCCGCGACCCCCCGGCCGGGGGCGGCGCCGCCACCGCCGCCGCCGCTAGGGTAAACCCTAGTAGCCCATACTGCTAGGGTTCAAACCCTAGCAGCCTAAGAAAAACCAGAAAAGTCTGTGGGCCTCAGTCAGATTCAAAAAAAAACAGAAAAGTCTGTGGGCCTAAAGCCCACAGACCTGCTGCGGGCCTCAGGCCCACAGTCAGATTTAAAAAAAAAGAGGCCTATGGGCCTGAAGCCCATAAACCGCCTGCGGGCTTCAGGCCCGCATGATGGTTTATTTGAAAAAAAAATGGGGAGGCAAAGGCTATGATCAAGCCTCAAAAGGCAACTTGCTTGCCTAAAAATTAATTTAAAAAGGGGACTCAAAGGCAAAATATTCGTGAAAAATCACGGTAAATTACGGGACAAATATCGGGCAGACAAGGACGTTTTTGGGATTTTTGGGGGGCTTTTGGGATGATGAGGGAAACTTTTTCCTCTGACAAAGAAAATGTTAATTTTGGGCTCTTAATCAATTTAATTGATTAAACCCATTCAAATTACAACCTTTGCATTGTAATGATTTTTTCTGCAAAAATCATATCTACATGCTTTGCATCTCTGGTATATTCTGTTGGATATTATATGCGTGGTTGTGCATTGTATTTAAAACTTAATAATTAGGAAGATCATGTGACCTCTCTGCCGTTAGTAACCTAACCTAACGGTGTATGACGTTGCCCAGTGGTCCAATAATTATTAAGTGATTAAATTATTTATCCATCTCTGCGAATATTTGATGCATGTGATGAAAATGTCTGATGAAAATGTTGATGAGCACAATATTTCTGCATGAATTGCTAAATGTGGTTTTTGGATCGGCCGTTTAGTCCCACAGTTCATTTCCCGCACTTTTCTTTTATTTTTGAGAGAAATTGTAGTGAGGAATTTATGTAAATGTCAAAGAAAGAAGACCAACTTCCATGGAGACGGAGGCCACGCTTGAAGATGGAGATATCATATGGGACCCACGGGGTTTCCAAAGTTGTATTTTCATTTTCGTTAAGCTGCAAATTTGTATAATTTGGACTGTGGACTTTTTTGGACTCTTTCTTGTGGGACTGGCCGATCCACACATTTAGCTTTTCGTTAAATATTGCCTCCGCATGAAAATGTTTTCTCTGATTAATTATTAATTCATGCATGTTTGTGCTCTGCTAGATAAATGGCTAATATTGCAAGCGTTAATTTCGAAGTACTGGAAGCATCAGGTAGAAACTATCTAAGCTAGTAGCTAGATGTAAAGTTTCACCTGTGGGCAAAGTCCCTCATCGCTGCTGTGACTGAAAAAGAAAATGTTAGCGATATAGAGAAGGCGCAAGCCATCTATATTCGCCGCCATGTGGACAAGACCTTAAAGGCTGAATACCTTACGGTCACAATTCCATTTGAGCTATGGACTGCCCTTGAGGACATGAATAAACATCAGAAAGATGTTATACTCCCAAGGGCACGATATGAGTGGGGAAACCTGAGACTACAGGACTTTAAGTCCATTGCTGAGTACAACTCAGTACTTTTTAGCATCACCTCACGCCTGAAGTTGTGTGGTGAAAAAGTCTCAGAAGATCGCACGCTGGAATAGACGTATACGTCCTTCCATGAAAAAGATGCGATACTCATGCAGCAATACCGTGAACGCAAGTTCACCAAGTATTCTGAGCTGCTGTCATGTTTACTCATGACCGAGCAAAACAAAGAGCTTCTCCTCGTCACTTACAATATGCGCCCTCCCGGCACTACCCCTCTACCAGAAGCTCACCATTCCTCTTCCTTCAAAAAAAAGAAGAGGGATAATAAAAGAAAAGAAAGACCACAGAAGGGGGGTCAACAGAAAAAAAAGCCAAGGGCCATGAACAACATCAGCGAAATAATGAAAGTAAGCGGAAGTTCACGAGGCACAGAAATAATAAAAATAGAAATGATATACCCCCACCCAAGAGGGAATGGGAATACCAGTGCCAAAATTGTGGCATGAAAGGCCAATGGTCCAGAGTGTGCCGAACTCCGCATCATCTCCAGGATTTGTATAAAGAGAACAAGAAAAATAAAGCTGAAACAAACCTGATGACATCTGATGCTCCAGTTAAGTTTTTCAGCTGACGACTTCGAAAATAATGACATGCTTGACCAGCCTTTACTTTTATCTTAGCAAATTGTTTAGAACATCTCACGTTATGAGAGCTTTTGTATTACGCAATCTGTTTTGATTGAAAAATTTTAGTAGACAATAAATGAATATGTCTATCTGAATATGCATGTGCCTTTATGTTTCATCTTTTGAAACTGCTCTCATAAATAATTAGTAGACAATAAACACGTACGATCTCTTTCAATACAAAGCCCAATATCAGGGCTATATTGAAGATCCAGGGAATGCAACACTGTTGCCCCAAACAACACAAAAATAAAGGATGCACTAATCCCTCCGAATTCCAAAAGAAACTTTCTAAGTTTCAAGGACATCCGTTTCAACGGATTCCACTTGGAAACAGCAAATGTAAATGAAAAAAAAACATTATTACCGTATGCAACGTCTCAAGAAAAAGGAGTAAAATCCACACTTGAACGTTTTGAGAGCCTTATAGGCCTCCACCATACGAAAATTCGGAGAAAGGAAGCAGCATTAAACGGAGCACCTGAAGTGCCCGACATCAGCCGAGTTTTTACTCCGGCATGATGGACTTGGCCACCCTGGATTTGTGATGATGCATCGCATCTTATCCTATGGGTATGACTTGAAGAACCAGAAGATTCTTCAGAAGGGAAAAAATCCATCGCATCCCTTACTATAAGGGAAAACTAATTGCAAGGCCATCTCCACGATAAGTTGAAAAAGAATCTCCACGCTTCCTCAAAAAGAATACAAGGAGATAGATGTGGATAAAATCCACCACCCCTAGTGGGCTATTTCAGTACTTCACTGTACTGCTAAATGCATCCTCAGAATATTCGTACGTGTGTCTACTACAGACCCGCAACTTAGCTTTTCCAAAGCTATTGGCACAAAAATAAAAATGTTGCGGGCACATTTCCCAGACAATAAAATGTTGTAAATAAGTCTGGTTAATGTTGGGAAATATACCTCCCAGTCTTTTCAAGAGTACTGCCAATCAACGGGAATTGAAAATGAACATACAAGTGCCGCATGTTCATACCCAAAATGGGTCGGCAGAGTCACTGAAAAGTAGACTCCAATGGACTGAACGTCTATTAAATCCCGATTGCCTATGGATGCATGGGGACATGCAAACTCTGCATGCTGCATCGTAAATGAAAATAAGACCCTCTGGAGGTCAGAGTCTCCAATGCAACTTGCATATGGAATGCCACCGAACATTTCTCATCTGAGAATCTTCGGTCGCGTAGTCTTAAATCCCCATTGCACCACCAAAGAGGACCAAAACGGTACTCAACGTCGCCTAGGTATCCATGCAGGGTTTGACTCACCCTCACTTATAAGATACCTAGAACCCCAAACGGGGGACGCATTTAAGGCACATCTTGAAGACTGTGATTTCGATGAGACGAGTTTCCCAAAAATAGGCCCAGATACTGGAAAATCTGGCGCGAAGCAAATTACAACGTGGGATACAAAAAGTTTGACCCACTATGATCCGGTAACAATACAATGTGTAGAAGAGATCCCGAAGATCACCCACATACAGAACACTGTTCACCTATTACCGGAATCATTTATTGACAACCGGAAGATTGTCAAATCACACATCCCTGCTGCAAAAACTCCAGCTAGGATTGACATCCCCGAGAATGGATGCAATCCACCAGCAGCAGAAGTGGCTGATCCTTAACAGAAAAGAGGCAGACCACCAGGCTCCAAGGACAGAAACTCCTGGAGACCTTGAGACAATACTACCACATGACAATGAGCTCATGTCCACACCCTCACCCTTCCCGGAATCCACTGCAGAGGAATTGCCGGGAAAAAGTGAAATTAAGCAAATGTTGTACGTACTGGGGAGGTGTTGGACAGATAGAACATAAATTATCGACAAATGTATTCATGTAACATATTGCCATATACATCGCAAAAGCGATGATGTTTGTAAATTATCGTTCCACACTCCGTTGTTAGAAGGCAAACGTAGAGATTGGCCAAAATGTGGAACGTGGCAATAAAAGATGAGCTGGACTCACTTATGAGACGTGAAATGTTCGGACCTGAAGTCCTGACACCAAAAAGGTGTCAAACCTGTGGATAAAACAAAGTATTGCACACATAAGAAAAATAAATACAAAATCGTATGCTATAAGGTACAACCTATAGCCCAAGGAAAATTTCGCTGAAACTAGGGATCGAACAAATTCAAATGAGCATGTCTCATAAATGATGCATCAATCTCCCTAAGTTATCAAAAGCGAATACCTTATGATTTAGCGAAGGAAAATTATGGATATGCTGTTATTGGATGTTGTGACAGCATACCTTCGTGGATATCTGGTAAAGATAATTTCCGCATTTCCTTAAAATGCCTGAATAGACTTCGGGACGTCTATTCAAATGAAGAAAAACAATAAGTATAATAAATAAATGTACAACCAAGAGAATCATTTGACAAGTCAATGATTCCTACTGAAGGTTGTCTTTGCATCTGTGCAAAGAACAGGATTAGTGGTCATAGTTGGAGACAACTAAAATCTCATCGGATCTCCTGAAGAGAAAACCGAACTATATGAACAAGCCTGACTTTTAAACACGAAATAAAAAGACCTAGGCAAATATGAAGTCAGGGCTCGTAGAATCCTGTTACAAACGTCCAGAAGTGCGTTGGAGAAATTAAAAGGACCATTGTCATCCAAAATACACCTACGGTAGTACACTTAATGGATGTACAAAAATAACCCTTCCGATCGCTGGAAGAGGGGGAGGATATAACTGGTCCTAAAGTCCTTTATCTAAGTGCAATCATGCACTCCTGGCTAAACTGCACGCGTCCCGATATAGCAGTTGCAGTTAACTCATTAGCCAGAGATAGTTGGCACCTCAATAGGGCCATTAGACAGGAGTCAAGCCTTCTACGCTCCCTCGAAGGGTCGAAAGATTTGGACTTACAAATTATAGTAGCATCCTCCAATGTTTGTGCAAATGCAGGTTACAGGTCTGGTCCCTATACTGATAAATCACAGAACGGGTACCCACAGTGGGATGCTATCTACTGTAAATATGCAAAGAAACTTATGAAGGCAACATCATTCTATCAATTCCGAGATCCTCACCATTCCAGAATCACACCAATGGTGTATTTGAGGGCGCCTGGTGGTACATCACATCCCGGTGACGACTGGGATAGAGGCTGGTTCTGTGGAGCTGACCATATAGTCTGAAGACCACATCAGAGGCGACGAAACTTAGCACACCTCTCCAGAGTTTCTGGATTCAGCAGCTGCTTGATGGTGATAAAATTTGTAATCTGTGTACATTTTCGGAATATTGTAAATAGGAGTGATGAGATAAGCCTACGAGATCTGAAAGCCTAAGAGCTTTTACAGATCAGGGGGAGTTGACAAAATTTGTACTCTTTTCCCTTAGCTATGGTTTTTCCCACTGGGTTTTCCATAGCCAAAGGTTTTAACGAGGCAAATCAAATCAACTCTGGATCCCGAAGTATCCACCCCTCTGTGACGCTCAGAATCCAGAAGTATTCATGAGCAGAGTCACTTGTACAAATCAGGGGGGGTTAAAGAGCGTTTGCACTCTTTTTCCTTAACTATGGTTTTTCCCACTGGGTTTTCCATAGCTAAAGGTTTTTAACGAGGCAAATCTCACCAACTCAGGATCCTGAAGTATCCACCCCATGTGAGACTCTTCTACGCTCAGAATACTGAAGCATTCACGAGCAAAGTCCACACCTATGGCTGGATAAGGGGGAGTGTTGTGAACGGTTATTTAACCGTAGTTGGGTGAGATTCTGGGCTATCCTAGAGATAGGCCCATATCATTGTAAGCCCATATTTGTATTCCCCCAATTGCCTATAAATAAAGAGCTGGGGGCTCCTCCCCCAGTAGTTGATTCATAACACTAGCTTTATTTTTTGCTTGGTTTCGTTAATATTTTTTCGTTTCCGATTTTTTTGCCCTGTTTGTTCAGTTAATTTTTAGATCACTGGTGAAACAGTGGGTGAGGTTAGAGCAGTGACTAGCACGCATCAAAGAAAGGCTGAAATGGCTCGCCACTCTGATGCCTTCATTGCGTTGCCTGGTCTCTCTCTCTCTCTCTCTCTCTCTCTCTCTCTCCAGGGTTTCTATTTTCGTTATCTTTTTTACTCTCTTAATATCATATTATACCTTCGGTAGTTGAATTCCCAAAGAATTCGATCCTGTCTTAACTGATGCATTGTTAACTGATGCATCCTAGCTCATAAACTCAACAACTGTAACTTGTAGGGCTGAAGGAGAAAACTTGAAGAATCTCTATAGCAAAGAAATTTTGGATGAGTGAAGCTTTGGAAAATCTCTTGCTGGGAGCAATATTTGGGCTTTTCTTAGGAATAATAATGAAGGATAACTTGTGAATAGACATGGCCAATGGAAGTCCCAATTTTAAGATTTACAGGGGAAAGAGGAACTCAAATGAATTGTTACTTGTGACTAAGTCAGATTTTTTATAACTAATTGTTTAGTTAAAAAGTGCATAATTTTTAATTCCATGTAGATTCCTATCTGCGATAAACGTTCTGTCTCCTGCGCTTTCTGTCAACTGTAAAATTTCGCCGTTGAACTTTCTCCCGATTCATTATATCCTGATCACAAATGCTACCAATTTGACATCTCAATCGATTCTCTGAGCTCGGATCTGTAGTTTTGTTATCGGTTCTCCATGATGGAGATTTGATCTGAATGCGTGGGATTTTCTCTCGGTGTTTGTGATTCGTCCGGTTGTGTGAGAATTGATTTTTTTTCCTTTAAGAGAATGGTATGAATCTTCTCTCGCTCTTGATCACATCCGATGATGACATGTTTTTGTGAAATAATTGACATGGAATTCTAGGATAAATTAATTGATCCGGATCTACTGTGAAGCTAAGCATTTCTCTTTGCTTGATGATCGAGAAGTTTTAGATTTAATCTTTCTGTTGTGTTAATTGGTATAAATTATTTCTCATTCCTTAAATTGATACAGAAAGTCATCTTCGTTTTTATATCGAACATGGTTTTTGCGTTTTAAATATATTAATTTTTGTTTATTTAAACCCACTGGCTATATCTTATGTTTGGACAATTGAAAATAGTGTGTGAATATTCCTTTTTTCTTTGCATTCTGCCAATTAGCATTCTATTTGAATTCCTCATACTCTTTTGTTGCCAACTAGTATAAATTTCGGTGAGCAAGGTTTGTTAATTTGTACTCCTATTGAATCGGCGTCAATTTAGGTACATATTTTTGGAATTTCTTTGATTATTTCAACTACTTGAGCAAGGTTTGTTAATTCAACTACTTGAGCGAGGCGCGCTAGGCGACGCCAACAAAGACGCCATCAGGAGTGGAAATTTCTATGGTTTGCAATTCCCCCTACTCTCATGGTGATTTTGATACCCAATTTGGTTAACATTTTTGAGTGCAGGTAGCATAGCGCATCAAGTGAGAGTCCCGGTACTCGAAGGATGCACGGACTCATCGGTGATCCGATGGCTAGGAGCGACGATGGAAGCTGCTCATACAAGTTCTAAGGCTTTTTCGCTACTGTGCGTTGATCATGGCTCATGGGAGAAAGAAATCTTAAGATTTGTTCTCTGAAGCAGGAGAGGCTTTCAGATGGATTTCACAGGCGGAAATGCTTGTCTTTTTGATGCATTTGGGAGAGACCTAAGAGATTAGTTGTGATCGCATTCACTTTGTGAGTTCAATTAATTTTGTAGGTATCCATTGTTTTGCATAGCTTCAGGTGCCTCCAAAATGCTGTGTAATTAATTCTTGTTTGAATGGTGAATATTAAGAGAGAGGTTCTGTTTGTTGGATTTGTTTGGATACAATCATATTAATCATCATATTGACGTTAAGATGTTGTGTTTGTTGGATTTGTGTTTGTGTTTGTTAGATGGTGAATATTAAGAGAGATGTTGTGTTTGTTGGATTTGTGTTTGTTGGATTTGTGTTCGGCTGAAGCTTCCTTGCGAATGCAAAACAACCGTAGGGTCGGGATGCAATTTCTAGATAGATGGCGCGTGTTTAGTTCAAGCGCTGTCTATGGTGGACCTTTAACAGCGCTTGTACGATAGAAGCGTTGTCTATTGGGACCTTAGACAGCGCTTGTTTAGGAACCGCGCTTGTGCTAAACAAGCGCTGTCTAAGGTCCCAGATAGATAGCGCTTGTTTAGTACAAGCGCTGTCTATGGTGGACCTTTAACAGTACTTGTACTAAAGAAGCACTATCTATTGTGACCTTTGACAACGCTTGTTCTAAACAAGCGTTGTCTAAGGTCCCGGATAGATGTCGCTTATTTAGTACAAACGATGTCTATGGTGGACCTTTAACATCGCTTGTACTAAAGAAGCGCTGTCTATTGGGACCTTTGACAGCACTTGTACTAAATAAGCAATGTCTAAGGTCCCAGATAGACAACGCTTTTTAGTACAAACTCTGTCTATGGCGGACCTTTAATAGCGCTTGTACTAAAGAAGCGCTGTCTATTGGGACCTTTGATAGCGCTTGTAAAGCGCTATTAAAACCAGTGCCCCCTAAGCAGCGGCGAGATAGACAACACACAGAAGCGATGTTAAAGACCTTATTTAAGCGCTTTTAAAGGTCCCTTTTGTAGTAGTGGTTGTTCTGATATTATAGTGAAGCTTCTCTTGTACCATCCCAGCATGTGCGCATTGGCCTGCATGTTCTGTTTCTCCTTTCCCTCTCTTTTTCCTCTCTTATCACCCTCACTCTTCAGGTTACCTGGGAAAAATTTGAAAATTCCGGGTATACTGTGGAGAGGGGCGTGACATGCTAAGTTCAAGAAAGACATGCATTCACGTTTCCAATTAGGACAGCGAGTGGGTGGTTGATACATTATCATCTTTCCACGCCACTCCTCGAAGAGACTTCTTCACCAGCTACAAGGCAGGAGACTTTGGCATCGTGAAGATGGGGAATACATGTTCCTACAAGATCGTAGGAATTGGCGACGTTCAGATTGAGACGAATGTCGGTTGCACAATAAAGATGAAGGATGTCTGACATGTGCCTGGTCTCCGGCTAAACTTGCTCTTTGGGACAGGCCTTGACAAATTGGTCTTCGACAACCACTTCAGCAATGGCGCATGGAGAATGACGAAAGGTGCCATGATTACTGCAAAGGAGAACATTTGTGGTACGTTATACAAAACTCATGTGAAGATGTTTATCGACAGCCTTAACGTGGTGGCAACAGGTACTTCTTGACCTTCATTGATGATGCTTCTCGGAAGGTGTGGGTCTAATTCTTGAGGATGAAAGACCAAGTGCTCGACTACTTCAAGCTATTCCACGTCATGGTTGAACGTGAGACAGGAAAGAAGTTAAAGTGCCTCCGCTCAGACAATGGAGGCGAATACACTTCCAGAGCGTTAGATGTCTACTGCAAAAGTCAAGGCATTAGACATGAGAAGGTGGTTTCTCGCACTCCACAACACAACGACGTAGCTGAAAGGATAAACCGAACGATCATGGAGAAATTCAGAAGCATGCTCAGTATGGCTAAGCTACCAAAGACATTCTGGGGAGAAGCTGTTCGTGCTGCCTGCTACCTCATCAACAGACACCATAAGTACCTTTGGATTTCACGATTCCAGAGAAGGTGTGGTCTGGTAAGAATCCCTCGTACTCCCGCCTGAGGGTATTCGGTTGCTTAGCCTTTGCACATGTATCCAATGAGCAAAGGCAGAAGGTTGATGCACGGACCATTTCTTGTATCTTCATTGGTTATGGAGATGAAGAATTTGAGTACAGGTTATGAGACCCAAAGATGAAGAAGGTTATTCGGAGCAGGGATGTGCTGTTCCAAGAAAATCAGACCTTGGAAGACATTGAAAAGCCCATAGCGTCTTCAAATGCAAGCTCAAGTGCTGAAGACAATGTTCCAGACCCAACACCAATGCAATACGAAGAGGTGCATGAAGAAATGCCAGAAGAAGAGAAGGCTGTTGAACAAGACGTGGAAGAAGAGGCGGATGCTGAGCAAGGGAGCCACAACCCTCTCCATCAGCTATTACACCACCATCACCACATGCAGAGGATGGTACACCTCCTGAAGTCAACAACTCACAAGCACAAAGATCTGAACGAGGTCGGATTCCATCAACCAGATATTCAGAAGCTGAGCATCTTCTACTTTCTGAAGAGGGGGAGCCAGAGAGTTTCCAAGATGCAATATCTCACAAGAACAAAGAAAGTTGCTTGCAAGCTATACACGATAAGATGGAATCTCTGTCGAAGAACTCTACTTATGAGTTGATCAAGCTTCCACAAGGAAAGAGGACGCTGAGGAACAAATGGGTGCTCAAGCTCAAGAAAGATGGCAACGGAAAGGTGGTGAAGCACAAAGCTCGGCTGGTGGTCAAAGGATTCCTTCAGAAGAAAGGTATTGACTTTGACGAGATTTTTTCACCTGTTATGAAGATGGCTTCAATCCGCGTCATCCTCGAATTGGTATCCAGGCCAGGTTAAATTTAGAGCTTGTGCAGATGGATATCAAGACGTCGTTTCTTCATGGTGATCTACATGAAGAAATCTACATGGAGTAGCCAGAATGTTTCGAGGTTTCAGGCAAAGAAAACCTCGTATGCAAGCTGAAGATGAGTCTGTACGGCCTCAAGCAAGTACCACGACAGTGGTACAAGAAGTTTGACTCATTCATGGTGAGTCAAGGCTACAAAAGGACCGCTGCTGACCAGTAGTGGTACATGAGAGAAGATGGAGCTGTGCAAAGACATAGCCGGGATAGTTGTTAAATGAAAACCACTTTGGATGCAGCTGGAGGAGGAGAATTGCTGGTTTTTCCAGCTGCCATAATAACCCAGCAGCCCATGTGGGCTGCTGGTTGGTCAAAATTGGGGGGAGAGCAACTCAAGTTGCTCTTGAGTTGCTCCAACCCCATCCCCCCTTTGCTTGCCTAGGGGGGAGGACTGAGGAGTTCAGATCATCCCCAACATCCCAAAACACAAGCAATCTCATCTTGAAGAGAAAGAGTGTGGAGGAAACCCAAAGAGGTAAGAGTCAGGGATTTCTTCACTGTGAGAAAATTATCCCAAAGAGGAAAGTTACCCCAGAGAGGTAAACGTTGTATTGAGTTTTTTTTGGTGTTTACCAAAGTTATTTCCAGTGAGAAATAGTAAAGGTTTTTTACTCTCCAGGTTTTACTGCTTTACCGTGATCAGTATTTTTTACTGTTTTACTGTAATCAGTAAGTCTTCTAGTGATCAGTGAGAAGGCGGGGAGATGCCATTTAAAGTTAACCCATTTTTCGCTTGATCATTATAGTCATTGTCCGTCTAATATGGGTTCTTTGTTTGGAAAGCTCACAACCCCTTACACTTCCCCAAATTTTTATCAAAATGCTCGATACATAGAGATGCTCGATACATAGAGCTAGTGAGAAACTTATTTACCGGAGATCGGAGACAAAATGTTTTATGGGAGAGGGTGTCAAACTCAATTGAAATATTACTATATACCTTCTGTATATAGGGATAAGAAAGGGCATGTCCAAAGCCTGATTGAGCTTCCAATTGGGCATGCCACATTATAATCCCTACAAATCATTCACTAATTCTAGAAAGAAATTGTGAAGGACTTGTATGGATGAGGAAGTGGCATGCCCAATCGGGCTTTTGGCATGCCCATTCTCATCCCTACTGTATGTCCAAATCCTTAGAAAATTGAAAATTTACCTGGTGAAAGATGTCAGCAAGAAGGACGCATTGCTGTGTTTAAGAATGATGTTGCATAATTTCACCTAAACATACTTATTAATCTGTAGAGGAAATTATCAAAAAGATATGATTTCAAGTGAATACTTTCTTTTCATTGGATAGTTCCTTTATATTTATTTTTTTTTCTCTTGTAAAAATTCCTTGTAATTTCCATTGGCTTCTTCTCACTCCTGTGTGAAGAGGATAAGCACAGGATGATTTTTGATTAAATATTTGTCGGTTAGTTTTCATTGATAAAGAAACAGGTATTTGCATGGATTTTTATTAATTTTGAGTTGTTACCTGATCCTACCTTGGTAATTCAACAGAAGTTTGGAGAATTAAAGCAAGTGACAGAAAATTCAGGCCTCACAATGATAGAAATAACAAGGAAAGGATAGGCACCGATTTAACATTGCTCTCTGCTCTCTTCGTTAAGTGCACAAAAGGATTCGCACGACACAACTCTTAAACCAAAGCACGGGAGAGAACATTATTCAGTAGAACTAGACTCGGTAGATAGCGACTGCTAGCATAATATTTACAACAAAACAACCTCCAGCTGCTCCTTATTCACTTTTCAAAGGGGGGGCATGCGGTGCCCGCTTCAAGACGTACGAGTAGCGCAGCTTTGCTAGCAGCCGGAATGCGACATACTGCTTCAGGCTTCAACGACCATCTGATTTCAGGAAAGAAAACCCAGACGTAAATTACGTTACCATTAAATGCAAAGATTAGCAAATGAATCGGTGATTGCTTGATGATGAGAAGGAGAAGGACGTACCCTGGGTCCAAAGGGGCGTGCCTTGAACCCATACACTTTTTTACACGGTGGGTTGAGGGTGTCTGGATCCCTCATCATGATGCCCAAATAGTAGCGCAGGTCTCTGGCAGTCTGAATTTGTTGCCCGTTAATGGTCGGAGGATCAAACTGATAGCAGGGATCGGCATCCGACTTGAGAACCATGTAGGAAAAGCGCTCCCAGTTGCTCTGAAGGTCATTGAGCATCCACTGAGGAAGCCTTACGGGCTCCCTGCTCTCAATGTTGGAGGCGAAATGATTGGCGACGTCCACAAACCTGGTTGCCTCGCAAATCATCTGGGACACGACGATCAGCGCTTTGGCTCTCTCCTGCGAATTGGTGGACGCGGCGAGTTTAGACACAGCGTCTTTGAGTGCGTTCCTGTTGAAGGATACATCAAGTATGTCCTGTTGAGCAACGGCGGCGAGGTCACTGTAGTTGTTGTCGAACTCCAACAGTTGGGATTCCTCGATGAACTGAGGCGGTGCCTGCTCCGACCGCCCGAACTCGAACCACCTCTGATTTCTCTGCATCTGGAAGCCGCGCAGGTTGAGGGTGTCGCGATGGATTCTCACGATGGTCAATCGTGGTCCGGACGTCAGCTTGACATCGAACCCTCGAGGATCATTCTCGTTGTGGACCTGAAGCACCGGGGTCCCATGCGAATATCCCACCGCCAGTCGGCGGCGAAGGTTCTTGATGAAGTTATTGTAACTTTCGCCGGTGATCCTTTCCACGTCGAGCTCTTCCGTGAAGTCCACCTGAATTATCTTTCGTTCGTCTGCAGCAGTTGCCGCGGCGGCGCCTGTTGCTCAAACATAATTATAAATTAGTTAATTAATTAATGGCATCGTCCGAGTCATTTCAAAAGAACAATCTAAATACAACTAGCTGGCTAGAACTTATTTGCGTACCAATGATGATCAGAAGTATCGTGAAGCGATACATTACGGGCAACTTGGGGGCGATCGGCCTTGTGTTTGACTTGGTTGTAGCAGATTACTTTGAGTTTGAGCGTGGATTCTCCTCAACAGCGAGCGGCTCCATTTATAGAATCCGATCGAGCGGCCACTGCAGATGAACAACGCACGAATCCTGTGGGATGTTGGGAACCGAGAACGCGCCGACGTTAAAAAACAAATGAGGCCTGATAAAGTAAACCAACAAGGATGGTAACAAACAAAATATTAACAGGGAAAGGATAGGGGTGATAAGAGATTTCCCCAACCTTGTTTGTTACTGCACCCTCTCTGGGCCTTTGTGCAACGATTTCTGCTGAAAAGAGACGCGCGGCGAAACGATTGTGGATCGCAAGGACAACAATGGGACCCATATATATAGCCAGCGTGCTAATTGTCATGGTACGAAAAATTCTAGTCATTGATGAGTGATGTTGACACCAGCGGTCTTCCTTCGTGACACGTAGCATGTATGTATGTAAACATGTTGCGTATAACCCAATTTACTGATTACCATATCCAAATCCCTAATCGTTTACTGATTACCACTCGGCTACAATAACCCAATTTATTATGCATCACCAATTAATTGGGTGCGAAGCGTGAATCGTGATACTCTGAATTTACTCTGTGTCGTTAATCCATCACCTGAAGGCTGAAGCAAAACCCTTAATTACTGCCTCTGTGTGCCACTTTGTGACACCCTAACCATTCTCGAAAGAAAAATAAGTTTATAGAATCCGATCGAGTCGCCCCTGTAGATTAACAGTGCACAAAGGGGTGAATCAACTGGGGCTGTTGGGAACCGCGAACGCGCCGACGTAAACAAACAAAGGGAGCCAGATACTGCACACTCACGGAGCTGTGTAAGGCAGCTGTTGAGAAGAGACGCGCGGCGAAACGATTGTGGGATGCAAGGGACGACGACGGGACCATACTTTGGCATGGTATGATCGGTCATGACAAGAAAAAGATCCATTAATTGACGAGTGATATTGACACCTCCGGCCTTCGTTTATTACACGTGCTAGCAGGAAGGTCGTGGTGAAGCTTAATTCCGTCTATAACGGAATTATAGGCCGGCCACTTCTTAACACTGAAGAGGCAGTCGTTTCTAATTTTCATCAAATGATCAAGTTTTATACTCCTCAAGGAGTCTGGATGGTGAAAGTGAATCAAATGCATGCTAAATTGTGTTACGTTCTGTCTGTCGCTATTAGACGGGCAGAGCAAGTATCTCCGGAGGGTCTCCTTGATGCTAATAACGACATGACGGACCGACGACCTCCCCCGATCGAGGAGACGGAGCTGATCCCATTGTTTGGCAACGCCGGGAAGACTGTTTCCATTAGGTCGTGATTTTCTTCTGACCTAAGGGAGCAGTTGATCGAATTCTTGAGGACGAATATGGATGGCTTTTCTTGGTCCCCTGATGATATGCTAGGCATTGACCCCGAGTCATCTCTCATGAGCTGAACGTCGACCCGACCATCAACCCAGTGAAGCAGAAGAAGAGAAACATCGGGGGTGACAAGATGAAGACAGCTGTCGAAGAGGTTGATCGGCTTCTCGAGGCATGTTTCATCAAGGAGGTCCACTACCCTGAGTGGCTCTCTAGTACGGTGACGGTGAAGAATGTGAATGGCAAATGGAGAATGTGTATGGACTTCTCCAACCTTAGTAAGGCGTTACCCAAGGATAGTTACACATGCCTCGGATCGAACATCTTGACATTAATGCATTGGGGTACGAGCTGTTGAGCTTCATGGATGCTTTCTCTGGCTACAATCAGATCTAGATGGCACACAAGGACGAGGAGAAGACTTTCTTCATTACCGATATAGGGATTTTCTGCTACAAAAAGATGTCCTTCGAACTGAAGAACGCTGGAGCGACCTACCAACGAATGGTGAACAATGTCTTCAGAAGCCCAAATCGGAAGGAATTTGAAAGTCTATGTTGATGACATGTTGGTCAGGTCGAAGAACCCGACTGACCATATTACAGATCTCGTTGAGACCTTTACGGAAATCAGACGCTACAACCTCCGGTTAAACCCAACCAAATGCAATTTCGGGGTCCGGTCTGGGAAATTCCTCCGTCTGTCCCTCGCCATCAGCCAAGGATTGAACCCAGCTGGCAGAGTAGTCAAATACGGCCGATCAGCGGTTGCTTGATCAGTGTCCCACTGGCACAATAGAATTTAGTGGAGAAAATGGGCAAGGATCCTTATGTGTAACGCCCCGCCTCCCAGGATACCCGGGAAGTACGAATCCATCCCAGGTATTCCCAAAGAGGCGAGTGTTACGAAAGAAGGAAAGAAAAATAATACAATGAAACCAGCAGGCCACTGCGCACATGCTGGGATAGTACACATAATACTCCACAGAAATCAACACAGAACACAGAAAAACCACCGAAACACAAGTACAATGAAGAACATATGAAGAATCATATACAATTCACTGCAAGTACGACATTATACATCATAATATCCAATACATTTCTTTTCCAATTCAAGAACATAACACTAACCCAACACTCAAGGGTACAACCTCAAGGTACAACACCACAACTAAATCTCACCCCAAAGCCAATCCCAAAGAACAACTCACACGCTAATCTACCCAAGGCCTCCAGCTCCAACTCCAAAGATATCCCACTATCTGCTACCTGTGGAAAGGGACATGACACGTCACAGCGTGCCCAGTAGGAAGATAACTTGGATTTGAGAATACTATTTTAATGTCATCAATCATAAGGCAAGACATGAGAATAAAGCATGCGAGCTGTATATTAAGGCATAAAAGTAACCAAGGCATGTCAAGACAACGACAACAAGAGCATATAAAACTGGGAATGGGTACGAGGGAAGGGGTTACAATAATAACCGGACAACAATAAATGCAAGCGGAGGAATTAAACAATTAAATTACAAGTATGAAAACACTTAAGAGCATAGAAGAGCAAATCAAGCAAGTCATTAGTTAGCGTTTTGGAACCTAGGTCGCGGAATTAATCTTTATCCTCACAAAATTGAAAGCTCACGGAATTCATGCTCACAGATTCATGTATCTTTTTGCTACAAATGAACATGGCAATGAATCAATGACTCAGTCTTTATCCTATAATCTCTATCTATTCATTTGGGGGACATAAAAATAACAAAAACCTAGACCTCATTAGCAAGTGAAAAATCCGGTCAGAAGAAGCAATCTTTCCAATAAATCCATCATCTTCCTCACAAAACCCATCTGCAAGTTGCGAAAAAAATGATCAAATCCTCAAAGCATCCTCACAGCAATCTTTTTAGGCATTTTAGATGCATACTCTTATTTTTTTCTCCTTCAGCTTGCTCCTTTAAATTGCCATGTGTTACGAGGTGGAACTCGCGTACAATGAATTTGTATTGAGGGGAACCAAGGGCACGGTGGTTATGTTGATACGAGGGTTTAGGTGAGCTATTTAACATGTGATTAGTGGGGTGAAGAGGCTAGACTTGCCGTTGGGGGTGGCCACGGAGTCAAATCTCACCGGACACGGCGAAAGAAGATCGGGTGGCGGGAGCCAAAGGCTGACGTTGACCAAGGGGCGAGCTTTCCTTCACCACGAGCAATCCGTCAGAAGGGCAGGGTTGGGGTCCAACCCTTAGCCCCTCCGATGCCTAAGTCAGTAATAGGATTTAAAACGGGGGCTAGGCACGCCGGTCGGACTGAGGGTGTGTCGACCGTACGTGGTGAGCTATAAGTGGGAGAACAAAGATGTGGACGACCTTTGCTCTTGTGTGTGAATAATGGATTGAGAGAGCGAATTTGCCAACCTCCTCACCGTAAGAAGTGAGGAGGTATTTATACCTGATGAGAGATGACTAGGTGGGGCTGACCTGGCATGCTGACTCGACGTGCTGAGCTGGCTCGGTTGTCAGCGGAAGCTTCGGACGAGGATGTCAGGAACAGGAGTGCTTGCCCTGCTTTTGTCAGACGGTGCAACGGCCAGGGGCACTTTTGTCAGGATGTCGGGGCCGAAAGCATTAAGTGTCAGGGGGCTCAGCGGCCAGGGGGCGCTTTGTCAGATGGTCGGGTGGCGTTAGTGTCAGTCGTGTCCTTACACTAGGTTGTTTGTCGTACGTCATGAACTAAAGGTCTGGCTATGCTATCCCCGGCGCCGTGGTTCATGGGGATCGGCCGGGTCGACCTGCTCGGGGGTTGTCCGGCCCGGCCGCGCCCCTTTTTGGTCGCGGGTCGTGGGCCACTGGCAAGGAGGGATATGCACATGCCTACGTCAACATCCCCAGCGGCACTGTCTGGGCGCTCCCTAAGCGCACTGCCCCTGGCGGGCCGAGCAACTGCGGTTGTTCGCCTCGGCCGGGAGGGGGGAGTGTTGCGAGGTTCGCCCATTCCCGTGTAGCCACAGACCTCCGGGATGGCGGCCCTTTCGCGAAGGGGTGAGTTAATGGGGTATGTCAGCGGATCTGGGAGGGAGTCGTACTCCTACGATCTTTAGGTCGTAACAGGGTATGTCAGCGGATCTGGGCAGGAGTCGTGCTCCTACGATCTTTAGGTCGTAACAATTGCCCCCGGCATTCGTGTGCGAGGCGGAAGCCCGGCTCAGCTCGGATGACGTAACGCTACCTCCCTTCTAGCATGGTTCGGACTTGGGTCCATTCTCAGGAGTGGCGACGCGGCTCCCGCGGAGTATTGCCCGCTGTTGCGGGATCGCTAGATCTCGTCCCGAGTGGGAGCCCAGCGAGGAGGTGGGTCACTACGATTTGGGGGGGGGGCGTTGCCCCTTAACGCCGTGTTGTTGTAGGTGGCGGCTGGGCAGGACTTCGGGGGAGCCCGGCTTTTTGGGAAGGCCAAGGTTTCGTTGCGGTGTGTTTACCGGACGTGGTTGTTATTTTTGTGGGGCTTTGGCCGCACTGAGTCTGGTGAACTTCCTGGCCATTGTGCGCTTGGGCTTAAGGTGAGGAGTCCGTAAGGAGGAATATTATTCATCAGCCTTTACAGGAGATCTAGGTGGTATCTACAACAAGAGGGTAGGTGTGACCAAACCCGTGGACGGGGCGGGAGGCTGCTTTAACTTGTCGCCTGTCGCATCGGGGCGAGCGGGTCTCTGTTGCTGGGAGGCCTTCCTTTCTACTGACTGCTGAACTCCTTCTGCCTCATTGTCCGGGGGCGAGCTGACGTGCCGTGAATTACCGTTTGGTTTCATCGGGGATGCAGCCCCGTGGTGACCCTCCCTTCGGGAGGGCTGACCCTCGTTTGTCGGGTGGACCTTCTTCCTTTCCCTTTCCTCACTTCCTCGCGTTCTGTCTCGCCGTCACCGCGCTGGTGGGTTTCCCGGCCTCGCCGGGGATCCCGCACACCGAGGGGGAACCCCGGAGGAGGCGGAGGACGAGGTGGCGGTGGTGGCGTCGCCCTCCCAGGGGGAGTCCGGTGGGCCGGCCTCGCGGGAAAGGTTGGGGGCAGTCAGGTGGGTTGTTGGGAGACCCGTTGGGGGTTTCCGCCCTCACACCCAGTAGGGATCGCCGTGGGGTGGATGTTAATTGGGGTCTGGCGGCCCGCGGCTAGTCTTCTTGGCCTGCCGTTTCATCTGGTTACGAGCAGGAGGAAGGCTGGCAGGCGGGACCTCCTATGTGTAAGGGGAACATCCTATCAGAGGTCGCGGAGTGGAAGCGGTCACCGTTGGGGGAAGTGAGGCCCGTCGGTGGACATCGGCCTTCTTCGTAGCTTGGTGGGGCGTTCGGGGCTTTTTCATACCCGGTGTGAGGGGATGCGAATCCCTTTCGTGTATCTTCCCCTCTTCCCTAAACTCTGAAGGGGGGGTACTTATGGAGGGATTCTGCAGAAGGGTTCATCTTGGATAACGTGAGGGGTTAGTGCCATTAGTGGGCAACGCCGAATCACGCGCTTTGGGAACCGCTTTTTCCTGGCGGTACCTGACACGGTTCGTCTATTCTGGCCTCTCTGGGGGGCGTGTTGATGCTGATGGCGTGTTTTCCGAGTGTCCTATCGTTTCGTTGAGTCGCGTCGCGGTGTTGCCTTATGGGGGCCAGGCGTATATCCAACAGGCATTGTTTCGCGATTTCTGGTTAGCGACCGGTCCGCCCCGATTTACGTGTCCTTGTCCTTATTCCCAACTTTGAGTTTTCGAGGATCGGGGTCTTAATCCGGGCGGGGGATTCCTGATGTGGTTTTGGAGGCCGGCGCCGGGTAGTTGGTCGCTGTGCGGGCCGAACCGGTTAGCCCCTACCGAGGCGGGAGAGTCGCCATTGGGAGGCCGGTCCTTGCCGTGTTTTATCGCTGGTGTTACCTATTTTGTTTTCTTGCTTGAGTACACAATTACTGCCCCCAACATTCTCTTACCCGAGAGCACGAGGTCTGGGGAAAGGGGATGTTGATGTTCTATGTGTTGTGTTTGGGCGGGACGGAGTATCACTGGATGCGATCGGGATGAGACATACCGCCCTATCACGAACAGGGGCTACTCGTAGCATGGCTGACCCCCGGGTGTCTGTTGCGAGTGGATTTTGTCTCGGGCGGAAGCGGCCCCACAGAGCGGGCCTCAGTTCAACCCCTTCACGTTTGTCTGAAAGGTATGGCGGACTTTAGTTGGTGAGGGGTCTCGTTTAGAAACGTCGGTCCTTCTTGTTATCGGGGGGTTCGGACTGCGGGGGTATACTTACTGGGCGTCCTAAGTTAGTACGGGGGGAGTGCGATTCTCTGTTCCTGCTTTACCCACCGCGAGGGGTGGTTCCGTTTCGTAAGCTCGCCCGGCCTTTGGTGGGGGGATCGTTTCATGCTATGGCGTTTTTCTGAAAGTTAAAACGACTTTGATGGAGATAAATGTTTTCATTTATATTTACAAGAACCCTTCTATGGTTCGCACACGGGTACTTAGATTATCGCCCGTTCTTGGGGGTAAGATCCGGCTCGGGGGCGGGCTGTGGAACTGTCCCCGCCTGCGGTGAGTGACCTCCTGATTTAGGGGTTACCCTCTACCGGGTGGGCCTTTTTATCTTCAGTTGTTCTTGGCGCCTAGGTGAGCGTCCGTCCATTGCGCTGACGGGTTGCCAGGTCTCCTCGGCCGGGTGGAAGCGTTGGACGGGGCTCACTAGGGAAGCTGTCTTGCTGTGGTTTTTGTCCCGGGGGTGGGGGGTCCTGATGATCGGGCCGCCTCCTCTCCATTGCTTTGTCATCTCCCTCTACGCCTCGCGGTTTGGGTTTGAGGGTGGGGGAATGTTGGATATGGAAGACGTTAGTACACCCTTGTAGGGGATGTACGAGGGAATACGGACCTCGAACGTCGCGTACACGAAGTCGTGCGCAAAGGGAATATGTTCCCTTGCGGAGAGGATCACTAGATGAGTGGGAAAGTCGCATTATATATGCATAAGTGCATGCAACATATGGCTAATAAAGGGGGAATATCTTAAGCTTATGTTGTACCATGCATATGGTACAACTTAAGCTTATAATGTACCATGTATCATGGTACACCTTAATTAAGTTGTTCCAAAGGAACAACTTACCCTAAAATAACTACCTTGGGGGCTATAAATAAGACCCAAGGGTAAGCCATTTCCTTACACTTTTGCATGGCATTTATGCATGCATATTCATTCTAGCGAAGCTCTGCCGAAATACTTCCTCTCCCTCTATCCAAGTTCTTAATCTAAAGTAGAGATTTAGATTGTGGATTTAGTAGCCTTACTCCGTTCGTGAGAAGACTCGACCCGTCGTGGCGAATCCGAAGGCAAAGTTCCGAGACTACCGTGCCGCATACGCAAGCGTAAGTCTCAACTTTAATTATCGATCCTAACTCTGTTTCGGCAGGATCCTACATTGGTATCAGAGCCATAAGGGTTCGCCCCGGTCAAACCGTCGCCCCGTCGAAACTATGAACGAGTCGTTGTCTTTTTCACGAATGGGTATCCTACCATTACGGATATGGTAGGAACGCTTCGTGACGGAGAGAACGCAGCGGTTGTTCTTTTCACGTTAGGGTCTCCTATCATTACGGATATGGTAGGAACTCTCCGTGACGGGAAGAACCGACCGTTCACGTAGTGTGTTATTTTTCATTTTTGGCACACAGCCATTAGGAAATAACTAATTTCTCGACGAACGGGTGCTTCATCGACGAACGGGTGCTTCATCGAGGAAGATGAAGGTAGTTATCTCCATCGAAGAAGAGGAATATTAGTGCATGTGCGCCATCGCCAAATGGGCTATGAAGGCTATGCACCCCCCTCCACATGCGGAGGGGGTTGGCTACGGCCAATAACCACCACGGCCACCCCTCCGGCGAGGTGTGCGGCAACCCCATTCAAAGGGGGTGGCCGGCCATGGCCAAAGGGGCCATGGCCGGCCAATGCCAAATGGCCTTGGCCATGACCAGCCATGGCCAAGCCATGGCCGTTCATGGCCAGGCCGGCAGTGGCCGGCCAAGGCCTGGCCGGCCCTGGCAGTGGCTAGGGCCGGCGCCCTTGCCTCGGCCAGGGCCTGGCCGGCCCTGGCCGGCCTCGGCCAGGGCAGAGGCCCTGGCCGAGGGGCCAGGGCCCCTGGCCGGCCCTTGGCCAAGCCCCGGCCAGGGCAGAGGCCCTGGCCGGGAAGAAGTTGCAGACCAAAATTGGTCGACCAATTTGGTGTTTTTGGTCGACCAATCCGACAGAAGGTCTGGGTCGATTGCAAACTTGCCAACTAACCCATAAGGGGTGACAAAAGGCCTTGGCCAAACTCGAATGTGCCGATTAGCCCATACGGGACTAACCACAGTGTCGACTAGCCCATACGGGGCTAACGTTTTAATGAAGTTTTTCATTGGGCTCTACTCCTTGAAGATTAGCCATAGTGCTCTACTTCATGCGAGATTAGCCATGTCATTGTGCTCTACTCTACGGAGATTAGCCAATGTACACATAACATTGTGCTCTACTCTACGGAGATTAGCCAATGTATTTTTCAAATTTTTTGAAAAAGATGTTTTTCAAATAGGTTATGTCCCGTCCTTAATCGGGATAGCGCAATTTAGAATTCCAAGTCCTACCACGATCCGGCCATGGTTATCTAACCCATGGGTGTGTAGAACAGGTCTCGTGGCTTGGCAATTGTTGCGCTAAAATTCTTTGCGCAAACTCTCACCTATTCCATTTTGAAAGATATGTTTTCAAAGTATTTTTCCGCTGCTAATACCATACGGGTATTATTTATGATTTCTTTTTACTTGAGATAAGTAAGAGGGATACTTTGAAAGTTACTCCTAGATGGTAGTTGGAAACGTAGTGAACTTCTCGATTCTAGAGTAACATTTCAACGCATCCAAGGAACTTATCAAGTGTTTAAAGAATCGAAACTTTATGCATAGAATTTTGATCGTGTTTTTCATTCTCTTTGCAGTTTTTTGAATCGAATATGTCTACCGCTTCTAAGAACATTGTCGCAGAGCTTAACAAAGGTGAAAAGCTCAACGGCGACAATTATAAACTTTGGTCAATAAAAATCCAATATGTTTTGGAGGAGCAAGATGTGCTTGAAACACTCCAAAACATAATGGAAGAACCTGAGTTGGGCAATACGGCCCAACACAAGAGGGACCGGGAAGCTTATGATACTTGGACTCGAAAGAACAAAATAGCACGTATTACGTTACTGTCCGCAATGGACAATGACATAATGCGTCTATTTCGGGAATTCGATCTAGCCAAAGACATATGGTCTGAGCTAGAAATAAAGTTTGGTGGAACTTCGGTTACCAAACTCCGCTCCTTAAATATTCAATTTGATTCGTACAAGATACGGCAAGATCATTCTATGAAAAAGCATCTCCGCCACATGGCGAATCTCATATCTGAATTGAAGGATGCGGGTGTTACGCTGTCTGATGAACAGCAGATCCAAGCAGTCATTCGTTCACTCCCAGATAGCTGGGATAACATGAAAATGCACCTCACTCATAATGAGTGCATTAAAACTTTAAGCGATGCATCGAAACACCTCGAACTCGAGGAAGAGCGGATTCAAGCCGCAAAACCTAGTGCAGAAGTGCACGTGGCCGCTAGTTCCTCACAGGGAGGAAATAAGCGGAAGAATAAACGCTTAAGGTTTGTGAACGAACGGAAGCAAGAACCGGAAACCTCAAAGAAGACTAAGAACAAAAAGTGGCAAAAGAATGTGCACTCAAAGAAGAAAAACTTGAAGAAGATCAAGTGCTTTAAGTGCAACAAGTACGGTCACTTCGCCCGTACATGTACGGATGGAAGTGATAAGGTAACTTGTAGGGCTAGTTACATATGTGTTTCTAGTTCCATATTTCTTGCTGAATCTAACTATTTTTGGTTGATTGATTCAGGGGCCACAGACCACGTAGCGAAGGACAGAAGGTTCTTCGTAGAGTATCGAAAGATAACTCAAGGAACAAAGTGGATATATGTCGGCAACAACACACGTGTTGAAGTCAAAGGCGTCGGAACATGCAAGCTAGTTCTCGACAACGGCTGGACTTTATTATTGCACGACGTCCTCTTTGCTCCAGATATTAGAAGAAATATCGTATCCGTGGTCATGTTAATGTCTTTAGATTATGAATGGAGGTTCTATAAACAGAATGTTGACCTTGTTTGTAATAGTTCTTTAATTGGGTCGGGTAATGTTTGTAATGGATTAATTGTTTTAAATACAATGTATGATGATTCTTCTTCCATTAATGAAAGTTTCCATTTGACAAATGCTTCTAACTCTGATTCTGAGATCATTTGTTGGCATGCAAGACTTGGTCATATTGGACCAACTAGAATGGATAGACTTGCCAAAAGTGGCTTGCTATCTAATGTTTCAAAAGTTGAAATGTCAACTTGTGAACATTGTCTTGTAGGGAAAACTTGTCGCAAGCCGTTTGGAACTGGCACAAGGGCCGAAGTTCCATTACAGCTTATCCATTCGGACATTTGCGGTCCAATGAATGTTAAGACAAGACGCGGGAAGTCCTATTTCATCACCTTCATTAATGACTTCACTCGTTTCGGTCATATTTATTTGATTTCCCACAAACATGAAGCTTTAACTTGCTTCAAAAACTATATGAGTTTAGTGGAAAATCAACTAGATCGCAAGATAAAGGTCTTGCGAACCGATCGGGGTGGAGAATATCAATCAACGAGTTTTAAGGAACTCTGTGATGAAAAAGGCATAGTTCATCAAATAACTATGCCTTATACTCCGCAACAAAACGGTGTTGCGGAAAGAAGAAATAGGACATTGATGGAAATGGTCCGATCAATGATGTCTCAGGCAAATTTGCCCATCACCTTTTGGGGTGACGCATTATTGACGGCAGCATTCATCTTAAACCGTGTACCCTCGAAGTCGGTAAGTTCTACTCCTTATGAGTTATGGAACAATAGAACTCCAGACTTAAGCATTCTAAAACCTTGGGGTTGTGCATCTTACGCACATTTATCCTCTCACAAATATGGCAAACTTGGGCCACGTGGGAGGAAGTGTATCTTTATCCGATACGCTGAAAACTCCAAAGGATATGTTTTTGTCGGTCAAGAGGACAATGGGGGTCTAATAGAATTCGAATCGAGGGATGTTGTCTTCTTGGAAAACGAGTTTCCAAGACAGGGTGAGATAAGTCAAGACTTATCCTTGTTTGAGACTTGGGATCAAGAAGGATCGGAACGTTCAAGTGGGAGAATTCTTGGTGAAGAAGAAAATACGTTTCAAACTTCACCAATGGATGATACGAACGATACCAATCCTATTCCGAGTGGGAGTGATATTATTCCAAGTGGGAGTGATGTCATTCTAAGTGGGAGTGATCAAACTCAAACAAGACGTAGTAATCGAACGAGGCTAACACCTCTGAGATTTGAGGATGAATTTCCTCAAACATTCATGACATTACTACAAGATGATGACGAACCTGCAAATTTCAAACAGGCCGTCACATGCCCTGCTAAAGATAAATGGATAGCGGCTATGGAAGAAGAACTTCAATCCATGAAAACAAACCAAGTCTGGGACTTGGTTGATTTACCTAAGGGACGTAGAGCCATTGGGAACAAGTGGGTTCTCAAAATCAAGCATAAGGCTGATGGCTCCATCGAGAAATATAAAGCTCGCCTTGTTGCGAAAGGTTTCACGCAACAGGAAGGAATAGACTACGAAGAGACTTTCTCTCCTGTCGTGCGTTTTACCTCCATTCGCTTAATTCTGGCAATGGTGGCTTGTTTGGACCTCGAGTTACATCAGATGGATGTAAAGACTGCTTTTCTTAACGGAGAACTAGATGAGGAGATCTACATGGAACAACCAAACGGGTTCGTACAAGAAGAAAACAAACATAAGGTTTGTAAACTTCGTAAATCCATATATGGTCTTAAACAATCCTCAAGGCAGTGGTATATGCGCTTTCAAGAAGTTGTTTTGTCGTATGGTTTCTCCATGCTCGACGAAGACAACTGCGTATATATTAAGAGGATTAAAAACAAGTATGTAATTATGTCTCTTTATGTAGATGACATACTTATAGCCGGAAATGATAAGCGTCTTATCATGGATATCAAAGCTTGGCTTTCATCCGTCTTTGAGATGAAAGATATGGGTGAAGCTGCATATATCCTTGGGGTTACGATCTCAAGAAATCATTCCAAGAAACTTCTTTCTCTCTCTCAAGAGACATATATAAAGAAAGTCTTAGAACGGTTTAATATGCAGGACTGCAAGCCAATTGATACTCCAATAAGCAAAGGCGATGGTCTATGTTTGGAAATGTGTCCCAAAGATCCAAAAGAAAAGAAAGCTATGGAAAAAGTTCCATACTCCAGTGCTGTCGGGAGTCTGATGTACGCCATGATGTGTACCAGACCGGACATTTGCTATGCTGTTGGTATGGAAAGCCGTTACCAATCCAACCCAGGACAGGCACACTGGAAAGCGGTGAAGAGGATATTAAGATACCTCAAAGGGACTGCGGACTATGCGTTATGCTATCAAGGCAATACCTTGAGACTCGAAGGCTATACCGATGCTGATTGGGCGGGTGATCTCGACGAGCGAAGATCTACCTTAGGCTTTGTTTACTTGCTCGGGAATGGTGCAATATCCTGGAGCAGCAAGAAGCAAACCTGCATCGCCCTATCAACCATGGAAGCCGAATTCGTAGCATTCAGCATGGCGGTCCAAGAAGCTGTTTGGCTTAGGAAATTCTTAGACAGGCTGACGAATGCCACTGACTCGAGCACTGTTCCTATATATAGTGATAGTCAAGCTTCGATTGCCTATGTCAAAGATCCTAAATTTCATTGTAAGACCAAACACATTGACATTCGATTCAAGTTTGCGAAGGACTATGACAAACGGAAGGAAGTAGACATAGGATACATATCCACGCATGAGATGATAGCGGATCCCCTTACTAAGGCGATCCCCAGAGATGTGTTTTTCAAACACTTATCATCTATGGTAATGCGTAGGTGCTGAGCTGTATCATGTAATATTTCCCATGTCTATAGAAGATCAAAATTTAATTTGCATACAAGTTTCTTACAAATGATTTTATATACATTTGTGTTTAAGTCTCAGCTATTTTATTGTGTGTATGTCGGACAGATTAAGGTTGGCTCTCTCACATGAGCAACCGCCTTATCTTATCAGATGGATAAGATAGAGATGAGACTAGTTTAAAGTCAAAATCATTAGACAAATGATTTAGAGTCGTGACTTAAACAAGATAGTCGAATAAAAGATCTGCATCATATGGATGCTTACAAAAGATCTGAGATCTGTATCACAAGGATATTTGAAAGAGATCTCATAGGATTTTTTAATCCTATCTGTTTTATGCAGGATGAGAGTCTGTGAATATTTCACGAGTAGTAAGGGGACTCAAAAAGATAGGCACTGTGGTGTCTGATCTTTCATCCGTACAACATCATTAAGACATACTCTCCCTGGGAAAGGAGTGATGTTATAATACGTGTTCATACCACGTATGCATTTCGACCACTGAGTTAGTAGCAATAGTGTTTGCTATTATGTGAGACTCAAAGGCCATACGGGTCTTAACTCTTACCCTCAAGGACTCCAATTGGTCCCTTTAGATTTGACGAGATGATCGCTATCTTAGCGTGTTGCTAATGGGCTATGATAATTCGGCTCGGCGGGGCACGTTAGAAAAGCGAATCAAGTCAAGATCAGAAGGTTCGCAAGAAGAGGAAGATTGATTTCATATTCGCATTTGGACTTTAATGATTCAAAGCTGGCCAGCCAATTGTAATCCAGATGGGATTCAATTGTTGAATATAAAGTATAAGAAATGTGAAGAAATAATCTAGGGTAAAGCATGCGTTGAACTACTCAACTTTGCACCTTCGAGGTCGTTGTGTATCTCTAACAAGTGCACAACAACAAACTCTACGCGCATGACGGTCGCACGGTCTATTTCTCGGTATGATAGATGAAAGAACTAAGAGAAAGACGTTCTCTTACAATCCCCTCAAGTGTGAGTGGGAGATGTTGGATATGGAAGACGTTGGTACACCCTTGTAGGGGATGTACGAGGGAATACGGACCTCGAACGTCGCGTACACGAAGTCGTGCGCAAAGGGAATATGTTCCCTTGCGGAGAGGATCACTAGATGAGTGGGAAAGTCGCATTATATATGCATAAGTGCATGCGACATATGGCTAATAAAGGGGGAATATTTTAAGCTTATGTTGTACCATGCATATGGTACAACTTAAGCTTATAATGTGCCATGTATCATGGTACACCTTAATTAAGTTGTTCCAAAGGAACAACTTACCCTAAAATAACTACCTTGGGGGCTATAAATAAGACCCAAGGGTAAGCCATTTCCTTACACTTTTGCATGGAATTCATGCATGCATCTTCATTCTAGCGAAGCTCTGCCGAAATACTTCCTCTCCCTCTATCCAAGTTCTTAATCTAAAGTAGAGATTTAGATTGTGGATTTAGTAGCCTTACTCCGTTCGTGAGAAGACTCGACCAGTCGTGGCGAATCCGAAGGCAAAGTTCCGAGACTACCGTGCCGCATACGCAAGCGTAAGTCTCAACTTTAATTATCGATCCTAACTCTGTTTCGGCAGGATCCTACAGGGAAATCCTGACGATCGGGCCGCCTCCCCTCCACGCCTCGCGGTTTGGGTTTGAGGGGCGGGGTTCGGGTTCCGAGTGTGCTGGGGAGGGCTGACACGCCATGACTTGCCTTTTGGGCTCGTCGGGGATGCAGCCTTGCCGAGGTCCCCGTCCAGAGGTCGAAGGCGAGGAGGTACAGGCCTGCAAGCCCGGGGGGCTTTTGCCTTTCCTGCCGGCGGAGAGCGGATGCCTACCTCTCTCCAACTCGTCCTGTTTAGACCAGACGGAGGAGTGAAAGGTGGATTTCCCTTGTGTAAGTGGAATATCCTATCGGCGATCCGTTTGTAAGGGGAATATCCTATCGGAGGTAGTGGAGATGTTGCGACCGTCGCCCAGGGAGGAGGGAACCACTGGTGGCCGGTGACCTCCCTTTAGGACGAGGCATCTCGGCCCGTTTCCTATCGGGTGGAGGGTGTCGGTCCCGATTTTTCATATCTTTTGATTCTTTGTTCTTTTCTCTTTCGGGAGGGTGAGTGGTGTCTTTATAGGGGGAATTTGCTGACGGTTTCCTCCATAATTATTGCGATGAGTTGGCATTATTAATGGGCTCCTCGGAATCACGCCCGTTTTAAACCGCTTTTGCCAGGTGGCGCTTAAGGAACCTCTTTTGGAGTGTGCCATTAATGGTGGCGTATTTCTTGAGCGTCCTTTCGTCTCGTCGAGTCACATCGGGGCCGCCTCCTCGGGAACTGACGCCATTTTGTCCCGGTTTACGTGTCCTTGTCCTCTTTCCCAGGTCCGACTTTTCAAGGGTCACGGGTCTGCCAAGTCTGGGGTGCGGTTACGCGGCCTTGCCTACGCCCTGCCCCGGAGGTCTGGTGGAGGGGAGCAGGCGTGTAGCCCTTTCTGGGTTGGGTGGCTAGGGTTGGCCCCGCCCCAGGGGTCTTGAGGGGGGAAGCGGGCGCGTAGCCCGGCCCGTGCCCTTCTCTGGTTTGGGTGGCTAGGGTTGGCCCCGCCCCAGAGGATTTGAGGGGGGAGCGGGCGCGTAGCCCGGCCCGTGCCCTTCTCTGGTTTGGGTGGCTAGGGTTGGCCCTGCCCCAGAGGTCTTGAGGGGGGGAGCGGGTGCGTAGACCGGCCCGTGCCCTTCTCTGGTTTGGGTGGCTAGGGTTGGCACTGCCCCAGAGGTCTTGAGGGGGGGCCGGGAGCGTAGCCCGGCCCGTGCCCTTCTCTGGTTTGGGTGGCTAGGGTTGGCCCTGCCCCAGAGGTTCGGAGGTTTGGCGCTGAAAAACTTATGTAGAAACAACAATGTTGGGGAAAGCGGGTAGATGTGTATTTCGTATATATATAAGAAAAACTCACAACTATTGGTAGAACTTTAGCAGGTACTTTGCATTCCAAGGATGGGCCAGCTCATTCCCATCGGGGGTTGCCAAGATGTACGTGGCTGGTCCGACGATATCGATGACCTTGTAGGGCCCTTCCCATTTGGCGGCCAGCTTTCCCCGCAGGGTGGTCTCGGGTCGGAAGGTGGCGTCTCTGAGGACCAAGTCGCCGATCCTGAAAGTCCGCTGCTTCACCCGGGAGTCGTAGTGTCGTGCCATCCTCTGGCTGTGCTTGACGAGGCTCGTCAGGGCCCGGTCTCTTACCTCGTCTATCAATTCAAGACTGAAGCCGAGTCCCTCTCCATTGATCTCTTCGTCGAAGAGTTTTAGTCGGAGCGTCTCTTCTCCAATCTCAACGGGAACGACCGCCTCCGATCCGTATGCTAGCATGAATGGGCTTTCTCCTGTCGAGGCCTTGTGGGTGGTGCGATAGGACCATAGGATTCCCGGCAGCTCGTCGACCCATGCCCCAAGGGCGGCGTCCACTTTTTTCTTCATAGGGTTCAAGATGCATTTATTCGCGGCCTCCGCCATTCCGTTGCATTGCGGGTAGGCGACTGACACGAAATGGAGTTTGATCCCCCAGCCCGAACAGAAGTCACAGAAGCCTTCGCAATCGAACTGCCTTCCGTTATCCGTGACTATCGAGCGGGGTATCCCGAAGCGACATATAATGGATTGCCAGATAAAGCCCTTCATGTCCGTCCACGTGATACGCGCTAGTGGCTCTGCCTCCACCCACTTCGTGAAGTAGTCCACGGTGACAACTAGATATTTCCTTCCTCTGGTGGCCTTCGGGAAAGGCCCAAGGATGTCGAGTCCCCATTTGGCGAATGGGATCGGGCCCACGATGGGCATCAAGTTGGCCGGAGGTGCAGTCGTCTGTCGGCAGAATTTCTGGCACGCCTCGTACCTCTTGACGTATTGTACCACGTCCCAGATCATTGTCGGCCAATAGTACCCCTGGCGCATTATTTTGTGGGCGATGGTGCGACCGCCATGGTGGTTACCGCAGAAGCCTTCGTGCACTTCGCGGATGACTTGCTCGGCCTGCTCCGGGCCCAAGCATTTTAGATATGGCAGGACGTCGAAAGTGGCGCGGCGGCGGCGGTACATCACTCCGTCGAGGAGTACGAAAGACAGGGCCCGCCTCTCCACCTTTTTAGCCAGCATCCGCTCCTCGGACAGTTCCCCCGTCTCCAAGTACTTCATAATGGGGGTCATCCACGTCGTCACCGTGCCCGTACACATCAGTTCTTCTTCGTCAATGGTTGGGGTCAATAGGCTTTCGACGTAGATGGCCTTCCCGATCTCGGCCGCGGAGGAGGAGGCCAGCTTAGATAGGGCGTCCGCCCGGAGGTTGTTGGAGCGGGGCAGGTGCTGGATGTCCGCCTTCTTGAACTTGCGGAGTTCGATCTGGATGCGCTTAAGGTAACGCTTCATTGTTTCTTCTCGAGCCTCGAAGCTTCCTAGGATCTGTTGGATGACGAGCCGTGAGTCACTAAGGAGCAACACGTTCGTCGCCCCCACCACCCTACCGAGCTTCAACCCGTTAACCGCGGCCTCGTATTCCGCGACATTGTTAGTTGCCGGGAAGTTGAAGCGTAGGGCGTATTTCAACGAGCACCCGTCGGGGGTCTGAATGACGATACCCGCCCCCATCCCGGATCCCGTCGTGGAGCCGTCGACGTGGATGGTCCACAATTCATCCACGTCCATCCGGGAGGGCTTTGAGGGTTTGCCCCTCCGGTCCCCCGCAGGGACACGGTCGCCGATGGGGGCTCTGGTTGGTCCCCTGGAGTGCCCCCTGCTGTGCATTCCACCACCAAGTCGGCCAGCGCCTGGCCCTTGATCACCGTCCGGGCTTTGTACGTTATATCGAACTCGCTGAGCTCGACACTCCAGTTGAGCATCCTCCCCGACCGCTCCAGCCTCTTCAGGTTTTTCTCGAGGGGCATGTTGGTGTGGACGGTAATGGGATGGGCCTGGAAGTAGGGTCGGAGCTTTCGGGCGGTGGTGATTAGGCAGTAGGCGGCCCTCTCGATGGAACTGTAGCGAGTCTCCGCCTCCCGGAGGATCCGGCTGGCGTAGTAAACAGGGCGATGTACCCCCCCTTCCTCCTTGATCAAGACGGAACTAACGGCCTCTTCGTTGGTTGCCAAGTACAACCCTAGGGGTTCGCCTTCTTCCGGCCGTGCGAGGAGCGGAGGACTTTGTAGGTAAGCCCTCAGCTCCGCGAACGCCCGTGCACAGTCGTTGTCCCACTGGATCACCTTCTTCTTGTCCTTAGCTTCGCCAAAGGCAGTGCGCAAGACCCTGAAGAAGGGGAGTGACTTCTCCGCAGATTTCGACAGGAATCGCCCCAGAGCAGCGATCCGACCGTTCAGTCGCTGCAAGTCCCGGATCGTCCGGGGTTCCGCCATATTGATGAGGGCCGTCACCTTGTCGGGGTTCGCCTCGATCCCCCGCTTCATTATCATGAAGCCCAGGAATTTTCCCGACTACACACCGAAGATACACTTTGCAGGGTTCAGTCTTAAGTTGTATCGGCGGACCCTTTGGAACGTTTCCTGTAAGTCGGCGAGGTGGTCTGGGGCCCTCCTACTCTTTACCAGCATGTCGTCAATGTAGACCTCCAAGTTTCGCCCCACCTGAGGGCCGAATATTCGGTCTACCATCCGCTGATAGGTTGCCCCGGCGTTCTTCAGTCCAAAGGGCATCTTGGTGTAACAGAAGGTGCCCTTGTCGGTGACAAAGGACGTCTTTTCCTCGTCCTCCTTCGCCATCGGTATCTGGTTGTACCCCGAGAAGGCGTCCATAAAGCTTAACAACTCATAACCGGACGCCTGGTCTACCAAGCGGTCGATCCGGGGCAGGGGGAAACTGTCCTTTGGGCACACCTTATTGAGGTCGGTGAAGTCGACCCACATGCGCCACTTTCCACTGGGCTTCTTCACCAAAACGACATTGGCGAGCCAGTCCGGTTAATCCACTGGCCGGACAAACTTGGCTTCGAGGAGCTGCTCTACTTCTTCCTCAGCCGCCCTCTTCTTTTCGCCCCCCGCGCTTCTCCTCTTCTGTCGGACCGGTCGGGCTTCTAGGTCCGCGTTCAACCTGTGGGAGATCACCGTCGGGTCAACCCCCGGCATGTCTGTGGGTGACCAAGCGAATATATCCGCATTTTCCCGGAGCAGGCCGACGAGGGCCGCCCTCAGGGCGGCTGGGAGTTTCATCCCGATGGAGACGGTTCTCTCTTCATCCGTGGCTACGGGAACCTCCTTGACCTCCTCGGACGGGGTCGGCCGCTGGTCGCAGAAGTCCTCCCTTTCGTTGGGGATGAGGACCGCCAGGGCCCGCTTCGGGCTCCCGCGCCTGGCTGGCCCTTTGTCGCGGCCCACAGACACCTCCTGGTCTCCCCGCACCAGTCCCACCCCATGCAGGGTCCGGAATTTCATTATCTGGTGTAACAGGCTGGGGAGCACCTCTATGGCCGTCATGTATGGACGCCCTATGATTCCGTTGTACGCCGACGCGACGTCGACGATGACGAACCGTGTCCCCCTGGTGACGACCCTCGGTTCCTCCCCCAGAGTCATCGGCAGGGTGATCATCCCCACTATGGGGATCATATGGCCGGTGAAGCCGACAATGGGGCCCGCGCAGGGCTTTAGGTCTGCACGCCCCCACCCCATCCTTTCGACCGTTGACAGGAACAGGATGTCGCAGGAGCTACCGGTGTCAATCAGGAGCCGGCTGACGACGACCGCCCCGATCCGAGCCTCGACGACAAGGGCGTCATCGCACTGACTCCCAACCTCCTGCTGATCTCCCTCGGTAAAGGTGATAGGGGGTCGGTTTGTCCTTCTCCGCTTCGGCCGGCTGCTGGCGCCCGCTACCATCACCTGTCGGGCACCTGCCTCCGAGATCGTGGGCGACGTCCCCTCTGGGGGCGGCCCCCCCGCTTATCATCTCAATGCGTATGATCACCCCGGGGGGGCGTGGCTCCTCCTGATCGCGGTCCGCTGGCGGTTCCGGCCCCCGAGCCTCCCGGGGGGCTCTCTCTCCTTGTACTGCCCGCCTGTCCCCCACGAAGCCTCCCAAGTGGCCCGCCTGGATCAGCCGCTCGATCTCTCTCTTAAGAGTGTAGCAATGGTCGGTATCGTGGCCGTGGTCACGGTGATATCCGCAATACCTCCGGAGATCCCGCTTTGCCGGATCCGACCTCATCCCCCGGGGAGGCTCCGGCAGTAGTCCGGCCCTCGTCGCCACGGCCAGAACCTCCAACATGGGGGTGTTGAGCCGTGTGTAGTATGCCTGCAAGGGGCCTTCCTGTCTTGGGATGGCTCGGGTGGCACCTTGGGCCGGGGCAAGCTCTCGGACTGGATCAGGGCGATTGTGTGGGCGACGCCCCATCGGGTCGGGCCTTGGCTGGACCCACTGGTCACAGCCCCGGTGCCCCTCATCCTGCCCTGGTCGAGGGTGTGACCGGGGCTCGCCTTGCAGCGGCTTCGCCGAGGGAAATACGGCCTTTGCGCCGAGAGTCTCTTCGGCCAATGCATGCCTCTCCGCCATCGCAACCAGTGCCTCATAGTCAGTTGGCGGATCTCGGAGTAGGGATTTGTGGAGGATCCGAGTCCGCAATCCCGTCTTGAAGGCCAACATAAGTACCTCGTCGCCGCAGGTCACCACCGCCCGTCTCTCATCATGGAAGCGGCGTAGGTATCTGCCGGTTGTCTCCCCTTCTCCTTGGACTATCGTGCCGAGATAGTCCAAGGGCTTCTTCTTTGTCCGCCCGGCCCGAAACTCTTGGCAGAACCTGTGGGACAGCTCGCCAAAGCTCCCAATGGATCTTGCGGGTAGGCCGAAGTACCAGTCCAACGCCGTGTCCCTCAGACTTTGGGAGAAATGCCGGCACAGGAACGCCTCATCCACATCTTGCGCATCCATCGCCCCCCCGGTATTGATGCACATGCGTGAGGGGGTCGCCTCTTCCGTTGTATGTGGCCAAGTGGGGGGGGGTTTGAACCTTATTGGCCTCGGGGCAGACGTGATCCACCGTGCAAGCGAAGTGGCCTCCTTCGGGTAGGTAGGGCGCTCGGGCGCATCCCCTCTCCGCCATTCGGGGGTCTGGCTCCGGTCGCGCCTCGGCCGCCGACGGTCCTCCCGCCCCGGGGAGTAGCGTGACGGTCGCCTTGCGGGGCTCCTTCCCCGGGTCGAGGATTCGACGGGTTGCGGGCTACGGTTCTCCCAGTACCATCGCCCCCGGTCGCCTCCCCTCGGATCTTCATCCGCTCCTGATTCTCCCGCAGAAGCCTTTCACGCTCGGCGATGATGAAGCGGAGCTGGTGGCGGGCGGTTTCTTCGTCCTGGTAGGCCCTCCTGGCGGTCTCGGCCGCTTCGTCCAAATGCCTTTGCGCGGCGGCTGCTTCCTCTCGGCGCCTCCACATCCGCGCGACCTCCATTTCCTCTTCCAGGAGCTTCTGCTGGGCCGCAACCTCCTTGACGAGCCCCCTGTCTCCCCCTCCTCCTCGAACTGAGGGTGGAGATTCCGTCTCACGTTCGGGGGCTCCGAGGGGCCGGGCGGTGGCTCCGCTCCCGCCGCCGTGTAGCCTCCCATCACCTGAGTGACGGCCTCGAAGCTCTTCAGGATTACGTGGGCCGAAGTATGGTCTGTCTCGGCGCCCATCCCCGGAGGGGGGTCGGGCGCCGGGGTGATTAGTAAAGAGAGTGGCTCCTGACCCACGGGATCCTTGCCGTGGTCAGGGTTCTGAGTGATCGGCATGGAGTCTAACATGGGTGTGACCCTTCGTTCCCACAGACGGCGCCAATTATTACGAGGTGGAACTTGCGTACAATGAATTTGTATTGAGGGGAACCAAGGGCATGGTGGTAATGTTGATACGAGGGTTTAGGTGAGCTATTTAACAAGTGATTAGTGGGGTGAAGAGGCTAGACTTGCCGTCGGGGGTGGCCACGGAGTCAAATCTCACCGGACACGGCGGAAGAAGATCGGGTGGCGGGAGCCAAAGGCTGACGTCGACCAAGGGGCGAGCTTTCCTGCACCACGAGCAACCCGTCAGAAGGGCAGGGTTGGGGTCCAACCCTTAGCCCCTCCGATGCCTAAGTCAGTAATAGGATTTAAAACGGGGGCTAGGCACGCCGGTCGGACTGAGGGTGTGTCGACCGTACATGGCGAGCTATAAGTGGGAGAACAAAGATGTGGATGACCTTTGCTCTCGTGTGTGAATAATGGATTAAGAGAGAGAATTTGCCAACCTCCTCACCGTAAGAAGTGAGGAGGTATTTATACCTGATGAGAGATGACTAGGGGGCTAACCTGGCATGCTGACTCGACGTGCTGAGCTGGCTCGGTTGTCAGTGGAAGCTTCGGACGAGGATGTCAGGAACAGGAGTGCCTGCCCTGCTTTTGTCAGACGGCGCAACGGCCAGCGGCACTTTTGTCAGGATGTTGGGGCCGAAAGCATTAAGTGTCAGGGGGCTCAGCGGCCAGGGGGTGATTTGTCAGATGGTCAGGCGGTGTTAGTGTCAGTCGTGCTCTTACACTAGGTTGTTTGTCGTACGTGATGAACTAAAGGTCTGGCTATGCTATCCCCGGTGCCGTGGTTCATGGGGACCGACCGGGTCGACCTACTCGGGGGTTGTCTGGCCCGGCCGCGCCCTTTTTTGGTCGCGGGTCGTGGGCCGCTGGCAAGGAGGGATATGCACATGCCGACGTCAGCATCCCCGGTGGCACTGTCTGGGCGCTCCCCAAGCGCACTGCCCCTGGCGGGCCGAGCAACTGCGGTTGTACGCCTCGGCCGAGAGGGGGGAGTGCTGCGAGATGCACCCATTCCCGTGTAGCCACGGACCTCCGGGATGGCAGCCCTTTCGCGAAGGGGTGAGTTAATAGGGTATGTCAACGGATCTGGGCGGGAGTCGTACTCCTACGATCTTTAGGTCGTAACAGGGTATGTCAGCAGATCTGGGCGGGAGTCGTGCTCCTACAATCTTTAGGTCGTAACACCATGTATAGGTTTACATCTCTTGGCATTATATTATTCCTGCAAATATCTATCTAAATACTTTCCAGATCACTAGCATGTGCATTTCAGTGCAAGTCATTAAAAATACTCTGGTGAGCCCTATGAAGACCACTGATCGGGATATAGAATTTGGCAAGTGCCTCCGTAGTGAAGCTGAAGTCTTGTAAGTGGCTTGCAAGCATGGCATTGTCATGAGAGAAGGAGATGGGTTCTGGATAAATGGAGACTTCTTCAAAAAATAACTGAAATGATAAATGGGTTCTGGCTTGCAAGGAGGGTAGGCCTACTTGAAGCAGCCAATGCCCGTGGCTAGATGGCCAGCAAAGCCCATGGCAAGTCTACTTTCAACCATACCACCAATCATAAGCGCAATTCATGCACTTCTTGCGACATCAATTATCGCAAGCGCACCAAGTACCCCTGACTTAGCGAGCTTGATGTTGATAATGTGAGCTAGGTCTCCTTTTACTTCTATGTGCATCATCTACACTCCTACAACTTTCATCAGTAACAACAGATACACCATATTTCTCCTTTGCTACCTCGCTAACCAGCCGAAGACCTTCCCAGTTATCTCTATGTACATGTTGCTCGAAAAGGATTTGTGTAACCCCCACTTCTGAAAGAAACAAATGATAGTGATAATATAGGTCAGGACAGTAGCTTTCATAAACTAAATAAGTAGTAAAAGAATATGTTTACAATATTAGCCAAAAGAATCAGGAAGACTGTGTTGGCAACATAGCAAAACACCATATTCACACAACAGTGCTCAATAAATAAAAGTATCCAGATACACTAATATGCTAGCAAAAAGATACGCCTTCTAAGTTCATATATGGTACGTACCATGAAGCTTCTCAAGAACTTCAATCGCTTCTTTGGCGGAATATCCTTCGTTTGCATCCAGGATAAATGAGCAGTCAGGATGGACTAATCGTATAGCTTTCAGAACCTCTATGTCTTAGTTCAAATTTTTCCCCACTTTAAGCTTCAATGTGCTAAACCCTCGTTCATGATATTCTGCAGCCAACTTAACAGCTTCATTTGGGGGAAACAATTGGAATCTGCATATGTATGTAAGGTTGCTTTAGAAATATATAAATAGAGAACAACTGAAAGAAAATTTTGAGCAGAATAGGAACAGAAGTGTTATATCAGTGGTTATGGAATTTGATGCTCCCCCAAATAATCTCCACAGAGGTAAGCAAATGCTATTAGCAACTGCATTGATCAGTGCCATCTCAACTCCTGCTCTAACCTTCAATGAAAAGATACAACTGCACATATTAATAAGGGTATAATTATTTTATTTTATTTTTCTTAATGATGACAACATATTAACTGACCAAAATAATTTCTCACATACTTACAACTGATTAACTAATAACAACATGCAAAAAAGTTATGATGATTAAGAAAAATAAATCTTAAATGGAGACTTCTTCAAGCTGAAGTCTTGTAAGTGGCTTGCAAGCATGGCATTGTCATGAGAGAAGGAGATGGGTTCTGGATAAATGGAGACTTCTTCAAAAAATAACTGAACTGATATCAAAATCCCGATCGCCATTCCAGCAGACAAACCAAGAAGACGCAAGCCAATGGGAAATTATTTCAGAAAAAAATGAAAATAAAAAAAGGAAGTTTTGGTTACCTAAAATCATAGATGAGGAGGAGGGTTTTCTGATTAGCCTGAACTTGACACACACAAAAAACTAAAAGTTAGGAGACAATACCGGAGGATTGAGAGATTGAAAGAGAGAGGGGGTAAATTTTGGTTACTATTTTTAGTGCTGCTCCACTCCTTTTTGATGGTGCGTAGATTCATAGGTGCCCATTTTGTTTGTTGCTGAGGTTTTTTGGGGAAGAAGAGAGGCGGGGGGGATTTGTTAGATCCTGCCAATTAGATCCTGGCTCCCATTTGAAGCAGACCCAACAATTTGGTGCCCCTTTTGATCATCAAATACTGGATCTAAAAGAGACTGAAAAAAATAAGAAAGACCTGGACATGATCGATCAGTTACGTTTTGGAAAATAAGCTTAAAAAGATTAGAAATTGCGTGCTGCAGGCGAACAGGTCGGCAAATATTAGAAAAGTTGAAGAAGTCTCCATTTATCCAGAAAGTCTCCATTTATCCAGAAAGTCTCCATTTTTTGAGATTGAACAAAATAACTGAACAGAACCCATCTGGACAATTTGTTCAGTTCCAAAGTCTCCATTTTTTGATCCAGAAAGATCAAAAATAACTGAACAAAATAACTGAATAAATGGAGACTGCTTCAACTTATTTGAAGATCAGAAATTCTTCGAGATAAGCTTCATCATCTTCTTGATCTGCTTTCCGGTGACGATTCTTTGTGATTCCGCTGGCTGAGGTTCCACCGTCAAAGGTAAGGGCGATGATGTGGGCTGATGCTTGGGGGTGGAGGGAGGTGGAGGGAGAATTGAAGAGGCCACAGGCTCTTGCTTTTGGGAGTGTATTTCATTTCTTTGGGGAGGTATTCTAGCCGCAGATCGATGAGGTGGCATCAACGCACGGCATTCATTCTCCCAGGCTTCCCCCTCGAGATTGTACGTAGAACTTTTGGGCGTTTTCAGGGGGATTAGGGGGAGAGAGGGTGAGAGAGAGAGAGATCACGTGCGCTGAGAGCTGAGAGCTGAGGTTTTTGGGCGTTGCATCGCGCTATGGACCTATGGGTAGCTGCACTACAACAAAAATGGTCATTGACAACTTCTAAAAAAGGTTGTAATATGGGTCAGACAACTTTTTAACAAACGTTGTAATATGCGAAGTTGTAATAGGGTCGGCTCCTTCGACCACTTTTTCTACATGTTGTAAGAAAAAGTTGTAATTAATAAATATTACAACTTTTTTGAAACGTTGTGTAAACTTCTATTACAACTTCTAAAAAGGGTTGTGTATAAAGATATTACTACTTTTAATACACGTTGTGCAAACGTCTATTACAACTTTTAATAAACGTTGTGTAAATTTTTATTACACCGTTTATAAAAGGTTGTGTAAAGCAATATTACAACTTTTTTTTAAAAGTTGTGTAAACAACTATTACAACTTTTATAAAAGGTTGTGAAAACTTTTATTACAACTTTTATAAAAGGTTGCGAAAACTTCTATTACAACCGGTTTAAATAGTTGTTTAAAACTTCTATTACTACTTTTATAAAAGGTTGTGAAAACTTCTATTACAACTGATTTAAATAGTTGTGTAAAACTCTACTGCAACTTTTATAAAACATTGCGAAAAAAGCACAAAAAATTAAAAAAAATATTGTGGTTGCAGCTGTTCCAAATCTCCCTGCAATAGCTATTCCAAATCTCCCTACAGTAGCGATACACACACAACAATTATATAAAGAGAACCAATTTTTCAAAGCAGACCTCGTCACAAATCAGGTTGCCAAACTGCATAGCATCCACTCAAATCAAAGCTCTATACATAAAAAACATCATTAATACATTCTAGCTCTCAGTTAGCAAACCACGGGCTCCGAGTACTAATACTACAAATGTTCACCCTCAGGCTCCAGTTCGCTCATAATAACAATAATGAATAGATTACAAATTGACTCGTATTTGACTCATATAAACCTCTCCTGCATAATGCTCAGTTCCACTTATTCCAGAGTGTCACCGATGAGCAATCAGAGGTAGGGAGTTGCCGCCGAAGAGACCAGCATATTCTTTTGCCCTTTGATGTGGCTTCTCTACTCATGCTTGCTCATTGCCCCCTTGGCTTTTCCATGCCGTGCATGCTGCTACAGATAACTACTCAGATGTTGGCACTCTGGAGTAAAGTCAATAGAAATGAAGAATGTAGATTAGTTACTGAAATAGCGGCTTTTAATTAAGGGTGTTAAGTTCAGTAGTTCAATTTTTGGTTTGATATGTAACAACGTTAAGGCATTGTGACACTATAGTTATTGACAGTTTTAGTTGTGCTATTCAGTTTCTTGTCAGGTCATATATTCTAATGTCATGGCGTTTTTGCACAAATGAAAGCAAACTGGTGGGTAGTTTCGGTCACTTGTACTATTTGAATCAAGTCACTGTTGTTAGAGCTGAATTGTTACTACCTTGAGTTAAAGTTAAGTTTGTAGTTTGATTAAAGATAGATATCACAGTAGCATCGTTAAGACTCTAAAATATTAAAAGACAAGTAAAAAGCTAGCACAATAGATGAACTCAGTGGCAGCAGAGCAGTTTTATGTACACTAAATAAGAACGAATTTTTGAAGGATGGTGAGATAGGTACAGCAAGAGTATGTTTCACGAAAGCTATGAATCGAGTGCTTATAAGGGAATAAAGAGTACTAGTTGAAATTAGTTGCAGCCAAATAGTATATGAGAGTGTATAACAGTGTTACACTCAAGAAAGGGTATACTTGAAGAGAACTATCAAAAACAACGGGAGTACCTTATATGTAGCATACATCACGGTAACAGATATCCATACTCGAAAGACTGAATGCTCTTTAACACTGCAATTTCATTAGATGCATCATAGGAAAAACGACCCAAAATCATAATATGTTGTTGAAATAGAATAGGTTATAGATTTTTGGGAATGAGACTCAATGAAAAAATTTCAACCCCCTTCCTGAATTCAGATTCATGGCATATTCACATGGAAACAAACTCCATATGAAAAACAGTTGATAACTCGAGGTGAAAGCACTTACCAATAAATATTTTTGGATCGAACTCCTTGAACAAATTAATATAGAAGCGGAAACCATCAGGGCTGACATCTCTGCACAAGAGGCCTGTAGAATGAACTGTTGCTTAAAGTTATTAATCTTAGAAAGGTCCAAGCTTAGCAAAATTTTTGACATAAGTATATATTTATTTAATCATGCACACCTTTGGTTTCTGTAACTAGCAAATGCTCCTTAGCCAGCGCTGGTGCAATTCCCAGCGTCAGCGCGGCATCGCTCGGGCTTATTCCCATACGAAGCGCATCTGGTTTCTCCGCAATGGATTTAATTCTTGTGAAGACCTGTGTTCGACAGAAAATTCCAAATATAAATGGAAAAGGCAAAACCATCCATACACTGGCAAACAAGTTTATGATGTATGTGTGTAATGCACCACCACATGAAATTTTTTGCCCGCACCTACCCAAGAGCTCTGTAACCATGAGAAAAAAAGTTTATGATGTGTGTGTAATGTTCCAAAGATACCATAAATACAAAGGAACAAACAATATCGTTAACCTACCAAAGATACCATACCTACCCAAGACCGCGCCATCTGCCTTCCTTCCAAGATATTCCCAAGCTGCATGTGAAGACTCTGCTGCTCGTCGTAGGTAAGGTTTCGTAGAATCTGCATACTGGAACAAATGAACTCGGATGAGCTCAACACACTCAACATACGGAACATGGACAGCAGGAGGGAGGGTGAGTTTTACCTGGCCAAGAATCATCTCAACAGAATAGCTCTCGGGCAAGATGAAGGACTGGTAATAGATGTTTGCAAACACAGCCATGACCATATAATAACATCAAGCGCAAAAATAACACTTCAGTGACAAATCATACATAGGATAATGATTGCATAGAATCTTTTACATGGATGTATTTACATAAAATCATATCATATTGGAACCCGAAGACAACATTAGAAGGCAAAACATGAAACTAAAGTTATTTATATTTGACTTCATTTTTACAACAGATGATATTTCTAAATGAGGAATCACCCAGAGCATGCAGTGCTAGAACTACCTATAGCAACTCAAGCTCTGCAGACTGCGGATAACAAAGAAACTAAAAATTATTGAACAATTTTTGAATGTGGTGTTAACTAAATAGCTTGTCAAGCACAAGGAAATAAGTATACTGAAATATTCATCATTATATTATGTGAGTACGCCATCATTCCAACTTGCGATATAATGGTTTGTTACCAAATGACATTTCCAATTTCATACGACTTACTAGACAATCCATTCTGTCCGTAATTCCACCATGCCCGGGTATGCTATCACCAAAATCCTAAGAATAGGAACATAAAAGAATCAGTTTATTGCAATCTTTCTTGGTTTTATAGATTGTAATATAACGAGAGAAGGAAATCACCTTAATGTTGAATGCTCTTTTAAAGCCACTGGCAAAGAATCCACCAAATGGTGCGATAATTGATGCAAATAAACCAAAAGCCAAAGAATGACACTGAACGGGCAATACATACATTTCCTTCCAGGGAAACTGTAGAAGAACAAGTGGATAGAATTAACGGTAATGTAAAGATGCATTCATATATGAAAAGATTCTCCATTTACCATATATAACTAAAGAGTGTGCCAATGACATTATAAACTTGACACAATTCTATGATACATACTAGCCTGATCCAGTGGTGACATTGATGAGGGCTCCATTCAACCAAAATCTATGTGATATCTTCTAATGTGACAACTAAAACCCCAATCCTAGGATCCATTTTTAGCAGTCAAAACTCCTCTGAAAGTTGTTGCCTGTTACATAACAATGCATTGTTAGTTAGCTGCAATCATGCATTGTTAGTTTCAATCAACAAGTGAGCTTATGGTTACAATGTCCAAGATCATACTGTCAGCACACCATGCATGATTAATGTGACCATTAATGTTGATTAAATTGTTTGTGAATGTAAACTCATTAATGTTGATTAAATACTTCATCATATTCATCCTGGATTCCATCCTGTTGAGGTAGTACTTGACCTGCACTAGCTTCCTTGGAGTATGCCTCAGTTTGTGCAGAGTCCTTGCTAAGTTTAGTTAATGAATGTGACCAGGTTGTCTGGAACCAAAAGAAGAAACAGAAACAGAAGGATGTTGCCAAGGGCCCAGAATACAAGTAGAAACATGCGGCAAAATACACCCCCAACAAAACATGATGCAAGGTATGAATAGAGCAGAAACACAACCATCTAATAAACGTATGCCTAGTGCAAGTTCTAAATTAAACTTGATAGGCCAACTCTGAAATACAGAGTCCATGCTTGTCCTCTGGATGACTGATCCCATCATTTATGCAATAAACAAAAAATAAATGGGAAATCCAGTTAAAATCAATCCATTCCCGATATTAATGTCTCAGACGTTGAGCATAAAGATCAAAAGTTGATACGCCAACTCTGAAATAGTTATGAATTGAACACGACACATTTCATTGTCTCAGACACAGGTTGTGGAATCATGTAAATCAAGGATACAATGCCATAGATATGACAATTACAGAGCAATGTGTTCGTGCAAATCAGTGTGGTTTACGCATTTGTAAGGTCACAAACGCAATAACTTGATATATAGCACACAAATATCATAGAAGTAGTAACTGCAGAGAAACCCTAATTAGAATACTGCCCTTGCTTGTAATTGCCATAGTCAAACCCTAATTCCTCCAACTTTTTCCTCGGTATGGAGAATCTCTTGTTGACATTCGGTTCGGCATCCAGTGGTGCATGATGCACTTCATATTATTTTCGAGAGACAAAGCAAAAAGATTTAGGTGAAATTTGTCTTTGGGGGGGGCGGCGAATGGGCATATGCCAAAATGCAAAAAGAATTGAACTTTGAGGTTTAAATACCGTCTCTAGAAGGGAGCGAAACCCCGAGGAATTGAACGCAAAGAGCACGGTTCTCGAGAGGGGCTTCCTGAAATTTGTGGAGAAGAAGCGCAGGCAGGGTAGGGTTGCGCCGCCGGTGGAGCATCTAACCATAAGGTGTCGGGAGCCGGTGCAGGAGGCGGGGGTTTCCTACGGTTAGGGTTTGATGAGGATGCTTAGGAATGAAACTTATTGGGAAAATGGACGATGTGCTGAGACGATGAGGGTAGATCTTAACCGCTCATTTGAAGACCAGAGAATCTACCGTAAGATCTCTTTCGGCCTTGTAAATTGAGCTAATCTTGGGGCTTGCTAACAAAGAGAGAGGACCGGTGGATTTGGGCCATTCGTGAGGGGACTAAATAACATGGGACATCAGATGAGTATAAATATTGATTTGGGCTTCATTTTATAATATAAATAATAAACGTTAATGACGACAATACGTGGCGATATTCGACGTCCTTCGACAGGGACGATGTACTGGCCAAATGTCGTCCCGTATACGTAGGCAAATCTCGACGGCGGTACCTGGTACCCTTTGATCTTTCGGAGCCTTCTAGAAGGGTCCGCAGGCGGTGTCGGTGATGATCCGATGGTGGTCGGGGTGCGAGGTGGTGCTCTTCGAGCACCTGCTATGGATGCTGGAGAATGCCGATCCGAAACCGGAGGAGTCGTTGGAGGAGATTATGGAGAATTATATATATAACAGTCAAAAAAGTTAACATTTACAACTATTCACGAAATTAAAATTGTAATAACCATTTTTACAACTATCGACGGAAAAAAGTTGTAATAAACATTTTTTACATCTTTCAGGGAAAAAACAGTTGTAGTGTCAAAATTAACACTTACAACTATTCACGAAAAAAGTTGTAATAAACATTTTTTACAACTATCCACGAAAAAAGTTGTAATAAACATTTTTTACAACTTTTAGGACAAAAAAGTTGTTGTATCAAAATTAACATTTACAACTATTCACGAAAAAAAGTTGTAATAACCATTTTTTACAACTGTCCAAGAAAAAAAGTTGTAATAAACATTTTTTACAACTTTCAGAGAGAAAAAGTTGCGGTAAACACTTATTACAACTACCAAATTAGAAACGTTGTCTCATGAAAGTTGTAAATGACTAGTTTTGTTGTAGTGCGGTAGCGTTTTTCCCCTCTTGGCACGTTCTTTGAGGACACAGAGAGCGTTTTGCCCCTCTACATGATCTTTGAGGCACGCTCATTGATATTTCAGATTCTCAAACGCATTTCCCATGAAAATTTAAATCCCACGAATTTCCCACAAAATCTCATCTTAACCTTTAAATCCGCAAGATTAAATCTTAGCCGTCTTTCTATCAACCCCTTTGTCATAGTCAGCTTGTCCTAGTCAGCCCTTGAATTCAAAAATCGCTGTCAAATGTATTTTATATATATATATATATATATATATATATATATATATATATATATATATATATATATATATATATATATATATATATATATATATATATATATAGGGATTAATGGGTATCATACGCCATATGAGAGTGTGTCTCATATGCCCTCTCACATAAAGGGGGTCAAGTACTACAAGTACAAGCCCATATGGGCTTGTACTTGCCCCCTTTATGTGAGAGGGCATATGAGACACCCTCTCATATGGCGTATGATACCCATTATTCTCATATATATATATATATATATATATATATATATCTATCTATCTATCTATCTATATTATAAAAGAGGGATGTTATCAAGAGAAATTGGATAAGAGATATTGGACATGAGAAATTGGATAAGAGATATCTATATTATAAAAGAGGGTTGTTATCAAGAGAAATTGGATAAGAGATATTGGACATGAGAAATTGGATAAGAGATATCTATATTATAAAAGAGGGATGTTATCAAGAGAAATTGGATAAGAGATATTGGACATGAGAAATTGGATAAGAGATATCTATATTATAAATGGGGGTTGTTATCAAGAGAAATTGGATAAAAGATATTGGACAAGAGAAATTGGATAAGAGATATCTATATTATAAAAGATGGATGTTATCAAGAGAAATTGGATAAGAGATATTGGACATGAGAAATTGGATAAGAGATATCTATATTATAAAAGAGGGATGTTATCAAGAGAAATTGGATAAGAGATATTTGACAAGATAAATTGGATAAGAGATATCTATATTATAAAAGAGCGATGTTATCAAGAGAAATTGAATAAGAGATATTGAAAATTAGAAATTGGATAAGAGTGATGTTATCAAGAGAAATTGGATAAAAGTTATCTATATTACAAACGAGAGATGTTATCAAGAGAAATTGGATAAGAGATATTGGACAAGAGAAATTGGATAAGAGATATCTATTGTATAAAAGAGGTATGTTATCAAGAGAAATTGGATAAGAAATATTGGACATGAGAAATTGGATAAGAGATATCTATATTATAAAAGGGGGATGATATCAAGAGAAATTGGATTAGAGATATTGGACAAGAGAAATTGGATTAGAGATATCTATATTATAAAAGAGGGATGTTATCAAGAGAAATTGGATAAGAGATATTGGACATGAGAAATTGGATAAGAGATATCTATATTATAAAAGAGGGTTGTTATCAAGAGAAATTGGATAAGAGATATTGGACAAGAGATATTGGATAAGAGATATCTATATTATAAAAGAGGTATGTTATCAAGAGAAATTGGATAAGAGATATTGGACATGAGAAATTGGATAAGAGATATCTATATTATAAAAGGGGGTTGTTATCAAGAGAAATTGGATAAAAGATATTGGACAAGAGAAATTGGATAAGAGATATCTATATTATAAAAGAGGGATGTTATCAAGAGAAATTGGATAAGAGATATTGGACATGAGAAATTGGATAAGAGATATCTATATTATAAAAGAGGGATGTTATCAAGAGAAATTGGATAAGAGATATTTGACAAGATAAATTGAATAAGAGATATCTATATTATAAAAGAGCGATGTTATCAAGAGAAATTGAATAAGAGATATTGAAAAATAGAAATTGGATAAGAGTGATGTTATCAAGAGAAATTGGATAAGAGTTATCTATATTACAAACGAGAGATGTTATCAAGAGAAATTGGATAAGAGATATTGGACAAGAGAAATTGGATAAGAGATATCTATTGTATAAAAGACGGATGTTATCAAGAGAAATTGATAAGAGAATTTAGACATGAGAAATTGAATAAGAGAATTTGGATATCTATTATATAAAACGGGGAAATTGGATAAGAGAAAATATAAGAGATGAGATTTTGAGGGATAAAAGAGGAGGTGGGGAATTTTGCACATACAACCCCGGTTTTTGTATTTTTGCCCATGGACCCTCCCCACACACCCACCCACACTTTTTATTCTCACCCCTTCCGACCATTTTTTTCCAGTTCTTTGAAGATTTTGAATCTTATCCTACTAGGACAAAGCTTTGTCCTACGTGGCAAGTTTGTCCTAGGTGGTAATGACAATTTTGGGGGGACTTAAATTTGGGGGGAAAAGTTAAATTTGGGGGGAAACTTGAAATTTTGTGGGAAAACTTGAAATTTGGGGGAACTTGAAATTTGTGGGGGAGAAAAACTCAGCCATTAAATAAACCGTGCCCTATGGGCACGGGTAATGACTAGTATATATATATATGAGGAGGGATCAAATGACCCCCAAAAATGACCCCCTATCAAAAATCCTATGCCCCCCATTTTTTCGGAAGATCCGAACCGTTCATCTTGATCTCCGCCCTCTAAATACCTGACCCACCAATTTTCAACCCGATCCCATGTGTTTTGCCCGTCCATCAACCATTCGCAAAAGTTCTGTTCATGCGAAACCGTTAAATTTGGGTCGGATGGATGAACGGGAAAAACACATGGGATCAGGTTGAAAATTGGTGGGTCGGGTATTTAGAGGGTGGAGATCAAGGTCAACGGTTCGGATCTTCCGAAAAAATGGGGGGCATAGGATTTTTGATAGGGGGTCATTTTTGGGGGTTATTTTTGGGGGTCATTTGATCTCTCCTCTATATATATATACTAGTCATTACCCGTGCCCATAGGGCACGGTTTATTTAATGGCTGAGTTTTTCTCCCCCACAAATTTCAAGTTCCCCCAAATTTCAATTTTTCCCACAAAATTTCAAATTTCCCCCCAAATTTAACTTTTCCCCCAAAATTTAAGTCCCCCCAAAATTGTCATTACCACCTAGGACAAACTTGCCACGTAGGACAAAGCTTTGTCCTAGTAGGATAAGATTCAAAATCTTCAAAGAACTGGAAAAAAATGGTCGGAAGGGGTGAGAATAAAAAGTGTGGGTGGGTGTGTGGGGAGGGTCCATGGGTAAAAATACAAAAACCGGGGTTGTATGTGCAAAATTCCCCACCTCCTCTTTTATCCCTCAAAATCTCATCTCTTATATTTTCTCTTATCCAATTTCTCTGTTTTATATATAGATATCCAAATTCTCTTATCCAATTTCTCATGTCCAAATTCTCTTATCAATTTCTCTTGATAACATCCGTCTTTTATATAATAGATATCTCTTATCCAATATCTCTTATCCAATATCTCTCATCCAATTTCTCTTGATAACATCTCTCGTTTGTAATATAGATATCTCTTATCCAATTTCTCTTGATAACATCACTCTTATCCAATTTCTATTTTCCAATATCTCTTATTCAATTTCTCTTGATAACATCCCTCTTTTATAATATAGATAGCTCTTATCCAATTTATCTTGTCAAATATCTCTTATCCAATTTCTCTTGATAACATCCCTCTTTTATAATATAGATATCTCTTATCCAATTTCTCATGTCCAATATCTCTTATCCAATTTCTCTTGATAACATCCCTCTTTTATAATATAGATATCTCTTATCCAATTTCTCTTGATAACATCCCTCTCTTTTAATAAAGATATCTCTTATCCAATTTCTCTTGTCCAATATCTCTTATCCAATTTCTCTTGATAACATCCCTCTTTTATAATATAGATATCTCTTATCCAATTTCTCTTGTCCAATATCTCTTATCCAATTTCTCTTGATAACATCCCTCTTTTATAATATAGATAGCTCTTATCCAATTTATCTTGTCAAATATCTCTTATCCAATTTCTCTTGATAACATCCCTCTTTTATAATATAGATATCTCTTATCCAATTTCTCATGTCCAATATCTCTTATCCAATTTCTCTTGATAACATCCCTCTTTTATAATATAGATATCTCTTATCCAATTTCTCTTGATAACATCCCTCTCTTTTAATAAAGATATCTCTTATCCAATTTCTCTTGTCCAATATCTCTTATCCAATTTCTCTTGATAACATCCCTCTTTTATAATATAGATATCTCTTATCCAATTTCTCTTGTCCAATATCTCTTATCCAATTTCTCTTGATAACATCCCTCTTTTATAATATAGATATCTCTTATCCAATTTCTCTTGTCCAATATCTCTTATCCAATTTCTCTTGATAACATCCCTCTTTTATAATATAGATATCTCTTATCCAATTTCTCTTGATAACATCCCTCTCTTATAATATAGATATCTCATATCCAATTTCTCTTGTCCAATATCTCTTATCCAATTTCTCTTGATAACATCCCGCTTTTATAATATAGATATCTCTTATCCAATTTCTCTTGTCCAATATCTCTTATCCAATTTCTCTTGATAACATCCCTCTTTTATATATATACTAGGCATTACCCGTGCCCATAGGGCACGGTTTATTTAATCCCACCTACAAATTTCACTCCCAAATTTCAAGTTTCCCCCCAAATTTAAGTTTCCCCCCAAAATTTAAGTTCCCTCAAATTTCAATTTTCAAATCTTCCCCACAAATTTCCCTCCAAAACGTATCCCAATCCTAGTCATCAAGTCCTTGTCCTAGTCATAACCCCATATGTCCTAGTCATCTTGTCCTACTGGGACAAACATTCAAAATCTTCATCCTTTATAGAATATATATATATATATATATATATATATATATATATATATATATATATATATATATATGATCCCCAAGTTGAAGAGGAAGACCGAATCACCGGATCCCCAAGCGGCGACGTCGCTTGGATCCTGTTCTCCAGCGACGACAACCAGATCTCCGGATCTCCGGATCCCCAGGCGACGACGACCCCAAGCGGATCCCCAAGTTGAAGAGGAGGACCGAATCACTGGATCCCCAGGCGACGGCGACCAGACCCCAGGCGGCGATGTGGATTCGTTCACCGGATCTCCAAATCCCCAGGCGAAGACGACCATACCAAATCACCGGGCTTCGATCCTGACGGCGCTTCGATCAGGCGGTGGCGGCGACCCGGCATCTCGGTGCTTCAATCAATCCCCAGGTCTCGAAGATTAGATCTTGAAGACCCGTTCCAGACGGCGGCGAACATATCCAGACGGCGACGGCGAACAGGTCACGATCCTGGCAGGTCACCACCTCGAGGTGTCTTCAAGATCTGTTCTAGGCGGTGACCAGGCTGCGACGATTCCTGGTTGATATCAGCTCTGGCTGATTGTTACTGGTGGTCAATATCTGTGGATGTAGAGTGAGGATGGATAAGTGCATCAACGAATCTAATCTGTATCATCGATGCTATGACTATTGAATGAAGAAGATGGCCTCAGGCGGAGAGGAGGGTGCTTGGAAGGTTGTCCAGAGACAGGGTAGGAAAACCCAAATTAGTGCTACCACATCTGCGGGTGAGAAATTGGGTGAGCTGTCCGTCAACGGTGGTAAACGACGTGCTCATTTGGACCGATCAGACCTGAATAAACTCCTCGCCAAACGTGCGGCTTGGCCAAATATTCCTCTCCACTTCAGTAAGGTAACTCCGATGGGTTCTTGGAAAGATATATGCTCAGGAATCAGATCTAGCGATCCAAGTCGCAAACTTTCGTTCGTAGCCCCAGTGTTGGGAGGAGACGGTGAGCCGGCGGGACTAATACTTGATCACTATATTTCGGTCACTGCGAAACGTTGGGATAACACACTCGTCGGCCACGTTGTAGGTGATCACCCGTTCTACAGACAAATGCGAGCTTGTGTTAGTCGCTTATGGAAGTTGAAGGCAGGCTTACGGGTGTTCTCCCGTGACAACAGGTTCTTCTACTTCAAATTTGAGCGGGCTGAAGATTGTGAAAATGTGCTTCAGGGGGGTCCGTGGCTCTTCGATGGTCGTCTGATCGTCCTGCGATGCTGGTCCCCTGAGCTGAAGCTTGAGAGAGATCTACTCCGTCGTGTTCCAGTTTGGGTGAGATTTCCCAATCTTCCTCTCAACCTTTGATCGCCTGAGATTCTGAACATTATCTCCAGTTTGGTTGGTGACCATATTTGCATGGATCGTGCGACGACCAATCTTGAGCGGATTGAATTTGCACGATGCTTCATTGTTATAGACACCTCCCTACCACTCCCACGAAAAGTCAACTTGATGTTTGAAGAGGGATCATCACTTGCTCTTGAGGTTGAGTATGAGGGTGAATCTCCGAGGTGCACCAAGTGTTTATCATTTGGTCATACTGTCACTCAGTGCCCGCTGGAGTCATTGGAGGGGCCTGGTCCCTCTATGGATTTTGGAAAAAATGTGATGGATGCTACGGAGGATGGGGGAGTGTTGGAGGAGCAGGGTGATAGTGGTCTTGTCCCTGATACTTGTGTGGTTGATCCTAAGCTTATTGGCCCTGTGGCGACTAGAGACAAAGGTAAAGGTGTTGATTGTGGGGTTGAGTTGATATCTGATGATGATGAGGTAGAAGATATGTGTGTCGAGCACTGGCCTAAGCTCTCGTCTGGGGAAGCTAGTTCTTCGGTTCCCCTTATTGGGGATGATGTTGGGGAGATGACATTTACTACTGGTGACTATTTGCATGCTGCTATGATGACACCCTCTCGTCTAGCCCCTCTGGAGACACATGGGATTGCTCATTCTACTCCATCGCTCCTAGATGACGACTGCCACAATGAAGACGACATGCCACCCTTTTCCCTTGTCACCAACAATCCCGAATGGGAGCAACAGGTTACTGCTTCTGTGAAGAAGAAGTTCCAGGTGTCTCTTCCTCATCGCAGGAGTTCACGGGTCAAGGTGGGGCGAGTCTGGCGCGAGTACACGACTTGATCTGGGATTATCACTTATGTCCTAGTGGTTGGTTGGTCTGGTGGTATGTATGTGTCGTATTTGGATTTTGCTAGCTTTGGGATGCTATGGGCCTAGGTTTTTGGGTGTCTTCACTCTTTTCCCCTTGTCCACTTGTACCCCTAATTCTGTCTAGCTTATTGTATCTTTTGACTTTATTTATGAAATCAATTACCCTTATATATATATATATATATATGGGTAAAGTGTTCCTAGGGTGACTCCTTAGATTAAATCTAAGGAGTCGCCCCCATTTTCTCCCATCTCCCACAATTTTTTTGGATATTATTTTTCATAGGATTTTTGGTCACATCATGGATGATCAACATACCAAAAATCAAGTCATTCCAATACTTTAAAAGCTCCCATCTAACCCTTGCAACTTCAACGGTCTGAAAACATGCTGAAAACCCCATAAAGTTGCAAGGGATGGATGGATGCTCTAAAAGTATTGGAATGACTTGATTTTTGGTATGTTGATCATCCATGAGGTGACAAACAATCCCAAGGAAAAAAATTTCAAAAAAAATGTGGGAGATGGGAGAAAATGGGGGCGACTCCTTAGATTTAATCTAAGGAGTCACCCTAGGAACACTTTACCCTATATATGTGTGTGTGTGTGTGTGTGTGTGTGTGTGTGTGTGTGTGTAAGACACTCAATGTACGAATAAGGCGTACTGGCGGCTAGCCCTAGGGAAAGTGATCGGGGGTTTGATCAGTCTCCGGCGGGGGGTCTCTGCCTCTCCGGCATCTGGAGCTCGGGTTTCTACCCCTCCGGTAGTGTTCGGGTGCGGATCTCGATCTGGTAGCTCGAAGATCCGACGTCCTCGAATCCAGTCGCCGCTTCTCGAAGATCCGACGTCCCTGAATCCGGTCAATCCGCATCTTAAAGATCCGGCTCCTCGAATCCGGTCGATCCGCTTCTCGAAGATCCACTTCGTGCAGACCTGATCCGGTCGATCGAAGACCTGATTGCTTCAGGTACTCAATCCGGTGTTTCCTCGACGCCAGATTAATCGCTTCAAGCATCAGGTGCTCTTGACGCCAGATCTCGCCCATCAGGCACACTCAGGCAGTCGCGGGGCTCTTCTCCGACGGGTTCAGATCCAGTCTGGGTGTTCTGATCGTCTTCCCCGCTGGCCAACTGATCTGGGTCAACTTTGTTCCACGAGCATATCATGGGTAGCAGATCCAATCCCGCTTGTATCAACACTGGAAACCCTATTCATCAATGTTCTTCATTCTGTCTTCAAAGGATGTCTACGTCTGCTGTAGCAAAGTCAACACCCAATTACGCTGAAGAATATCCCGCATTACAACGGAATTCTAATAACATTCGGAAGGAAAAAGCTGTCGGCCAACCATTGAGAGTGGCGAAGACAGTCGAGAAGCCCGGAGTTTGCATTTTTCTGTTGGGCGCGCTGTGGAAGAGATTAACAAATGCTCTTACTATCCTCTTCGGGAGGTTCCTTCAGGCAAGACTGTCCCTTGGATTTCGCAGGAAGCAATCTCTACTAATGTTGCAAAATGGGGATGGACACTAGCTGGTTATGTTATGGGTGACAAACCTTTATATTCTCACCTTTGTGCATGTGTCCATCGTTTGTGGTGGCCAAAGGGTACTTTACAGGTCCACTCTAGATAAAATGGCTTTTTCTTCTTCGTGTTTGAGCTGGAGGAAGATTGCAGCAGGGTACTCCAAGGAGGGCCTTCGATGTTCGATAAAAGGGTGATAGTGCTACGACACTGGACTCCAGACCTCACTATGGACAGAGATCTTCAGTCATCAATTCCAGTATGGGTAAGATTTCCTGACTTACCACTGAAATTTTGGTCTACAGAGTGCATAAGTATAATTGCTAGCTCTATAGGTAAGCCCTTATCCATTGATAAGGCTACAACTTTGGGTGAAAGGTACTCCTATGCAAGATGCTTTGTTGAAATTAATGCAAAGATCAAATTGCAAAATACAATTGAGATTGCTATGGAGGATGAGGAGAATGTGATCATTAAAGTGGAATATGAAAACTTGCCTCCAAGCTGTCCAACGTGTAAGTGCTTTGGGCATTCAACCTCCCAATGTCCGTTTAAGAAGGTTTGGGTGGAGAAAGGTAAGGCTACTATGTCTGCGGCTAGAAGTGTGTTGATTAATGAAGGGAATGTTACGAGTAGAGGTTTTTCATCTACTATAGAGCCTGGAGGTCCTTTAATGGAAATGTAGAGGTTACTAATGGTGATGCAGCGGATGTACATGTGATTCCAAATTTTGCGGAAGCTTGGGGCCCTTCTGGTAATAACCGTGTTGATGACCCTGACAATGTTGGGGATGAAAATGCTGATGAGGATGAATATGAGGAAGAATGGGTGGAAGAATTTGATGGAGATGCTACAATGATAAACCAAGAGTGGGAGGATGAAATGCGCCGCTTAGCTCTAAAATTAAAGACACCCAAAAAGACTTATTTGGATCCACCTCGACGGAAAAGCTCAAGGGAAACCTGGAATCCTAAATATCGCTAGGATTCCTTGCTTTATCAGAGTTGTAGGTTTATGTATGGCTTTGTGGATGTAGAGTGAGGATGGATAAGTGCATCAACGAATCTAATCCGTATCATCGATGCTATGACTATTGCTTGAAGAAGATGGCCTCAGGCGGAGCTGAGGGTGCTTGGAAGGTTGTCCAGAGACGGGGTAGGAAATCCCAAACTAGTGCTACCACATCTGCGGGTGAGAAATTGGGTGAGCCGTCCGTCAACGGTGGTAAACGACGTGCTCATTTGGACCGATCAAACCTGAATAAACTCCTCGCCAAACGCGCGGCTTGGCCAAATATTCCTCTCCACTTCAGTAAGGTAACTCCGGCGGGTTCTTGGAAAGATATATGCTCAGGAATCAGATCTAGCGATCCAAGTCGCAAACTTTCATTCGTAGCCCCAGTGTTGGAAGGAGACGGTGAGCCGGCGGGACTAATACTTGATCACTATAGTTCGGTCACTACGAAACATTGGGATAACACACTCGTCGGCCACGTTGTAGGCGATCACCCGTTCTACAGCCAAGTGCGAGCTTGTGTTAGTCGCTTATGGAAGTTGAAGGCAGGCTTATGGGTGTTCTCACGTGACAACGGGTTCTTCTACTTCAAATTTGAGCGGGCTGAAGATTGTGAAAATGTGCTTCGGGGGGGGGGGGGGGGTCTGTGGCTCTTCGATGGTCATTTGATCGTCCTGCGACGCTGGTCCCCTGAGCTGAAGCTTGAGAGAGATCTACTCCATCGTGTTCCAATTTGGGTGAGATTTCCCAATCTTCCTCTCAACCTTTGGTCGCCTGAGATTCTGAACATTATCTCCAGTTTGGTTGGTGACCCTATTTGCATGGATCGTGCGACAGCCAATCTTGAGCTGATTGAATTTGCACGATGCTTCATTGTTGTAGACGCCTCCCTACCACTCCCACGAAAAGTCAACTTGATGTTTGAAGACGGATCATCACTTGCTCTTGAGGTTAAGTATAAGGGTGAACCTCCGAGGTGCACCAAGTGTTTGTCATTTGGTCATACTGTCACTCAGTTCCCGCTGGAGTCATTGGAGGGGCCTGGTCCCTCTATGGATTTTGGAAAAAATGTGATGGATGCTACGGAAGATGGGGGAGTGTTGGAGGAGCAGGGTGATGGTGGTCTTGTCCCTGATACTTGTGTGGTTTATCCTAAGCTTATTGGCCCTGTGGCGACTAGAGACAAATGTAAAGGTGTTGATTGTGGGGTTGAGTTGCTATCTGATGATGATGAGGTAGAAGATATGTGTGTCGAGCACTGGCCTAAGCTCTCGTCTGGGGAAGCTAGTTCTTCGGTTCCCCTTATTGGGGATGATATTGGGGAGATGACATATACTACTGGTGACTATTTACGTGCTGCTATGATGACACCCTCTCATCTAGCCCCTCTGGAGACACATGGGATTGCTCATTCTACTCCATCGCTCCTAGATGACGACTGCCATAATGAAGACGACATGCCACCCTTTTCCCTTGTCACCAACAATCCCGAATGGGAGCAACAGGTTACTTCTTCTGTGAAGAAAAAGTTCCAGGTGTCTCTTCCTCCTCACAGGATTTCACGGGTCAAGGTGGGGCGAGTCTGGCGCGAGTACACGACCTGATCTGGGATTATCACTTATGTCCTAGTGGTTGGTTGGTATGGTGGTATGTATGTGTCGTATTTGGATTTTGCTAGCTTTGGGATGCTAGGGACCTAGGTTTTTGGGTGTCTTCACTCTTTTCCCCTAGTCCGCTTGTACCCCTAATTCTGTCTAGCTGATTGTATCTTTTGACTTTATTTATGAAATCAATTACCCTTCAAAATGTGTGTGTGTGTAAGACACTCAAGGTACGAATAAGGCGTATTGGCGGCTAGCCCTAGGGAAAGTGATCGGGGGTTTGATCGGTCTCCGGCGGGGGGTCTCTGCCTCTCCGGCAGCCGAAGCTCGGGTTTCTACCCCTCCGGTAGTGTTCGGGTGCGGATCTTGATCTGGTAGCTCGAAGATTCGACGTCCTCGGATCCAGTCGCCGCTTCTCGAAGATCCGACGTCCCTGAATCCGGTCAATCCGCATCTCGAAGATCCGGCTCCTCGAATCCGGTCGATCCGCTTCTTGAAGATCCGCTTCGCGCAGACCTGATCCGGTCGATCGAAGACCTGATCGCTTCAGGCGCTCAATCCAGCTTTTCCTCGACGCCAGATCAATCGCTTCAGGCATCAGGTGCTCTCGACGCCAGATCTCGCCCATCAGGCACACTCAGGAAGTCGCGGGGCTCTCCTCCGGCGGGTTCAGATCCGGTCTGGGTGTTCTGATCGTCTTCCCCGCTGGCCGACTAATCTGGGTCAACTTTGTTCCACGAGCAGATCATGGGTAGCAGATCCAATCCCGCTTGTATCAACACTGGAAACCCTTTTCATCAATGTTCTTCATTCTGTCTTCAAAGGATGTCTACGTCTGATGTAGCAAAGTCAACACCCAATTACGTTGAAGAATATCCCGCATTACAACGGAATTCTAATAACATTCGGAAGGAAAAAGCTGTCGGCCAACCATTGAGAGTGGCGAAGACAGTCGAGAAGCCAGGAGTTTGCTTTTTTCTGTTGGGCGCGCTGTGGAAGAGATTAGCAAATGCTCTTACTATCCTCTTCGGGAGGTTCCTTCAGGCAAGACTGTCCCTTGGATTTCGCAGGAAGCAATCTATACTAATGTTGCAAAATGGGGACGGACACTAGCTGGTTATGTTGTGGGTGACAAACCTTTATATTCTCACCTTCGTGCATGTGTCTATCGTTTGTGGCGGCCAAAGGGTACTTTACAGGTCCACTCTAGAGAAACTGGCTTTTTCTTCTTCGTGTTTGAGCTGGAGGAAGATTGCAGCAAGGTACTCCAAGGAGGGCCTTGGATGTTCGATAAAAGGGTGATAGTGCTACGACACTGGACTCCAGACCTCACTATGGACAGAGATCTTCAGTCATCAATTCCAGTATGGGTAAGATTTTCAATGACCCAATAATTGCGGGAGCAAATAAAAAGTTTGAAGGGAAAACACGCACATATATATCATGGATCACATGTATGCAAGCAGACGAGAAACAATATTGAACATTACTCCAACATTTAGCTTTATTGATCTGTTCTCTTAATCATTGTAGTACGGGAGGATACAAGGAACGACCTCATTCAACCATTGCAGAGAACATTATTTACTACACTCTTTACATAGGGACTACTAGCATCGACCGGAAGGCGACATGATCCACTTCAAACTTCAACCGCACCAGCTGATTTTGACGGGGAAAGCAAGAGGTAAACTACATCAGTGCCTAATCAGTAAGTTGATTAATACGATATGAGAAAGCAAGATGAGTACGAACCGTGGGTTCAGATTAAGTTGCGAGCCTGAAACGCAAGGATGTTCTTCATTTTCTCATAAAGAACACTTGGAGAACACGGGGGTTTGAGGGTGTCGGGATCCCTCATCATGATGCCCAAGATGTTGCGCAGCTCATCGACATTCTGTATCTGTTGCCCATGGATGGTCGGGGGATCAAACTGGTAGCAGGGATCGGCATCCGACTTGAGAACCATGTAGGAAAAGCGCTCCCAGTTGCTCTGGAGGTCATTGAGCATCCACTGAGGAAGCCTTACGGGCTCCCTGCTCTCAATGTTGGAGGCGAAATGATTGGCGACGTCGACAAACCTGGTTGCCTCGCAAATCATCTGGGACACGACGATCAGCGCTTTGGCTCTCTCCTGCGAATTGGTGGACGCGGCGAGTTTAGACACGGCGTCTTTGAGCGCGTTCCTGTTGAAGGATACATCAAGTATGTCCTGTTGAGCGACGGCGGCGAGGTCACTGTAGTTGTTGTCGAACTCCAGCAGTTCGGATCCCTCGATGAACTGAGGCGGTGCCTGCTCCGACCGCCCGAACTCGAACCACCTCTGATTTCTCTGCATCTGGAAGCCGCGCAGGTTGAGGGTGTCGCGATGGATTCTCACGGTGGTCACTCGTGGTCCGGACGTCAGCTTGACATCGAACCCTCGAGGATCGTTCTCGTTGTGGACCTGAAGCACCGGGGTCCCATGCGAATATCCCACCGCCAGTCGGTGGCGAAGGTTCTTGATGAAGTTATTGTAACTTTCGCCGGTGATCCTTTCCACGTCGAGCTCTTCCGTGAAGTCCACCTGAATTATCTTTCGTTCGTCTGCAGCAGCTGCCGCGGCGGCGGCTGTTGCTCAAACATAATTAATTAATTAATTAATTAATTAATGTCATCGTCCGAGTCATTTCAAAAGAACAATCTAAATACAACTAGCTGGCTAGAACTTATTTACGTACCAACGATGATCAGAAGTATCGTGAAGCGATACATTACGGGCAACTTGGGGGCGATCGGCCTTGTGTTTGACTTGGTTGTAGCAGATTACTTTGAGTCTGATCGTGGATTCTCCTCAACAGCGAGCTGCTCCATTTATAGAATCCGATCGAGCGGCCACTGCAGATGAACAACGCACGAATCCTGTGGGATGTTGGGAACCGAGAACGCGCCGACGTTAAAAAACAAATGAGGCCTGATAAAGTAAACCAACAAGGATGGTAACAAACAAAATATTAGCAGGGAAAGGATAGGGGTCATAAGAGATTTCCCCAACCTTGTTTGTTACTGCACCCTCTCTGGGCCTTTGTGCAACGAGTTCTGCTGAAAAGAGACGCGCGGCGAAACGATTGTGGATCGCAAGGACAATAATTGGACCCATAGCAGGCGTGGTAATAGTCATTGTAAGAAAAATTCTAGTGATTGATGAGTGATGTTGACACCAACGGTCTTCCTTCATGGCACGTAGCATGTATGTAAACATGTTGTGTATGGATTTTACCACATCCAAATCCCTAATCGTTTACTGATTACCACTCAGCTACAATAACCCAATTTATTATGTATCACCAATTAATTGAGTGCCAAACGTGATACTCTGAATTTACTCTGTGTCATTAATCCACCTCCTGAAGCAAAACCCTTACTGCCTCTGTGTGCCACTTTGTGACGGGCCGGCCCGGTCTTATCGGGCCGTGCCGGCCCGGTCCGGTTTTCTTAAAGGACTGGGCCGGCCCGGCCCGATAAGACTTCGGGCCATTTCGGAGAGGCCCGGGCACGGTCCGATAAAAATTCGGGCCGCCCGGCCCGGTCCGATAGGGTTGAATGAATTATGTATTGTGACAATATTTTATCATATTTTTAAACACAAACTTGTCTCATATGTTTAAAGATGCATTGAAATGGAGCACGAAAGAAGAGGATTAAGTGGGTTGCATAAGTTGATGTGTCCTACATTGTTTTCATTTATTTGTCAAGATGAAGTAACATGTTTGGTGGTTCTTTGTCTCTTCTCGAAAACTGAGATCGACCCCCCAAGATCCAAAGACATCAAAGTTGGTGCTGGTGGGAAATTGTTAAAATTTATGATATTTGGACCTTGATCTAATAAGATTCATGACATTGGACTCAACACCATAAATGAATGTACATTACTGAAATCCGCTTTAGATCAGTGTGTGATCAAATTGAAGTGGGGCGATCAAATGCTTTTCGTGCCGTGCCGTGCCGCCCATGGGCTGAAAAGCTTGGCCCTAGTCCGGCCCGAAAATGAACCGGGCCGGGCCGGCCCGGTCCGATAAGTATTTTGGGCCAAAATTGTTGGCCCAAGCACGGTCTTATCGTGCCGGGCCCGTGCCGGGCTATCGTGCCGGGCCGAAAATTGCCACCCCTACCACTTTGTGACACCCTAACCATTCTTGAAAGAAAATAAGTTTATAGAATGCGATCGAGTCGCCCCTGTGTAGGCGACACGATTGTGGGATGCAGAGGACGACGACAGGACCATACTTTGGCATGGTATGATCAGTCATGACAAGAAAAAGATCCATTAATTGACGAGTGATATTGACACCTCCGGCCTACGTTTATTACACGTACTAGCAGGAAGGTCGACATATTGCATGAAACAAAATATAAGCAAAATATAAACAGGGAACGGATAGATAGACGTGATAAGAGATTTCACCAACTTATCAAGGTACGAATCCTGTGGGGGTTTTGAATGCCCACTGCGCACTCACTGAACTTTGTTCAAGGATTGCTGCAGACAAGAGACGCGCGGCGAAACGACGGTGGACTGCATGGACGATATGACGGGGCCATGGCAGGCATGCTAATAGACTAATAGTCATGGCAAGCAAAATTCTAATAATTGATGCGTGATATTGACACCAACGGTCCTCGTTTATGACACGTAGCATGGATGCAAACATATTAGTGTGCAAGGATTTTACCATATCCGAATCTCTAATCGTTTACTGAATACCACTCAGTGGTTTTCTCTTTGTTTAACGATCCGTTTTCTTAACCGGACATGTATTTGTTTTTACATTGCATAGTTGGAAGATCGCTTGGAGCATATAAAATAAAACAAAACGGAGAACGAAATTGTTAAGTAGCCAGTAGGTTTGCCATCGACTCTCAACACCCAATTTTCTCAATACGAGCTGGGCCGCATTGTACACCTCATGTTTTTTATGTATGCTACGTATTTTTGGTCATATTTGAGTCCTACAGCATACACGTATTTGTTGAGAGATGTATGCCCTCGAGACCAATTATCTATAACATCGCGTTTAATATAATAGTATGCTATTTGGTATCCTTTGTCTGATTATATTTAAATAACTGCTTGTCTTCATTAATACTTAAATAAAGTCCTGATGCTTATTGTGATGTCAAATATATATCGAGATGTAGATCACGATCATGAAAAATGTTTTGACCGCCTGAGCATAAGCCTGAAAATGTTCGTAGTCGTAGATGCATCGAGATAGGACATAGATGCATCAGATAGACTATTGTGTTTTTGTCTTCGCCAAGTGTTGGTGGTGGTGATCTCATGACCGTTTGATTTGGCGAAATCAGAGACGAGACACAAATGCTCATTAGAGAATGAGTTCACTGAAAGACCCAATGAGAGCTGCCACAACGTAACACATACCGAACTGTCAATGGCAGCTCTCATTGATGATTAGCAAGCTGATACTCTGACTTGAGGTCATTATACGAGCCTATGCGTAAACGGTGTAACTTAGATCTCTGACCTAGATTTGAGGCAAGGCCCGTCGACAGGTATTTGATTGGGTGGCAACTGAAGCATACGAGTGGAGTTGTGACCAAGGCAAGAATTAGTCTCTCTCGTTGTGGGGAGTTAGTGTCGCAGAGTCATTATGGTCCATAGCGAAACCCTTGGCCAAGGTATGTTAGATATGATCCAACATAGAAAAGCTAAGACCAAACGATACTAACTCGATCGCGGAGCTATTAGGTGTTGACAGTCAACCATACCATATGCTTCGCAGCAACATAGTTATAATGAAGGAATTAGAACTGCGGCATTCATCACTGGTATAGCTAGGGTAGTCCCGACACTGCTAATGTCAATTAGGCAGACCATATAATGAAGACACCAAATCAGGGATGACACCTACTGCTCACGGCCACTGTCGTCAGCGGCTATGAGTCCCACCAGTAGTAGGGTCAGGCTGTAGAGTCTCAAAAGGTTGAGATCTGCGTCCATGTAAGAAGAGATAAAAGGTACATGCATAGGATGCATGAGAACTAAAAGGTTACAAATTGGTTGCGAATGAGATTTCGATCACCTAGGATGTGACGAGATTATCGAGCCATTCTAAAGAGTATAGAAAACCCCAAACCGGGGTCCGGAGCATGCCCGGACCTAGCTGTTGTAGCCCGGGCTTATGGCTCGGGCTAGCCGAGCTTTAGGCTCGGAAACTGCAGCTCGGGCTTGCGCCCGAGCTGCAGCACATGAGTGACTCGGGCGCTGCCAGCCCGAGCAACTCGTGCACGTCAGAGGAGCAGACTCAGGTGCAGCAGCACCTGAGCTACTGCTCGGGCTGCTACTATAGTGCACGTGCAGCAGCTCGGGCTGTTGCATCCCGAGCTAGTGCTCAGACTGCACCTGAGCACAAGCTTGGGTGTTACCTGAGTTGGGATCAGCCACTTTTGAGGGCATGGTTTTGGGGCATGACAACTGATTTGAGGGGTCAAACAAACTCAAAAATGAGTGATGTCAATTTCTATGCAATCTTGGTACGATGCTTTTCGAGATGATATCGCATTTGGCTTTTGGAGTTTACCAAAGAGGGAGAAACAATTGCTTAAAGTTGAGCCCCTGCAAGGGAAAAACTTGAGTTAAAAGAGTTTCTCTGAATAGTACCATATCGGATGTGTCATTGATAGAAAGGCTTAGCTCATCCAATAAATAGGGTCAATCCCCTTCAGCCAAGAAGTAGACTAGCCTTGATCAAGGGAGCTCCTAATAATTAAAAAGAGCAAACCTAGATCTAAAGGTGACAAATTTTAGTTCTTTCTCTTTTTTTTTGCTTTACTCCCTTCTCAGGTTCTAGCAAGACTTGGAGGGAGATCTGATCTGATCCAAATACTTGGCGAGGATTCCAGCCGTGGTGAAATTTTTTGGGATAAGTGGTCGCTCGGTGAGTAGGCATTAGATCACTACGGGACTGTCGCACTAAAGGAATTGTTTTTGCGACTGCAAAAACAAAGGTATGTTCTTTAGCTTTATTTTAATAGCAGTATTTTAGATCTATATTTACGAGGTTGGTTCGCCCACCTCCTTAATAGTATAAATCCTGTAAAGGGTTTTAAATTTCCGTATGGTTTTCATAATAAATGATTTTTAAGGTTTTTATTCTTTTGCTGCTGCCAACGTCTATTAAGATTTGGGCTAGACGATAGAAAAAATGCCTTATGAAAGCCTCATCAAATCCCTTTAGTATTTTTCTGGATTTTTGGGGGTTTTCTTTGATTTTTGTGATTAAAAAATAAAACCTCATTTTTATACATTTTAAATAAAAAAATAATTTTATACATTTTAAATAAACATAAAAATGTTTTATTACATATTTTTATTCATTTTATTATTAAAAACTATTTTTCATAATATGACACTTGGCCATCCACTAATCCCACTTAAGCATGAGTCATCCCTCCACTTGTCACTCTCTCCTTAATCCCTATCTTAAGAAAAGAAAATAAGAAAAAGAAAAGAAAAAGAGCGAAAAAAGCTGGCTAATTCCCTCCCCCTCTCTCCAAACTCCACCTTCTCTTTCCATTGGCCTAGGCCGGCCCTCTTTATTGATGGATGTATGCCCTCAGTTCATTTGTATTTGATGCAAATGAATTTTAATATTAGATGTGTGAATTTTTCATATGATGCAAAGGGAATTAAATGTGCAGTAAAATGTTTACGTGCATATTTAATATTATAAACGCGAGAAAAAGGTTACCTGGATGATGGGATCATCCCGGTCTAAACCCAGGTTCGAACGACGTCCAAAACGGACACCAAACGCAAAATATAGAGTCGAAAGCATGCTTGTAGCCCAAATTGGGCATTACGGGTTCAGCGCCCGCTTGCCTAGCAGGCACCCGACCCGCCTGGTAGGCAGGCGCCTGTGCCCGCAATGCGGGCGGCCGCCCACGCCTGCTTAGTAGGGCGTGCGCTCGTGCCCGCATTGCGGGCGGGTGCCCGTGCCCTCTAGCAGCGGGCGGGCCCGCTTGCTTCATGCGGGAGGGGCCGCCTGCCCACCTGTGCTTGCACGGGCACATGCCAGGCACGCTTCCAGCTGGCGCACGCCAGTGGGGCCCATGCTGTGGGCCCTACTGCTTGGGGTTTCGAACCCTAAGGGATATTGTGCGACGCTGCAGTTTTTACGAAAAACAACGTTTGGGCTTACTTTGGAGCTACATTTAAGGGGTCAAACGAATCCGAAATGACGTGCCGTTTTTTCTACGCGTTCACCGTTTAGTGCTCTTCGATTTGATAGGTTGTATCACTTGCGAAGCTCAACGGTGAGGGAGGAAAAATTAGTTGAAGTTCAGCCTTAGTGTAAGGCAAACTAATTTAATTTTTCTCTCTGCAATAATTTAGTCTCACATCGAAAATGGATTGAAGAGGAGGGGTCAACCGCCTATATAAATCGGGGTATAAACCCTTCCTTTGAAACTCGTCCCAAGCTCCAGATCTGAGTAGCTCCATTAAACGTGAGCAAGCCCGGATCTGAGCTTAAAGTAAATATTCCCTCTTTCCCCCTAAAATTCTTCCTTGCTCCTCATCGGGCTCTAGCAAAGCTACGAAGGAGTTCGGATCGGATCCGAAGTCTTGACGGAGGATCCACTCAAGGTGAAATCTTCTTCGGCGCGTGGTTGGCTCGGCGATAAGAGTGTTGCTCGCCTCGGGACGCGATGCGGGTCGGGAAGCGCTTCTAGACTCGGGACGAGGTTCGGCTCGGGACACGGTTCGGCTTAGGAGAAGCAGCGCAGGGCCAAAAAATGTTGCTAAAAACGACGCTTCGTATTCTGTGGAAAAGAATTGAAAGGTATGTAGTTTAAATATTCATGCATTTATAATTGCAAATGTTGGATAGATATATCCTTAGGGGGTGGTTGGACCCAACCCCGGGATAGTAGAGATTCTGGCTAGGGTTGTTCTCTTTAGGGCTGTTCTAAAAATAGTTATAAGATTTTTTTTCCGCTGCTTCTTTGATTTCTTCGTCCGATCGACTTAGGCCGGACGTCAATTTATGGCCCTAAGGACCCCGAAACTCTTCCCTCTCTTCCTCCCCCTTGGCCGAGCACACCACCACCCCCATCTCTCACTCATTTAGTGTAACACCTAGCAAGAAGAAGGATGATACTTTGTCATGATGATGTCCTATTTCCTTATGTCATGACATTATGCTTATGTTCTACATCAAGATCATGCTTCCTTTATGCATATGATATTTTGTGATGTTGCCGTGTTTAGGATGTTAGACTTATAGATGAGGATGATGTTCTATTTATGATGCTTATGCCTTATATCATGTTGAGCCCTTGTTACTTTCCATATGCATATGAAGACACTATGATGATGATGCACTATTTTTTCCAAGATCACGATGTTTCTTTTAAGCATATGATATTTTGTGATGTGATGATGTTCATCTAACTATGACAATGATGTGATGCTGGTTGCATATGAAATGATGTTTAGTGGAGGATATGATCGTGCATATGTTGAGGCGGAGGACATGGCAGCATATGATTTGAGTGAGTATCTGAGTGTATTATGATAACCTGAAATGTTAGTCTACCACGAGGTGGATGACTTATTCCAGATACGGGGTTTGGAGAAAGTTGAGTAAAATGGAATCAAAAGTATATGGACTAGACTAGAGTTGTATCTCACTCGCCTCCCGTTAGGGGGAGTGGTAGAGTTGGAGAGGCCCATGAGTGTGCTCATGATGCACCATGAGATATATGTATATTATATTCTCACTCTCATCAGGGGGAGTTTCGAGTGGCCCCGTTGATAGTGCTCATGTCCACTTGCGGAGTAGCTTTTTCCCACTCACCCTAGGTGAGAGTCCAGAATCTTATGTATTACATTTTACTCAGGATTCCAAAGCGTTAGTTTAACAACAAAAACAACAACAAAAATAACAGCACAAGTGGATTAATAACCCCTTCTTTTCATTGCAGTAATTTATTTACCATCATGCCTGAGATCATCGCATGTTTTCAATTCTGCTTAGAGATATTATTTTATTTAGAGCGCGCCTTTATTACTCACATGATGCTTGATGCCATAATTGTATAAAAGAATCTTAAATATAGTATTCCACACCTCGAATTATGTTTTTCCTACTGGACCCGCGTTGACGTGTCCACCCCCCTTTTCCCCAGGTCTAGAGCCAGAGGCGACAGAGTAGGTTTTTCCCTAGGAGACTGACTAGGACCTTGAGCTTGAGGTAGAGCCCTCAGAGGACGACTTCATTGAGTTGGCCACCTATGACTTGAGTGTTCCTCTTTTTCTGTAGGACATGAGCTGTACCTTTTGGGTGTAAACACCTTTTCCGGACTAGACTTCCTATGTATTTTGTTTTCTCGGTTTTCTCATGTAATTTTTTTGTATCTCGTAGATGTACCTTTTTGGAGACTTCTCTCTCTCTCTCTCTCCCTCCCTCCCTCCCTCCCTCTCTCTCTTTGTGTGTGTGCGCGCGCGCGCGTGCGCGTGTGTGCGCGTGTTGTGTGACTTTGTGATAACTTTGTGTAATGGCCCTATTGCTATTTACGGTAGGGTGTATATGATTATATATTTGTGTAGTATATGCATGTTGGTATACGTGTGTAGTGTGTATATACATACGTGGTGTATATAGAAATATGTAATGTGGTGCATATGATAGTGCATTATTATATTATTATTATTATTATGATAAATATTGTAATTAGAGATGATGGCATTGTTGTAATTAATTGGTTGTGTGAATGTATAGTAGGAGTGGGTGTGCATAGTAGTGGCACGTTGGTTATTAGTTAGTGGTGTGTATGGAAGGAGGTGTGTACATATAGTGGATGGGATATTATGTTGAGGACTTACCATAAATGAAAATGGCAAATTAGTAAATAGTGGGGAGACTTGGGAATGAGGTATTTCCTTTTATGGCCATGTCATTGTTGTAAATAAAGGGAACTTAGGATGATGATGATGTTTCCTTTTTAGGAAAGGGTTTACGGTAATTTAAGGGAACTTGTATAGATATTTTTCTTAGGGGATTAAATCCTCATTCTTTCCTTTTATTTCCTTTCTTTTCTCTTTCCATTTCATTTTCCCTTGGTCCCCCCCTTTTGGCCGTGAGTTTCATGAGTAAACAAGAAAAAAGGAAAGAAAGGAAAGAATTAAAGGAAGAAGAAGAAGAAGCAAAAGGAAGGGGAATTAAAAGGAAGGAGTTATTAAAGGAGGAATTGAATGACAATTGAAGGATTAAATGAAGAAGAAATTAAAGAGGAGAAGCTTCATCCCACTTGGATTATGGTAGGATTCTCACCTTAGTGTAGAAATATTAATTTGAAGGATGTGTTAGTTGGAGATTTGGTGTAAATATGCTAAAGTTCACATTTTTATGACAAGTCCTTAAGTAAACTTTCATGTAATTAGGTATATATTCTAAAGTTAGTGTTTTAAAAGATATCTTCCATCTAAGTTCACTAAATATTGCATTTTTAGGAACAATCTCTTTGTAGCTTTAATAAAGTTTGTATTTTAAGGTAAATTGTTGTGTAACTCTTTAAAGTTTTCATTTTTAAGTTGAATCTCCATGTATCTTGGCTAAAGTTAGTATTTTTAGAAGCAAACTTTTGTGTAATATATAAAGATTGTGTTTTTATGTTAGATCCTTAAGTAAAGCTCACATTTTTATGTAGACCCAAATTCACCTTACTAAAAATCGCATCCCTTAATCTCGGTCTTAAGCACTTTCATTAAAGCCTCTATTTTTTTAACATGAATCTTGAATATTTTCACTAGAGTTACCATTTTGTGGAAAATATTGTACTAAATAGTAAAGATGTCATTTTTTACATTGGCCCTAAAGTAAATCTTTTAAAGTTGGCATTTTTATTAAAGATTTGATCTTAACGAACCCCCTAAAAGATTATGTTTTTAATATGAATCCACACTTAGTTTTCATAGAGTTTCATTATTAACAAAACCTAGAGTGAATTTTCCATTAGTTTGCTAATGTTGTTAAATTAGTTTAGGTTTGCATTTTGTTGCTAAAAGTTACAATTTAAGTTGTTGATGTTGCATTTTAGTTATTAAATGTTGCTAGTATCGCATGTTGATTTCTAAGTTGTTGAGAATTGCACTTGATGGGAATGCTACATGGTTGTGTTGAGAAAATGTGGGTAATTGCTATAGTTGACTTGGCCATTAGCCGTTGATGGTGGTGGAACGTTGCACATGAAAATTGTGTTGGAGAGATGAAGGAGGAGATGTGGTTGTTCTTTTTAAGCATGGAACCTTTTATGTCGTCTCTCATGTTGCATAATGACTCTTTAATTTAAATGTAATTCAAATTCTTGAACGCTATATGTTATAATATCTTGTATGTCATCCTTATAACATTCATCTAATGTAATATGCTATAACATCACTCATAACATCCTTTATAACTCCCTTAATGTTATATGTTATAACTTCCTTAATGTTATATTGTATGCTTTACAACATGCTTCATGACATGCTTACAACGTGCTTTATTACATGCGTCACAACATGCTACTTTTATGTTACCTTATGTTGCATGCTACTCTTATGTCAGTTTAAGTTTCATGCTCACTCTATGTCACTCTAAACTTTGTGTTTACCTCTATGTCACTTAAATGTTATATGCTAGTTATTCAGTAAAATGTAGATTTAATCCTATGTGTGTCTCGGTCAGCCGTGTGGTGGGTGAGCACCCTAGACAGGGGTTGGGGGAAGGCTAAGTACGATTAGGGTACGAGGACAGGACTGTGTGTTTCACCGTTGGCGCCACCGTTGTTGACAGACAACGGTGATGAGCTGTAGTTGTTGTCCCCACTCTCACTACTTGGAGTGATGGGCCCCGTTTCACTAGGTGAGCGGGTTGAGTTGTTATAGAGTCGTTGGTGCTCTATGGAGTCGTTGGTGCTCCTACCGTCCCACCCTGGGACGAATGTCCTTGTCCTCATATCAGCGTTGTACTCAGGCTTCCAAAACATAGTTAAATTAAATGTTGAATTGCCATGAATTTGTAATGTCTGCTTTTACTTTCTGCCAGATATAACTGTATCTTCCTTGTCTCTTGCATCATATTTGTGTCTGTAAATATCAACCTAAGAATAGTATTCTCTATGCTAGTCGAGTTTCCTACTGGGTCACGCGTTGACGTGTCCCACCTGTGGCAGTTTCAGGTAGCAGGTGTTTGGTGTTGTGAGCTGGTAAAGCTGAGTTGGGGTTGTGCTTGTGCAGAGTGAAGCCTGAGTCGTGTTGTGGTCCTTGGTGTTTGGGTGGTCGTGAGACTGAGTTGGAGAGACTTGTACTCTTGGGTCCTTTTTGGGTTAGGGTTTTGGTTTAGTGAGAGTTCTAGGCGTAGTAGTTGTTGTATAAGATGGACTTTGTTGGACTTTGGTGTTTATGTATAAGTTTCTGAGTTGGCTTAGTTAGTTCGGAGTTGGTTTTTGTTTCTTTCTGTATTTTTGTTTTCTTTCTCTGTGTTTGTTATTTTTCTTATGGGAACATTACAGGTACTATCCCAGCAGTGCGCAGTGGCCTGCTGTCTCAATTGTATATCTTTTCCATTCTTCCTTCGTAACACGCGCTACTCTGGGAGAACCTGAGACGGATTCGTACTTTCCGGGTATCCTGGGGAGCGGAGCGTTACATTTGGTGGCCCATGCAGGTCACGAACCTGCTCTGGGAGAACCTGAGACGGATTCGTACTTTCCAGGTATCCTGGGGAGCGAAGCGTTACACTTTGTATTGGAGCATGTACATTTATTGTTTTATTATTTCTTGTCCGTATTGTGCCAGCATTCACAGTGACATGCATGACTTATATTATCGCATCACGCTAGGTGTATTTAAAGTCAATGGGTCAAATCCTTGGATCTAAATATTTCCACTGCTTTGTCAACTTCGATCCTCTACATGCGCCTCGGAAAAGTTTTGAGGTTTTTAGAGAATGGGACATGACACGCACTGTTCATCCGTCTGTGCTTCACAAATGATAGCTTCGACGGGTCAGAAAATCAGTGCTTTGAGCTCCAAAAAATCCTTAGATATCATAAATTAATCTTGGGATAATTTTGGTGTTTTATATCACATTTTTCAACACTACACTGTGATACAAACACACCTCAAAACCCAAGCCACAAAAAAACTCCAGATCCTCTACGTTTAAAAAAATACACCACATCATCCTTCGGCTAGGGCATTTGGCTATAAGATTTGCATTAAGCATCACCAAATAACTGAGTGTTCAACGAACCCCCTTGCAAAAGTGAATTTCCAAATTCGCTGTACCTCCTGAATTCATCACCTGAAGCAAAACCGGTAGTGTCTCCATATGCCACCTTGTGGTAATCTAGCACCTCAACAAAAAATAAGTTTGAACCCTACTCAAACTTCACCACCGACCTACCTCTGTCGGATTCTTCTTCATGTGAATTTCATTGATATACTTACTATATCAAAGTGCAATCTGTTAGGATATCGAGTTACCCAAGTATATTTTGATGATGAGCAAACAATTATTGTGCTAATGAGATTTATGAGTGTACGTACATAAGACAAATTTCAATGAGTTCAAGCTAAGTCAACATAGTCAACAAGTCAAAGTAGTTCGTTCAAACTAACAAAAGTTAAAGAAAGGAAGCCAAAGTTTGAAGAAGAAGAGTTAAGGAGTAGAAGCACTATTATGAAGTTAAAGAAGCTTATCCAAGCTTATCCAGGACTTATGAAGTGTAAGATTTAAAGAGACAAGTTGAAGAAAAAAGGACCATATAAAAATCTCCAAGGTTGTGTGAGTTGATGTATTTTTATGTACTTGTCTTCAGAATTTAAAGCCTTTAGATTGAAACTTGCACACACTTAGAAAATACCTTAAAATATCTTGAAAATGTTTTAAAGGATTTCAAAATTATTTTTTAAGTATTTTAAATCAAACCCCAAGCCTCATAGGTAGACTAGTCGACCAATAGAGACACCCAGTCGACTAGCTATAATGTCTGAAAACCGGCCAGCAGAATGTCAAGAATTGGTCAACTAAGCCATATGCACTGGTCAACTAGTAAGATAATTATAGTTGCCTAGTTTATACCGAGTGTTTCATCTCTTCTTGGTGTTGCTAGACTAGCCAAACAGAGTTCAACACTTAATCGACTAGCTACTAACTAGTCAATTAATGAGTGAACTCTAGTCGACTAGTAACTAGCCGTTGTTTTATAACGGTAACAATTATACTAGTCATTTCTAACCTTCGTAAGGGCATTTTGGGCTGTTTGTTTTATACAGTTTTAGGGGCTATATATGTGTCACACCCCACTTCCTAGAAATTTTTTTAGCTGGGACGTGAGCGGGACTGCGGCGTGCTTAAGACAAGGCGGGGGTCTTATGGCCTAAGCACACTAAGCACACTAAGTGTCTGTAGTTAACTCGCAGGTCCTTGCATGCATACTGAAACAACACAAATAATCATTATCAATATTACAATCTCAATGCCGCAAAAAAAATGGATTGCAACAAATGAATTGGAGATGGGTCTTATGTCCATACAACACGGGGTACATGACATGGAACTGTTGAGGGATGTATGCTCTCAGTTCATTTGTATTTGATGCAAATGGATTTTAATATTTAATGAAAAATAATATATATATATTGTAAAATGTTTACAAATATATTTTATAAATGCATAGAAATGAAAAGGATTTTTCTACGAAAATCATAGAAAAAACCGCGCTCAAATTGGAGTCCAAACGGGCCCAATAAGTATATTTAAAAGGCGTTTTAAATAGAAGTCTCAAACAGAATAAGCCTAAGTTTTTTTTTGTTCGAAAGAAAAAAATAAATAAATAAATAAACGCCCGTTTTGGTCCGGCCCAACGGGCCGGGCCGTTGACCCATCGGCCAAAAGGAGCGCTGCTTGGCCCAGCGCCCAAAAGGGGCGTTGCTTATTGGGGCGTATGGCAGCACGCGCCCCAACACCTATTGGAGTGCGTGCTGCCACCTGCCCATCTGGGCCTACGCACGTGTCAGCCGTGGGGCCCGGTGGGCCCCACGGTCAGGGTTCTGAACCCTAGGGCATATTTCCCGGAGGCTGGATTTTTTAGCGTTAATCAGATTTTTGGCCAAATTTCGACACACATTTGAGGGGTCAAACGAAATCAGAATCGAGCCCCATTTGTTTCTATACGATCACCGTTCAGTGCTCTTTGATTCGATAGGTAGTATCACTTGTGAATCTCAACGTTAAGAGAGAAAAAATTAGTTAACGTTTGGCCTTAGTGTAAGGCAAACTAATTTAATTTTTTCCTCCAAACTTGTTTGGTCCCACATTGGTAATTGACAAAGGGGAGGGTCAGCCGCCTATATAAATAAGGGCATGCCCCACTCCTTGAAACTTGCACTAAGTCTTCAAATCCGAGAAGCTCCAAAAAGACTAAATCCGAGAAGCTCGGATTTAGTCTTAAATTAATATTTTCTTTTCTCCCAAAATTTTTCCTTGCTCTTGATCAGGCTCTAGCAAAGCTACGAAGGAGTTCGGATCGGATCCGAAGTCTTGGCGAAAGATCCACTCAAGCTGAAACTTTCTTCGGCAAGTGGTTGGCTCGGAGGCATGATGTTGGCTTGCCTCGGGACCCGGTTCGGTTCGGGACACGGTTCAACTCAGGAGAAGCTGCTCGAGGCTTCACTTTGGAGTCAAATAAGTGTTGAAAATGACGCTTCGTATTCTGCAGAAACGAAATGAAAGGTATGTAGTTTAATTTACATGTGTTTATAATTGCAAATAGGGTGATAGATCTATCCTTAGGGATTGGTCGGACGGATCGTAAAGATTCTGGCTAGGGTTAATTTCTTTAGTGCTTGATTTAAAATTGTTTTAAACCTGTTTTTCTGTTGCTTGTTTGATCTCGTCGTCCTTCCGACTTAGGTCGGATGTCAATTTTTTTGCCATAAGGACACCGAAAACCCATCAGTGGTATCAGAGCCGGTCTACTTGATCTATGTTTTGTAATTTTAAAATGTATTTGATACAACATGTTTCTCCATGAGATGGATGTTGTAAATTAAATTATTAAAATAGTCGTTTCCATGTGATGTTGAAAATTGTTTTTGAAAATTAGATTTAATCTTTAAAATCATGTGATAATTTTAATAATTAGATCTTTAAAATTATTTCATAATTTTTTAATGTAACTTAACTTTATGAGATATTTAAGTTGCATGTTTAGCTAATTATTATGAGATAAATTTTAGTTGATCTATCGTCATGCTAAATTGTTTAGTTGATAATGATTATATTAGTTCTTATTGATTATGTGATAATTCAAGAGAAACTATTAGGATAGCTATTAAAAACTTTCAGAAAATTATAAGATAATTTTTGATGGACATGCTATGATTTAAAAATGCTGCAACAAATTATACTCCTAATATATGATGAGGGTAACCCTCTCCCATAATTATTATTTTAATTGTTATAATAATAATTTTGAAAAAATGCTGTGATTTAAATTATTGCAACTTGAATTTTAAATGCATAATACATGATTAGGGTAGCACCCTAAAAATCCTTATAGTTGATAAGGACATTAATAAAAGTTATTAACCAATCCTAATAATTTTGAATTTTAGAATTCAACTAGTTGATAGGATTAACTAGTTTTAATAAAGCCATTTCAAATTGATGTCACACATATGAATAATTAGTTTCTTTCAATGGATCATTATCCGGTCTAGCGTTTTTTGACTAGTGTTGTGGATCACCTTAGCTCGACTGGGGATAGTGATCCTGGCCTAGCCAAATCCCTGGCCGTGTTCCGTTGGACCGCAAGAATGCGAAGTATGATTATATGAAACCATCGATTACATCTAGTCAAATACGTTAAAAATCTTCTTTAAGATTAGTCATAGCTCTCCTTGTTTTTGGATTAGGGGACTAAAAGACGCTTGTCATGGTTGTTGAGTCTCCTCGTGCTATGACATGATCTCTTTTAGAAACCGACTCCATCATACATGTGATTTAGTATGGTATTAACCCAACCCGCTGCGTCGGGTCTTCTCGAGTATCTGTGTAAGTTAATATTAGACATGAAAACAAGGGTTTGACTAGACTAGTCATTATGGTTTGTTGAGTCTCCTTAAGATCATAAGTGACTTGGGGTAAAAACCAATAGGGAGTCACATGTGATGTGATTGATAACGAGTTTATCTACCAATTGCAGAGTTGATCAACTTGTTGAGTCTCCTCAAGGTTGTGAAGCTCAGGGTGGTTGGGTTCCTCTTCTATTAAATAACTATATATTCGTTCATCTATACGGCTAAAGATGATCGTAAAAATAGTGGGAGGATATAGTTGAATAAAAACCATTTTAACTATATTTAAAATCATGAACATATGCTAAACTAGGGTAATTCTATGTTTTACCAAAGTGGAATCCAAAATCGTAATATCCTTAAAAGAAATAAGTCACCTGGACAAAATGATTAGTTAAGGAATATTTGATAAACCAAACTATGTTCTCACTGATATTAAAGTGTCCTTCCTAGTACTGAGTTAAGGACAATGATTTCCTTAAGCTCTAAAGTCTAACACAATAAAAGCACGCTACTTAACACTCGCCTCTATAAGCAGGGGCAGCTTGAACATGCTGATGTTCAAAGCATGTTTCTCCGTACAACTTGTTGAGTCTTCTCAAGGTTGTATGGAAAACAGTTTCAATCTGCAAAGGTCGAAACTTCGATCAAACTATTTGACTCGAAGATGAGTGTAAGACCGGTGCAAGACCATGTATCCAAATTAGATCTTGAGACGAACAACTTGTTGAGTCTCCTGAAGGTTATAAAGCTCAAGTGTTTGGATGCATGTGATACTTGCAGAACTAATATTTGTGTTAGGAAGAGAAATGTCTAAATGTGATTTAGAAAGGAGAAGGTACTAAAGGAAATTCATTGAGAAAGAATGTTTGGTCCATCATAAGAAAAGGTATAGTATGAGGAACTGAAAATGGGACATGTTTGATGTCTAAGATTTCAGAATGATTGTTATACAAAGGAAAATAGTCTCACATATTGGCTAATGAACAAAAGTTTTCTTTAGGCCATATGGCACTTATATGACAATTAGCGAATGTCGTCACATTAATTTAGAAGAAATATTTTGATGTGATTATAATGTATAACAATGTTGTATTAAGAGTTAATACATGAATGCACAAGTGAAGTAACAAAATATATCTATGGAAAATATTGACTATGCCGTACCGAAGAAAGCGGACATGACAAGTTACATAAAGAGGGGTCTCTTGACCTCTCGTATTATGAGTCAAAAGACACTTGTGAGTTTTGTCTTAAAGGTATGATGGTCAAAAACTCCTTCTGTAAGACAGTGGAAGAATAAGTTGGAGAACTCATGGTCTCGTACATACAGATGTACCCAAGTCTAAATCAGCCAGGATATGGTATTCTTATCTTATTACGACACGTGTTCTTGGTGAAACACAAGTCTAATAAAATAAAGAACTCAATGACAGAAGTATTTGATCTGCTTCGATCAGATCGAAGATGCAAATACTTAACGGTATAATTCTTACATAATTAAAGGAAAATGAGACTTTCTCTAAGAATAAGTCACTTAACACATCGGTGTGTTGGAAAGAATGAATCGCACTCTGTTATACATGGTGCGATACATGGGTAGTGACTCTGAGTTACAATCCTCTTTCTGGGTTAAGCCCCAGACAATAATGCCTAGGTTATTGATAATGTTATGTTAGAACCTTATAAATATAATTGTCACGCCACATTCCCCAGAATACCCGGTATTTAATTTTTTTTCCAAGTATCCTGAAGAGTGAGGGTGATGAGAGAGGAAAAGAGAGAGAAGAAGAAACTGAATAAGCAGGCCACTGCGCATATGCTGGGATAGTACAAGTGAAGCTCCACTATAAAATCAAACAACTCATAATGACATAGAACAATAATAACACATTTTATATAACAACTTTCATTTATATTCATAACCCAGCTACATCATTTCACATACACCAACACTCTCCACCTCCCAAGACAACCAAGTCACTCTACAAGCTACAGCTCACACCGAGTACTACCCCTGAAACCCAACTCCAAGTCACCTCCAACCAAGCTGACCCTGCTACCTGAAAAATGGGGAGGAGCACGTCAATGCGTGTCCCAGCAGGAACCAACTTGGATTTGGAATATCGTTTTTAAGTTTATCCATCCACCAAGCAAGGCAAGAGAAATAAGACATGTAACTAAGTAAAACAACGGAAAATAAATAGCCAAGTAAGAGGATCATACCTACGGTCCAATGTCGATGTACTGCAAGAAAAGGGTTAGCACAAGCAACAATATAAGCAACCATATAACCACAATCTAAAAAGGGAAACACAAGTGCCAAAGTATAACACAGTGCCACCAGTGAAGCAAGTAAGGGAAGAAGAACATGCAAAGTTCTCATTTTATATTTGAATTAATTAATTGAATTAATTGGAACTTGGGTAAACTGTGTGATACCAGGTCCTGGACTGCACCCCAAGTTTGGGGTGAATATAGCACACGATGCAGTGGACACGAGCACTGTACGCCGAGCCTCTCAGCTCCCCCGTCCCTGGCAGGAGTGAGGCTCTCCCATAATAACACAACCTCCGTATGTCCCCTCCACTCCCGGTAAAGGCGAGTGGGTATAAATATCACATATCACTTAATCATTTCCCCTAACTTCTCAGTCCAGGCCTCATATCCACAATTTACTCAAATCCCACCTAAACCCGAGTTTTGCTAACTCACTCTCCTTAGAGAGGATTGAGACATTCAAGAGTTTCATTTTATAATTTTAGTAATGAAGGATTCATGTTGCATGGCATCACATTCCATATTCATATCAACCTAGGTCATGCACCGAAGTGCCATGCCCTCCATTGTAATTCAAATCACATATCAAATGAGTCATGCATCCAAGTGTCATGCCCTTCATCATAGCCATTTCATCTCATCATTCATAACATATGAAACCATGCTTTTCATGACCCCATCATCACCAATTTATAACACGATTCATGATGCAAGTGTTTATAAGCCTATTTCTCATATTACTCAACTTTCATTTTATTGTGGCATTTTCACAAACACGTGGTATGCATCATGTTCCACATCTTAATCACATTAGCAATTTAATAGTGTATCACACCAATTAAACTTTCTTTGATGTAATAACAATAAGTATTTACAATAGGAGTAAAATTGACAACTATACATAATTTAACATTCAATAGAAATGGCTCAGCTTGCTGGAAATTATAAACAGTCACCATAAATGACCATACATCCTCAGGTTTCAGGGAGAATTTGACAAAACTTCCCAAATGAAAGTTATAGATATGTTAGTCCTGGATTCACAGATTAAATTTCATGCAAAAATATTAAGTATGTGATTTATGGTGAATTATTTGGTGAAGTGTGTCAAATCTGTTTTCCAGACAGATTTCAGGGTCTGTATTAAAGGCCAATTTTGGGCATGTTTCAGCCAGATATTCGACATATAAGCACCGTGCTAAAGTTTTAGAAAAACTTGTTAAATTTCCAACAAGACCAAGAACATAAAATTCCATTGTGTGTGCAGGTGTTTAGGTCAATTTTGCTAAACTGTGTCAAAATTAAAAATCAAACAGACATGTTGTAAAGATGGAATTTTTGTTCCAAATTTCTGAATTGAATATATATCAAAATTTATATGATTTTGGGGTAGAACTTCAAGATCTACAAGAATATATTTTTTTCGACACCTAATTCAAGCAACAGAAAACAGAATTTAAGTAACAACAAACTACAAGATTTTAGCTTTTTGAAGAAAGTGATTTTGCTTGGAATTTCCCAGGGATATTCATGAAAATTGAATCATGGCACTTTAATTTGATTACCCCTAATTCATAGTGAGTAAACATGATATAAAAATATGGTAGAAATAAACCTTAATTAGATTCCAAAACTAAGTTGGATTCCTACCTCAAAAAATTGATTTTTTCCTCTTTTCCTTCTCTTCTTTCTTCTCCACATTCTTCTCTCTTGCAAGCTATATGACATACTTGATTTTAAGAGTGAGTAATTAGGGTTTTGGAGTGAATAAAATGGAGAAAAGGGGAAGGGTTGCCCGGCCATAGCTTGGGAGGAAGAGAGGAGAAAATGAGAAAATGTAAAAGAAAGGAAAATGAAGAATAAAGAAGACGGGAGAAGCTTCACTCAAAAAATCTATCTATAGAATCCCCCAAAAGATAAGCATGCTTCATTTTAATTGACTAAAATACACCTCCCTCATCTAGGTATTTACAAGTTTGCCATTACTTTATGCACACACAACTTTAGTATGTACGCACAGCAGCTTTAGTCCAAATGATCGTTTTGCCCCTAACCTTTCTAAAAATTTAAGGGGGTTGCCATTGACCCCTAACCCCTTTCACACTAGCATGGCTTCCCTACACACATCCATGCATGCCTACACATGCATACATGCACCACGCACACACGTCCAACACATTCCTGTTGTTTTGCACCCACGACATCTTTCACACTTCTCCTGCACTCAATCTCGCTTTCTCATCTCTTAGCCATATATTACGGCCCAATCCCCCTTGCACTATGTTACATACATCGATATCCGCGTTTATTTCATGCCTACGTATGCATCGTAGGTAGAAATACCACGTGTGTTCAATAGAATACACGTATAGTTCAAAATAGGGCATGATATTCTACCCACCTTAAAATAAAGTCCGTCCTCGGACTTTCTAGGGTGCGAACCCTGCCAAGGCCAGCTAGGTATGATGGTCTTATTACCCATGAAGCATAAACAAGAATGCATACCTACCCCCACACCTATATACACTATATACTTCATCGTCATCCATATGCATCCGCGTCACATTCATATCACGGATACGTCTTACTATTCATCTAGTAGCACATCCACATCACTATATACATTCACTACATATATATATACACATAGGCATCCTTCACATGAATATCCAAACACATATATACACACTAATAGATACAACACACACATACCACAAATAGATCTCTATACGTATCACTATACATATCCAGATCACTACTCATACCTATGTGATATGACATCACATCATATCCATATCACGATACATGAGGCATTCATACATGTCAAGCTCTCATACATACATACATACATACATACATACATATATATATATATGTATATATATATACATATATATATATATATATATACACATACATATATATACATAAATACATACATATATATATATATATACTAGTCATAACCCGTGCCCGTAGGGCACGGTTCATTTAAGATTTTCCCCATAAAATTAATGTCTGATAATTGTTATTTAGTTCACTCAAAAATGTTAGTTCTCCCAAAATTTACTTCACCAGAGAATTTAGTTCCTCCAAAATTTATTTCCCTAAGAGAATTTAGTTCGCCTAAAAATTTTAGTTCCCCCAAAATATAGTTTCCTCCCAATTTAACATGTGCCCTAAGGGCACCATCCATTTAAAATATTACAGCCTCAAAATTTTAGATCCACGAATTTTAAACGAACATCAATAATTACAAATATATCGGTTAAATTTATTTCAAAAATATTTTTTGGCCAATTCAGATCATAAATTATTATATATATCTCGACGTCGAATGAATTTTTAAAGATTTGTGCAAAGTTGTGTCTTGCAATTGGAATGAGTAATCCTATTCTGCAAAAGTCCATTTGATGTTCACGATGTTAATGTCATCATGTCATCAATACCTATGTAGGATAAGTGTGTTTTGATTGTCAAGGCAATATGATGGCATAGGTTGTCCATATTCTTGTACTATCATTACTATCGTTGCCATCCTGAGAAACAGAAACATACATACACAGACAGTTTTTCTACCCTAATTTGCTTCGGAGCTTGAGACCGTAGCATCCATCTTCCTCTTACCATATATTTTGATGTCCTCTTTAATTTAGTTGTTCAGGTCTTTGGCAAGCATAGTGCAGGTCATGGTGGTTACTCTTTTTTAAAGCTCTTGGCATTTGAATATGATATCAACATCTACACGGTTTTAAATTCTCTTTTCCTTCTTTAGATTTTCTTTTTTTTCTGGCAACTGGACTTGAAACACTATTAGATCCAAGCTAAACGGTTATATCACCCTTTTGGTTATAAATTGGGGGTAGTTTGTACTTGCAAGGAGAAATGGCATGATTTTCTACACTAGGAGTTCTCTGCTCACCAGGGCAACATTTCAATAATGTGTTATGCAGGTGCAGTCCCAAAGTGGCGCTCGAGAACCTAGAGCAGCTCAGCCACCTACCTAATCGAAAAAAACTTGACGGTGACACTGGATAGACTTATTTCTACTATTGTCCAAGAATAACGGCATGCTCATCTACACAAATCCAAAATTTTGGGATATGTAATACTTGTGCAAAATATGTATCTCATTCATTGGCTAACGTCTATAAAGAAGCATGTCTTTTGTTCTGATACATCAAACTTGCACGTATAGTAATTCATAAGTGGTATTTGAAATGACATTCGAGTTATATAACAATCTTTTTAGATAAGCACCTTAACTAATTAGAAGACCAAGTTTACCATGATGTTTGATTTGTCAGTTTGTGTTTTACATATTCATGCATTCATGTATGTAGATGCAATGTTCTTGTGTATAGACTCAACCATGTTCTTATATGTTTATTTTTTTTATCTTAGATCTATAGTGAAGGGTTGTGTGCATGTCTAATTAATAACCCATAGATGCCCCATTCTGGATACAAAGGCATTTCATTTTCAAGCTTTGATCATGTGGTTGTTTAACTTCTATCATGTGTGAGTTACAATTACCTCAAAAAACTTGTGATTTACATTAGTATACAGCCACTTGCTGCAACTGGATTGTCCTCGATTTTCGTTGAGATAGGGACTGCAGTTGCAGTACCAAACATTTTGATCTTTTGGTTGGCTAAATACAAAATCCTTTGTTCTTATTCAGCCACAGCCCAGATTCATTTTGGTATATATCTGCTTCTTTCATCTTCTTCAACCATGACCTTATCTTTCCTAATCTGGTAATGCATCAGTGCTAATGTACTTGGCATTGGTTGAACTTTTGTCCAGCCCATCTTAAGCCTAACTTCCTCTAACATGATAGACTAACCATAACTTCCTCTAACATGGTAGACTATGATTTATATTTACATATATTTGAGATGTGCTTGTAGCTTAGGTTTGTTATCTTCTGCGCATTGGAGAAATGGCCAAGGCTTATGTCCTGTGTCAGGTTGAAATTGTTCATTTGGCGGCAGTTCAGTTTCTAAATTTCATTTCCTTTCTCAGCTGATAGTGGATGCTTTAGCTTTGTGAAATGTGTTATTATGGTTTGAAATCACATGGCTTATTTTCCTTCATATTAAGGGATTGCTGTTACAAATTCACGTAAGCTCGATGGTGGTAATAAACTATATGTATTGTGTGATTATAATAGTTAAAATTCGTGTAATGTCTTAACAATATCCTTCTCATAAACTGTTTAGGTTGCACAGGTGAGTGTAATTCGGCAACTTTCAGAAGTTCTGGTTCTTACGGACCATTTCATCATTGATTCTTTGTCAATTCAAGTATTTTACTAAATTATGATCTCTTGTGTTGGTCTCTGGACTCGGTAAACTGATATTGGTCAAGAGATCTTGTGCAAGTTAATGACTGGAAATCTTGATTTATTCATCTTATAACTTCATTTATAATTAACGAACCTTGGTGAGACAATATCAACAGTTAGAAGTCAGACCTAATATTGGAAATTCAGTTCTCATCAAGACAATATCAACAGATAGATAGAACTTAGACACTTATCACAATGCTAATATCTTTTAAAATAAATAGAAAAGAATTAGAGCACCTCAGTGAGATTTGGAAGACTGAAAACCATCAGTTATCAAAATAAGAAGCAACATTAAGTGTTTCAAACTGCAAAAATACATAAATAAAATTTTTTATCGAACATGCATTCGATCGAACCATTTCATCGAAAATTCACCAAAATAGAGAGTAAATAAGCCAAAACATTGAAAATTCAACAAAACATATTCTGCAAACCAACCCACAAACTCCTGTTATTTTGAGCAAAATTATTTATTTGCAAAATTTTGTAGCTATCAAATATGTGCAAAAAAACATTTGGGATTACTATTTACCTCTAACATCAATGTCTGCTTCTAGATTTGCATCAGAATTCTGCTAAAAGTGCTATATGATCAGAGGAGCACTCTGGAGAAGGAAGTGGTGTGTCCTTGCGCAAGCTTTCCTCATCCAGGAGTTCCAACAGTGATTCCACTGTCAATGAGTCCACTGAAATATAGTGTGTGAACACATAACCACACAGAACCAAAGTTCCAAAACAATGTCGAAGCAAGTATGTAATTAAATAGTGTACCTGTGTAAACTATGTAATCAAGGGTCCCAATAAATTCCCTAGTACAATTTGTGAACAAAGGTTCATTTGCAGGGTCCAATTTTCTTCTTTGTTGCTATAGCCCGAGATGAACCCCAACCATTCTGGCAAAATATGAATATGAGCTCACCTGTAGAATGAATATTCATCAAAAGTTTGGACAAATGGAAAAGTATAGGTCAGGCAATTGATGGTTATTACCAAAGGGAGCTGGTGGTTCAACTTTGTTGTAGGCCGTAAAATATTAAGGGGGTCTACCGCCAAATCTGGATGCATTTGGTCAACCTTACCCATTGCAAGGAGTGTATGAGGAGCACTGCATTCCCATTTTAGATAATCATGGTTAGGAGATGAGATACATACACATACAAATACTATGTGTATATTAACTGATGCCATCAGAAACCAGATACATACCTTCCTGGAAGAGAATTAAAATCTTGGCAGACCAACATTGCAATATCTGCAATAACAGCAATTTTCTCCAACCCTTTCAAAAGAGTGTGTACCTGCAAGAAAAGATTATGGAAGATGTTGGAAAGGAGATAAAGAAACCATCAAAAAATCAAATTGCTCAATGCATACCTGCCAGAGCTTTATGTCCTTGTGATCCTGATGGACATTGACATGCGTGATTGCCTATAGAGGGGTCAAAAACATAAATGGTATGAATCACGAAATGACAGAAAACATAATGCATAGCACCATGTGTAAACTGTAAGGCATATAAACTCTTAACATTAGTCCGAATGGATGTTGACATAAGTGATTACCTATAATGATTGCCCAGAAGTATCAGTAGTAGACAAATTGGCCTGCAGCCTTATTTGGTAAACAACATTATTTGAAAAAAAATATAATCTGATTTACCAATTAATATGTTCATGGAATCAATTCCCTCAACAAAAAAGGCGGGATAACGATCAAATTATAGATAAAGACAGAAAACTCAATCTGAATCCATTCCAATTAAATGAACAAAGAAGATACATTCCTAAAGAAAGCAAGCTCACTCCATGCTGCTTGAGAGATCCATTACTGAAGAAAGCATGGCACACAATCATGCATGCAACATGCTCTGTCATAGAGCTACATCACCCAATTGCAAAATCAGCTATAGTTCTCCAGAGAGAGCCATTAATATGAAGAGTTAAGTTATGAAGGGATGGCGTATGATATTGGAATGAACAAAGGAAAAAGAAACTAAAGTTGCCATCTTGCATTCCATATTAAAGCCCCATGAGCAAAATGACAATTCAACTTGAAGCATAAAATAAGATGTTAAAAAAGAGCGAAATGTAGGAGAACCTTGATCAAAACAACTTGAACATGATTTCCAGACAGCTCATTCGTATAGCATGATCATGGAATAAAGATCAATAATGCGGGAAAAATCGAAACAGAACCCAAAGAAGAAGTTCTCTTGGTGCAAATTTGTTACATCAAACCACCTATAATTACTCTAACAAAATTATTCAGATACCAATCAACGAAAGAAGAATATAAAGATGATGCGTAGTAATAAACAACCTTACCTTATAGTGCCAGTGAATTTCTCCCTCACTGATTTGGGACCAACGAACATTATATTAACCGATAATTTCACTCTGTCCTCCAAAAAGGAAATTTGCATTCTAGCTCTAATCCTGGCAGCATTACCATCATAACTAACCAAAAACTAAAGAAAATAACAGCAAAAAAGTACATTTGACGGAAAAACGCATATATACTCAAGCGAAAAACGCATATAAACGCATATATACCAATCATATAAGCAAATTTGTGTTTACATGGAGAGGTAACAAATCTTCACACTGCCATATATGTTGATTCTATCAAATACGTATCCTTTCAATCTGTAATTATTCATTTCATATGCAAATATATATTAGGTGCCCTCAATTGATATATCGCTTTGCAAATGCATACTACAAAGAGAATATATAGGTCGGGTTTCAAATAGCATCAACTCAATTCATATAACCCCAAAAAATTCATAAAACGACACTGAAAGTTTCGCTTGTGCTATTAAAAAGAACAAAAGTATTTACAGTGACATAGCATAAAGAAAGAAAGCTACAATTTTATAAACTATGGTGGAGAAAATCTATGGAGGAATTCTGCTAATAAAAGGCAATGCATGTGAGTTTGTGGGCAGACGCCATAGCGCCGTTAAATCAATAACATGAGCTGGCTCTATATGAAATATGAAAGAAAAATGTAGGAAATCTCAATGGGATACTATCGCTGAGATATCATGCAATATCAGATGTTCCATGCCCAGAGCATGAGCTCAAATTTTATATGATCACCAAGCTGTTTCTTTCTATGAAAATCTATGAAAGAAAGCAACATCAATAATAGCAAGCTAGATGAAACAATAAGCTAGGTCACAATGCAACCAGCAAACTGTTTTGTACCTAACTCAGTTGACGGTTTTCTATTGCTATTATCCGAAAAATACAGATGATTTTAAAAGTGCATATTTCTTCGGTAAGAAAAATCCAGACAATTTACCTTTCATGCACTTTGAAGCAATGCTACTTGTATATGTAATCTGCAATAACACCAAATAACCCCATTAATTTGAGAAATATTTCACGCAGAAAGTTCGGAGATTCTTATATGGAATCCACATGAATTGACATAAAACTTGCTCCCAGAGGACCTCCAACTAAACAGAACTTGATCATCATCAATGAAGAAGTTGACATTTTTGTTAAGTCTGGTGGTGCTTGTGTTATGAGATGGTGGTTGAAAACTGATTATAAAATTAATTAAAGAACATTTGGGTTGCAATGGACTTATTTTTGGTTCTATAAACATGGTATGTGGACCTATAAACCTAGATATTGATGGCATCATAGCGACTTAGGATATATAAGTTTTATGTAAAATCTTTGCTTATGATAAAATTACATATGGTCTGTTAATGCATGTTTATCACTTAGGTCTTGCAAGTGGAATTGGCCGCTAGCTATCGTTGTCACGTCTTAAGTAATTATGAAATATTCAATGCACATGGTGAGGCGTGACAATTGATTAACAATATGGCCTCTCTACCGTTGTCACCTCATAAGTAATTATATGAAATATTCAATGCACATATTGAGGCGTATGTTGAGGCGTGAAACCTGGATTAACAATATGGCATGTCTGGCACCTTGTGGTTGATGTCATGTTGAAAAGTCAACAACAATCTAAAATCCATAAGCATGTTCACAATGTCAAACATCTCATGATAGTGGACTTGTGACCCAACAAAAGAGCGTTTGAAATGTCAGATTGAGAATAAAAACACCAACACGATGGACAATAAGCAACTATAAGAACTCACTATTGGAGCAAATCTAATTCTTAAAGCTACAAACATATATCATTGTGCAACATCATCAGAGTTTTGTTTTCCACTAAATAAATAAATAAATAAAGTTGTAATTTGTGATATATAGCTTTCAATCTGTAGCATAAAATGTAACAAAACAAAGACGCATTGCAGAATAACCAAAATGAAATGACCAAAGAATTGCCAATATGATACTTGCAATAGAATACCTGATCTAGTTGTGACGTCACAATTTAAATTAAAACAATTCACTATATTGTTGTTTCCATTTAAAATCTTGAGACAAACATTGCCATTTAAATCCACTGATCGAGGTATGTATGCTAGAAATATAACAACAAAGGAAGAACCTTGAAGTAAAGGACAGAATTCATGAATTGACCAGAAGAAACCAAAATCATGGAATATTGAAAAATATATATGACCTGTGGAATATAGATATGTCCTAGGTTATCCCAACAGTAAATACATCTTTTCATGTCCATATACAGCAATAAAAATCTTACATAAAAGAAAGACATTGGAAGGCAGATAAGAGAACTTCTTGTGACCATTAAGACTCAAGAGAAATGTAAAAGAGGATTAGCTTATACAACTGATGTGACTGTCTTCTGTTTGCTGAGTAATGAACATCGACCAAAACAGTAAATTGATAGAGTAATGTTGATACGATAACCCAAAACACATTGACTCTTGAATTTCACATTTCTAACTTTGATATCGTATAAGATGGCTTATTGGTAGGGTGGCACCCTGAAAATAGATCAAATGATGCATTAGTAAATATGTGAACCAAACATGATAACCAGATTAGTATTTTTATTATTTAGTTTACTTAGTCATATCTAAGTGATCTTTTCCATCCCAATTTCACTTTTTATGAGATTATATGGTTATGTTTAGATATGCCTTATAATTCTTAATAATAATAATAGTACAAACAATATGTTTGAGCAAGATATCTTGCTAGATGCTACTTAATGCTTAATATAAAGTGTTGTGCCAGGGAGAAATATCATAGTTGGACAACTGGAAACACAAAAATCTGAGTATGATGAGTTATTAAGCTTGGAACCTCAAGTTGATCCTAGATTTTTTAATTTAAAAAATATCAAGTTGGAACCTTAAGTATGATGAGTATTTTAATTTTAAAAATATCAGATTGCTCTGATACCCAACTAAACTCTTAAGATCAAAATATTTCTTACAATTGATAACAAATCCTAAACTAAGTTTCAATTACGTAGACAAAATTGAAACAACTTTTACCTGCCCCTAAGACCATCGGAGATCAAATTTGAGGGGTCGAATACATTCGTTGCGTCATCAAGCTCGACCAATTTCAATCCCAATTTCAATTTTTATGAGATAATATGGTTATGTTTAGATATGTCTCATAATTCTTAAAAATAATAATAATACAAACAATATGTTTGAGCAAGATATCTTGCTAGATGCATCTTAATGCTTAATATAAAGTGTTGTGCCAAGGAGAAATATCACAGTTTGACAACTGGAAACCCAAAAAACCGAGTATGATGAGTTATTAAGCTTGGAACCTCAAGTTGATCCTAGATTTTTTAATTTTAAAAAATATCAAGTTGTAAACTCAAGTATGATGAGAAATTTTAATTTAAAAAATATCGGATTGCTCTGATACCCAACTAAACTCTTAAGATCAAAATATTTCTTACAATTGATAACAAATCCTAAACTATGTTTCAATTACGTAGACAAATTTGAAACAATTTTACCTGCCCCTAGGACCATCGGAGATCAAATTTGAGGGGTCGAATCCATTCGTTGCGTCATCAAGCTCATCCATGGTGAATACCTGATAAAGGGTCAGCCCGAGTGTACCTACCCTCACAGCTTGAGACAGATGCCCTACAAAGAAGATGAACACAAACTCAATGTTCGTACATGCATTCTAGTTTACAGAAATAATAAAGCAAATTTAATTTATTAATGATATCATATCTTATTACCATCTGTACAAATCCATTGTTGTATGAATTATTTTGGATTGCATTGCCCTATCAGAGGGAGGCAGAATATGTAGCCTTTTAGTTCGACTTGTCATTGAAAGTATCCAAAGATCAAGCCATAGCAACTTATATGTTCTGTACACTGAATGAGTTAGACAGACCCTGAGACAGCCAATTTTGCCTGGTAAGAAAGTTTTTGAATGGGACAATTGAATCACTTCACCAAAATCAAGAAGGAACCTTGCAGTTAATACACCCGGGCCTCGCAGATCAAAAGCTTAAACAATCAGATGTTCCAATCTATCTACAGACTTGCCAGAGGCTGGCAAGTTCCCTGAGTTCAAAAGGCATGAAGAACCACCACTTGGGGAAATCTAAATGTTCATGTAAATATCAAGGAAATAGTAGCAGATTGCATAAAACATTATATTCAGTAAGTGAACACTAATTGAGAATTTAGCAATATTTAGAAACCCCAAGCACTTTTCAGCCACACATTCAACTCAGGAAGGGAACTCTAATCAGTAAATTAGCAATATTCATACACGAAACGCTGGACGTTTCCAGCCGATAGCATGGATTCTCACATTCGGCAGGAAATTCTCAGAATCAATTATAGAAGACATATGAAGTAATGAAAATTGTCATAATAGATTATATGAAATCCAACTAAAATCATCATATTAGTGAGTGAGTTAAACTGATAGTTTTGAACTCACTTGTACCCAGATGCAACTGTGCACCCATCCGCACTCTGCAAAATCCCAATCCAAAAATTATACCAATATCACAATTGATCGCCAATCCAAAACAACCGACGGTAAGATCAAAACCTGGAGATTCAATTGGGAAAGGAGATCGATTAAATCATTTTCCTCATTGAGATCTCAATTAAAAAACGAACCTTTTCAGCATTCTTCAGACCGATGGCACCTCTTCAGATCAACGGCGGACTACTCTTTCCCTTCAGATCGATGGCACCTCTTCAAATCGATGGTGCCTCGTTCCATTCAGATCGGCGCCTTTTTTCCTCGTTCCCTTCAGATCGATGGCGCCTCGTTCACTTCAGATCAGCGCCTTTTTTCCTCGTTTCCTTCAGCTCGATGGTGCATCTTCAAATCGATCAGCGGGTTTTGGGGAGGAGGGGGCGAGAGAGAGAGAGAGAGATATATATATCAGCGGGTTTTGGGGAGGAGGGGGCGAGAGAGAGAGAGAGAGAGAGAGAGAGAGAGAGAGAGAGAGAGAGAGAGATCAGCGGGTTTTGGGGAGGATGGGGGCGAGAGAGGGGGGTCCCCCAAAGTCAGCAGAGTATTTGTCTCCCTAGGTTATGTTTTTGAAATACAAATTTCAAACTTATAAGTTTTCAAGCCAAATCAAATGTTTTCCCCCCAAGTTTCCCTCCAAAACTTATCCAATTTCTCTTATCAAATATCTCTTATCCAAAAACTCATCATAACATCCCTCTTTTTTATAACCCAAATACAATTCAAACCCTTATCCAATTTCTCTTATCCAATATCTCTTATCCAAAAACTCATGATAACATCCCTCATTTTTATAACCCAAATACAATTCAAACCATTATCCAATTTCTCTTATCCAATATCTCTTGTCCAATAACCCATGATAACATCCCTGTTTTATAATATAGATTCATACATACATACATATATATATATATATATATATATATATATATATATATATATATATATATATATATATATATATATATATAAACCCATGAAAAGAAATTCCAAAAAAAATGTGTGAGATGGGGGGAAATGGGGGCGCCTCCTTAGATTGAATCTAAGGAGGCACCCTAGGATCCCTTTACCCATATATATATATATATATATCATATTACCTTCAAGTACGGCTCCTATTTCACTTGTTTACATAGTTACATATACGTCTATATGCATGCACAAACACACAACAATACACATTAATCTACACACCATTATTTGATAAACAGGGTCACTATCACGGTGTCACACTGTATGTACATCGGATCCCTATACACCCAATACTTAGTCATATGGGCTCACTCACATTTATAGGCACATAAATATCTATACACACATTATTTAGTCACATCCATACATACACTTACGGCACTTACTAACACATGCATGATCAAGTCTCATAAGTCCCACAATCATAATTATAGTTAAATACACACATAATCTCACATTCATAGCGATGCACCTACTGCCTCACACAGATAGGCACATATACCACACACAATACACACAAGAGTGTACAAACATAATATGTTCCCCTCATATGTTATATATATAGCAACCCTTGTATATTCTACGCACATACTGCCATAATAGTCAAATAAATATAAATATCCATCTACACTCCACACACACACGTATACCTATAAATGTGCAACCAATTACACACAGTCCAATACACACATATCAAATAGTTTCATTCACCTACATTTATCAAACATATATACACCTATATTCCATATCTATCACATTTACATCCACATTAGACATGTATATACATGCACACATGATTTGGTACAGACCTATATATACACTCATATACGCAGAAATACATCTATCTAGGGCATACCGAGATACATCTGGATAGACAACCCTATAGGATAGATCAGCAAGTAAACAAACAAGATATGTATAAGTATATATACATATATATATTCATTCATCCAATATACACACCATTACATATACTTCTACTACACACTACATATACATGAACGCATTCCTACACCCCATTGCGACATGCATAATAGAAATCTATACAACTATGATACATATTCACGTATACGCAATAAGCAATACCCCACATAGATTTTTCACAAGCACATACTCATTATACACCCACAGATGTACAAGTATCAATACCACACATAGATTTCTGAATCTACATATAGCCAAATACACGTACGCTTATACACACAAGACTATTATTCTACTAGTAGGTATGGGTACAGAAATGCATATATATTTATTAGGATCCATGCAACCATGCACATACATTCCCATGTATGGACACACATATCCATACACATATATTACACATATCCTGCTATTACACACACATACAATCAAGCTACTCAAATTATACTAGCAGGTAGTCGGTAGCTACCCATACCATTATATACATAACATCCAATATATCCACACTTTTACTAGCATACTAGTACTTACACAAATAAGTGCATTTCAATATTCATACACATTCAATATGTATCCATATACCATATACGTACACATCCATATACTGATACATGTACATCAGAATAGGGATCATTCACGTACATATACATATAACCACTCATAAGACATACACCAATACACGCTCAATAATTATAACACATATACACAATCACACCACGCTTGATACAACACACCTATATACACATAAGTATCTCATATACCAATACACAATCCCCCTCATGCCACTATATACGGAAGGGTACATGCACTACATATACATCCAAATGGTCCTATATGCACCATTCTACGGGTAAGCGTATACACACATATATACATATACCATAACTCCACTTAACCGTGCAAACCCATAGCCACCACACGTATACATGCACTGTATAATCTCAAATCCTTATATTCATCACATTCTACATATGATACATGTCACACTTATATCCCTATCCCATAATAGGCACGGTATAGAGCTAAGGCCTCAACTTAGGCAGACGAGTCTAAAGCATTCCTACCCTCCTTAAGATACATCTACTCCAAACACCCTGGAGCATTACTCATACTATCCATATGTCCCTTACTTACTAATATCGCTACATACACACCATATACGGCCGTAGCACAACACCTATCTTCACGCAATAATACAACCCACGACCACATACCCAAGTAAAACAATATACCAATTCCTATAGGAACATAAGTAGCACATACATATATTCTCAGTTATTTAAACTTTTTAACACACTAGGAATTCATACCCTAGTAATGCAACACTAGTGATATATATATACCAGTATTCCATACATATATCTACACCACCTGCCCATACAAATACACATATATTCACTCACATGCACTTTCCCCCTATATATCCACAAGACAATATGGACACTCCACTAATCTATCCACACAAGGATAGATATACACACCTTGGTACGCTCCCCACAAGGGGACACAACCATAAGGAAATATATATGAAAATGGTTACATGCGCTCATATCTCACACGTACATATCTTCACTCACACACCTACAACGCATATGTCCCCACTAGCTTATATGTACCCACCAATATACATCCACGAACAAACATGTATATATCACCTATGTCTCGGAGTCACATAAGTATACCACATACCAGCCTCACATATCCGTATCATGTATTTTTATAGAGACGTAATATACATACACTCAAGTATTCGCCCACCTAGTATGTACACCCATGCATAACCATATACCACTACAAGCATCTAGGATACATGTAACTTTCATGTTATTCAAATATACAAGTACACCGCAACATATATATTTCAAATCTCTAAGCATAATAAATGCAATTATACACACGGGTTCACACAATTATAAATACACTCGTATAACTAAAAATACTCACCTATAGTATAATACATCGCAGGAAGTTTATCCCCGAACTCCCAAAAGCTAGGGGTTCAATGGTGGATCACTTAAAACTCTAAGGTCACTAAGATCTCTACCCACCTTAGGGGTAATCTATCCCAATCAAATATTGATTGAAGTATTACATGTACTATCCTTACGCAAATCGTAATGCAGTGACCTGCATGGGCCACCAAAAACTGTCACGCCCATTCCCCAGAATACCATGCATTTAATTTTTTTTCCAAGTATCCTGGAGAGTGAGGGTGATGAGAGAGGAAAAGAGAGAGAAGAAGAAACTGAATAAGCAGGCCACTGTGCACATGCTAGGATAGTGCAAGTGAAGATCCACTATAATATCAAATAACTCATAATGACATAGAACAACAATAACACGTTTTATATAACAACTTTCATTTATATACATAACCCAGTTACATCATTTCACATACACCAACACTCTCCACCTCTCAAGACAACCACGTCACTCTACAAGCTACAGCTAACACCGGGTACTACCCCTGAAACCCAACTCCAAGTCACCTCCAACCAAGTTGACCCTGCTACCTGAAAAATGGTGAGGAGCACGTCAATGCGTGCCCCAGTAGGAACCAACTTGGATTTGGAATATCGTTTTTAAGGTTATCCATCCACCAACACGGCAAGAGAAATAAGACATGTAACTAAGTAAAACAACGGAAAATAAATAGTCAAGTAAGAGGATTATACCTGCGGTCCAATGTCGAGGTACTGCAAGAAAAGGGTTAGCACAAGCAACAATACAAGCAGCCATATAACCACAATCTAAAAAGGGAAACATAAGTGCCAAAGTATAACACAGTGCCACCAGTGAAACAAGTAAGGGAAAAGGGAAGTGCTGTCAGGGAAGAAGAACATGTAAAGTTCTCATTTTATATTTGAATTAATTAATTGAATTAATTGGAACTTGGATAAACTGTGTGATATCAGGTCCTGGACTTCACCCCAAGTTTGGGGTGAATATAGCACACGACACAGTGGACACAAGCACTGTACACCGGGCCTCTCAACTCCCCCGTCCCTGGTAGGAGTGAGGTTCTCCCATAATAACAGAACCTCTGTATGTCCCCTCCACTCCCGGTAAAGGCGAGTGGGTATAAATATCACATATCACATAGTCATTTCCCCCAGCTTCTCAGTCCAGGCCTCAGATCCACAATTTACTCAAATCCCACCTAAACCCGGGTTTTGCTAACTCACCCTCCTAAGAGAGGATTGAGACATTCAAGAGTTTCATTTTATCATTTTAGTAATGAAGGAGTCATGTTGCATGGCATCACATTCCATATTCATATCAACCTGGGTCATGCACCGAAGTGCCATGCCCTGCATTGTAATTCAAATCACATATCAAATAGGTCATGCACCCAAGTGTCATGCCCTTCATCATAGCCATTTCATCTCATCATTCATAACATATGAAACCATACTTTTCATGACCCCATCATCACCAATTTATAACACGATTCATGATGCAAGTGTTTACAAGCCCATTTCTCATATTACTCAACTTTCATTTCATTGTGGCATTTTCACAAACACGTGGTATGCATCATGTTCCACATCTTAATCACATTAGCAATTTAATAGTGTATCACACCAATTATACTTTCTTTGATGCAATAACAACAAGTATGTACAATAGGAGTAAAATTGACAACTATACATAATTTAACATTCAATAGAAATGACTCAGCTTGCTTGAAATTATTAATAGTCCCCACAAATGACCATACATCCTCAGTTTGCAGTGAGAATTTGACCAAACTTCTCATATGAAAGTTATAGATATGTTAGTCCTGGATTCATAGATAAAATTTCATGCAAAAATATTAAGTATGTGATTTATGGTGAATTATTTGGTGAAGTGTGTCAAATCTATTTTCCAAACAGATTTTAGGGTCTGTATTAAAGGCCAATTTTGGGCATGTTTTAGCTAGATATTCGACATATAAGCACTGTGCTGAAGTTTTAGAAAAACTTGTTAAATTTCCAACAAGACCAAGAACATAAAATTCCATTGTGTGTGCAGGTGTTTAGGTCAATTTTGCTAAACTGTGTCAAAATTAAAAATCAAACAGACGTGTTGTAAAGATGGAATTTTTGCTCCTAATTTCTGAATTGAACATATATCAAAATTTATATGATTTTGGGGTAGAACTTCAAGATCTACAAGAATATATTTTTTGACACCTAATTCAAGCCACAGAAAACAGAATTCAAGTAACAACACACTACAAGATTTCAGCTTTTTGAAGAAAGTGATTTTGCTTGGAATTTCCAAGGGATATTCATGAAAATTGAATCATGGTAATTTGATTACCCCTAATTCATAGTGAGTAAACATGATATAAAAACATGGTAGAAATAAACCCTAATTAGATTCCAAAACCAAGTTGGATTCCTACCTCAAAAAATTGATTTTTTTCCTCTTTTCCTTCTCTTCTTTCTTCTCCGCCTTCTTCTCTCTTGCAAGCTATATGACATACTTTATTTTAAGAGTGAATAATTAGGGTTTTGGAGTGAATAAAATGGAGAAAAGGGGGAGGGTTGGCCGGCCATAGCTTGGGAGGAAGAGTGGAGAAAATGAGAAAATGAAAAAGAAAGGAAAATGAAGAATAAAGAAGAGGGGAGAAGCTTCACTCAAAAAATCTATCTATAGAATCCCCCAAAAGATAAGCATGCTTCATTTTAATTGACTAAAATACCCCTCCATCATCTATGTATTTACAAGTTTGCCATTACTTTATGCACACACAACTTTAGTATGTACGCACAGCAGCTTTAGTCCAAAAGACCGTTTTGCCCCTAGCCTTTCTAAAAATTTACGGGGGTTGCCATTGACCACTAACCCCTTTCACACTAGCATGGCTTCCCTACACACACCCATGCATGCCTACACATGCATAATGCACCACGCACACACGTCCAACACATTCCTGTTATTTTGCACCCACGACGTATTTAACACTTCTCCTGCACTCAATCTCGCTTTCTCGTCTCTTAGCCATGTATTAAGGCCCAATCCCCCTTGAACTACGTTACGTACATCGATATCCGCGTTTATTTCATGCCTACGTATGCATCGTAGGTAGAAATACCACGTGTGTTCAGTAGAATACACGTACAGTTCAAAATAGGGCATGACAATAATATTCCTCAATTTAATTGTTTGGAAGTCACAGGGTTACGCGAGCCTCGTGAGACGAAGGATTCAAGTAAAACATCATTGTTGATGATGGCTAGTCAACTTCCAAGAATCCATTCGAAGTAGGGACTCTGATAAATAGTTTGATGCGATCCGGAAAAGGTCCTTGCACGTAAATAAGGTATGGACCTTAGAAGACGTGCCCAAAGGAAGTGTTCCCTTTGGCAGCAAGTGAATTTTCAAGACAGAAGATTGGTGCAGAAGGAAAATAGTGAAGTACAAGTTATGTTGATTGAGAACAGTTATCATCAAAACTCCTACATTTGGATTATGATGAAATTTTCTCGCCAACAGACATGTACAGATCTGTTCAGATCAGACTCGATGTCAATGCTCATGATGACCATGAATACTGGAAATGTTTGTTTTCTAAATATGATTTAAAGGAACAAACTTATAGAGTTTTCAAGGTCAGTGGGAGCGAATAAAAGGCATGCGACGCATCAAGGGGCCGGAACATATGTTTTGACAAAGTGGTCAAAGAGTTTGACAGTTTATCAGAAATGACTATGAACCATACAGACAACTAGTGACTATTTTGGATTATTATCGTAGAAGACGATGAGCTGGATGAGATCCAGACAAGACAAATTTTATGGATTCTAAGAGACCAAGGAAACAATTTGGATGAGATTCAAATCTGTGATCTAGTAGAAACATAGAACCCCTTAAGTCTATACTGAAGACGGTTTAGCAGATCCACTCACGAAGGCTCTAACACATGAAGTTTAGAGAGACTTATGTGTAAACACGGTATGAGATACCGAGATAAATGGGCATGAGTGCTAGTGAGAGATGTTTACAAACATCTTGTTCGAAATAACAGTAAGCTGTTTGGTAAGAATTTAGCTAAGTTAATAATAGTGTTGTCTTCATTAGACCTTATGTATAGTCTTGAGACTTAATACGAGGTCAAACATGTATCAAGATGGAAATCTCGATCATGGAGAAGTGTTTGACCGATTGTAGCATAGGTCTAAAAACGTTCGTGGTCATAGATATTTCGAGAAATGGATATCGACACATCGGATAGACCATTATGTCTTAGTCTTAACCATGTAATGGTGACGCTGATCTCATGGTCGTTTGACTTGGCGAAGTCGAAGACGAGACACAGGTGCTCATTGGAGAATGAGTTCATTGAACGACCCATCGAGAGTTATCAAATGGTTACCATAGACTAAACTGTCAATGATAAATCTTGGTGATGATAGGTAAGTTGGACCTCAGACTTGTGGTCATTGTACGAACCTGTACGTGAACGGTGTCACTTAGATCTCTGATCTAGCCTCGGGGCAAGCCCCATTGAAAGGTCTTTGGTTGGGTGACAATTGAAGCGTGTGAGGAGAGTAATGACCAAGATAGGATTCGTCTCTCCTAGTCACGGGGAGTTAGTGTCGCACGTGTTAGTTCGATCTTTAATAAAAACTCTGACCAGAGTACGTTGGAAGTAGTCCAACATTATTTGACTAAAGATCGATGGAAACTAACCGGCTTCGAGCTATTAGGGTTGACAGTTGACCATACCCTAGGCTTAACTAAGCAGCATAGTTTTGACGAAGGGACTAAAACTGCGGTATTCATCACGGGCTTAGGCAGGGTGGGCCCGACAATACTTATGTCGATGAGTTAACCACATAATTATGATATCGAAATATAGACGACACTTGCTGCTAGTGGCCACTGTTATCTGGGGTTTCGAGCCCCACCTGTAGTAGGGTCATGCTGTAGGGTCACACACAGAGTGAGACCTTCGTCATGTAATAGGTAGGATTAAGGGAGATTATACATTGTATGTATGGGAATAAATTTAGTCGCAAAGAGTTTGCGATATGAGTCTAAAATATTAAAGATGTGGATGCCTTTGATGCAAGAGACATAAAACTGCAAAGAGGTTGCAGAAAACTTCTGGATTCGGGATAAATGATCCTGAGTGCAAGTGGGAGATGTTGAGGGATGTATGCCCTCAGTTCATTTGTATTTGATGCAAATGGATTTTAATATTAAATGGAAAATAATATATATATATTATAAAATGTTTACAAATATATTTTATAAATATATAGAAATGAAGAGAATTTTTCCACGAAAGTAGGGAAAACACCGCGCTCAAATCGGAGTCCAAACGGGCCCAATAAGTCTATTTAAAAGGTGTTTTAAATAGAAGGCCCAAACAGATTAAGCCTCAGTTTTTTTGGTTTGAAACAATAAATAAATAAATAAATGACCGTTTTGGCCCGGCCCAATGGGCTGGGCCGTTGACCCAATGCCCAAAAGGGGCGCTGCATGACCCAGCGCCCCAAGTTGAGGCGCGTGGCAGCACGCGCCCCAACGGGCGCATGCCTGGCATGCGCCCAGCTGGGCCTACGCACACGCCAACCCCGTAGGGCCCACACGGTGGGCCCCACGGTCAAGGTTTTGAACCCTAGGGCATATTTCCTGGCGGCTGGATGTTTGAGCGTAAATCTGATTTTTGGCCAACTTTCGACACACGTTTGAGGGGTCAAACGAAGTCGGAATTGAGCACCATTGGTTTCTATGTGATCACCATTCAGTGTTCTTCGATTTGATAGGTAGTATCACTTGCAAAGCTCAATAGTGAGGGCAAAAAATTAGTTAAAGTTTGGCATTAGTGTAAGGCAAACTAATTTAATTTTTTCCTCCAAACTTGTTTAGTCCCACGTCGGTAATTGAGAATGGGAGGGGTTAGCCACCTATATAAATAGGGGCTTGCCCCTTCCTTGAAACTTGCACCACGTCGCCAAATCCGAGAAGCTCCAAAAAGTTTTGAGCACGCTCAGATTAAGACTTAAATTAATATTCTCTTTTCTCCCAAAATTCTTCCTTGCTCCTGATCGGGCTCTAGCAAAGCTTCGAAGGAGTTCGGATCTGAAGTCTTGACGGAGGATCCACTTAAGGTGAAACTTTCTTCGGCAAGTGGTTGGCTCGGAGGCATGGTGTTGACTCGCCTCGGGACCCGGTTCAGCTCGGGACGCGGTTCGGCTCGAGAGAAGCAGCTCGAGGCGTCGCTTTGGAGTCAAATAAGTGTTGCTGAAAATGACGATTCGTATTCTGTGGAAACGAAGTGAAGGTATGTAGTTTAATTTACATGTGTTTATAATTGCAAATATGGTGATAGATGTATCCTTAGGGGTTGGTCGAACCCAACCCCGAGACAATAGAGATTTTGGCTATGGTTAATTTCTTGAGGGCTTGATTTAAAATTGTTTTAAATCTATTTTTCTGCTTCTTGTTTGATCTCGTCGTTCGTCCGACTTAGGATTTTATTGCACTAAAGACATAGAAACCCCATCAGGAGCTGCAGCCTAAAACTGGTCTCCTGAAGAATCTTGCCTCTAACTGGGTTTTGCAAGCTGGATCTGGATCTGCAAAACTATCCTCAAGACCTGACAGACATTGCATTGGAAAACAATACAATGTCTGTCAGTGAGTGGCTCTCTTGTAGGTTTCCAAGCATCAATTTCATTTAAATAATTATAAAATACTACTTGCAAGCTATGAGATTTTAACAACTTGCTTTCATGAAAATAAATAAAAACTAACATGAGTGCAAGAGTAAACTAATCATAATGAGGATATGAAACTAATAACAAGTTAAAACGGAAATTTAATAACATTAACATGTACGCAAAGGTAATTAAGCAATATCGTACTTTACTAGCATGATAGCATGAAAGGGAAAATTAGCAATTAATAGCATGATGAAAACATGTTACCAGGAAGCTTAATCAATGTTGACATGTGCTAAGAGATAAGCTAATCACGATCAATTGATGTTATGGTAGTCATGGGGACGATTAACACATTTCAACATTTCTAAAAGTGTCACATCAATTAAATGTTAGAAACCTCGACTATTGCATTACTCATGTCCGAGGGCACACGTTCTTTCATCTTTTTGGAGTCATCCTTACCTTAGGGGCGCTCACCCGGGTAACCACAACCCTACCGACACGTCTGAAGGCGGTGACATTCGTTCATTAACCCCACCCTCATGTGTTGGAAGGTGGTGAAACTAAGCACGATAGGATGACCCAATTACTTTATTGTCCTCGAGACATCGAGTTGCCCCACCCACGTGTCTTATTCTAATTGTCATGTTAATGTTAACATCGAGTGTTAAACATTTAAGTAGTTGTATTCATTCTTCAACAAATTTATCAATTTAGCGTTTGCATGAAAATTAAGCATGTGTAGTGATCAAATATAGTCGACATGTATTTCAGATCTTTACAATTAGCAATAAGAAGGTAAACATGCTAGCTGTTTATTTAAACAAAGAAGAAGTGAAGACATGCAGAAATTTTTATATTCACTCGTCATCTTGGGCATGGTAAATTAAATGTGGTGAAATAAGTAATCACATGACATAATTTGTAACACCATATATGCGGAAATAAAGCGACAATCACAAGTCTAAACATCATGATGATAACATTGAGGATTCACAAATCTAACATGCTGATTTTGACATAGCTTTCATGAAGGCAACACCTTAAAGTATTTTTTAGATGACTGTAAAATGCTTTAACCAAATTTTTGGTCCAAACAAAACATGCATGACTACACGTATGAACCCTTGTAATCTTAAACATCACTTTATTAAATTAACTATAAGACTTACACTTAGCTTTGACTATAAGATCATGGTGTTTCCAAATACTTTTGAAGCTAGCACTAAAGTCATAAAAATCCACATTATGCTTACAATCCAGAAACTAATAAAACCAGAACCGATCATATTTGTATCACCTAAGAGAGCATCAACCCTCTACATTGGTTATTAGAATTTTGGCCTAGGTATGGACAAGAGACAGCTTTGTAATGAAATCCAGAAAGCCATTTTGTTTGGTAGAATGGATCAAGACAACAGAAAGTGCAAATGTGCATAAAAAGCAATAACAATCATCTTTGAGCATGAAATGTTCGCAGTTTCCAAGACGACATGTAGGCACAATATTATTGTATAGGAATATACATATCAAACTAATAGGTATTTACAGATAATAAGTAAAGCATGCCCTCACCAATAACATGCATGCATCTTGTATCCATAATTATTTTTTAGTTAACAGACTAATGTCATGGGGTTGGTGTAGGTTAATGAATACTGTGTGTTAAGGCCAAAAATGACCGAGACAGTTGTACATGGGCTCTTCGTGCTGAGTCGGAGCCTCGTTAGCAGGTGAAGTGGGACTCTAGGTTGGAAGAACCAGGGTCGAATGATGGATGCTGATGATGATGCGGTGCTCGATCGACCCTTGGACGGCTGATACGTCGATCGTTCGAGGTTGGGAAGCTCGAAAACGACCTTCGCAAGAGATGGTGATTCGTCGATCTACACCATAGAGACACGTTAGGGGGGTCGGATCTGGGTTCTGACCCAAATCACCTCCGATGCTTAAGTTAGTATAGGAACCTAAGGATGAGAGGGAGCTAGGAGCAGCTGAGATCGACCCACAGAGGTTCGCCTCAGATCTGGCGTCGCTAGCTCTATGATGTAAGAAATATCAGCTGAGAAAAGTAAAGTTCTATGTTTTAGACATCGTACCTTGATAATTGGAGCCCTTCCTGTATTTATAGGCAGCCTGGGCCCCTTTAGTGACGTTGTGGAGATAACGGTCACACATTATAGGGCCACGATCTTCCCCCTTTAATAGGAGTAAATATTGTACACGTTCCTGCGAATTACGAGCCCGCCTTTAATCCCACGTTCGAGTGAGGTGAATGCAACGATCGACTGGCCAACGGACTTTGACCGAATCGATACCGGGCTTCTCTTGTGGGCCCCGTGGGCCTCATCTCGAGTGCCGGCTCAATGACTCAACACTGTGAAAGCTTTAATCATTCGGTATCCATAATTGAAAACTTGACCTCTTAAGAAAACATTCATGCACGAGATTGAAATTAAAAATTGATCTTAGGAACCTAAATTAGTGAATCTAAATTAATATAGTTGTTGTAGCATCTATAGCAACTATTAGGACATGCATTCTATATGCATGCTGTAGAAATTCTATGCATTCGGTCTGAGATGAAATTGAGATTTCTCATAACCATTTGCAACACACATACTCTAGTTGCTCATGATACTCATCTTGCAACTATTGAATGCAGGCTTCTTTTGTATCCTTATTTCATGCTAAAATATGATAACACACACATTAATGACTAGCCATCATTAAAAATGCATCAATTAAATTCGCCAAGGGAACCTAAAGATTAAAGCTTAGGGGAACCTACTAAACGTTGTGTGGATCCGAGGAGGAGGGCTTCAGTATTGAGGAATTTCGTCGAACAGTTGGCGACTCGGGTGGGTGCTAGCGGAGGAGGAGGAGAGCATGGCTTAGGAAGGAGGTTGGCGAGCTACATGTGAGGCCAAGGGGAGCACGTGGTGTCCCACTGACAACGAAATTGGTGTGTCTGCCCCTCGCCTCATGCCCGGAGTAAACGTAGAAGAAGCCGCGCTTGACGTCGTCTTAAGCCAAGGGAGGAGGGAGGCCTGGGAGGCCGGCCTCCTACTGGGCTTCCGCCGACATGGCAGGGGCTGCCGAACACTGCTGGCCGCCACCGCCGGTCGGAGGAGCAGGGAGGGGTTCGGCTCCCCGCCCTGCTGTTGGCTGGCTGGAAAAGAGGGGGGAGGCGAGAGAATTGAGAAGGAGAAGGAGATTGGAGGAGGAGGATATTGAGAGATTGAGAGGTTGAGAGAATTATGATGCTGCACTTTATTTATCTGCAACGAAGAGGGGGAGGAAACTAGGGGGAGAGAGAGATGCGGGGGGGATGAATGTTTTAATTAAAGGGTATTAATTTGGGTTATTCTTGTCAAACCTCATTGAGAGGTGGTTGGGGATTAGAGAGCTCCACTTAAACGTGGGCTGCTCTCATCTCTCTCTCTTTCTCTCTCACTCATAATTATTAGTACTTACTGTCATGCCCTGTTTTGGATTATACAGATATGAACCGATATATGTATGGTATGGATTATGTATTGTCCGTATGCACGTGTGATGCACGTGTGGTGCACGTGTGTAGGTGTCGGTATGCATGGTAGTGTGTGGTGTGTATAAGGGAAGAGGGGCATTCTTGTAATTTCTTAGACATGAGGTGTGAAGAGGGGTTTAGTGTGAAAGGGGTTAGGGTCATGTCATGTTCGTAAATTCTGGGAAAGGTGAGGTGTAGCTTGGTCATTTGGAGCGTTGTGTGTAAAGAAAAAGTGTAGTGTCCTTAGTAATGGCAAACTTGTAATTACTTGAAAGTTGAGGGACATTTAGGCAAGGGCACTTTGGTCATTTTATGTTGTCATGGTGACTAGGATAAGGATGGAGAGATTTTTTAAGAGAATTCTAGGGTTTTCTCCCTCTTTCTTCATTCTTAACTCTTCACTTCTCTTCTTTTCATTCTTTTTCCACACACTTCTCATCTTATCCACCTCCTTGACCTACCCATCTCCTCCCCCATGGCATGGCCGAAATTTCCATGGCACAAAAAAGCGGGGGGGGAGGGGAGGAAGGAAGGAAGGAAGAAAGGAGAAAGAGAAGAAGAAAGAGAAGGAGAAAGAGGAAGCAAAGGGAAATCAATGAAAGGAGAGGAAGAAGAAGGAGGAGGAGAAGAAGGAGAGAAGCTCACATCATCTTGGAGGGAGGTAGGATTCCCAATTCGATCTTGTATTTCATTTACATGCATGCTTCTTGTGAATTAACTTGGCTTTTATGTTCATCGATCTGTCCTGGAATTTCCAGCAGCTTAAACCTATGTTAAAACGTGCATATCTCTTAATCTAGATCAAAATAGAAGTTGAAAGAAATATATTCATGTAGTTCACGAAATCATACCCTAAAATCATATAAAATTAAATATATGTGCAATTCAATAAGTAGGAGCAAAAATTCAATGTTCACAACATGTCTGAAATTTTGTCAAACTGGACACAGTTTAGAAAAATGAAGCTTATTACCTGTACAGTCTATGGAATTTGCTGTTCTTGGTCTTGTTGTAAAGATAAGAAGTTTTTCTACAAATTCATCTCAGTGCATATTTTTTTCGAAATTCTGGATGCAACATGCTCAAATTGGCTTTTAATACAAACCCTGAAATCTGTCTGAAAACAGTCTGAGCAGGTTGCACCAAATAATTCACCATAAATCACATATGTCAACAAAACTTATGAAAATTGGTCAATAAACGGAAAACACCCATATCTACAACTTTGTAGTTTTAAGTTTGTCCAAATTCCAACTTCAATTTCCTCAAAAACTACCCTCAATATGACTGTCCTGCAATTTCAGCAAGCTGAATTCATTAAGTGCTTTCTTACTCATTAATTACGGTTAATTGGCCATCATTATGCTTGCTTAATATGGTTATGTGGTGAAATGAATGTTCATGCCCTTGGCACATGTAAATGATATTGTGTTGCTTTTATATGAATGACGCCCGTCATATGTTCAATGAAATGCTTCAATAAAGGCAATATCCGGTAATTTGAGGATTGTGCATGTGTTAGTGTCGGCCTTGAGCCACAATGATGATTGGTGAAGTTAGAGGCTTGAATGGCATGGGTACACCGTATTTGTGAGTGGATGATGTGTTGTGATAGAGGGCATGTCACGTGAGTGCATGAGCCTATGTCTAATGATGGACAGCTGAGGTGATATGTGCATACCCATGCCATCATGACCCCTAACGTGTCACTTATGATGTAACTTATAAAATTGAATAAGTCTCAATCCTATCTAATGAGGGTGAGTTAGCAAAATCCGGGTTTTAGGGGGAAATTTGAGTAAACTGTGGATATGAGGCCTGGACTGAGAAGTTGGGGGAAAAGATAATGTGATATGTGATACTTATTTCCACTCGCCTTTACCAGGAGTGAATGGGACATACAGAGGTTGTGTTATTATGTGGAGATCCTCACTCCTGCCAGGGACGGGGGAGCTGAGAGGCCCGGTGTCGTACAGTGTCAGTGTCCACTTCGCCGTGTGCATTTTTACCCAAACCCTTGGGGTGAAGTCCAGATCCTTATATCCAAAGTTTACCCAGGTTTTCCAATAACAAAGTGGATAAATAAGCTTCTAAATGATTGAATAAGCTTACCAATAAGCTTGTGGCACTAGCCTGGCTTGAAACTCTCGTAGTGCCTTGACAGTCACAGCTGGTTATGATACGTATGACTTGACTCTTGGTGCCTTATGTATTTCCTTCTTGGCATATGCCTTATCGTTATTCACTTTTGATTCCTTCACTTTATATATGATTCGTAGTACTAACTCTCTTTTGCAGCAACACATCAGTGCGGCAGGTACGTCTTCCTACTTATACCTTAACACTATGTACATATGTCTTTCTCTGCATGCTATGGTACTGCACTTCATATTCCATGCATAGTAGCTCATGCCTGCAGATGGTATACTACGTGGAGTTGGGATATCCTACTGGGACACGCTTTGACATGCCCCCGTTGACTTTACAGGTGTTGACTCTTGGAGTTGGTAGCAGGTGGTGCAGAGGAGTCCAGTGGCAGAGTTAAGATCGTGGAGTATGGTGAGGAGATGAGATAGAGAGTGGTTGTATTGGGGTTTTACTTGTGGGGTAGAACAGAGATGGTGTATCATTTACTGCAGTATGTACATGTATACGATGTACTTTTGTGTTGTACTCTGGTTGATGTTGTTGTTATTCTGTGTTGTTCTTTAGTTATTTGCTGTCTGTGGTTGGGAACATTACATGTGCTACTCCAGCAGTGCGCAATGGGGCTGCTAGCTTTTGTTTTTCTTTTCTTTTGTATCTCCGTAACACTCGCTCCTACTGGGATTACCTGGGACGGATTCATACTTTCCGGGTATCCTGGGAAGGGCGACGTTACATATTGGTGGCCCATGCAGGTCACGGCACTACGGCTGCGTAAGGGTGATACGGGTGATGTTCCTAGAGATAGGAATTAAGTCTTAAGGGTCCTAATGCCAAGAGCTCGAGGTATAAATTTATCTGAGGGTCGTTCTAGACTCTTGGTTCGGGATCTGTATAGGCATACCAGTATGGTATGGCTATTGACTTGTGAAGTTGTATGACATCCTTGTGTGTGATGTATAGTTAGATTCAGGTGCAATCTACATTAAGGATACGTGCATGGACACTTAATGTAATGTATAATCTATTGAATATATATGTATGTATGTATGTATGTATGTAGTAAACTCTTGCTGCCTTCGAGTTTCCACAGGCATCTCGGATTCGCAGCCTCTTTCTCAGATCGCGGACAGATCAGAGTACTGTTTTTGATCGGCAATCCACGTTCGTCGTCCTGGATTCATCAGATCGACAGTTCATCTTATCAAATCGACAGTTCATCGATTCTCAAATCGTATCCTCGGATACTCAGATCAGCATCAATTCTCAGGATCGATTTGCTCAAATCGTCATGTTCGGCTGTTCATCAGATCGTCAATTTCAACTTGAATCATCAGATCGTCATCACCAGATCCGGCCTGCTCTCAAGATACCACGTGTAGATCATGGGCAGCAGATCCAATCCCACCTGTATTAACGCGGGAAACCCTTATCATCGATGTTCTCCTTGCTGTCTTCAAAGGATGTCAACATCTGTTGTAGCAAAGTCACACCCAATTACGTTGAAGAATTCCCTCCACTACAATGGAATTCTACTAACATTCGGAAGGAGAAAACTGCTAAATCACCTACTCCTTTGAGGGTGGCGAAGACTGGTCGTGAAACCTGGAGTTCGTTGTTTTCTGTAGGGCGGGCTATTGAAGAGGTTAGCAAATGCTCTTACTATCCCCCTCGGGAGGTTCCTTCAGGCAAGACTGTCCCCTGGATTTCACAGGAAGCAATCGCTACAATTATTGCAAAATGGGAACGAACACTAGCCGGTTATGTTGTGGGTGACAAACCTTTCTATTCTCATCTTCGTGCCTGTGTCCATCGTTTGTGGCGGCCAAAGGGTACTATACAGGTCCACTCTAGGGAAAATGGTTTTTTATTCTTCGTGTTTGAGTTGGAGGAAGATTGCAGCAGGGTACTCCAAGGAGGGCCTTGGATGTTTAATAGAAAGGTGATAGTACTGCGACGCTGGACTCCAGACCTCACAATGGACAGAGATCTTCTGTCATCAATTCCAGTATGGGTAAGATTTCTTGACCTGCCCCTTAAATTTTGGTCTACGGAATGCATAAGTATAATTGCTAGCTCCATGGAGAAGCCTCTATTTCTGGATAAGGCTACAGCTTTAGGTGAAAGGTACACCTATGCATGATGCTTTGTTGAAATTGATGCAAAGACCAAATTGCAAAAAACAATAGAGATTGCTGTGGATGATGAGGAGAATGTGATCATTAAAGTGGAATATGAAAACATGCCTCCAAGTTGTCCAACGTGTGAGTGCTTTAGGCATTCATCCTCCCAATGTCCATTTAAGAAGGTTTGGGTGGAAAAAGGCAAATCTAAACTGCCTGCAGATGGGAGTGTGTTAATTAATGAAGGGAATGTTACGAGCAGAGGTTTTTCAGCTACTGTGGCCCGGATGATAGAGACTGGAGGCCCTTCTGGTTTAGAGACTGGAGGCCAATCAAATGGAAATGTAGATGTTACTAATTGTGAGGTAGCGGATATACTTGTAATTCCAAAATCTACGGGAATTGGGGGCCCTCCTGTTAGTGATCGTGTTGATGACCCTGACAATGTTGGTGATGGAAATGCTGATGAAGATGAATATGAGGAAGAATGGGTGGAAGAATATGATGGAGATGCTACAACGACAAACCAAGAGTGGGAGGATGAAATGTGTCGCTTAGCTCCTACCTTAAAGACACTTAAAAAGATTTGTTTGGATCCACCTCGACAGAAAAGCTCAAGGAATACTCGGAATCCTAATCGTTAGGATTCCTTGCTCTCTTTTAGAGTTGCATGATTATTTATGTTTTAGCATCATTGAGTTATATGTTTGGTTCTATTTGTAGACCAATATTGTAATTTGTTGAGTATATGAATAAAGTTGCTTACCCTTCAAAAAAATGTATGTATGTATGTATATGTGTGTGTGTGTGTGTGTATAATAATGTGTGTGGCATCTAGCTATGTATAGAGTCGATGGATCCATGTGTGGCCCCCTGTATCCCACTTCTGTAGACGTGGGTATACGAGATATGTAGTGTCGTTAGTGAAGTAACTATTTGCTTGAATATTGATTGACTATGAAGAGACATATTGTCCTATATGTTTGAGTGACTATATGCGGTGTTGGGTGAGTATATACATATGTGGTATTGATCTTATATGTAAAGCATATTAATATATGATTGACGATTGATACCGATTACTGATGAATAGTGGGTATAGTTATGTTGTACTTGGTATTGATGTGGGGAAACAAGGCTGTTTCCCTACTAGGATGTGAGTGTGATGGCATGATTGATGGTTCTTGTTTAGATATGCGTACTGATTATGAGTGGTACATGGGAGTGTACGTCTATGGTGATAAACGTATATGTCTATGATGAGTCGTATAGGTGCACCGAGATCTTTGTGTGTGTGTGTGTGCGCGCTCTTAAGAGATTGTCAGGTGTAGTGTTTAGACACCTTATGGGTGCCTGTATACATGTGTATGTATGACTCTTGAAGACATGTATGTATGTCTGTGTGTGTGTGTGCATGACCCTTGTATGTGTGTTTGTATATCCGGCTGTAGGCCTGTGTGTGTGCCTAACTAGCCATTTGTTACTTATACTTGTATGTTTGTGCCTTACGTGTGTGTAGACCATATATCGTGTATTGGATGTAGTATATGAGCATGTCCGTGTGATACGGTTGCTGCATAGCGAAGAATGGGTCTGTGGTGTGTGCTTCTGTGTACTTAAGGTGGTATGCCCTATGTGGCTTGGCCATATATGTGCCTATGTCATATGAATATTGGTGCATGTTCATAGGGTTGTAGGCCATGTATACTCATTTGTTACTTGATCGTGTGTGTGCGTGTAGTACATGCACGATATTCTTGTGTATTTAAATGCTTGTGTGGGTGCTTGTATGCCTGAGTATTGTGTGTTTAAAGATACGGTGTACATATGGTGTGATAATATGACTGTGACACAGTGACTGTGACACATTGTGTATATATATATGGTGTGACTATTGATCGGTCCATATTTTACACCTTTTTTCTGCATGTTTTCACGCCATTTCGATTGCTCATATTGCGATTTTCACGAGCATTCGACGATATTGCGTTACTTTTCACTATTTCTTGTTTTTGTCGGATTTCAGGAAATATGGAGCGATCGGGAGCAAAAATGAGCTTAAGGGACTTGCACCCACTCCGGAGCGTCACCCAAGGCTCTTTTAAGGGCTATTCGGCGATGGGAGACGGGTGAAAGAAGAAGGAACTCCGTAGAAGCGACAAGGAGGAGAAACGGAGAAGATTGGGCATTTACAGCATGCCACTTGGCCGAGTGGAGCACTCACTCGACCGAGTAAGAAGACCGCTCGGCCGACCCGACCGGACACGCTCCAACAGAAGGAATTGGGCGTGCACTCGGCCGAGGGTTGATATCCCACTCGGCCGAGTAAGAAGATCGCATCGCCCGAGTGGCATGAGAAATCCACCATCAAAAGAGGCCGACGTACTGAAAATGTACAGGCTTTTGACGGTTTCGATTCGGCCGAGCAAGAAATGCCCCTCGGCCGAGTGAGTAAAGCCACTCGGCCGAGCCACCCCCGGAGACAGACCCCTGAGGACCTCGAAGTTACTGTTTTTCTACAGGGTCTGTCACTCGGCCGAGTAGAGAATCCCACTCGGCCGAATAGAGAAGTCAACTCGGCCGAGTGACGCCGAGGACACGCAGCGCCCAGATTTTCAGACAGCCTCCCACTCTTTTGAAATCTGCTATCATTCCAGCAATAGAAGTATTTTTCTCATATTTTTTATGGATAGTAAACTTCATGACGGTTCCAACGCCGCTAAGAATGCGCCAATCGGAGGTCGGATGACATCTAGAGAATTTCTGGAAGTTGACGCTGCAGTGCTGGAATTTCCACTCGGCCGAGTCACATTTTCCCACTCGGCCGAGTCGACGGCGGGCCCAAATTTTAAGTTGCAGTTAGGGCTGTTTTTGGGCACGAATTTGAGGGGTTTTCTAGGGTTATTTGCTAGGGTTTTGGGAGACTATATAAGGGTTTTGTAGCCACCATTAGAGGAGGTTCCCAACAAGTTTTCTTACGGATTCTTTTGGAGGTTAGGCCATGCCCTAGGCCCCCTCTTGGATCTAAAAGCTTGTATTTTGGATTGAAGATCTTCATCAAGCTAATTAGTTTGTTCTTATTGTTTGAATCTTTGTTTTTCTATCTTTTTGTATGCAAGCAATGATTTTTATTGATTCTCATATCGTTATTGCTATGCTAGAGTAGATTTGTTGTTCTAGGGCATGGGGATGAACCCTATGGATCAAATTTCAGATTTGTAATGAATGAATTTCTAAATTGTTAGAATTTCTAGGAGGTTAGGTTGTGATTGATTTATTATGGATAGCTAGGGATTTCCATCGATCTAGGGTTTGCAAGAGATTGGATTCTAATCGATGGGAAGGCCTAGATATTCGATTTAGGTTTATAATCGAGATTCTCTAGACTTGGTTTGTAAGAGATTGGACCAAAGCTAGGATTTTTATTATAAATCTATACCCATATTCGTTTGCAAGAGATTGGACGAATACGAACTATCACAACGTAGATCGTAACTCGAGTTTGCACGAGAGTGGGCTCGACGGGCGATTGAACGATGATGTTGATCCTAATGCTAGCGGCTTAGGCTAGGGTTTGCAAGAGATTGGGCCCTATCCTAGTGTTGCTATAGACCGGTAATAGCACGAGAGTGTGAGCTTGGTTCTCTATTCAGTTACGACTAGTTCACCTCAACGCAAGTCTAGTAATATTGAGATTCACTAATCACAAGGATGAATGACGATCCGTAGTGGGGATTCCCTGGCTCTAGACACTTCTATTAAATTATATTTGAATCGATATTTTACCCAACATCTTTATCACCGACACCGACATCCACCACCATTGTCATTACATCATACCATAACCATCTCCACCAATAAAACATTCGTAGTCAAACCAACCTAGGATAGATTGGAACCAACACCACCTCCTCGTGTTCGATACCCGCTCACCGCTACACCGTGCGCTTGCGGTAAAACTACAATCGTTCTCCGGGTGTATATCCGGGAGCGATCAAGTTTTTGGCGCCGTTGCCGGGGATTTATCTCCGTGCATTTGCGCCATACTAGGTTGTGCTCTTGGGTTACATTTTGGAGCGATCAACTATGACGTATATGGATGCAGACATATATGTATGCGGCTTTTATTCATGTGTGCCCTATGTATTGTGACATGGCTTTAGCGTGATGTTGTATGCACTGTGTGGTGAAGTTAGGAGTGTATGCTTGACTATGTAGGAATGTGCTAATGGCGATATATGAGCTTATTAGCACGTTATGCTTATATGGTGTACTTGGATATATATTCATACGTGTGATATCTGCGTGTACGTGTGTATGTTTGCATGTTTGTTTTAATAACTCGGTGCAAGGCATGTCCCTATATGTGCGGTGAGTGCACATAGTGCTCTGTCTGTGCCACTAGATGGATAGTGGATAGTGGAATATGCATGTGATTATATATGTATGTATGTATACATATATATATGTCTATCTACATGTGTGTGTGTGTGTACGTATGTATGTGTAGTTCTTGAGTGGTGTCTGTGGCTAACTGATGCCTGCCAATTTTGTGATATGATTCTCATCTGTGCACTTATATGGTGTACATGTGAAATGTGCCCATACGGGTGCATGAAGATGGCTAGATATGCATAGATATGACAGATATTGAACCATGTGGCTGTTATTGGGCATGTGTAGAATTATATATATGGAAACTTGTATGTATATGTGTGTGCGCATCATGCCTATTCGAGTGTATTAGGTATAAGCCTAGATGTCCTTGGCTCATGCCCCATGTTGTGTATGTGTAGTAGGCACACATAGTGACTGTGTGTGTCGTTAGATAGCTATTAGAATGTATCTATGATGTGTATGTGACACGGTTGTATATGAATAACCGTGAAGCATATAGTGCATGTAGCTGTGGTGTATGTATTTTGTGTTTCTTGGATGGTAAGACCATTCTACCTAGTGATCCTCGGTGAGGCCCTCCTCTTACCCTAGAAAGTTCGAGGACGAACTTTATTTTAAGGCGGGTAAGATGTCATGCCCTGTTTTGGATTATACGGATATGAACCGATATATGTATGGTATGGATTATGTATTTTCCGTATGCACGTGTGATGCACGTGTGGTGCACATGTGTAGGTGTCGGTATGCATGGTAGTGTGTGGTGTGTATAAGGGAAAAGGGGCATTCTTGTAATTTCTTAGACATGAGTTGTGAAGAGGGGTTTAGTGTGAAAGGGGTTAGGGTCATGTCATGTTCGTAAATTCTGGGAAAGGTGCGGGGTAGATTGGTCATTTGGAGCGTTGTGTGTAAAGAAAAAGTGTAGTGTCATTAGTAATGGCAAACTTGTAATTACTTGAAAGTTGAGGGGCATTTAGGCAAGGGCACTTTGGTCATTTTATGTTGTCATGATGACTAGGATAGGGATGGAGAGATTTTAAGAGAATTCTAGGTTTTTCTCCCTCTTTCTTCATTCTTAACTCTTCCCTTCTCTTTTTTTCATTCTTTTTCCACACACTTCTCATCTTATCCTCCTCCTTGACCTATCCATCCCCTCCCCCATGGCATGGCCGAAATTTCCATGGCACAAAAGGGGGGGGAGGAAGGAAGGAAGAAAGAAAGAAAGGAGAAAGAGAAGAAGAAAGAGAAGGAGAAAGAGGAGGCAAAGGGAAATCAAGGAAAGGAGAGGAAGAAGAAGAAGAAGTAGAAGAAGGAGAGAAGCTCACATCATCTTGGAGGGAGGTAGGATTTCTAATTCCACCTTGTATTTCATTTACATGCATGCTTCTTGTGAATTAACATAGCTTTTGTGTTCATCGATCTGTCCTGGAATTTCCAACAGCTTAAACCTCTGTTAAAACGTGCATATCTCTTAATCTAGATCAAAATAGAAGTTGAAAGAAATATATTCATGTAGTTCACGAAATCCTACCCCAAAATAATATAAAATTTGATATAGGTTCAATTCAATAAGTAGGAGCAAAAATTCAATGTTCACAACATATCTGAAATTCTGTCAAACTGGACACAGTTTAGAAAAATGAAGCTTATTACATGCACACTCTATGGAATTTTCTGTTCTTGGTCTTGTTGTAAAGATAAGAAGTTTTTCTACAAATTCATCTCATTGCATAGTTTCGAAATTTTGTATGTAACATGCTCAAAATTGGCTTTTAATACAGACCCTGAAATCTGTCTGAAAAACAGTCTGAGCAGGTTGCACCAAATAATTCACCATAAATCGCATATGTCAACTGAACTTATGAAAATTGGTCAGTAAACGGAAAACACCCATATCTACAACTTTGTAGTTTTAAGTTTTTCCAAATTCCAAATGAAATTACCTCAAAAACTACCATCAATCTAACTGTCCTGCAATTTCAGCAAGCTGAATTCTTTAAGTGTTGTTCTTACACATTAATTGCGGTTAATTGGCCATCATTATTCTTGCTTAATATGGTTATGTGGTGAAATGAATGTTCATGTCTTTGGCACATGTAAATGATATTGTGTTACTTTGATATGAATGACGCCCGTCATGTGTTCGACGAAATGCCTCAATGAAGGCAATATCCGGTAATTTGAGGATTGTGCATGTGTTAGTGTCGGCCTTGAGCCACAGTAATGATTGGTGAAGTAAGAGGCTTGAATGGCATGGGTACACCGTATTTGTGAGTGGATGATGTGTTGTGATAGAGGGCATGTCACGTGAGTGCATGAGCCTATGTCTAATGATGGACAGCTGAGGTGATATGTGCATACCCATGCCATCATGACCCCTAACGTGTCACTTATGATGTTAACTTATAAAATTGAATAAGTCTCAATCCTATCTAATGAGGGTGAGTTAGCAAAACCCGGGTTTTAGGGGGAAATTTGAGTAAACTGTGGATATGAGGCCTGGACTGAGAAGTTGGGGGGAAAAGATAATGTGATAGGTGATACTTATTCCCACTCGCCTTTACCGGGAGTGGAGGGGACATACGGAGGTTGTGTTATTATGTGGAGATCCTCACTCCTGCCAGGGACGGGGGAGCTGAGAGGCCCGGTGTCGTACAGTGCCCGTGTCCACTGCGTCGTGTGCATTTTCACCCCAACCCTTGGGGTGAAGTCCAGATCCTTATAACCAAAGTTTGCCTAGGTTTTCCAATAACAAAGTGGATAAATGAGCTTCTAAATGATTGAATAAGCTTACTAATAAGCTTGTGGTACTAGCCTGGCTTGAAACTCTCGTAGTGCCTTGACCGTCACAGCTGGTTATGATACGTGTGACTGGACTCTTGGTGCCTTATGTATTTCCTTCTTAGCATATGCCTTTTCGTTATTCACTTTTGATTCCTTCACTTTATATACGATTTGTAGTACTAACTCTCTTTTGCAGCAACACATCAGTGCGGCAGGTACGTCTTCCTACTTATACCTTTACACTATGTACCTATGTCTTCCTCTGCATGCTATGGTACTGCACTTCATATTCCATGCATAGTAGCTCATGCCTGCAGATGGTATACTACGTGGAGTTGGGATATCCTACTGGGACACGCTTTGACATGCCCCCGTTGACTTTACAGGTGTTGACTCTTGGAGTTGGTAGCAGGTGGTGCAGAGGAGTCCAGTGGCAGAGTTGAGAGGGTGGAGTAGGGTGAGGAGATGAGATAGAGAGTGGTTGTAATGGGGTTTTACTTGTGGGGTAGAACAGAGATGGTGTATCAGTTACTGCAGTATGTACTTGTATACGATGTACTTTTGTGTTGTACTCTGGTTGATGTTATTGTTATTCTGTGTTGTTCTTTGGTTATTTGCTGTCTGTGGTTGGGAACATTACAGATGCTACTCCAGCAGTGCGCAGCGGACCTGCTAGCTTTTGTATTTCTTTTCTTTTCTATCTACGTAACACTCGCTCCTACTGGGATTACCTGGGACGGATTCGTACTTTCCGGGTATCCTGGGGAGGGGGGGCGTTACACTTACCATATAACATGACAGCATGCTAGATAGGTATATGACATATTGTACTACCATAATAATCATAATATTATAGGCTGGAATATACATTGTCATATGAATATCATGGTTATCATATCAACTACGTATATGACATTCCACACATTTGGGACGATGCGAAACGCATGAAAATGAGTTCGGTTAAATTTTTTGGACAATGGAAAGATCGATTTTGGGAGCAAAAAAGTTATCGGGTCTCGGGACGATCACGACCGCTGAAAATAATTAAAAATTACGAAAATACAGAAAAATGATCGGAACGATCAAAAATACTACTGACGGTTTCAGGCCGTCACAATATACAGTTTTGATTTGAGATTTTTTGGCATCAATTATTAATCATCTAAGACAGCATTTTAAGAAGGAAAATTAGATTTCAATTTCTCGGGTGCTCTAAATTTCCAAAAGCCAAAACTGGTCTCTCTCTTGGCCACTCTTCTTTGATCTCCTTAGTTTTCATCCTAATTATTTTGAGATCAAAGAATTTCTCCTTAGTCACACTTTCACACTCAAGCTTCAATTGAAAAGGTTATAGAAGATTGTACTTCATCAATAAAAGAGTAAGTTGTAAAATCCACCAGTGTGTGGTGGGAAGTTTGTTGGAAAATGGCCACATTGTTGTAGTGGTAAAAATCCTCACTTGATGAGGTGGTTGGAAATCCTTACTTGGTAAGGTGTATAATAAATCCTTTTGTTGAAGAGGTGTGCTGGAAAGTCCTCTTGTTGAGACAAGTGTAAACCACTGGTGTTAAGGCCAAAATAGACCGAGACAGTTGTCAAGCTGATGTAGACTCGAGATACTGAGTCGGAGCCTCGTCAGCAGTTGTAGTGGGACCCTGGTTGGAAGAACCGGGGTCGAGTGATGGTAGTCGAAGATGATGCGGTGCTCGATCGACCTTCGAGCGGCAGATTCATCGATCGTTCGAGGCTAGGGAGCTCGGTAATGATCCTCGACGTTGGATGACGACCGTCGATCTGCACCATAGGGACACATTAGGGGGATCGAATCTGTGTTTCGACCCAAATCCCCTCCGATGCTTAAGTTAGTGTGGAAACTTAAGAAAGAGAGGGAGTTTCGTGCAGCTGAGATCGACCCACGGAGGCTCTTCTCAGGACTAGCGGTGCAAGCTCGAATATATAAGAAGTATAAGCTGAGAAAGTAGATGTAATACCCCGTGTTCATATATACGAGTATAATTTACTTATTTCTGGACGTATGTGTACGTATAAATTTTGGGTATTTTTGTGAATTTTTCCTATTTTTTATAATAATAAAAAACTATTTTAAATAATTTTAAGGATAATTAGACATGGGTGTATTTGGAATACTAGATGAAATACATAGTATGTAATGAGTAGTTGGTATTAATTAGTGTATTTCTTATTTCCTAAAAATTTTAATTTTGGAAAAAAATCCATGATGACACATCCCCCTTCTTATGTGTCTTATTCTCCTTAAACCTCACATACTTCTTACTTATGTGTCTATATGCATGTTAACCATGGCTTAAGCCATTAAAACCTAAGTATACACTTGGCCTTCTCTTGTTGCACAAACAAGCGCTATTAAAGGCCCCCCTTTAACAGCGCTTGCAGTAACAAGCGCTGTTATAGGCCCCCCTTTAACAGCGCTTACAGTAACAAGCGCTGTTAAAGGCCCCCTTTAACAGCGCTTGCAGTAACAAGCGCTGTTTAAGGCCCCCCCCCCTTTAACAGCGCTTTCACAAACAAGCGCTGTTAAAGGCCCCCCTTTAACAGCGCTTGCAGTAACAAGCGCTGTTAAAGGCCCCCCTTTAACAGCGCTTGCAGTAACAAGCGCTGTTAAAGGCCCCCCTTTAACAGCGGCGAGATAGACAGCACTTGTAAAGCGCTATTAAAGACCTTTTTTAAGCGCTATTAAAGGTCCATTTTGTAGTAGTGAGAAAAGGAGAGTTTTTCATGCTTTCATCCTCTCTCCCCTCTCTCCTCCCTTAGCTCCTCCTCTCACACCGCCCACACAACCACCATCTCCTCCTCTTCTACCACCTCCTCATCCACCACAAACTCCACCACCACCAAGACCAAATCCACCTCCATTTTTAACCAAAATTCACCATTTAACCAACCTTAATGGAGTTGGAGTTGAAGAAGGGAAGGCTTTGGAAAAGAAGGAGAAATCTAAGGAGAGCTCAAGTTCTTCAAGGACTAAGAAGGGCCAAAGTGATTTTTTGAAGGACATTAAGAGGTAGGATTATCTAACAATCCTAGTTAGGTGCTAGTTTTAGAATTGTGTAGATTCCATCTCCACCTAGGTCCATTTTGATGTTGCTGGAATTTGAAACAGATTGTTATGCTCATTGTTTAGTTTAGATATCTTAATCTAGAACTGTTAAGAGACTAAAAATTTTATGGCTAACAGATTGGACTATTATCTCTAACTTTCATGTTGAGCACTTTTGTTAATTTGGATTGTAATTAGGGGTAAAAATTCTCTCTTTGCAATATGTCTGATTTTTATCCAGTCTGGACACAGTTTGGCAAAATAGATATCAGTCACTGCACACTCCATAAAAATTGGTGTTCTTGGTCTCGTTGAAAATATAACAACCTGTTCTATAACTTTCACCTAGTTCACATTTTCGAGATTCTAACTGAAACCTGACTTAAATTAGTAATCTTTACAGCTCTTAGAATCTGTCTTAAAAACAATTTTGATAGGTCTCACCAAACAATTCACTATAAATCACCTAGTTCATCTCTTTGCAAGAGATTTTATATGTGAATTCAGAACTACAATATCTACAACTTCTAATGGGAGTAAAAATTATGTTTAGTTTAAAAGGCTGAAGAAAACAGCCTCTGAAGCTGACTGTCCTGCTGTTTCCAGAAAACCTATGCTATGCATGTTATGCTTTATTCTTCAAAACAATAGCTAGATTATGTTAGTAGAACTTTTGATGTGATTATGTTGGTAGCACCATGCTTAAGGAGTTTTAATACCATGCTTAGAACTTAGATTATGTTTCACACAATTTTCTTAAAAGATGCTCATGTTAATAGTCATGCTAAAGTTTTATGCCCCATGTAATGCTCATTTCATGTTGTTAAATGTGGAGGAAATGATAGTAGTTTATTATGTGCATTAATGTACTAATGATAGAGATGAAGTATTGTGGTGTTCCTCTTTACGAAATTGTTGATGCGATGTTCATTTAAACACAACATCAGAGAATTGATGAAAGACTGAAAAGATGTGAAAGCGGTAATGAGACCGCGGAAATGAATGTAATAATGAAACCGTTCCATAAATTGAGAGTGAGCGCTCGAGTGTAATAACCTGGGATATCTCGGTCTACCTTGAGGTAGGTGAGTGTTCTAGATTTTGGGTTTGGGGGAAACACGGGCAAATTTTAGGAGCTAAGGAGCAGATATGATAGATTTCTCAATCTCTTGTCACTCCCGTAAGGGGGAGTTGACTAGAGTTAGAGAGGCTGATGGTGTACTCGTGATGCACCATACGGTAATTGATGGTTTTCTCCGTTTGTCCCATGAAAAACCGAGATTTGTCGCACTCCCTTAAGGGAGAGTTACGAGAGGCCCCTCCAGTGCCCATGTCGTTGGTTGAGGTACCACTTTTCACCAACCTTACCTGAAGTCCGGCTCCTTAAGGTCCTCGATTTACCTGGGTTTCCGAATCACATTTATAACTGAAAAGTCTTTGAAGAGTAATGTTCAAAAGAGGTCCCCTTAATTTTTTATCTGTGGATTGTTCATTCATTATATGTCTGTTTCCTTTATCGGTTCTGTAGTATTTTCATTTATGCTCGGCAAAATTACCTGTTTTACGTTATGCAGTTCTCTCTTTCAGTACATGCTTGTGAAGTTTTGCCTTACTTTATGCATTAGTCTGTGGTTATGATTGTCACCAGTAGTTAGACCTTTATAGTGTAGAGCAACTCTGAGACTGGTCCCTACCTAGCTAGTGTAGTTAGATTTCCTACTTGGTCATGTTGTTACGTGTCCCACCTTGTTGTTTCAGGTCTGGTTTGATAGCAGGGGCTGTGTCAGGGAGTTGGAGTAATGAAGCTTCGTGAACGTTGTGTGCATGAGAATGGGGTTGGTGAGTGAGATGAGAGTGAGAGTGTGTTGTACCTTCTGGGTTTTGTTTGGTGAGAGTGGTAAGATGATGTATATGATGTTTTGTACATGGTAATGCTGTAAAGGAAGATATGATGTAATATTGTTGATGTATAAATAAAATCAATCAGTTTCCATTGTTGTCTTTTGATTATTTCTATATTGTTCTTGTGTTGTCTGTGTTGTGGGTTAGGTCAGAGAATTGTATATACTTCTCAGCACGTAAGTAGTGGCCTGCGGAGTTTTTTGTTCCGAGAAGTACTTCTCTTCTCTCTCCTCATTTTCCTTCTTCATACCCATAGTTTCAGGAATACCTGATACGGATTCGTACATCTCGAATATCCTGTGGAGTGGGTCGTTACAGTAGAGTTCTATGGCTTAGACCTTGTACCTTGAAAATGGGACCCTTTCCTCCATTTATAGGCGTTCAGTGTCCATTTGGAGACGTTGGGGTGATAACGGCCCCATAATGGGGCCACGATCTCCCCCCATTAATAAGAATAAATGTTGTGCATGTCCACGAGATTTACGAGCCCGCCTTTAATCCCACATCCGAGTGAGGCGGACTCAACGGTCGACTGACCATTGGGCTTTGACTAAGTCGGTATCAGGATTCTTTGGTGGGCCTTGCGGGCCATAATCATTTGTCGAGATCTCGAATGTCGGTCCAATGATTTAACAATGGCCACTGTCGCACGACCTTGAAGGATCCATTCACTGAAGTCAAGCGACGTTACATCGCATTAATAGGGCTCGGCAGTCGAGAAAATAGCACTTGAGTTCTAGGCGCCAAAACGCCCGCCTCGTCGATTCAAATGATTTGTCGGTTCGAAATCCATGACATTCTTGGCTCTTGGATCATTGACACGTGTTCCATCATACGGTTGTTGCCTCGTCCATATATGTCGGTTCCAGCAATAGAGTTCGGAGGTACCATCTTCATTCTCTTGATTCAGATTTTCCTTCTCTCGAATGTAATTTCTTTGTCCTCCATCTCTGCCTCCGAAAGGAACTTGGTCACAACCATGCAGAAGAATCGAAAAGGGATCATGGAGCCGGGCTTGCTGGCAAATGTGAGGTCCAAAGTCAAGGCCGGTTAGATCGCCGAGCTTCAAAGGAGTTACATCCATCTCAAATTAGGCTACCTGGGAGGGACGAGAGGGCTCATCGTCCTGTCGATCGGGAAGCATCGAGCGTAGCCTTCGATTTCACATGCACCCTTTCATGAGGTACTTCCTGTGTACCCTGAACATTTCCCTCTGCCAGTTGATGCCGAACACCATTGGTATGCTGATGGGCTTCTGCATGACGAAGGTGATTGAACCATCTCTGAGTCTGTGCTTATGCAATGCAGGTTACAGATCCAACCTTCTATAATGAGAAATCACAGACTAGGTACCCACAGTGGGACGACCGTCTACTGCAGATCTACAGAAGCAAACTATGAAGGCAATATCATCATATCATTCTGAGATCCTTACCATTCCAGAAACAAACCTATGGTGTATCTGAGTGCGCCTAGCGGTACATCACATCCCAGTGACGACTGGGACAGAGGCTGGTCTTTTAGAGATGACCACATAATCTGAAGACCATGCCACTTGCTTACCCCGCTTTTGAGGAGACCACATCAGAGGCGAGGAAACAAAGCACACCTCTCCAGAGTCTTTGGTTTCAGCAGCTGCTTAATGATGGTGATATTTGTAATCTGTGTATATTTCGGAATGTTGTAAATAGGAGCGATGAAAAACGCCTAAGAGATCTGAAAGTCTAAGAGCTTGTACAGATCTGGGGGAGTTAGGGGGAATTTGTACTATTTTCCCTTAGCTATGGTTTTTCCCTACTGGGTTTTCCATAGCAAAAGGTTTTAACGAGGCAAACCCTATCGACTCAGGATCCTAAAATATCCACCCCTAGTGAGACTAATAAAACACTCGGAATTCCGAAGTATTCATGAGCAAAGTCCACACCTATGGCCGGATAAGGAGTGGGTGTTGTAGACGGATATTGACGGGAGTTAGTATTAGGATTACATCTTATCCGTAGGATAAAATCATATCTATTGTAGACCTATCCATGTACGCTCTTCCCTCTACTATAAATAAAGGACTGCGGTCTCTCCCCAGATTTGATGCTTCACAACAGAAAAAAATTTAGTGGGACTTCTGTTGTTTTATTGAAATTTTGAATATCCACATACATGTGCCCTTCTCCTTGTCGAGAACACGATGATCTACTTCGGAAAGAGCATCCTGATCAACCCCGACGTCACCGTCGTTGCCACGGTCGTGCTGGTCGGAGGAGCTGAGCTGAGTACTACAGAATCATCAACGGACTGGTAACCCTACATCTAATCTCACTTCGTGCCATCTAATCGATCACAATGTCTCGAATTGCTTGCAGGGTTTGGAGGACAAGCTTCACCCCCTGGAGGCCCGTTTGCACCCTTGTGCCTTGCCGACGACCCTGACTAGGCTGTAATCATTACGGTGAAGGAGATCAAGAATAGACAACTCGCTATGTTTGCAATGCTCGGCTTCTTCTTGCACGCCTATGTCCCGGAGAAGGCCCTGTAGAGATCCTCACATCACACCTCAGTGACCAGTTCAGCAACAACTTGCTTACTGTTATCTCTGGGGAAGCTGAAAGAGCTCCTTCTCTGTAAAGCTTGTGGTGATTACTTCTCTCCATCTTTTGGGTTCAATGTTTTGTAAAGTGTGCTAAGAACTTGTATGTGAACTTGTTGTCCCCCTAATTGCAGTCTGTGTAAACGGGCCATCGGACTCGGATGGCCCGTTATTAGGGCCGTCCCATAATGGCCCGCCGGGCCGTGCTGCTCGGATCCTTTAAGAAAACTGGGACGGACTGACCCGATTTGATAATACCAAACCGGCCCAAATTACCACCGATACTCTTCACGCTCTTTGAAGGTTTATGTGTGCTATTCTACATGTCTGAACGTTCCTTACAAGGAGCAGCAGCAGCAAGATTGGACCCATGCATGTTGGACCTGACGGATCTTGATCCAAACCAAGTGTAGACCAGATTGTGTTAGTACTATCCCAACCGAACCCGAATGCCAAAGCTCTTAACACTCTGGGAGGCTATGTTTGTTTACTTAAAAGCCTCATGTTATGAATTTCCATGGGCATGGAAGTGACGTTTTCTACTAGTTTTTCCATATTTTGGGAAAGAAATAGAAATATTAAAGGAATTTGATATTGCCGAGAACCCTATTCAGGCCCGGCCCTGCCCCAGGGCAAACGGGGCAGCCGCCCAGGGCGCCCCCAAGGCCCGAGGGGCCCAATTTGTTTTTAATTTTTCAACATTTCAATTTTAAGCCAGCTGCACAGTAACCGACGCCTCAAAAATCGCAACCGCATGCAGCCATTATTCGTCATCCGTCTCTTCCAATTTCAAAACCCTGCCATTCCCAAAAGCCCTAAAAACCGTTTCGGATCCCACGAAGGCACGGACCTCTCCAGTCTCCGCTTTCCATATCCGCTCTCTCCTCGGATCCGCTCCCAATCCAAACACACCATTGCACCAACTGTGCAGGTGAAGGGGTTTCAGCCTTTCAGGTGGAGAAGCGGCAAGAACTTCATAGTTCTTATAACTCTAGAAAAGTGCATGGCTTTGAAAACTGAAAGCGATCTCATGCTGCTGGTTGGCTTTGTGGAGTAAAATGACAGGTAACAAGCTTTCTTTATCACCGCTATGCTATGCTATGTCTATGTGATGGATGATCATGACATTGTTAGAGATCGTCAAACTAGAAACTGTTTTGGACTTGATTTTTGTTTCCAACTTGTGATGCTGGAATCAAATATGTTTTGTAAGCTCGACGTCGGCTGTTTTTTGGCCCTACAAATTAATTTTCATTGGTTAATTGGTTAAATATTAAGCGAAATTCGGCATTTCATTGCACATCAGTATCAAAGAAAGCTTGTTGTATATCCTGCCTTTGTTTTAGATCCTACTTAATGTTTCATGCAGTTCATAAGAAATGGTGCCATGGATTATTCGGTCATGAAATATGGCTTATTAGCAGTGAGACAATGAATAGTACAAGTAACAGTTGCAAAACATTGCTTTGTTGTGTTTCTATTATAAGGCTATGTAACATCCACAGGTCATGTGAGAGTTTTTTTGTTTGTTTGGTGAGGATCGTCATATGAGAGAAATTTCATGATTGTTCCATCGGGGCTTAGTGCAGTGAAGTGTGAAGGATGTACATCCTTCTTTCTATTTCATAAAACTATTTGAACGTTCTATTTCTAAATTTGATAAAACTATTTGAAAAAACTTAACATGAACGTTCTATTTCATGAATGAAACCATTTTCCATTGTAACACTCTTTTAAAAAAGTAGCAGGTGGCTAGCAAGCGACTTATTCATGGCCAAGTTACCCTTCTTTCTCATTAGCTGCTTCTTAAGCTTTCTTTAGTTGTTTCGTCTGCCCTTAACTAACAACTCCAGTAATTTTTATAATTAACTGCCATTTCCAACATTAGGTTTTTTTAGTAAGGATACATGTCGCTAATTAAGTTCTTGGTGAGACCTAGTGGCTATTTATAGAGAGCAGAAGAGAGCATTCGATATTATGCTCAATGTATGGAATGTTCCTTTTTCTCGATTCCAAAATTTTAAAGGGCCCAAATTTTTAACTCGTCCTGAGCCCCAATATTTTCAGGACCGGCACTGACCCTATTTATTGGGCTTTCCCCCAAAATAGTCAGAAACCAATTACCAACAGCCTCTTACAAGCAGTTGCGTAAAAAAGTTAGCATAAGCTGAGAGTTGGAGGTATATATACAACACAATTTTATTATCGGTGCATGGACAAAAGGATAAAAGATACAGTGCGCAGTCTCACAGGAATGCTCAGGATCAGATGGGGATGGCATTGCTGACGGAGGGATAAACGACGGCGGCCGGATGAGCCATTATGCGCCGCCCCTTCATGTGCCGGAACAGGTACACCACCGCCCCCACCGGCCACTCCACCACGGCCGCCGCCGCGAAGGCTATGAACCCGAGGGTGGGGCCCACCACCTTGCACCTGCAGGGGTTGCTGGTGGTCCCACATTGAACGCACACCGGAAAGACGCCGCCCACCATTCTTGCACCAACAAAAGCGACAGAGAGGCTGTTTTGAGAACTTGAGACGAGACGGTGACGCTAACGATCAGGGTCGGAGTTGCGGTTGAACCGATTGGAAAAAAACGGGAGGAGGGTGCTTGAGATATATATGGAACTTGGAGGTGACACGTGGAAGCTTGTAGCGTGACGTGTGAGGCGACGTGTTACGAGGAGAGAAGATCATGGAGGGATAGCTTCGCGGGTGCTTGCCACGGCTAATGCGTCTGCGACACACGTCAATCAGCCTAACAAAGAGCCAGCCAGAGTCGTTCAGATGCGATTATGAGTGTCAGACCACCGCCCATCTTAGATTAATTTCCCTTTTGGTTCATTAAAGTAGGATATACAAGACTTTAGGCTTGGAGTATAATATTTGAAGCGGGCTTCAAGCCTTTTATCCAGACGGGTCTAGGGTCGGAGTCCAGCTTAGTATAGGCCTACGCCCAGACCTTATACCAAAAATTAGATTGGCCTAGCGTTTCATGTTGGGCTATTTCTAGATTAATTATAAGCAATACCATTCAAATAATCTAGATACGATGTTCATATCAGATCTACTAGAAATAATAAACTGAATCTTAAGCGGAAGCGTGCCTGAATCCATCGCAACTTAAAATTGATAATCCGTGTGGATGGCTTTCCAGATCAGCACGAATCCCCTTGAAAAATCCTTAGGCTTTATCTGGCTCTAATATGTCGACGGGATGCAGAAAAGACGGATCTTTCGTACGTGCGATCACGGGACCACGACCACAAATAAATAGGCAAAACATAATGCATATTGGGTTTCGAGTTTAGCTCATCATTAAACCAGAAAGCTCACATTCTCTACACATTAAAGGCCCACACCCTAAACAGATACATAAAGCCTCTTTTATTAATTAGATCTCTTTATTGGGCTTAACTTATTTTGACATCATGTATACATAATTATTTAACATATAAGCCCAATTTGGATTAACGATCCAACAATCTCTCACTTGTGCTATATGTCAACCCTTATAATTATGTTATACATAAAAACTGAATGAGTACTTGTTGCACCCTTGGGCGGGCCCTCAAGGGATTTGCTCGAATCAAGATAAAAGCACACAAGACCCATGAAAGAAGTTTGAAACTGACTCAGTCAAAGCCCACATGTCATTCGTCCGTTGCGCTCCCGCCTATCGAACGTGGGATTGAACGTAGGCTCATAAGTAACGGAGACGACGGCTACCCCTATTTGGGGGGAGAATCGTGGCGTCATAATTGGTAACCGGTATGCTCTCAATGTCACTGAAGAGACCTCTGAAGTCTATAAATACAGGGAAGCTGAACAGAAAAATAGGGCCGGAAGGTACGAAACTTAATACACTGACATTCTGCATTCCACTTGATATTTCTTCCTCAAAATAGCTTGCGACGCTGACTCGAGACGAAACTCAGTGGGTCGATCTCTACAGCTCCAAGCTATCTCTTAAGTTCTCATTCTAACTTAAGTATCAGAGTGGATTTGGGTCGGAGCCTACATCCGACCCCCCTGACGTTCTCTTGTAGTGCAGGAAGCTCGTGGAGTGATTCAACAGGAGGGTCGTACCTCCATCAACGAATATCGTTTGAGACTCGATCCGCTCATAGGGTCAAACGAGCATCAGATACTCATTTCCGCTATCAACGACCCATGTTCTACCAACCAGTGTCACACTCAACATGTTGATGAGGCTCCACCTCGACAGAAGAGTCCACATCAGCCCAAATATTGTTATTGTCATTTCTGACCCTAACAGTTGGCACCGTCTGTGGGAAATATCAGTCGACATCCCGAAACAGCACACAAGCAATGTCGGTTAGACCCAGTAACCCAAGACCAAATCTTGGACAAACTGAGAACCAGAACGTGAATAGCGTTCAAGTCGAAGACGTTGAAGTCTCCGCATCTTTATCAAAGGGGCCCAGAGTACCCAAAGTGTCTCAGAAACAATTCGACCGATTTGACGAGCATGTCGAAAAGAGCATCAGGGTATTAGCCGCCGTGGTGCAGCAAAGCATTGGCCGTCGTGATTAGCTCCCGAACTTGTGAAAACCCTGACATAAACACCCTTAAATTGCCTTCAAAACAGACTCACAAACCACCCAATAGTAGCCGGATCCTGTTTGGAAGCGGATTCTGAATTTGCTTCGCATTCGCATCCTACTGACGCATCAACCCCACTTGCTCGCGCTCAGTGGATTCGCATGTTGCATCTATGATGATCCCACGCGGCAGCCGCTCGTCAAACCCTGCCTCACTTGTGATCACACGAGAGCGCGCCGTGTAGCCACGTGCAAAGCGCACACCCGTGCACTGCATCTGCCATGTTGCTACATGTGTGCATGCTACTCATGTGTTGATCGTGTGTACAATGAGTGGGCCACTTATTTGTTTGCAGCAATGTTCCTTCAGCAGGGCCGAAACTGTTCATTGCCACGGGCTCCAAAAAATCTAATATTTCAACATCGCCGCAGGCTGATACTGTGGGCAGCATTGTTCATTTTGCCCTAGGCCGATAATGTTCATTGCCCTGTCCTATTTCTGTGTTTTTCTTGAATTATTTTGAATGTTTTGCATCACACATTTTAACAGCTTAATGTTCGGAAAGTTGGACTGTTGACATTGGCAATTAGAGCACCCACATGCCACTCGCTTTCAATACAACCAATTACACGCTACAGCCCTCGCACTTTTTAGTCCCATAAGACTCTCCCATTTCTTTTTCATATTGCACATGCCTAATATAGACGTACAAGGAAAGAAAACGAAACCGAAAAAACACAACAAACCTAACACCTAACAATACCTTCTGCTTCCTCCTCTCCCCCTCCTCCCATTAGATTTCTAGCTTGCCAACATGACAAAGATGCAACCTTTGATTGCCATTGTCTTCTTCCTTTCAATATCAGCCATGCCCGCAGCGTCCGACGCAGTCGTGGTGGATCCTCCGGCCGAGATGAAGTGCGGGGATTGCCCGTGCGGGAACCCCTGCGGAGTAAGCCCACCTCCGCCATCTCCACCACCATCACCACCACCAAAGAGCCCTTCCGTGCAGTACTGTCCGCCGCCGCCTTCGCCTTTCCCGCCGCCGCCGACGTTCATTATAGAGGGCACGCCGGGGAATTTGTATCCTGTGGATCCTGACTATTATCCTTCAGGTGCGAGCCGGAGTTATAAGTTGCCGGCGATGTTGGCGTCGGGATTGTTGGCATTGCGTGGGTTTGGGTGGTTGTGAGGGTAGTTTGGTCCCTCATTTGGTGTGATATTGTTCGTGTTGTTTATGGTCTCTTCATACTTTTCATTTTTGTTATTGTAATGAATGATTAATGCTGATTAAAGTTGCACAGTTGTTATCCTAATCTTCTTCTCATCTCGAATTTCTAAATGCAGTATGTGCTTAAGAAATTTCCTTAAGAAATCGGTCGCCTTTATGCAAAGCTATAAGGAGGAATTTCTATGAACTGTGAAACGTTGACTTATAAATTATGAACTGTGAAAGTTTTGATTGCATAAGAAAATAAATAATGAGATACCAAAACAATGATATTTTGCTATTTTATATGTGTTTGCTAACAGTAGGAAAATTAAATACCAATAACAAATTGATATTAATCTCTTGATAGCTAGTTAATTTTTCGTAGCTTGTTCTCTCAAAAAAAAAATATAAATCCTAGCATATTATTAAGTCGTCTCTTTCATGAGATTCTCTTGTTGGTTTAACTGGTTCCAATCAAATTTTTCACAAGTTACTCTCAAAATTTATAATCCAATCTTTGATATGCCTTAAAATTAAAATAAAAAGTTAAAAACACACAAAGAAAGTGACCAGTTCATGGGGCCATCCATCAATATACAGATTGTTACGCCTATTTGACCGAGACCCATAAAGCACGAGCCCAAGAGCCCAACTGCTGGCCAAAAGCCCACCTGCATCCTGAAAGCCCATTCGACAAAGGCCCTACAAGGGACCTCCTCGAAACGTCGATCCGACCGGGCCCCCATAACCCGTTGGTCGTCCCCCCACTCCTGCGAAAACCGCTCCCCCGGACACGCGACCACTAAATGGCGATAATGGGGAGGTGCTGGCATGGCGGAGAGGGCGGCGGCGAGGGGGGACGGATGGGGCACGATCGATGGCGGGCGTGGGACGTGGGCCAGAGCCAATCACGCTGGGAGCTCTACAAAAGGGTCAGGAAGACGACGAAGAAAAGGACCGCATCTCAGGTAACAAAACCTAAGGTACTCCATCAACGACCTCGTTCCCCCAATTCATCTCCTTCCTCCCCCGCTCGCGCCGAGAGACGCCGTTACGATCTCCTCACGAGTCGGACCGTCTCCGCCGGGCCTCCTTTCTCAGATCTCTATCTGACTTAGGCATCGGAGGGGATTTGGCCGGAACCAAGGTCCGGCCCCCTGACGAGCGTTCTCGTCTGCGCAGGTGGACAACAGATCAACGGGCCGAGGCTACCCCTCGCCCCTCTCCGACCACTCGATCAACCGGACAGTGAGGCTTCCCCTCACCGTCAGCCTGCCGTGGCCGAGCACGTCCTACCGAGGCCGAGCGTCCTAATCGAGTCCGAGACTCTCCCTCGCCACCCGTCGACCGTGCATCTACCCGGGCGACTGAGGCTACCCCTCGTCCCCCTTCCAGCCGAGGCCGAGCGCACCTGTCCGAGGCCGAGCGTCTCAACCAGGGTCGAGGCTTCCCCTCGCCCCTTCTGCACCGATTCGAAGCCCCCGAGGGACCCAAAGCGGGCCCCTTGACCACGTTGACCGGGTTCTCCTCGGTCAACGCTTTGTAGTGAGAAAACACTCTGAAACATCTGGCGCCGTCTGTGGGAACGAAAACTGTCCCACGAAGAAACAAACCACATCTGCGATGACGCGGCCCCCCTCCTCTCGGCGAAAGAAGGGCGAGGCCCCGACGCGGGGCGACAGGCCCCGCCATCGTTGCCAAGAATGGTCACGGGACCGACGCGAGGAGAGTCGTGAGGAAAGGGCCGGGGTGCCTTCCCCTTCCCCACCGGTTGGGAGACCGAGTGCGCCCGTAACGGCACGCAGCTCGGACGTGGCTTTGGTGGTATCAGTGGTCATAGACACTACCTTAGTGCGACGGCTGCTTGTCGACACCGGCAGCTCCTGTGACGTCCTATTTATGTCAATCCTGGAGAAGATGGGCCGGCAGAAAGGAGACTTGCGACCTCGTTCTGGTCCCGTGGTCGGATTCACGGGTCACTCCACCCCCATCATCGGCACTATCCATCTCCCGGTAACGCTCGGAAACACACCAGACTCTGTGACCCTAGCGGTGGAATTCATCGTGTTGGGGATCGGGTCGGAGTACAATGGGATCATCGGCCGACCCCTACTCAACGCCGTCAGCGCGATGGTCTCGACCCTCCATCGGACCATTAAGTTCCGAACGCCGGGGGGGATGGGGCAAGTCGAAGGCGACGCGGGGAGACCGAATACCTGCTATCAGCTGGCGGAGGAAGGTCCCGAGGATCGTCTAGCTGACCGGATGGCCGCGCTCGACTTAAGGAGTGGGCCTAGGCCCACCCCTGCGGAGGAGCAGGAGCAAATCCCGGTCACGGACATCGAAGGCCGGTTCGTCTCGATCGGGAGAGGGCTGAGCCCGGACCTAAGGGACCAGCTGATCGAGTGCCTGGAGGCGAACCTGGACATCTTCGCCTGGTCGCCTGAAGACATGCCCGGCGTGGACCCCCAGGTGATCGTCCACCAGATCAACGCCGACCCCAACTTCAAACCGGTTAGGCAGAAGAAGCGTAACCTGGGCGGCGAGAAGATGAAGGCAGCCTCCGAGGAAGTGGAGCGTCTCCTCGATGCCGGCTTCATACGAGAAGTCTGGTACCCGGAGTGGCTGTCGAACGTGGTGATGGTCAAAAAACCCAGCGGGAAGTGGCGAATGTGCGTGGACTTCAGTGACCTCAACAAGGCCTGCCCCAAGGATAGCTACCCCCTGCCGCGCATCGACCACCTGGTGGACAACGCCTCGGGATACGAGATGCTAAGCTTCATGGACGCTTACTCCGGGTACAATCAAGTCCAGATGGACCCCCGGGACGAAGAGATGACAGCCTTCACGACGGACCGGGGAACCTACTGCTACAAGAAGATGCCCTTTGGCTTGAAGAACACGGGGGCCACCTACCAGAGAATGGTCAACAAGGTGTTCAGCTCCCAGATCGGGAGGAACCTAGAAGTCTACGTCGACGACATGCTTGTCAAGTCAAGGCGACCGGAAGACCACATCGCCGACTTGCGGGAGACCTTCGAGCGGTTGCGGCGACACCACATTCGGCTCAACCCCGCGAAATGCACGTTCGGGGTAAGATCTGGCAAATTCTTGGGATTTATGATAACTAATCGTGGTATTGAAGCTAATCCCGACAAGATCGAGGCGCTGGTTAACATGCGCGAGCCGACGACGATCAAGGAGCTACAGAGGTTGAACGGGCGCATCGCAGCCTTGGGGCGATTCCTTTCCAAATCAGCGGAAAGATCGCTTCCCTTCTTCAAGGTCCTGAGGAAAGCAATCGCGGAACCTCCGAACAATAGGAAGACGATACACTGGGACGAAGACTGCTCCCGGGCGTTCGGGGACCTCAAAGAGTATCTCCGCAGCCCCCCTCTCCTGTCCAAACCCCGGGAAGGGGAGTCGCTGAGCCTTTACCTGGCGTGCGCAGAGGAAGCTGTGAGTTCGGTGCTGATCCGGGAGGACAGCGGGGTGCAATGGCCGGTATATTACACGAGCCGGATCTTGAAGGGGGCGGAGGTGCGATACTCGCCCATGGAGAAACTGGCGTACGCCCTCGTCCTCTCAGCGCGAAGGCTCCGACCCTATTTCCAGGCCCACACCATACTAATCCTGACCGACTCACAGCTAGAACAGAACCTCAAGAGATTCGATCGAATGGGAAGGATGCTAAACTGGGGAGTGGAGCTGAGCGAGTTCGACCTCCGATTCAAACCGCGCACGGCCATCAAGGGACAGGCCCTAGCCGACTTCATCGCCGAATGCACGACGGAAGGAAATGGCCCCCCAGAGGGAGAAGGCCCGGGGACGGTAACTGCTCAACCCTTGTCCTTTCTTTCGACTGACCACTTCCAGCCAGAGGATCCAGGAGCGTGGATAGTTCATGTGGACGGGTCGGCCACGCAGTCAGGAGGAGGGGCCGGGATTGCGATCCGATCTCCGGAGGGGAACATCTCGGAATACGCGTTGCGGTTCGAGTTCCCGGCCACGAACAACGTGGCGGAATACGAAGCTGTGATCAACGGCCTGAGGCTGGCCCTGGAGCTCGGGGCCGAGTCCGTCCGCCTCCTCAGCGACTCGAAGCTCATTGTCAACCAACTCTTAGGGAGTTACGAGGCACGGGAGGAGGCGATGCAAAGATATCTCCCAGTCGCCCGAGCGGCGATGTCCAAATTCAAGGACGTGGAGGTCTTACACCTCCCACGATCAGAGAATGCGCGGGCCGATGCGTTATCAAAACTGGCCTCGTCCTCGCCAAAGGAGCTGGGACGCACCATCTACGTAGAGAACCTGCCGTCCCCCAGCACGATGGAGCACGAGGTGATGGCGATCTACCAAGAGCCCACCTGGATGGACCCGATCATCCGGTACCTCACCCACGGAGAGGTGCCGGCCGATGGGGATGAGCGCCGAACCCTGGAGAGAAAAGCACTCCGGTACGTGATCCATGAGGGGACGCTCTACCGGAGACGCTGGACCAAGACAGACGTCCTCCCATACCTGAAATGCATCGGACCGCAAGAAGCTGACTACGTCCTACAGGAGGTTCACGACGGGATCTGTGGGAATCACCACGGGGGCAAGATAGTCGCGCAGAAGATCTTAAGGCAGGGGTACTACTGGCCGACCTTGGCCAAAGATGCTGCAAGCTACGTGCAGAAATGCCAAGAATGCCAGAGGTACGCCCACCACATCTCGACTCCCCCGTCAGAACTCATCCCCATCGTGAGCCCCCTCCCCTTTGCGAAATGGGGGCTCGACATCCTCGGACCGTTCAAGCCAGGACGAGGGCAGCGGAAGCACCTGATCGTGGCAGTGGACTACTTCACCAAGTGGATCGAGGCCGAGCCGTTGGCGACCATCACGTGGAAGAAAGCGAAAAGCTTCGTGTGGAATTCCATCATCTCCCGATTCGGAGTACCACGGGCCATCTGAAGGATCCTGTCAAAACAAAGTTAGGATCGATAATTAAAGTGGATACTTACGCTTGCGTATGCGGAACGATAGTCTCGGAACTTTGCCTTCGGATTCGCCACGACGGATCGAGTCTTCTCACGAACGGAGTAAGGCTACTAATCCACAATCTAAATCTCTATTTTAGATTAAGAACTTGGAAGGATGGAGAGGAAATATTTCTGCAGAGCTTCGCTATGAAGAAGATGCATGCATGAATTTCATGCAAATGTGTAAGGAAAATGGCTACCCTTGGGTCTTATTTATAGCCCCCAAGGTAGTTATTTTAGGGTAAGTTGTTCCTTTGGAACAACTTAATTAAGGTGTACCATGATACATGGCACATTATAAGCTTAAGTTGTACCATATGCATGGTACAACATAAGCTTAAGATATTCCCCCTTTATTAGCCATATGTCGCATGCACTTATGCATATATAATGCGACTTTCCCGCTCATACAGAGATCCTCTCCGCAAGGGAACAGATTTCCTTTGCACACGACTTCGTGTACGCGACGTTCGAGGTCCGTATTCCCTCGTACATCCCCCACAAGGGTGTACAAACGTCTTCCATATCCAACATCTCCCACTCACACTTGAGGGGATTGTAAGAGAACGTCTTTCCCTTAGTTCTTTCATCTATCATACCGAGAAATAGACCGTGCGACCGTCATGCGCGTAGAGTCTGTTGTTGTGCACTTGTTAGAGATACACAACGACCTCGAAGGTGCAAAGTTGAGTAGTTCAACGCATGCTTTACCCTAGATTATTTCTTCACATTTCTTATACTTTATATTCAACAATTGAATCCCATCTGGATTACAATTGGCTGGCCAGCTTTGAATCATTAAAGTCCAAATGCGAATATGAAATCAATCTTCCTCTTCTTGCGAACCTTCTGATCTTGATTTGATTCGCTTTTCTAATGTGCCCCGCCGAGCCGAATTACCATAGCCCATTAGCAACACGCTAAGATAGCGATCATCTCGTCAAATCTAAAGGAACCAATTGGAGTCCTTGAGGGTAAGAGTTAAGACCCGTATGGCCTTTGAGTCTCACATAATAGCAAACACTATTGCTACTAACTCAGTGGTCGAAATGCATACGTGGTATGAACACGTACTACAACATCACTCCTTTCCCAGGGAGAGTATGTCTTAATGATGTTGTACGGATGAAAGATCAGACACCACAGTGCCTATCTTTCGAGTCCCCTTACTACTCAGGAAATATTCCCGGACTCTCATCCTGCATAAGACAGATAGGATTAAAAAATCCAATGAGATCTTTATATCCTTGTGATACAGATCTCAGATCTTTTGTAAGCATCCGTATGATGCAGATCTTTTATTCGACTATCTTGTTTAAGTCATGACTCTAAATCATTTGTCTAATGATTTTGACTTTAAACTAGTCTCATCTCTATCTTATCCATCTGATAAGATAAGGCGGTTGCTCATGTGAGAGAGCCAACCTTAATCTGTCCGACATACACACAAAAATAGCTGAGACTTAAACACAAATGTATATAAAATCATTTGTAAGAAACTTGTATGCAAATTAAATTTTGATCTTCTATAGACATGGGAAATATTACATGATACAGCTCAGCACCTACGCATTCCCATAGATGATAAGTGTTTGAAAAACACATCTCTGGGGATCGCCTTAGTAAGGGGATCCGCTATCATCTCATGCGTGGATATGTATCCTATGTCTACGTCCTTTCGTTTATCATAATCCTTCCCAAACTTGAATCGAATGTCAATGTGTTTGGTCTTACAATGAAATTTAGGATCTTTGACATAGGCAATCGAAGCTTGACTATCACTGTATATAGGAACAATGCTCGAGTCAGAGGCATTCGTCAGCCTGTCTAAGAATTTCATAAGCCAAACAGCTTCTTGGACCGCCATGCTGAATGCTACGAACTCGGCTTCCATGGTTGATAGAGCGATGCAGGTTTGTTTCTTGCTGCTCCAGGATATTGCACCATTCCCGAGTAAGAAAACAAAGCCCGAGGTAGATCTTCGTTCGTCGAGATCACCCGCCCAATCAGCATCGGTATAGCCTTCGAGTCTCAAGGTATTGCCTTGATAGCATAACGCATAGTCCGCAGTCCCTTTGAGGTATCTTAATATCCTCTTCACCGCTTTCCAGTGTGCCTGCCCTGGGTTGGATTGGTAACGGCTTACCATACCAACAGCATAGCAAATGTCGGGTCTAGTACACATCATGGCGTACATCAGACTCCCGACAGCACTGGAGTATGGAACTTTTTCCATAGCTTTCTTTTCTTTTGGATCTTTGGGACACATCTCCAAACATAGACCCTCGCCTTTGCTTATTGGAGTATCAATTGGCTTGCAGTCCTGCATATTAAACCGTTCTAAAACTTTCTTTATATACGTCTCTTGAGAGAGAGTAAGAAGTTTCTTGGAACGATTCCTTGAGATCTTAACCCCAAGGATATATGCAGCTTCACCCATGTCTTTCATCTCAAAGACGGATGAAAGCCAAGCTTTGATATCCAATATAAGACGCTTATCATTTCCGGCTATAAGTATGTCATCTACATAAAGAGACATAATTATATACTTGTTTTTAATCCTCTTAATATATACGCAATTGTCTTCGTCGAGCATGGAGAATCCATACGACAAAACAACTTCTTGAAAACGCATATACCACTGCCTTGAGGATTGTTTAAGACCATATATGGATTTACGAAGTTTACAAACCTTATGTTTGTTTTCTTCTTGTACGAACCCGTTTGGTTGTTCCATGTAGATCTCCTCATCTAGTTCTCCGTTAAGAAAGGCAGTCTTTACATCCATCTGATGTAATTCGAGGTCCAAACAAGCCACCATTGCCAGAATTAAGCGAATCGAGGTAAAACGCACGACAGGAGAGAAAGTCTCTTCGTAGTCTATTCCTTCCTGTTGCGTGAAACCTTTCGCAACAAGGCGAGCTTTATATTTCTCGATGGAGCCATCAGCCTTATGCTTGATTTTGAGAACCCACTTGTTCCCAATGGCTCTACGTCCCTTAGGTAAATTAACCAAGTCCCAGACTTGGTTTGTTTTCATGGATTGAAGTTCTTCTTCCATTGCCGCTATCCATTTATCTTTAGCAGGGCATGTGACGGCCTGTTTGAAATTTGCAGGTTCGTCATCATCTTGTAGTAATGTCATGAATGTTTGAGGAAATTCATCCTCAAATCTCAGAGGTGTTAGCCTCGTCCGATTACTACGTCTTGTTTGAGTTTGATCACTCCCACTTGGAATGACATCACTCCCACTTGGAATAACATCACTCCCACTCGGAATAGGATTGGTATCGTTCGTATCATTCATTGGTGAAGTTTGAAACGTATTTTCTTCTTCACCAAGAATTCTCCCACTCGAACGTTCCGATCCTTTTTGATCCCAAGTCTCAAACAAGGATAAGTCTTGACTTATCTCACCCTGTCTTGGAAACTCATTTTCCAAGAAGACAACATCCCTCGATTCGAATTCTATAAGACCTCCATTGTCCTCTTGACCGACGAAAACATATCCTTTGGAGTTTTCAGCGTATCGGATGAAGATACACTTCCTCCCACGTGGCCCAAGTTTGCCATATTTGTGAGAGGATAAATGTGCGTAAGATGCACAACCCCAAGGTTTTAGAATGCTTAAGTCTGGAGTTCTATTGTTCCACAACTCATAAGGAGTAGAACTTACCGACTTCGAGGGTACACGGTTTAAGATGAATGCCGCCGTTAATAATGCGTCACCCCAAAAGGTGATAGGCAAATTTGCCTGAGACATCATTGAACGGACCATTTCCATCAATGTCCTATTTCTTCTTTCCGCAACACCGTTTTGTTGCGGAGTGTAAGGCATAGTTACCTGATGTACTATGCCTTTTTCATCACAAAGTTCCTTAAAACTTATTGATTGATATTCACCGCCCCTATCGGTTCGCAAAACCTTAATCTTGCGATCTAATTGATTCTCCACTAAACTCATATAGTTTTTAAAGCAAGCCAAAGCTTCACTTTTGTGGGATATCAAATAGATATGTCCGAAACGGGTGAAGTCATCAATGAATGTGATGAAATAGGACTTCCCGTGTCTTGTCTTAACATTCATTGGACCGCAAATGTCCGAATGGATAAGCTGTAATGGAACTTCGGCCCTTGTGCCAGTTCCAAACGGCTTGCGACAAGTTTTCCCTACAAGACAATGTTCGCAAGTTGACATTTCAACTTTTGAAACATTAGATAGCAAGCCACTTTTGGCAAGTCTATCCATTCTAGTTGGTCCAATATGACCAAGTCTTGCCTGCCAACAAATGATTTCAGACTCAGAGTTAGAAGCATTTGTCAAATGAAAACTTTCATTAATGGAAGAAGCAACATCATTCATTGTATTTAAAACAATTAATCCATTACAAACATTACCAGAACCAATCAAAGAATTATTACAAACAAGGTCAACATATTGTTTATAGAACCTCCACTCATAATCTAAAGACATTAACATGACCACGGAAACGATATTCCTTCTAATATCTGGAGCAAAGAGGACGTCGTGCAATAACAAAGTCCGGCCGTTGTCGAGAACTAGCTTGCATGTTCCGACGCCTTTGACTTCAACACGTGTGTTGTTGCCGACGTATATCCACTTTGTTCCTTGAGTTATCTTTCGATACTCTACGAAGAACCTTCTGTCCTTCGCTACGTGGTCTGTGGCCCCTGAATCAATCAAGATTCAGCAAGAAACATGGAACTAGAAACACATATGTAACTAGTCCTACAAGTTACCTTATCACTTCCATCCGTACATGTACGGGCGAAGTGACCGTACTTGTTGCACTTAAAGCACTTGATCTTCTTCAAGTTTTTCTTCTTTGAGTGCACATTCTTTTGCCACTTTTTGTTCTTTGCCTTCTTTGAGGTCTCTGGTTCTTGCTTACGTTCGTTCACAAACCTTAAGCATTTATTCTTCCGCTTATTTCCCCCATGTGAGGAACTAGCGGCCACGTGCACTTCTGCACTTGGTTTTGCGGCTTGAATCCGCTCTTCCTCGAGTTCGAGGTGTTTTGAAACATCGCTTAAAGTTTTAATGCATTCATTATGAGTGAGATGCATTTTCATATTATCCCAGCTATCTGGGAGTGAACGAATGACCGCTTGGATCTGCTGTTCGTCAGACAGCGTAACACCCGCATCCTTTAATTCAGATATAAGATTCGCCATGTGGCGGAGATGCTTTTTCATAGAATGATCTCGCCGCATCTTGTACGAATCAAATTGAATATTCAAGGAGCGGAGTTTGGTAACCGAAGTTCCACCAAACTTTATCTCTAGCTCAGACCATATGTCTTTGGCTAGATCGAATTCCCGAAATAGACGCATTATGTCATTGTCCATCGCAGACAGTAACGTAATACGTGCTATTTTGTTCTTTCGAGTCCAAGTGTCATAAGCTTCCCGGTCCCTCTTGTGTTGGGCCGTATTGCCCAACTCAGGTTCTACCATTATGTTTTGGAGTGTTTCGAGCACATCTTGCTCCTCCAAAACATATTGGATCTTTATTGACCAAAGTTTATAATTGTCGCCGTTGAGCTTTTCACCTTTGTTAAGCTCTGCGACAATATTCTTAGAAGCGGTAGACATTTTCGATTCAAAAAACTGCAAAGAGAATGAAAAACACGATCAAAATTCCATGCATAAAGTTTCGATTCTTTAAACACTTGATAAGTTCCTTGGATGCGTTGAAATGTTACTCTAGAATCGAGAAGTTCACTACGTTCCCAACTACCATCTAGAAGTAACTTTCAAAGTATCCCTCTTACTTATCTTAAGTAAAAAGAAATCAGAAATAATACCCGTATGGTATTAGCAGCGGAAAATCACTTTGAAAAACTTATCTTTCAAAATAGAATAGGTGAGAATTAGCGCAAAGAATTTTAACGCAACAATTGCCAAGCCACGAGACATGGGTTAGATAACCATGGCCGGATCGTGGTAGGACTTGAAATTCTAAATTGCGCTATCCCGATTTAAGGACGGGACATAACCTATTTGAAAAACATCTTTTTCCAAAAATTTTTGAAAGCACGTTGGCTAATCTCCGTAGAGTAGAGCACAACGTCACAAGTACATTGGCTAATCTCCGTAGAGTAGAGCACAATGACATGGCTAATCTCGCATGAAGTAGAGCACTATGGCTAATCTTCAAGGAGTAGAGCCCAAATGAAAAACTTCATTAAAACGTTAGTCCCGTATGAACTATTTGGCACTGTGGTTAGCCCCGTATGGACTACTCGACACATTCGAGTTTGACCAAGGCCATTTGTTACCCCGTATGGGTCATCTGGCAAGTTTGCAATCGACCCAGACCATTTGTCGGATTGGTCGACCAAAAACACAAAATTGGTCGACCAATTTTCGAATTCAACTTCTTCCCGGTCAGGGCCTCTGCCCTGACCCGGGCTTGGCCAAAGGCCGGCCAGGGCCTCTGCCCTGGCCGGCCAGGGGGCCTAGCCCCCTCGGCCAGGGCCGGCCAGGCCCTGGCCTCTGCCAGGGCCTGCCGGCCAGGCCACTGGCCAGGGGCCAGGGCGCCGGCAGGCCGCTGGCCGGGGCCAGGGCTCCTGCCCTGGCCTCGGCCAGGCCCTGGCCTGAGGCCAGGGTACCGGCCCTGGCCTCTGCCAGGGCCGGCCTGGCCCTGGCAGTGGCCAGGGCGCCGGCCCTGGCCTCTGCCAGGGCCGGCCTGGCCCTGGCAGTGGCCAGGGCGCCGGCCCTGGCCACTGCCAGGGCCGGCAGGCCGGCCTGGCCGGCAGGTCCTTGGCCAAGGCCGGCCACTGCCGGCCTGGCCTTGGCCGGTCATGGCTTGGCCATGGTCGGCCATGGCCAAGGCCATTCGGCGTTGGCCGGCCATGGCCCCTTTGGCCATGGCCGGCCACCCCCTTTGAATGGGGTTGCCGCACTCATTCCTCCCCCTTGATGGGGTGGTCGCCGGTGGTTATTGGCCGTAGCCAACCCCCTCCGCATGGGGAGAGGGGATGCATGGCCTTCATGGCCCATTTGGCCATGGTGCACATGCACCAAATTTTCCTCTTACCCGATGGAAATAACTTCCATCATCTTCCTCGATGAAGCACCCGTTCGTCGAAGAAATTAGTTATCTCTTAATGGCCGTGTGCCAAAAATGAATAACGTACTACGTGAACGGTCGGTTCTTCCCGTCACGGAGAGTTCCTACCATATCCGTAATGATAGAAGACCCTAACGTGAAAAGAACAACCGCTGCGTTCTCTCCGTCACGAAGCGTTCCTACTATATCCGTAATAGTAGGAGACCCATTCGTGAAAAAGACAACGACTCGTTCGTAGTTTCGACGGGGCGGTGGATTGACCGGGGCGAACCCATATGGCTCTGATACCAATGAAGGATCCTGTCAAAACAAAGTTAGGTTCGATAATTAAAGTGGAGACTGACGCTTGCGTATGCGGAACGATAGTCTCGGAACTTTGCCTTCGGATTCGCCACGACGGATCGAGTCTTCTCACGAACGGAGTAAGGCTACTAATCCACAATCTAAATCTCTATTTTAGATTAAGAACATATAAGTTATGAGAATATGGTAGTGTGCAAAGGGAATACGGACCTCGAACGTCGCGTACACGAAGTCGTGTGCAAAGGGCATCTGTTCCCTTGCGGAGAGGATCTCTGTATGAGCGGGAAAGTCGCATTATATATGCAAAAGTGCATGCGACATATGGCTAATAAAGGGGGAATATCTTCAGCTTATGTTGTACCATGCATATGGTACAATTTAAGCTTATAATGTGCCATGTATCATGGTACACCTTAATTAAGTTGTACGGAATCCACAATCTAAATCTCTATTTTAGATTAAGAACTTGGAAGGAGGGAGAGGAAATATTTCTGCAGAGCTTCGCTATGAAGAAGATGCATGCATGAATTTCATGCAAAATGTGTAAGGAAAATGGCTACCCTTGGGTCTTATTTATAGCCCCCAAGGTAGTTATTTTAGGGTAAGTTGTTCCTTTGGAACAACTTAATTAAGGTGTAACATGATACATGGCACATTATAAGCTTAAGTTGTACCATATGCATGGTACAACATAAGCTTAAGATATTCCCCCTTTATTAGCCATATGTCGCATGCACTTATGCATATATAATGCGACTTTCCCGCTCATACAGAGATCCTCTCCGCAAGGGAACAGATTCCCTTTGCACACGACTTCGTGTACGCGACGTTCGAGGTCCGTATTCCCTCGTACATCCCCCACAAGGGTGTACAAACGTCTTCCATATCCAACATCTCCCACTCACACTTGAGGGGATTGTAAGAGAACGTCTTTCCCTTAGTTCTTTCATCTATCATACCGAGAAATAGACCGTGCGACCGTCATGCGCGTAGAGTCTGTTGTTGTGCACTTGTTAGAGATACACAACGACCTCGAAGGTGCAAAGTTGAGTAGTTCAACGCATGCTTTACCCTAGATTATTTCTTCACATTTCTTATACTTTATATTCAACAATTGAATCCCATCTGGATTACAATTGGCTGGCCAGCTTTGAATCATTAAAGTCCAAATGCGAATATGAAATCAATCTTCCTCTTCTTGCGAACCTTCTGATCTTGACTTGATTCGCTTTTCTAATGTGCCCCGCCGAGCCGAATTACCATAGCCCATTAGCAACACGCTAAGATAGCGATCATCTCGTCAAATCTAAAGGAACCAATTGGAGTCCTTGAGGGTAAGAGTTAAGACCCGTATGGCCTTTGAGTCTCACATAATAGCAAACACTATTGCTACTAACTCAGTGGTCGAAATGCATACGTGGTATGAACACGTACTACAACATCACTCCTTTCCCAGGGAGAGTATGTCTTAATGATGTTGTACGGATGAAAGATCAGACACCACAGTGCCTATCTTTCGAGTCCCCTTACTACTCAGGAAATATTCCCGGACTCTCATCCTGCATAAGACAGATAGGATTAAAAAATCCAATGAGATCTTTATATCCTTGTGATACAGATCTCAGATCTTTTGTAAGCATCCGTATGATGCAGATCTTTTATTCGACTATCTTGTTTAAGTCATGACTCTAAATCATTTGTCTAATGATTTTGACTTTAAACTAGTCTCATCTCTATCTTATCCATCTGATAAGATAAGGCGGTTGCTCATGTGAGAGAGCCAACCTTAATCTGTCCGACATACACACAAAAATAGCTGAGACTTAAACACAAATGTATATAAAATCATTTGTAAGAAACTTGTATGCAAATTAAATTTTGATCTTCTATAGACATGGGAAATATTACATGATACAGCTCAGCACCTACGCATTCCCATAGATGATAAGTGTTTGAAAAACACATCTTTGGGGATCGCCTTAGTAAGGGGATCCGCTATCATCTCATGCGTGGATATGTATCCTATGTCTACTTCCTTTCGTTTATCATAATCCTTCGCAAACTTGAATCGAATGTCAATGTGTTTGGTCTTACAATGAAATTTAGGATCTTTGACATAGGCAATCGAAGCTTGACTATCACTGTATATAGGAACAATGCTCGAGTCAGAGGCATTCGTCAGCCTGTCTAAGAATTTCCTAAGCCAAACAGCTTCTTGGACCGCCATGCTGAATGCTACGAACTCGGCTTCCATGGTTGATAGAGCGATGCAGGTTTGTTTCTTGCTGCTCCAGGATATTGCACCATTCCCGAGTAAGAAAACAAAGCCCGAGGTAGATCTTCGTTCGTCGAGATCACCCGCCCAATCAGCATCGGTATAGCCTTCGAGTCTCAAGGTATTGCCTTGATAGCATAACGCATAGTCCGCAGTCCCTTTGAGGTATCTTAATATCCTCTTCACCGCTTTCCAGTGTGCCTGCCCTGGGTTGGATTGGTAACGGCTTACCATACCAACAGCATAGCAAATGTCGGGTCTAGTACACATCATGGCGTACATCAGACTCCCGACAGCACTGGAGTATGGAACTTTTTCCATAGCTTTCTTTTCTTTTGGATCTTTGGGACACATCTCCAAACATAGACCCTCGCCTTTGCTTATTGGAGTATCAATTGGCTTGCAGTCCTGCATATTAAACCGTTCTAAAACTTTCTTTATATACGTCTCTTGAGAGAGAGTAAGAAGTTTCTTGGAACGATTCCTTGAGATCTTAACCCCAAGGATATATGCAGCTTCACCCATGTCTTTCATCTCAAAGACGGATGAAAGCCAAGCTTTGATATCCAATATAAGACGCTTATCATTTCCGGCTATAAGTATGTCATCTACATAAAGAGACATAATTATATACTTGTTTTTAATCCTCTTAATATATACGCAATTGTCTTCGTCGAGCATGGAGAATCCATACGACAAAACAACTTCTTGAAAACGCATATACCACTGCCTTGAGGATTGTTTAAGACCATATATGGATTTACGAAGTTTACAAACCTTATGTTTGTTTTCTTCTTGTACGAACCCGTTTGGTTGTTCCATGTAGATCTCCTCATCTAGTTCTCCGTTAAGAAAGGCAGTCTTTACATCCATCTGATGTAATTCGAGGTCCAAACAAGCCACCATTGCCAGAATTAAGCGAATCAAGGTAAAACGCACGACAGGAGAGAAAGTCTCTTCGTAGTCTATTCCTTCCTGTTGCGTGAAACCTTTCGCAACAAGGCGAGCTTTATATTTCTCGATGGAGCCATCGGCCTTATGCTTGATTTTGAGAACTCACTTGTTCCCAATGGCTCTACGTCCCTTGTAAGGCATAGTTACCTGATGTACTATGCCTTTTTCATCACAAAGTTCCTTAAAACTTATTGATTGATATTCACCGCCCCTATCGGTTCGCAAAACCTTAATCTTGCGATCTAATTGATTCTCCACTAAACTCATATAGTTTTTAAAGCAAGCCAAAGCTTCACTTTTGTGGGATATCAAATAGATATGTCCGAAACGGGTGAAGTCATCAATGAATGTGATGAAATAGGACTTCCCGTGTCTTGTCTTAACATTCATTGGACCGCAAATGTCCGAATGGATAAGCTGTAATGGAACTTCGGCCCTTGTGCCAGTTCCAAACGGCTTGCGACAAGTTTTCCCTACAAGACAATGTTCGCAAGTTGACATTTCAACTTTTGAAACATTAGATAGCAAGCCACTTTTGGCAAGTCTATCCATTCTAGTTGGTCCAATATGACCAAGTCTTGCATGCCAACAAATGATTTCAGACTCAGAGTTAGAAGCATTTGTCAAATGAAAACTTTCATTAATGGAAGAAGCAACATCATTCATTGTATTTAAAACAATTAATCCATTACAAACATTACCAGAACCAATCAAAGAATTATTACAAACAAGGTCAACATATTGTTTATAGAACATCCACTCATAATCTAAAGACATTAACATGACCACGGAAACGATATTCCTTCTAATATCTGGAGCAAAGAGGACGTCGTGCAATAACAAAGTCCGGCCGTTGTCGAGAACTAGCTTGCATGTTCCGACGCCTTTGACTTCAACACGTGTGTTGTTGCCGACGTATATCCACTTTGTTCCTTGAGTTATCTTTCGATACTCTACGAAGAACCTTCTGTCCTTCGCTACGTGGTCTGTGGCCCCTTATCACTTCCATCCGTACATGTACGGGCGAAGTGACCGTACTTGTTGCACTTAAAGCACTTGATCTTCTTCAAGTTTTTCTTCTTTGAGTGCACATTCTTTTGCCACTTTTTGTTCTTTGCCTTCTTTGAGGTCTCCGGTTCTTGCTTACGTTCGTTCACAAACCTTAAGCGTTTATTCTTCCGCTTATTTCCCCCATGTGAGGAACTAGCGGCCACGTGCACTTCTGCACTTGGTTTTGCGGCTTGAATCCGCTCTTCCTCGAGTTCGAGGTGTTTTGAAACATCGCTTAAAGTTTTAATGCATTCATTATGAGTGAGATGCATTTTCATATTATCCCAGCTATCTGGGAGTGAACGAATGACCGCTTGGATCTGCTGTTCGTCAAACAGCGTAACACCCGCATCCTTTAATTCAGATATAAGATTCGCCATGTGGCGGAGATGCTTTTTCATAGAATGATCTCGCCGCATCTTGTACGAATCAAATTGAATATTCAAGGAGCGGAGTTTGGTAACCGAAGTTCCACCAAACTTTATCTCTAGCTCAGACCATATGTCTTTAGCTAGGTCGAATTCCCGAAATAGGCGCATTATGTCATTGTCCATCGCGGACATAACGTAATACGTGCTATTTTGTTCTTTCGAGTCCAAGTGTCATAAGCTTCCCGGTCCCTCTTGTGTTGGGCCGTATTGCCCAACTCAGGTTCTACCATTATGTTTTGGAGTGTTTCGAGCACATCTTGCTCCTCCAAAACATATTGGATCTTTATTGACCAAAGTTTATAATTGTCGTCGTTGAGCTTTTCACCTTTGTTAAGCTCTGCGACAATATTCTTAGAAGCGGTAGACATTTTCGATTCAAAAAACTGCAAAGAGAATGAAAAACACGATCAAAATTCCATGCATAAAGTTTCGATTCTTTAAACACTTGATAAGTTCCTTGGATGCGTTGAAATGTTACTCTAGAATCGAGAAGTTCACTACGTTCCCAACTACCATCTAGAAGTAACTTTCAAAGTATCCCTCTTACTTATCTTAAGTAAAAAGAAATCAGAAATAATACCCGTATGGTATTAGCAGCGGAAAATCACTTTGAAAAACTTATCTTTCAAAATAGAATAGGTGAGAATTAGCGCAAAGAATTTTAACGCAACAATTGCCAAGCCACGAGACATGGGTTAGATAACCATGGCCGGATCGTGGTAGGACTTGGAATTCTAAATTGCGCTATCCCGATTTAAGGACGGGACATAACCTATTTGAAAAACATCTTTTTCAAAAATTTGAAAGCACGTTGGCTAGTCTCCGTAGAGTAGAGCACAACGTCACAAGTACATTGGCTAATCTCCGTAGAGTAGAGCACAATGACATGGCTAATCTCGCATGAAGTAGAGCAATATGGCTAATCTTCAAGGAGTAGAGCCCAATGAAAACTTCATTAAAACGTTAGTTCCGTATGAACTAGTCGGCACTGTGGTTAGCCCCGTATGGACTACTCGACACATTCGAGTTTGACCAAGGCCATTTGTTACCCCGTATGGGTCATCTGGCAAGTTTGCAATCGACCCAGACCATTTGTCGGATTGGTCGACCAAAAACACAAAATTGGTCGACCAATTTTCGAATTCAACTTCTTCCCGGTCAGGGCCTCTGCCCTGACCCGGGCTTGGCCAAAGGCCGGCCAGGGCCTCTGCCCTGGCCGGCCAGGGGGCCTGGCCCCCTCGGCCAGGGCCGGCCAGGCCCTGGCCTCTGCCAGGGCCGGCCGGCCAGGCCCTGGCCACTGCCAGGGCCGGCCGGCCAGGCCCTGGCCACTGCCAGGGCCTGCCGGCCAGGCCCTGGCCTGAGGCCAGGGCGCCGGCCCTGGCCTCTGCCAGGGCCGGCAGGCCCCTGGCCGGGGCCAGGGCGCCGGCCCTGGCCTCTGCCAGGGCCTGGCCTGAGGCCAGGGCACTGGCCCTGGCCACTGCCAGGGCCGGCCTGGCCCTGGCCTCGGCCAGGGCGCCTGCCCTGGCCACGGCCAGGGCACCGGCCCTGGCCACTGCCAGGGCCGGCCTGGCCGGCAGGCCCTTGGCCAAGGCCGGCCACTGCCGGCCTGGCCTTGGCCGGCCACTGCCGGCCTGGCCATGGCCGGTCATGGCTTGGCCATGGCCGGCCATGGCCAAGGCCATTCGGCGTTGGCCGGCCATGGCCCCTTTGGCCATGGCCGGCCACCCCCTTTGAATGGGGTTGCCGCACTCATTCCTCCCCCTTGATGGGGTGGTCGCCGGTGGTTATTGGCCGTAGCCAACCCCCTCCGCATGGGGAGAGGGGGTGCATGGCCTTCATGGCCCATTTGGCCATGGTGCACATGCACCAAATTTTCCTCTTACCCGATGGAAATAACTTCCATCATCTTCCTCGATGAAGCACCCGTTCGTCGAAGAAATTAGTTATCTCTTAATGGCCGTGTGCCAAAAATGAATAACGTACTACGTGAACGGTCGGTTCTTCCCGTCACGGAGAGTTCCTACCATATCCGTAATGATAGAAGACCCTAACGTGAAAAGAACAACCGCTGCGTTCTCTCCGTCACGAAGCGTTCCTACTATATCCGTAATAGTAGGAGACCCATTCGTGAAAAAGACAACGACTCGTTCGTAGTTTCGACGGGGCGGTGGATTGACCGGGGCGAACCCATATGGCTCTGATACCAATGAAGGATCCTGTCCAAAACAAAGTTAGGATCGATAATTAAAGTGGAGACTTACGCTTGCGTATGCGGAACGATAGTCTCGGAACTTTGCCTTCGGATTCGCCACGACGGATCGAGTCTTCTCACGAACGGAGTAAGGCTACTAATCCACAATCTAAATCTCTATTTTAGATTAAGAACTTGGAAGGATGGAGAGGAAATATTTCTGCAGAGCTTCGCTATGAAGAAGATGCATGCATGAATTTCATGCAAATGTGTAAGGAAAATGGCTACCCTTGGGTCTTATTTATAGCCCCCAAGGTAGTTATTTTAGGGTAAGTTGTTCCTTTGGAACAACTTAATTAAGGTGTACCATGATACATGGCACATTATAAGCTTAAGTTGTACCATATGCATTGTACAACATAAGCTTAAGATATTCCCCCTTTATTAGCCATATGTCGCATGCACTTATGCATATATAATGCGACTTTCCCGCTCATACAGAGATCCTCTCCGCAAGGGAACAGATTCCCTTTGCACACGACTTCGTGTACGCGACGTTCGAGGTCCGTATTCCCTCGTACATCCCCCACAAGGGTGTACAAACGTCTTCCATATCCAACACCATCGTCACAGACAACGGGAAGCAGTTCGATTCAGCAGGGTTTAAAGATTTTTGCGAGGAATGGGGAATCAAGCTCCTTTTTGCCTCGGTGGCACACCCCCAAACCAACGGGATGGCAGAGGCGGCCAACAAGTGTATCATAGAGCCCCTCCGAAAGAAAGTAAAGGACGCCGAAGGGAACTGGCCGGAAGAGCTCCCCGGGATACTCTGGTCATACCGGACGACCCACAAGGAGGCTACGGGCGAGACCCCCTTCATGCTTACCTACGGGGCCGAGGCGGTGGTACCGGTCGAATTGGGGGAAGAATCTCTTCGCCTCAAATACTTCGACGAAGACCGGAACTCGCAGGGCCTAGGGCTCAGCCTGGAGCTCCTCGACGAGCGACGGGAGCAGTCACTGGCCACCATCGTCCGCCAAAAGCAGAAGGTGGCCCGATACTACAACGCTCGGGTGCGAGGGAGAAGCTTCCACCTCGGAGACCTGGTCCTCCGGAAAGCGGGCTTCACCACCGATACCGCTCGCAAAGGGAAGCTCGCGGCTAGATGGGAGGGACCCTACAAAGTCGTCGAGGTCCTCGGACCCGCAGCCTACCGACTAGCCGACATGGAAGGGAGAGTTCTCACTCACACTTGGAATGCGGAATATTTACGCAAATACTTTCAATAGATGTATCACTTCCTATGAAATAAATTTGTTTTAAATTCACCCCTTTCCAGATAAAGCGAAAAGGCATACAGAGGGATACGCGAAGAGGTCGAGGGGCATTCCCCTCCCTCATTCTTCTCCGGGGGCACCGGTGGGGCCACAAGCTGGCAGCTCACTAGGGTCACCCCCCTTGCTCTGTTCGGCGTCAGGGTGCATCCGAAGTTTCTCGAAGTCAATCCCCGAGAGCAGGAACTTCTTTTGGATCTCGGACTGGCACCGGGCGAAGCCCTTCTCGTACGACGTCGCCAAGGCGGTCTCCACAAAGGAGGTGGCATACTCCGCCACGGCATCCCGAGCGATCCGGGCCGGATCCACCTCCTCGAGCCCACGCAGCTGGGCCTCTAGGGTCTCTACCTGGCGTTGGTGCACCGCCCTCTCCTTCTCGATCTCCCGGGATTTCTCTCCTAATTGGGCAGCAAGGGCCCTCACCTGCTCCTCCGCCATATCCAGACGATCGGAGAGCTCCGAGGCGTCGGGGGCAGCAGCCGGGCCGGGGATCTGCTTGACTCCTCCAGACGCGTCGACGTCTTTTAAAAGAGAGGCGAGCCGTGTCTCGGCCTCGGACTTCGCGGCCAGAGCCACGGCTCTCTCGCGATCCGCCGCCTCCAGGGCAGAGGACAGCTCAGTTATACGGGAGTTCAGGGATTGGACCCGCGCTTCCTCCAACTGACCAGCTTCCTCCTCTTCCTCGCCAGGGACCTCAGGGCCTAGCCCAGCCACGGATTTGGCTTTGGGAAGAGCCGCGAATTGGCGCCTCATCGAGAGGCCCACCGAGGACAACTGTGCCAAAGCAACGAAGGTAAGAGGGCAAAAGCGGCTGGAGAACGGGGGGACAAGCAGAGACGCACTACCTGTTGACCAGCCTGGATCACGAAGGTAGCCAAGCAATCACCTCTGACTCCGTCCAACACCGCCTGGTCGGGAGGGAGACAACAGTTCTCGGCCACTCGAGCGGCGGCTCCACGGCTCGAGAACACCGACTCCTTCTCACCCACTGGAAAGCGTGGACGAAGAAGACCCTCCCCTGACAAAGGGAACTCGCCAGGAGTGGAGCGGAACGCCCCCCGATACCGACTGTAAGCATCAGGGAGAAAGCCGTCCGGAAGAGGTGAAGGGCCGGCCCACGGCCAGGCTACCTCAACGGGAGCGGGATGAGGTCGGTCAGCAGTCGGCTGAACGTCGGCCCCCTCGACCCCCCCACGGAGCCTCTCGGGAGATCCCTGCAAGGGGAGAGAGTGAGACGACATCTTCTTTCGCTTCGAGCCTCCGGATACGGTCACAACCCGCTGCTTCTTCCGGACCGCCAACACATGGTCCCTTCTGCGCGGATCCGGGTTTGAAGCCTGCACGAGAGCGCTGGCGGGAGAAGGACCGAGAGGGAACCCACCTGCACTCAAAGGATAAATGAGAGACAGAGCGGAACCTGGACGATCTCGAGGGGCGAACGCACGGAGCAGCTTACCTAGGGGCCACACCGTCTTACGCAAATTAAAGTCACTAAAGAGGAAGTCGATCGAGCGCTCCCTCGGAGGAATCGCCAACATGTCCCTCGCCGTCTGCTGCTCAGCGACCGTCGGCTCACCCAGATTGAGAACAACGGCACCTGCCACCACCCACCGTGCCGGGAAGTGTACGCTCGAGGGGAATGTGACGAACACGTATTCCCCCTTCCAGCGTTTCAGAGAACTCGGCAACCCCAGCACCAGGGACATCTTCGGGCGGGCGCTGATGTAAATCCACGCCCCCGATTGGTGGAGGCTCAGGCGGTAGAACTGGGCAAAGAGGCGGAGAGAGGGCGCCACACCCTTCAGCATGCAGACGACAACGAACCCGACGAGGATCCCGACGGCGTTGGGACAGAATTGACACAAGCACACATTGTGGGCCTGAAGGAACTCAACGATAAAAGGATGAAGCGGGAAACGGAGCCCGATGTGGAAGCACTTCTCATATATTCCGACCTCATTAGGACCAGGAGAGCAGATCCGCTCGTCAGCCCCAGGGGCACGAGCCGAGTAGGGCGGGAGCAGGTAGGAAGAGCGCATGCTCCCGATGGCGGTGGCACAGATCGACGAAGGCCACGCCAAGACCTCAGAAGGAACCCCTGAAAGATCATCCCCGTGCTGACTGATCGCCGAAGGAGTGCCACCCGCCAGACCCGGAGCCGCATCGCGCTGCGACCGAACCGAGCCCGTATCAGAGGAAGACGACATGGGGGGAAGCTCAGACAGAAAGGGGATCAGCGCAAAGAAGAAAGACGAGGGGATGGCGGCTCACGAATCCCTCGGCTTCTCCACTTAAGACGACTCCGCGAGCGGCAGGGATAAGCTTGCCGCTACACGTGGCAACATCTGAAGGCCGACGGCGCTTCGGAACCCGCGCCTTAAAAACATCGAACGGGCTAACTCATGATGACGACTAATAAATGAGTCGGCATCGACTGGAGAGCCTGTCAAAATCGGCAGAGGTCACATCGGCCGAGCCGAACCGGCCGAGGCCGATCGACCCGACCGATGGGGGCAATTGTTACGCCTATTTGACCGAGACCCATAAAGCACGAGCCCAAGAGCCCAACTGCTGGCCAAAAGCCCACCTGCATCCTGAAAGCCCATTCGACAAAGGCCCTACAAGGGACCTCCTCGAAACGTCGATCCGACCGGGCCCCCATAACCCGTTGGTCGTCCCCCCACTCCTGCGAAAACCGCTCCCCCGGACACGCGACCACTAAATGGCGATAATGGGGAGGTGCTGGCATGGCGGAGAGGGCGGCGGCGAGGGGGGACGGATGGGGCACGATCGATGGCGGGCGTGGGACGTGGGCCAGAGCCAATCACGCTGGGAGCTCTACAAAAGGGTCAGGAAGACGACGAAGAAAAGGACCGCATCTCAGGTAACAAAACCTAAGGTACTCCATCAACGACCTCGTTCCCCCAATTCATCTCCTTCCTCCCCCGCTCGCGCCGAGAGACGCCGTTACGATCTCCTCACGAGTCGGACCGTCTCCGCCGGGCCTCCTTTCTCAGATCTCTATCTGACTTAGGCATCGGAGGGGATTTGGCCGGAACCAAGGTCCGGCCCCCTGACGAGCGTTCTCGTCTGCGCAGGTGGACAACTGATCAACGGGCCGAGGCTACCCCTCGCCCCTCTCCGACCACTCGATCAACCGGACAGTGAGGCTTCCCCTCACCGTCAGCCTGCCGTGGCCGAGCACGTCCTACCGAGGCCGAGCGTCCTAATCGAGTCCGAGACTCTCCCTCGCCACCCGTCGACCGTGCATCTACCCGGGCGACTGAGGCTACCCCTCGTCCCCCTTCCAGCCGAGGCCGAGCGCACCTGTCCGAGGCCGAGCGTCTCAACCAGGGTCGAGGCTTCCCCTCGCCCCTTCTGCACCGATTCGAAGCCCCCGAGGGACCCAAAGCGGGCCCCTTGACCACGTTGACCGGGTTCTCCTCGGTCAACGCTTTGTAGTGAGAAAACACTCTGAAACACAGATATCACGAACTTTTCCAAGGTTACTCTCACAATTGCACTCCATTTCTGTACCCTTTTGCCCCTAAAATAAGAAAAGGAAACGAAAAGGGAAGGGAAAAAAGAAAAAGGAAATTTATTATATGAAGTGAGCGGTTAGATAAACATTAGTAATGGTCTGATTAAGTGTTTATTAGTGACAGCTTGATACAACAGTTTGGCTTACTAAATTGAGAGCAATGCCACCGACCCCCTTAATTTTGATTACTTTGGTCTCTTTTACAACACGCAAACAGCCTGTTGTCTCATAATTCTAGAGTGAGATGTACCACTCTCAAGTCCCGGTATTTGGACTACAAACAAACTCAAGAATTAAAAAAGAGTTTAATAAGAATTAGGTGTCCAACGAGTATTTTTCTACTGGGTACACCCACGGCCAAGGCTCACCGTATATTTTTTTATAATATGATCTAAATCTCATGGATGATCACCACACCAAAAATATTCCAATACTTTTTACTCATCGATCAACCCGTTGCAAAAAGTTCTATCTTATGCAACCGTTGATTTTATAAGAGAAACGGCAAAGATTTGAAGATCATTAGGAGGAGAGAAAAGGAAACCACCAGACAGCACGGCTATGCATTTGCACATACAGACGTGCCATCATATCAGCAGGGAAGAAAGAAGTGTAGCTTCAGCGGCACGGCCGTGCGGCTTCACTGCTCGGCCATATCCAAATGAGAACAGAATTCCTATTTTTGCATGACTGACAGCACAGCCGTGCTGCACGATTGTGTCTAAAAGAATACAGAAGAAGCATCCTGGCCTGACTGTACGCACGGCCATACCGAATTAGCGACACTGCCGTATGGGCGGACAAGGCCTTGGAGCTGAAGATCGAAGCTGGAGCAGGGAGATGAATCGACACGGCCGTGTCGATTAGCGACACAGCCATGCTCAAGGCGGCAGCTTTCATATAACCATGGCTTTTTGGCGTCGACATGACCGTGTCGATTAGCGGCACAAACATACGCCCGCTATTTTTCCAGACTCCTATAAGTTGAAATTTGTGTTACTAAACCAGTGGTATTATTTCTGGAGAATTTTTGTTTAACATCGTTGGGGGTTTTGCCCTAGGTTATCTTCTTTTATTTTTGCTCAAGTACTATAAAAATCCTTAACTCTATTTTATTGATTGCTCTTGCCTTTATTTCTTTCTTGATTGCTATTGCTATTTTTTTCACTCCATTTTCGTTTTGAATCTCTGACGCATGCTTATTTGATGTCATTGCTTGTAAATCTGATGAATGGTTAGTAGTCTTCTTGCCTAGGGCCATGTAGCTAGATCCCTAATATAGATTATTTGCATGTTGGATCGCCCCAAATATCAATTCAAATAGGTTTAGTTAAGGTCTGGGTTTGGATGTGATTAAACATCAATACATTTTATTAGTGGTATACACAACCCTAATCACCGACCAAAAATCGGGATTTTGGTTTGATGCCTCTAATGGGGGGATTGACCATATGATAATATGCTATGACGAGACATCGGGCCATAATTATTAGAACCACCTAAATCGAGGCTTTTGACAAGATAGCAGAGCCTTGATAGGGATCCAACACATCCTCTGAGTTCTCTCTTAGGGTTAGCTAGTTGGAGGACAAGGATTGAGATTCAAACTCTCATCGAAAACTTTAACCCAATGGATTAAGAAACTAGACCCATCCAGCATATAATTTGCAGTAGCGGTGACACATTAGCCCTAGCACTTCCCTATATTGATATCTTCCCCTAGCACAATTGCATCACCCTCGAGATCTTCCTACATATCTATATAAGATTCGACACTACAACTGTCTCCATGTGTTCTACATTCGCATACTACGACACCTATACGTTTGAGGTAATTCAAAACTTAACAAGTTTATGGCGTCGTTTCCGAAGAGGCAATCCGCTTGACTTTGCATCTAGTTTAGGGTTAGACTACATTTTTCTTTTTCTTATTTTTGCTCATTTTTCTAACTAACTTGTGCTGCTGACAGTTTTCTTCTAGTTTGTTTCCTTCTTGCATGCGCATGAGAACAGAGCAAGTAAATATGGCAGAGGAAGGAGAACCTATGAGGTCCATCATGGATTTCATGACACCATGCGGTAGCCCCACGTCAAGTATAGTGTGGTCACCAGTTCAGACTGCAAACTTCGAACTAAAAATTGAACTGATCCTCCTCATACAACAGGACCCGTTTAATGGTTCACGGTCTTGAGGACCTCTTTGAGCACCTGAACATCTTCCTGGAAAAATGTGACACTATCAAGATGGACGTCCTTACTGAAGACGTCGTTAAGCTTCGACTTTTCCCATTCTCCCTCAAGAACAAAGCCAATGCATATGGCTGAGGAGTAACCGTCCTAATACTTTTACAAGCTGGGATGCATTATCAAAAGCCTTCCTCAATAAGTACTTTCCTCATAGGAAGACCGTGAAGCGACAGAATCAGATCACCTCTTTCACGCAACATGATCAGGAATCACTTCATGAGGCATAGGAACGGTATAAGGAACTCCAGTGTCGGTGTCCTCGCCATGGGATCCTGGAGTGGTTGCTTATTCAGACCTTCTATAATAGTTTGAGGTGTGACTTGAGATTCATCGTTGACGCAGTAGCTGGCGGTGCAATGATGATGATGATTCCAGAGGCCGCCAGAGCCATGGCGGTGCAATGATGATGATGATTCCAGAGGCCGCCAGAGCCATGCTGGAGGAGATGACCTCGAAAGACGACCATTGGGGCAATGACACTCACGCGCGCGCAGGATGTGGAAGATAAGCTGAATGTAGATATTCAGACGATATTCTCTGACAAGTTCGACTCTCTATCACAGCAGATCGCCCAGATATGACATGAAGCAAATACATCCTATAACCGTAAGCAACCAGCAACCCCACATGTCGGAGTAGTAGCTATCAGAGACCCACATCATTCCTTACAGAGGTCCTATATCAAAATGCCATTTCGCTACCTGGACCCCAAGTAAGGCCTGCAGCATCTACACTGCTAGAACTGCCGCAGAGGTCTAGACTAGAGAATTTCATGTGGTGCTTTATGATAAGAGAGCGGGGGAGGAGCCAAATGGGCTCCTCTTCTCTTCTTCGTTGATAAGATGATTCAATATGAAAAAATCCGTATATGCCCAAACTGTGGTTCAACCGAAGAATTTTCATTGACTAGAATAGGAAAGCATAAAGAAACAACAGCCGAAACTATTTAAGCTCCAATTCTAGACAAAATCTAGTAGTTTTCTAAGCTTTTAGTAGTAGCTTGTGCGAACAAGCACTGCCCAAGCACACAAAAAGAGAAGAAAATCTTAGCATACTCGCAATGAAGTAGGGATGAGAACGGGTTTGGGCTAGACCCTTGTCCAATTGGGCTAGCACGATAAGTCCTGCTCAAAAACTCACCCGTTTGGGCATAGGGCCTGCTCATGCACGAATGTTAATCCCAACTGATTTTCTGGGCCTAGCATTGGGCCTAGCATTGGGCATAGGGCCTACTTTTACTTTTAAAATGTACTTATATCTTCAAGTTATTCAAAATTATTAATGATTCAGCTTAAGACGGCTCGAAATTTTACCCGCATTAAATTATTTTTTAACCATATATTTAAAAAATAGTTTCGAATAATTTGGAAACATGTTCGTCTGTATAAAACCAAAAGCTTCAAGATAGAAAACATAATTCAAAGAAATGCTCTAATTCGAGAAACATCTGATAGCTCAACGGGAATCATGCCGAGCATCAAGAATGTGAAAGAGAGAGTCAACGTCAAGTAGGTGACAGCGACAGCGACATTTTGTCTCCATTTCACATTCTACCGAGCCTCCTTCCTTGAGAACCAAAGACTGACACTGACCTGAATATTTGGTGACATTATTGAACCAACTTAGGTACCACCTAGTTGGTAGGCAACAGCCTTTGACTCCACAAGATTCTTATTCATTGTGGTGAAGACTATTTACACCCCTACACATAGGGGTGTGAGTGATGATTACATGCCAAAAAAACAAAATAATCATACTTCATTGGTCATTCCTCAATCTCTCTCTCTTACATTTTCCATTTTTGGCTTGTTATCATTACATACACCCCTAAGCATAGCGGTGTATGTAGCAATTCTCTTCATTGTTGTATTGACATCGTTTCTTGTTATGCATATGATTTGCGGAACACCCCAACAACTACAGTGTTTGGACTTGCATGGTGGATTTCAACCCACAATTGAAACATTCGGCCCTATTAAGAATGAAGCGAGGATAAAACAACTCCTAATCAAGCATGGAACAGATGAAGATCCTATCAGAGACGAAGGAAACACAGGTGAGAAACAACATTGGAGGAAGTGACGAGGGGAAAGGGGAGAACATGACGAGGGTGATGTGGAAAAAGTTTGATGTAAGCTATTCGGCGTAAGGGAGCAACCTAACCCAATTGTCACAAAAGTTTGTTTAGCATTTCGCTTCTAGTTAGAAGTCTGTAAAGAACCATATATTACTGAAGGAGATGAAAGATGTTAAGATCAAGTCGATGAATGATTTCCTTAAGTTATTCTCTAAAGAGTGCATAGTTATGGGAAAAGTCGATGAATGATGGTCCACTGTTGATCGACCAGTGCTGGTCGTTGCTGGAGCTTGGTGCTCCCCCATCATCTTCGTCCACCACGTGTCCCCATGGAAGGAGGTGTATTATGGCTACAGCTCTTCAGAGAGGCCTCGGATCTTGCTCAGGCCAGATCCAAGATCATCCCATGTAGAGCCTCGGTGTTTTTGGACGGACTGTCTTAGATCTCACACATCTCAGGGAGATTTGCCATGAGAGCTTGGAAATCGGATGTTATGGGAATAGCAGGAGCTTGCAAAGGTGCACTGTAAGTGGGCTGGCTGTCCTCGATCGTATGGGTGATTTCAACTGCACCGCTAGTCTTGCCAACCATGTTCCTCATATTCTTCGCCATTGGAGTGAATGATGCTGAAGGGAATGTCGTTTTGAGATCTTGTGTAACTAGACTACACAAAGCTCTCCCTCTAGTGCCAACTGTCGATGTACAGATCCCTCTCTAGAGAACCAGGTCAGGATGTTGATGCATGGATCTCTGCAATAGAGGACCATACCAGAGTTTCATCGGGCCGAGTTCCTCCTTCGATGCCTGAAACAGAGAGGGAGAGCATCAGAGGAACGGCGGGGTGGCCCGCTAATTCGAATCAGATACTTAATTCAGTTCAAATATGAGGAAGGTGTGTAGGTGTGTGATGAGTGGCAAATTGTGGCATAAGTTAGATCATTTTTTTCTCAAGTAAATTGAGCGTATGAATTGAGCGTTTATTAGGCATGAATTGGCATACATTCTGATGGAGCCGGTTTACTGTTTATATAGAGCTTTGGGGGAGGTACACCATGTCAGGCAGGACGTGGGATCCCAAATTTTTTGGCAGAATAGACTTCTAGAGATCTCTTGGCCGTCCTCTCTTGTCGTAAGTGGGGCATCGGCCATTGATTGCGCACGCAGTTAATAAGATCAACCCAGCTGTTCTCGAGGTTGTCCTGGACAAGCTCCAGCCGAGCTCGAGGTTGTCCTTGACAACCCAGCTGAGTTCAACCCAGATGAGCTCGAGGTTGTCCTTGACAAGCTCCAGGTGTAGCTCAATAGGTGTGCCCGTGTGACGAGGTTGGTCATCATAACTTTGTATTCAATAACCCCTCTCACAGGTGATGATTGCATCCCTAAACAGAAAAAAAAAAAACTATTCAGCGTCCTTTCATAACCTCTCTCTAACATTTTTTACCAAGATTAGCAATTTATCCTTAACTGCACCTCATTTTTGAGGTGCAGTTAGTCCTCGTCTTCAATAACCCCTCTCACACACCTGGCAAGAGAGTAGGTGCCAAAATATGAGGGAGTCAATTATGGGATCTTCAATTGCTACCTCATCGGAGTCAGTTAAGAAGATTCCATAATTGACCCTCTCAGATTTGGGCATTTACTCTCCTACTGTAAGTAGGAGAGATGCCATTGATTGCACAATTAAAAAGATCTCATAATTGACTCTCTCAGCTTTGGGCATCTACTCTCCTGTCATGTGTGGGAGAGTGGCCATTGAATGCGGAGTTATGAAGATCCCATAATCGACTCCCTCATATTTGGGCCCTTACTCTCTTGCCATGTGTTTGAGAGGGGTTCTTGAATACGAAGTTACGATGACCAACCTCGTCAGACGGGCACACCTATTGAGCTACACCTGGAGCTTGTCAAGGACAACCTCGAGCTCACCTGGGTTGAACTCCAAAGCCGACCTCGGGTGTAACCGCTAGGATCAACCTTGTAGATGGCCACTTTTGTTGCTTGGCCAGGGTGACCTCCCAAGCTGGAGTTAGGGAGAGTCACCGAGGACATGTGCGGTTTGTGAATGGCGAGTCCCAACTATTGGGCTAGCTGGGCCCCCACCGTCAGCAGGCCCCAATCGAACGTCGTCTACAATACTAAATTTTAATTTTCAAATATTAAGATGTTTTATCTTTAAAAATCAAGTATTTAGTTGTTCTCGTAAATTTAATTGGAATCACGACTAGAATCTCATTTAGATTACCATGCAGGGACGTAACTACGTGTAAATTGCCTTGGGCAGCTGCCCAGGGCAAAAACTTTAAAAATAAAGTAGTATTTCAATGCTTCCTCTTACAAGCCCAGAGGCTAAGTGTGTTCGGCATTTGACAACATGTTTGGGGTTCGATTCCCATAGTTGTCGTTTTGGTTTACATTTCTTACGTATTTAATATAATAATACTTTATTTATTAAAAAATCTCTTCTTTTATATTACATACAAGAGAAACCCTAATCACACTCTAAAAAGCTCTCGTGGCATTCGGCATTCGGCATTCGACAATAAGTTCTTGGTTTGATTCCCATTTTTTAAATTACATATGATAATAATAGTTCATTTATAAAAAAAATCTCTTTTCTTACTTATTACATACAATAATTATTTATTTATGAAAAAATCTCCTGTAATATCGCCATTTCTTTACAACCCAATGTATAACACTATGGTGCATGGGATCACATGTTATGTGATTGCAAGTGAAGAATATTGTTATTCCTTACATATATTCATACGGTAATTATGAATTTACTATTAAAAAATTTAGACATTAGATTTAATTTTTGATTCCTATGCTAATATAGCTTTCATATGCTAATACAGTATGCATATCATAAAAAATATTCTGTATCTCGTCTTTTTATGGCCTAGGGCAAAAAAATTTCCTGGTTACGCCAATGTTACCATGAGTTATGTAATGCTATGGTATTACATTTTAAGGTCAAAAGGTGAAGGCACATCAGTGATAATGTGATATGGCATCAAATAACTCATTGGAGTCTAAATAAATTGCTACCTCATACTTTTCTCTCCATTATAGTTTTGGCTTAATTTGAAGAAAAATTTATCAACTTCCGTCTCAAACACCTCCCCCCCCAAAAAAAAAGCCCCGCGCGCAAAAAAAAAAAACTTTTGTCAGTAAAGAAAACCCCATTTAGGGCTTAAGTTTAACGCATGTTCTTTTGTTGGAAAGCATAATGGGGAAAGTTGAGAAGTGTGGAATCTGATGAGAGAGAAATTTGGGTTTGAAAGTTGGTAGTGGGACCCGCAACAACTTTTTTTTGTATGTGTGTTCTTTTGAGTTTGAAAGTTGAGGTAGAAAGTGATATGTGGGGTCCACTTTTATTACATTAATTAATTAATTATTATTGAACAATTCACCGGATGTTTATTAACAAAACAAAAAACAGTGAGTGGGCCCCAATTTTTGGGATTCCTTTGTAATCTCCGTAAGGGCCTGTCCTTTTGTGTTTAAAAGGTTGTGAAAGTGGAAGATTCCACTATTTCTCCCACTATTCACTCATTCTCATTCTCACTTTCACTCATCCTGTTCTTTTGTGTTGGCTTCTTTGACTGTGAAAATTGCTGACGTGGCCACAAAACACACACAATAAAGTTGTGTGTGACCCACAAAAAATTTCAACATCCACATTCACAACCCACTTTCACCCAAAAAACACAATACCCATTTCACCAACACTATTCACAACTTCAACCAACCAAAATTTAAACACAAAAGAACATGCCCTAATACACGAGGATTATTTGGAATCGGAAAACCCACGACATGTCAGCTTTCAAGGCTGCACAAATTTTCGGCAAAAGAACAAGCAAGGGAAAGTAGGGGAGAGATATGAGGATGGGACGTTGAATAGTGTGTTTGCTGAAAAATCTCTCCAACTCTCAACGAAAAGAACAGCCCCTTAGTGACGTTTTCTAAAAAATGAAGTATCGATGGGTAATTCCACTAAACCAAAGTAAGAGTGATGTTATCTGCACTACACTGTTTTATGAATGCACCACAAAATTTTTTGCTTTCCAATTTTAACCCCAACTTATCTAATTTCACCACACAGCAACCCTTCCTCGTTTCCTCCCTCGACAGCCACGTCAACACCTCACCACCGCCGGAGTTGGACGGCGAAGGAGCAGCGACGGGTGGTCGGTGCCAGAGTTGGCGGTGGCGATGGCTGCACGGCGAGGTGGACGGCGCCGGAGTTGGCGATGGAGGAGTTGCTGGCGACGGTCGAAGTGGTGTTTTATTCGTCTCTCGTGATTTTAATTTTTTCATTTCCCCCATTTTTAATTCTCATGTTTCCATTTATACTCTTATTATTATCTTTTGTTTTCAAATTAGGTTTTCATGCTGTCTCTCAATGTCTATCCCAAAAATTCCTGAATCCTCTCCGTTGAAGGGGACACCGAGGCGTTGTTCTATGCTTCCGAGAGATCTGTCGTCGTCCTCTCCTAAAAAATCAAACTTCAACAGGAGATTACGATTGCAACAGGCTAGGCCCTATTTGAAACTTCAACAGGAGAATAAAAAATCAAACTTCAACAGGAGATGAGCTCCCTGAGATGAGCTTCAATTCAATTCTGTGAGTAGCTGCAATTAAGGCGCCGAAGTTGGAGGTGGCGGGGGTTGGAGTTGCAAGAGGTCGCGGTGGTGTTGGGGTTTGTTGGTCGGAGAGGGAGAGATGGCGGCGGCGGCGGTGAGGTGTTGCCAAGGCTGTCGAGGGAGGAAAAGAGAAGGAAGGGTTGCGTGTGCTATGTGGTGAAATTAGATATGTGAAGGTTAAAATTGGAAAACAAAAAATTTTGTGGTGTATTCAACAGTGTAGTGCAAATAACAGCACTCCCAAAGAAAAGGTTTTGAGAATTTTTTTTTTTTTTTTTTTGATAAAACCCACGCAAAGTGGAGCAAGGTTTATGAAAATTTAGCATATAGTTTTAAAGATAAAAGGTCGTTTGTCTTCGTTTGGTCTCAAGATTCTCTTTTGCATTGTCATTTTTGCATCCTTTCTTTTTTGCGCAAGCAAACCTACCGTCGGCCCATCTGTCTTGCCGGTGACCGTTCGCATACCTTCCCCGTGGGTACCCACACCCCCAACTAAACTAGAGTTGGTAACCATGGAATGGAGACGAGACGACGCCCGCTCGCGGACGTTACTATCCCCCTCATTCTCTCTCTTTTAAAATTGGATTAGTTCTTTTAAATGTATATAATTCTAAATTTTGCTCCGTTTTCAAAAAAAAAAATCTTCAATTATTATCTTTTTTTCAAAAACTTTACTGAATTTTACCTTCATTTCACTATTACATCCATATGAAAATAAGTGTTGAAGCTCAGCATGGGATAAATGGGTTGAGAGTAATGGAACACTTTATTTAAAAATAGATTAGTGTTCAATAGGAATTTCCCAATAAAAAGATTAATTCAGATTTTTAAAAAAATAAATAAATCAAAGTTCAGAGGAATTTTAAAGTTTAGCCTTGAAAATTTAACCCAATTGATACGTCTATTTTACGAATGCCCAACAACATAGACCTAAAAGCACAGCCCACCGAACGAAGCCCGAAAGATACGAGCCTGGGTGCCCGACCGCCGATCGGAAGCCCATCTGCGCGATCAGGCCCGCCCGGCAAAGCCCCATAGAGGGCCCCCAAGTGTCGATCCGACCCGGCCCCGATAACGCACGAGTCACTCACCCGCTCCAGCGATAACCGTTCCCCCGATCCCGTGGCCACTTAATGGCTGCTATGGGGAGGTGCTGGCATGGCGCAGGGAGCGGCGACGGGGGGCGGATTGAGGGGGCACGATCGAGGGCAGACGAGCGACGTGGGTTGGGGGCAATCACGGCGGGAGGTCTATAAAAGGGTTAGGAGGACGACAGGACAATGGACCGCATCTCAGGTATCTAAAACCTAAGGTACTCCATCAACGACCTAGTTCCCCCATTTCATCTCCATCCTCCCCCGCTCGCGCCGTGAGACGCCGTTCAGATCTCCTTACGAGTCGAACCGTCTCCGCCGGGCCTCCTCTTTCAGATCACTGTCTGACTTAGGCATCGAAAGGGATTTGGCCGGAACCAAGGTCCGGCCCCCTGACGAGCGTTCTCGTCTACGCAGGAGGACATCCGATCCACGGGCCGAGGCTTCCCCTCCGCCCCTCGCCGACCACGCAACCAGCTGGACGATCGAGGCTACCCCTCGTCGTCCGACCGCCGAGGCCGAGCACATCCGACCGAGGCCGAGCGTCTCAACCCGGGCCGAGGTTTCCCCTCGCCCTACCAACGACCGAGGACCCCGACTCGGCCCAGCCGACGCGCTCCACGTCGTCTGCAGTTCCGACTCGCGCCTCGTCTGCACCGACTCGACACACCCGAGGGACCCAAGCGGGCCCCTTGACCACGTTGATCGGGTTGTCCACGGTCAACGCGTTTGTAGTGAGAAAACACTCTGAAACATCTGGCGCCGTCTGTGAGAACCGAACCGTCCCACGAAGAAACAAACCGCACCTGCAATGGCACGAGCCAGCAACGGAAAGAGGCGCATGCCCCCCATCCCGGAGGAGGGGAATGGCGCATCCAACGGCAACCTTGAAGACACGCCCGTCAGCAATCACCCCGCCCCCTCAACCGAAGAGATTGGCGGGTCGGAACTGGCCACACAGGGACAACTCCGTGCCCTGGCCCAGGAGACCAACGCGAACATCCAGACGTTGGTCGCGGCAATACAACAGATCGTCGGCACTGCGCCAGCTAACGGAGGCGCGTTGGGCGACGACCATCGTTGGACGGGGGATCCCCCGCTCTTACGATCCGCTGTGGTCGATGACCGCGGGAACCAAAGACCGAACACGGAGCGTCGGTTCACGTTGTCCGGCTACCGTCAGGCGAGATCGCGCGCCTCCTCCCCTCATCGTGAAAGGAGCCGAAGAGAAACCGAAGGCACGGGGGACGAATCGGTGACTGCGTCGTCTCGTCGACCACGATCACCCCACCGCAGGAGAAGCAATCGACACCACTCGAGAGACCGATCGCGGCGGAGCGGGAGCTCCCGCCGGAGGAGCCGGGAACGCCGGGTCAGCCCGACACCCAGTGTGGCGAGGGCCGTGGAGACGACCCCGCCGGCGCCTGTGCCCCCTCCACCACCGAACGAACCAGAGGCGGGCGGGTGTCGAACCCCCGGGGGCATCCACGGAGACCGGTGTCCCCTATCACGGAGAATAACCGACGCGCGGGTCCCCTCTCGATTCAAGATCCCGGCGCTGGGGAAGTATGACAGGATAGGAGACCCGGGAAACCACGTGATGGACTACGAGGGGGACATGTCTTTCCAAGGAGCCGACGATGACCTACTCTGTCGGGGCTTCTATTCGACTCTCAGGGGAGCGGCGAGGACCTGGTACCGCAGCCTACCCAGCCGCTCCATCGACAGCTTCGAGGAACTCACCCAGCTTTTCTGCAAACAGTTCATGGCAGGGAGACAGGTAAAGCCTGATGCTGAACATCTGTTTAACATAGTGCAGGGCCCAGCCGAGCCGCTCCGACAGTTCATGCGCCGCTTCAACGCGGAAAGGCTGAACGTGAACAGCCCTCCCGACCTTGTTGTCCAAACGGCCCTTAAGAAAGGGCTGCGCCATAGAGGCCTTAAGAAATCTCTGCACAACGACCCCCCGAAGGACCTCCCAGAGATCATGGCGAGGGCCGAGCGCTTCATGTTGACCGAGGAGACCTTGGCCATTGAGGCAGGAAAGGCCACTCGAGGGACCAAGCGCGGCGACAGCGGACGAGGCAGCCCCGAAGGGTACCGGACCGAGAAGAGGCCGAGAAACAGTCAGCGGGGAGAGGGTACGAGGGATGCCACCCCAGACGCCGTCCTCGATCAAGTACAGAAGGAAGAGCGCGCTGATCGCCCCCCACCAAAGGCAAAAAGAGGTGGGAAGAGTGGGGAGAAGTACTGCAAGTACCACAAAGACAATGGCCACGACACTGAAGACTGCTGGTATTTAAAGAAGGACATTGAGAAGCTGATGAGCCGGGGGCACGCCAGGAGTTTAGCCGACGAGCCGGCCCACGAGGAAGGGACCTCCATGCAGCCGGACAAGGGGAAGAAGATCAATACCGTCCAAGGACCCCTCCGCATCATAGAGTGAGCGGGCGAGCTCTCTCCCCCCAGTCATAGCCTAGTCCGGGGGGATTATCTAGATTTACATCCCTCTGTCTAGCTTTATTTCCTTTCCTCCAAATGTACTAGTCCGACAGGACTCTTAAGAGTACAATTGCATTCCCTTTTGTCTTTTCTTAATCTTCGACGGAATCGACGTTTCACTAAGGGTGCAAAAGAATGAAGATCGTCGCCTCACTGGAGGGGGAGGGGGAGCTTCGCCCTCGCCGACCAACACCTGCGCTCATAAGTCTGGGGGCAATTCCCCCCGCCAGCGCGGACGCCGACCGGTCCTAAGCCGAGGAGTTTCGCCCTCGCCGACCGACTCCTGCGCTCAGAAGTCTGGGGGCAATTTCCCCAGCCAGCGCGGACGCCGACCGGTCCTACGCCGAGGAGCTTTGCCCTCGCCGACCGACTCCTGCGCTCAGAAGTCTGGGGGCAATTCCCCCAGCCAGCGCGGACGCCGACCGGTCCTAAGCCGAGGAGCTTTACCCTCGCCGACCGACTCCTGCGCTCATAAGTCTGGGGGCAATTCCCCCAGCAGGCGCGGACGCCGACCGGTCCTAAGCCGAGGAGCTTTGCCATCGCCGACCAACTCCTGCGCTCATAAGTCTGGGGGCAATTCCCCCAGCCAGCGCGGACGCCGACCGGTCCTAAGCCGGGGAGCTTCACCCTCGCCGACCGACTCCATCGCTCGTAAATCCGGAGGCAATTCCCCCAGCCAGCTCTGGCGTCAACCAGTCCTAGGCCGAGGACGAGGCAGCAAAGCAAAATACGCGAGAAGTCCGAGTAAGTCAATTTCGTTTATAACAGTTAACCAAGGTACAAAAGTGTGTCTTATTTACAGGGAATCGAGGACTGAGGGAACCTCTCAACAAATAATCCACCCTCGACGGACAACAAAGTTCGTCCCCAACAGAAACTAGGGCGACACCGACAGAGCGAAATTTGTTGGCTAAGGACCCAAAGTTGCCGGCCTCAGCGAACATCCATGCAACCAGCAATTATTGGCTCTGAAGCGGGGAGTCGATAGCGAAGCCGAAGGAGATAGCAGGGGCAGGGATCCATTTCAAGTAGACTGGCCCAAAGCGAAGCGGATGCTAAAAAATTTGAGGATAAGGCCAGGAGGGACGACTTAGGGAGCCCGGGCTCGAGAGGACACATCCTCGGGCGCTTCGCCCTGCTCGGAGCGAGGGGGATCGACATGCGGGGGAGCTTACCGAACGCGCTCCGCACAATCCCGGAAGGAAGACTGGACGACTTCGACAATCCGAGGGGCGATGAGGTCTTCATATGTACCGAAGGCCTCCCTGAGAACCTCGAAGATCTTCTCCCCCAGGGTCCCGACGACACCCCTCTCCACCTCCTCCGCAAGCCGCGCCACCTGACGCCGATCCGACAGTTCCCTCTGAAGCTCCTCCCTCTCCAGGCGGAACGACTCCGCCGCTTCCTCAGCTGACTGCCGGGCGTCCTCCAACTTTCCCTGGAGGTCACCCACTCGTCCCTCCAGCTCGGCAACACGAAGCTTGAGATGCCGAGACTCCATCTGAGCCTCCGTCATAGCTACCTCCGCCGCCCCGGCCCGCTCGTGGGCCCTCACAGAGGACTCCTCCAGCTCCCTCAAACGGACTGCTCGACGCTACAACTCAACAGCGAGCGTTGAACCCTGAAAGACGAGACATGAGCCAAGAAGAGAGTGAAAGGAAGGGAAGGACTGCAGAATAGCCGAACCTGTTGGAGGGTCCAGACCAAGGAGTCCGACACCTTGTCAGCGGGGATCTTCTCGAGGAGACTGCGGTCCCGGGGAAGGACGGAGCCCTCAGCAACCTGCTGGGCCAAGGCTCGGTCGACAAACACCGAACTCCCGGGGGTGACATCGAGGGAAGCCATATTGCTCGACAACAGGGTTCCGATCCCCGGTGATATAGGCGGGGACGCTGCGACGGGGGTGGTTGTCAGGGCCACCGGAAGATCCCCGGTGGTCGCCGCCGGAGGCGCGGAGCACACCGGACTGGAGGGATCCACATCTCCCTTCCTCCTTTTCCCTCCGCGAGGCTCGGCAGGCGCCGAAGGGGAACGTTTCCGCCCCGCACCATCTCCACCCTCGGGGACGAGAGGGAAGACGCCAAGTGCAGGAGGGATTGCACCGGGCCCGTCGTTACCCCCCGCCACTTGGGCTGGAGGGATGGATACGGCCCTCGCGACCCCCCCCCCCCCCCCCCCCCCCCCCGGGGAGGAGATCGCCAGAAGAAGAGGCGGGAGGCACGGCCACCACCCTACCCACGGGGGGCTCGGCTCGGCGCACCTCCTCCTCAACGGTTCGCTGAGGCACCCTTCCGGAGGTACTACCCCGGCTCCGAGCGGCTCCGCGACGGATCAGCTCATCAACATCACGGGTGAACTCGCGACCAGCTAGGGATGGCAATTTTTGGCCCGGCACGATAGCCCGGCACGGGCCCGGCACGATAAGACCGTGCTTGGGCCAACAATTTTGGCCCGAAATCCTTATCGGACCGGGCCGGCCCGGTCCAGTTCATTTTCGGACCGGACCCGGGCCAAGCTTTTCAGCCCATGGGCGGCACGGCACGGCACGAAAAGCATTTGATCGCCCCACTTTAAATTGACCACATACTGATCTAAAGCAGATTTCAGTAATGTGCATTCATTTATGGTGATAAGTCCAATGTCATGAATCTTATCAGATCAAGGCCAAATATCATAAATTTTAACAACTTCCCGCTAGCGCCAACTTTGATGTCTTCGGATCTTGGGGGTCGATCTCAGTTTCCGAGAAGAGACAAAGAACCACCAAACATGTTACTTCATCTTGCCAAATAAATGAAAATAATGTAGGACACATCACCTTATGCAACTCCACTTAATCCTCTTCTTTCGTGCTCCATTTCAATGCATCTTTAAGCATACGAGACAAGTTTGTGTTTAAAAATATGATAAAACATTTTCACAATACATAATTCATTCAACCCTATCGGACCGGGCCGGGCGGCCCGAATTTTTATCGGACCGTGCCCGGGCCTCTCTGGAATGGCCCGAAGTCTTATTGGGCCGGCCCGGCCCAGTCCTTTAAGAAAACCGGACCGGGCCGGCACGGCCCGATAAGACCGGGCCGGCCCGAATTGCCACCCCTACGACCAGCCATTCCTGCATGGGAAACCGAAATCAGGGTAAGCTACGGGGCGACCCAGGACTGAAAAAGCGACCTACCCGGAGACCACAAGACGGCCTTCAAGAGTAGGTCGTCTAACAAAGACCAGATGGATTTCACCTCCAAGGGGAGGGTCGACAGCAGCGCGGCGGCCGCCAGCTCCGCCTCAGAGAGGGCTAGCGTTGAGTCGGGCCGGACCGACCCGCCCCAGCTTGTCAGAATTTGGGCACCCTCCAGGAAGACCACGAAGACATAATCTGAACTCCAATCCCCCGACCAGCGGGGTAGCCCGATCAGGCATTCCCTCCTCGAGCGGGCTCGGAGTTGCAACCATAACCCGGGGCCGACCGTTTGGATCCGATAAAAGTAAAAGAGAAGGGGGAGAGACGGCTCCAGACCACGGGTACAGCAGAGCATCACGAAGCCCGTCAGTACCGCAATCGAACAGGGGGTGAACTGGCAAAGGGGCACCATGAGATACTCCATGACCTGGATGAGGAAGGGATTAAGCGGGAAACGAAGGCCCAGGTGGAACATCTCGACGTAAACGCCGACCTCGTTGCTCCTCGGAAGGCAGATCCGCTCGTCGATGAACGGAACTCGAACATCGTACGGGTAGCAAAGATACCTCTCCCGGATCTCCGTGGCCACTGAAGGAGGAGTCCCCGACGGCGTTCGGAGGATAACCGGGGGTACATTAAGCCGCACGGCAGCCGACGCCACGTCATCGCCGACGTACTCCAGGAAGAGCTTCCCCTTCCCCTTATCTCGAAAGGAACGACTCCCAGAGGAGGAACCTGATCCCACAAGCCGGGGCCCGCCCCGCCTCGACTCAGGAGGGTCCCCCGCCCCTTGGCCGGAACCACCTATCCTAAGAGCAGCCATAATATGAAAATAAGAAAGGAGTTATCTTTTATGTTAATGTGGAGAAGACAAGGAAACGAAGGCGATGGGAAACTCCAAGTTGCGGAAAGCAAAGACAGAGGGAAGAGCAAGGAAGAAATTGGGATCCACACAACCGGGGATCTTATATACCAGACTCAGGGGCGAATTCGAAGCGCCTGACAGGCCTCGGAGAACCGGCGGCGTTTCGAAATCGGCGCCAAAGGAAGTCCAATCGATCCGCCTCATCATTACCTTCATTTATAACCACGCCTCGACTGACGCGTCACTCGGAACCCCAGGAGTCTGATACGAACTAGGGTTTCGTATCAATTAATTTCAGAATTTAAAGAGGAAAAATATAAAAAGGTGGAATTTTTGGATCTTAAAATGCGAAGAACTATGGAAATTGATAGATAATGAGCCTCTTTCGAGAGGAGACTCGCTCTCCTAGCTTTGAATGTACGGATCAAAGCCTAAACACCCTCACAAATGACGCCTACAATTGTTCTTCACAAAATAAGCATAAAACCAAATAAAGACGGCTAGCCCTAATTTATAGAAAAGTGGGGAATTACTAATCTAGTCTAAAATGACTAGAATACCCCTAACTAACCCTACTACGTGCCACCACGCCTCCTACGGCGCACGTAAGTGGAGAGAGGGGGGTGGGTCCCCCCTTGGTAGCCGCCGGCCTCATTGGGATGCGGACTCGGGTCCGGGTCCGCATCAATACCCCCCCTAAAAGGGCCACCTTGTCCTCAAGGTGGAAGTGGGGAAACTGCTCCTGGATCACTCGATAGGCCTCCCATGTCGCATCACAGTCTGGTAGCCCGGCCCAGTGTATCAGCACCTCCCTCTGCCCACGCGGTCCCTGACGAACGGCTCGAACCTCCAATGGCTCCAGCATCACCTCCATCTCCTCAGTAAGTGTAGGCGGTAGGGTAGAGGACACCGTCTGCTCTCCAATGGCTCGCCGAAGCTGCGAGACATGAAAAACCGGGTGTATCGTCGCGGTCGATGGCAACCTCAGTCTGTAAGCCACCTGGCCAATCTTGGACGCAATCTCGAAAGGCCCATAGAATCTCGCTGATAGCTTCTCGTTCCGCCTCCTCGCTAGCGATCTCTGTCGGTAAGGCCTCAGCTTCAGATAGACCATATCACCCTCCTGGAAGTGCACATCCCGCCGATGCCCATCCGCCCTAGCCTTCATCACCTGCTGAGCTCGCAGCAAATGCTTCTTCAGCTCCTCCATAATGCTCTCCCGCTCCCTCATATAGTCCTCTACCTGGGAGACTGGGGTCGGTCGTTCCCCAAATCGCAGTAGCTCCGGTGGATCCCTGCCATATAATACCCGAAAGGGGGTCGTACCTGCTGCTGAATGGTACGAAGTATTGTACCAATACTCCGCCCAGGCTAACCACCGATACCACTGTCGAGGTGTCTCCGACGCGAAGCACCGCAAATATGTCTCGATGCTGCGGTTTACTACCTCTGTCTGCCCGTCGGTCTGAGGGTGATATGCGGTACTCCTCTTCAGCACGGTACCCTAGACTCGAAATATCTCCCGCCAAAACCCACTCAGGAAGACCTTATCTCTGTCTGTGACAATGGAGGCTGGAATCCCATGTAATCGTATGACTTCCCTGGTGAAAGCTGCAGCCACTGAAACAGCAGTGTACGGATGTTTCAGCGGTATAAAATGGGCGTACTTGCTCAGCCTATCCACCACAACAAAAATCACGGAGTACCCCTCCGACCTGGGTAGCCCGTCTATGAAATCCATCGTCACCTCCTCCCAGACTCGCTCAGGAAGTGCTAAGGGCTGCAACAGTCCGGCTGGCGCCATGGCCATGTACTTGTGACGCTGGCACACGTCACAAGCAGCAACCAAATGTGCTATCGCTCTCCTCATACCAGGCCAGTAAACCTCCCGGGACATTCTCATATATGTCTGCTGCACCCCAGAATGTCCCCCTACCACCGAACTGTGGAACTCCTGAAATAACGCGGGTATGAAGGTGGATGCCCGCGGCAATACTAGCCGGCCCTGGTATAATAGTCTCCGCCCCTCTAGTGAGTAACCCTGCGGCGCCTCCCCGCCTCCCTGCAGCTGCTCACGAATCAGTCTCAACTCCGGATCGGACTCGGCCTCCTGCAGCATGGGCTCACTATCTATCCATACCGGCAACGAGAGTGCTCTCAAGTGCACCCCCTCCTCTCTGCGTGATAAGGCGTCTGCCGCCTTATTTTCCAGCCCCGGCCTGTACTCAATGATGAACCTGTACCCTACTAGCTTGGATAGCCAACGCTGGTGCTCCTCTGTCACCAACCTCTGCTCCAATAGATACTTCAAACTGCGCTGGTCGGTCCTGACTACGAACTCCCTGCCCATTAGATACGGCCGCCACTTCTGGATCGCGAGCACAATAGCCATCAGCTCCCTCTCGTAGACAGACTTCAGCCGTGCTCTAGCGGAAAGCACCTGGCTGAAGTAGGCTATCGGCCTCCCTAGCTGCATAAGGACCGCCCCCAATCCTACTCCTGACGCATCAGTCTCCACCACGAATGTAATGCTGAAGTCGGGCAACGCCAAGACTGGTGCGGTGGTCATCGCCTCCTTCAAGGCCTCAAAGGCCTTGGCCGCTGCCTCTCCCCACTGGAACCCATCCTTCTTCAGCTGATCTGTCAGTGGCCCTGCAATGGTGCTGTACCCCCTCACGAATTTCCGGTAGTATCCTGTCAGCCCGAGAAATCCCCGTAGTGCCCTCAGAGTGGTGGGTACCGGCCAGTCCAACATCGCCTCTATCTTCGCCCGATCTGCTGCTACTCCGGCGGCGGACACCACATGTCCCAGGTACTCTATCTGCCTCTGACCGAAACTGCACTTCTTTCGGTTGGCATATAGCTGGTGCCTCAGCAACTCTCGGAACACCACCTCCAAATGGCCCAAGTGCTCTCCCATAGTCCGGCTGTAGACCAGGATGTCGTCGAAGAAGACGAGTATGAATCTCCTCAGGAATGGCCGGAAAACGTCGTTCATCAACGCCTGGAATGTCGAAGGAGCATTCGTCAAGCCAAACGGCATGACGAGAAACTCATAGTGGCCCTCGTGGGTACGAAATGCGGTCTTCGGCACATCCTCTGGCCTCATCAGGATCTGGTGATACCCCGCCTTCAGATCAATCTTGGAGAACACCGCTGCTCCATGCAGCTCATCTAGCAACTCGTCTATGACAGGGATAGGAAACCTGTCAGCCACTGTCTCCTTGTTCAGAGCCCGGTAGTCTACACAGAAACGCCAACTCCCGTCCTTCTTCTTCACCAGAAGGACCGGTCTCGAAAATGGGCTAACGCTGGGCTGTATCACCCCCGCCTGTAACATCTCCCCGACCATCCGCTCAATCTCATCCTTCTGCACGTGGGGGTAGCGGTAAGGACGCACACTCACCGGTGCAGCGCCATCCCTCAGGACTATCGCATGCTCGTGCCCCCTCTCTGGCGGTAGCCCCTGTGGGTCCTGAAAGACCTCCTGGTACTGCCCCAACACCTGCTCTACCTCCTTGGGAACCCTTCCCTGCGGCTCCTGCTCTGCTCCTGCTAATCGGCACTCCACCAAGTACCCCTCCCCCTCTCTCCGTAAGGCTCGAGTGATGGCCTTGAAGGCCACCATCGATAAGCATAGGGTCGGGTCCCCAGTGAGCACCACTGTCCGCTCCCCCTCCTCGAACTCCATCCTGAGTCGCTTCCAGTTCACCCGCACATCTCCCAGCTTCTTCAGCCACTGTACGCCCAGGATGATGTCAACATTGCCCAACTCAAGGGGTAGGAAGTCCTCCATGATCTGTACTCCCTGCAAGGTCAGGCACAGACCCTTGCAGAGCCCCTTGCTCTCCTCCATCTTCCCCGTCCCCAAAAGCACGGTAAACTTCTCCTGCGTGCTCAGCTGCAGCTCATGTCTCTCCACTACCCGGTTGGAGATGAAATTGTGGGTGGCCCCACTGTCAATCAACACCGTCACCGCCGTGTCTCCTAGCTGCCCCGTCAACTTCATGGTGTGGTTCGGAGTGAACCCCACCACAGAGTTTAGGGACACCTCAGCGAAGTCTAGGTGAGACTTCTCCTCCTCCACTGGTGTCTCCTGCTCCACCTCGAACTCCTCCTCATCCCCCACGTACCCCTCCTCATCGGGCACCATGGTGATCTGCAGCAGGCGGCTCGCACATCTGTGCCCAGGGGTGAACTTCTCGTCGCAACGGAAGCACAACCCCTTGGCTCTCTTCTCCCTCACCTCGGCCTCCGTCATCCGTCGCCCCAAGGTAGCTGGGCGACCCTCTCCTCGCGTCTCGGGAACGGCCGCAGGTGGTCTCGATGTCGTGGATGGTGGCGTAGGGCGGGAACTCTGTGCCCCCCAAGTGCCCCGTATCCGCCTCTCCTCTGTGTGCTTCTCCTCCGCCTTATGTGCCAAGCGAAGGACATCCTCCAGGGTAGCCGGGCTCTGCATCCGCAACTCAGCCTGTATCGACGGTTTTAGCCCCCTCATGAAGTTCCCGATCATCACCTCGTCGGTAACCCCCTTCACCCGGCTATTCAGCATCTCAACTCTCTCTACATAGTCTCTCACTGTCCCCTCCTGCCTCAGGGCCGACAGCTGCTCGTAGAAATCCCCCCCCCCCCCCCCGCCGTCTCCTGGAATCGATCCACGATCATTGCTGATAACTCCTCCCAGGTCCGAAAGGGGGACCGTGCTATCTTCCACCGGTACCAGGCCAGAGCCTTCCCCTCCAAGTAGATCCCGATGGCCTTCAGGACCTCCTGCTCCGTCAGACCCATCACCTGAAAATACCTCTCTGCTCGGTATATCCACCCATCAGGGTCGGTGCCGTCAAAGGTCGGCATCTTCAGCTTCATCAACCTCCGATCTGCGTTGATGTCGCCTAGCTGCCCCCTATCTCCGCCCCGATCACCTCCCCGGACCACCTCGCCACCCCGAGCCTCCCTCGGGCCTCCCCCGTCAACACCGTACAGCTCCTCTGGCCAAGCAGGTCTCTCCCACGCCTCGGGCTGGTAGTAGTGTCCCGGGAACTCTGGGGGTCGTGCCAAATTGGGCCTCGGCCCAGGCGCAAGGGCCTCTGCTCTCCAAAACTGGCCCGCCGGGGCCCCAATAGCTGCTCCCGAGGCCCATCCGCCTCCTGCCATCCCCGGAGTTCCCCCGAAGTGGGGGACGATCCCCGCCACACCCCCAAAGGGCTGGAAAGTCGTCATCGGGCCCCCGAATGGGCCGGCCCTACTCGTCGACCCCCCAGACGGGCCTGTCGACCAAGCCGGACCCCCGCCTGGGGTCGCCGAGCCTCCCGCACCCCCGAAAGGGGGTGCCGCCGCCTCTGCGAGGCCCCTGGGGTCTGCCGCTGCTCGAAACAGCCCCGGTGGCCCGTCCGCACCCCCGGATGGGGGTGCCGATGTCTCCCCGCCCCCGTAGGGGCCTGCCGAAGTGTCGTGACCCCCTCCGGGGTTCGCCCAGCCGTTCCCGCCCCCGGATGGGCCCGCCGGTGGCCGCAGGGGGCCTGGCGGCCTCGCCCAGGCCTGGGGAGGGCCGGGCGGGGCCGCCGAAGCCCTGACAAGCCCAGGCGGGCCTGTCGATGTGTTCCCCGACCCGCGCGGGTCTGTCGGCTCCCATACGGACTCGCGCGACCCTAGGGTTGGCCCCACCGGCCCTCCTTGCTCCCTCGGGTGGTCGTCTTGCGTTGGAAATCCGCTGGGGGCTGATTCTAGGGTAGAACCCCCCCCTTCTTGGACCCCCTTGCCTCGATCTCCCCCTTTCGCCACCGTGATGGCTCGAATCATCTCTTTCAATTCTCGGAGATCTCGGCCTTGTTGCGCGGCGTCCGTCCTCATCCCACGAAGTTCGGTTTGGATATCTTCTTGTGAATGGGCGTAATCCTTGAGTGAATCTCCCATCGTTTTCTTCAATCCCTCGAACCTCTCTTCGATCTCCCGATTGAGATCCTCCCGTAACCCTTGAATCTTTTCTTCAACCGCATCCGCCTTCGATCGAGTACTTGCCGCCATTTGGATCTAGTGCTCTGATACCAATTTGATACGAACTAGGGTTTCGTATCAATTAATTTCAGAATTTAAAGAGGAAAAATATAAAAAGGTGGAATTTTTGGATCTTAAAATGCGAAGAACTATGGAAATTGATAGATAATGAGCCTCTTTCGAGAGGAGACTCGCTCTCCTAGCTTTGAATGTACGGATCAAAGCCTAAACACCCTCACAAATGACGCCTACAATTGTTCTTCACAAAATAAGCATAAAACCAAATAAAGACGGCTAGCCCTAATTTATAGAAAAGTGGGGAATTACTAATCTAGTCTAAAATGACTAGAATACCCCTAACTAACCCTACTACGTGCCACCACGCCTCCTACGGCGCACGTAAGTGGAGAGAGGGGGGTGGGTCCCCCCTTGGTAGCCGCCGGCCTCATTGGGATGCGGACTCGGGTCCGGGTCCGCATCAGAGTCACATCGGTCGAACCGAACCGGCCAAGGCCGATCGGCCCCACCGATGGGGGCAATTGATACGTCTATTTTACGAAGGCCCAACAACATAGACCCAAAAGCACAGCCCACCGAACGAAGCCCGAAAGATACGAGCCTGGGTGCCCGACCGCCGATCGAAAGCCCATCTGCGCGATCAGGCCCGCCCGGCAAAGCCCCATAGAGGGCCCCCAAGTGTCGATCCGACCCGGCCCCGATAACGCACGAGTCACTCACCCGCTCCAGCGATAACCGTTCCCCCGATCCCGTGGCCACTTAATGGCTGCTATGGGGAGGTGCTGGCATGGCGCAGGGAGCGGCGACGGGGGGGCGGATTGAGGGGGCACGATCGAGGGCAGACGAGCGACGTGGGTTGGGGGCAATCACGGCGGGAGGTCTATAAAAGGGTTAGGAGGACGACAGGACAAAGGACCGCATCTCAGGTATCTAAAACCTAAGGTACTCCATCAACGACCTAGTTCCCCCATTTCATCTCCATCCTCCCCCGCTCGCGCCGTGAGACGCCGTTCAGATCTCCTTACGAGTCGAACCGTCTCCGCCGGGCCTCCTCTTTCAGATCACTGTCTGACTTAGGCATCGGAGGGGATTTGGCCGGAACCAAGGTCCGGCCCCCTGACGAGCGTTCTCGTCTACGCAGGAGGACATCCGATCCACGGGCCGAGGCTTCCCCTCCGCCCCTCGCCGACCACGCAACCAGCTGGACGATCGAGGCTACCCCTCGTCGTCCGACCGCCGAGGCCGAGCACATCCGACCGAGGCCGAGCGTCTCAACCCGGGCCGAGGTTTCCCCTCGCCCTACCAACGACCGAGGACCCCGACTTGGCCCAGCCGACGCGCTCCACGTCGTCTGCAGTTCTGACTCGCGCCTCGTCTGCACCGACTCGACATACCCGAGGGACCCAAACGGGCCCCTTGACCACGTTGACCGGGTTGTCCACGATCAACACGTTTGTAATGAGAAAACACTCTGAAACACCAATAAAAAGAAAGTAGTAGTGCACCTCTTATGCCTCGAAATCATTTTCAAAATACAAACCCCCTATGCTTCCATCGTTTCCATCCTCCATCATAGCTAACTGTTGGTCACAGTTTATGGTCACTTTCTAAGGTCCAAATATCATCATGTCTTATTAAAGGAGAAACTTTCAACCTTCTTCCTATCTCAATCTATTACTAGTACCACTCCCCACCTCTCTCTCTCTCTCTCTCTCTCTCTAGATGAACCGTCAAAACTTCTCTCTTCTTTTCTTCTTTCTTCAACTGCTACTGTTCAATTCTCCGTTCCTCATAATCGCCCAGAACTCTCCGGAGTGCCCGTACCCGTGCCTTCCGCCGCCCACCACCGGTGCCGTCTACCCTCCTCCCCCACCTTACTCTGCCTACGGCTACCCTCCCCCGGGCGGAGGGTTCGGTAATTACCCTCCCCCTTCAGGGTATTTACCTTACTACCCTCCGCCTACCTTCCTCGACACCGCGCCTCCGCCCCCGGATTCCATCACCCCATGGTTTCCGTTCTACCGGCGGTCGTCGGCCGGCCGGAGCGACGTTGGGTTGATGGGCCTCCTTGCGATAGCCGTATGTGCTTGTACTCTTCTAGTTTAATCAATTAATTAAAAGGTTTGTTTTTTCGTTTCCTTTTATTTTCCTTTTTTCGTTTTTGTTATGTGTGTGTTATTAGTGAGCGTTTTCTTTGTATCTAAACTTTTGTAGCTGTTAGACAATCAAAATTGTCTTCTTTTATTTATTTGTTTAATTGTTGGAACAATTCAGTGGTCTTGTTGGAGTGGTTAGGTGTTTGGTTTACTTAATTTTTGATTAACGACTTATAATACAAGATGGATGATTGCATATGAAATCGTAATAGAAACACCAATAATCATTCTTCAGTGCGATTAACATTAGTTTCAACTATAAGCACGGTATGAAATTAAGTTAAGGAATTAATGGATATATGCGCTTTGGTTTACTTGGTTTATGTCAAAATTAGAGTAATTCAATTTGTCTACAGCTTCACTTCTCTCAATTAGATAAATAAAAGGGAAAGATTTAATTAATGGATCTCCACTTTCATGAATGCAAATTAACTCTTGACCTGTAGCCGATTGAGCAAATTATTAGATATTTAGAAAAACAGTCTCCTGTTTTTCAAAAAAAAAAAATTTAAAATAGAGGAAAAAATTCTTGATTATCATGGCTATCGTAAAATTGTTCGGTTAAAATAATTCATTATTATCGTGAAACTAATGCTAGTCTTGCTAAAAGAGACTTAGCTTTGCTACTGGGTTTCAATTATTTTGACAGCATCTCTAGTGTGTGATGTGGACCGGGTTGGCTCTTACATCATTTGTTGAATGCGATGTGGACCGTTTGATCAGATTTTTTTCTTTACGGATCCCACCAACCAATTAGAGTGGAAAAGGAGAAAGAGATGTGTTTGTAAGATACTTTTCACCCCTCTTGTAATTGCCTAATTCTGATTATTAAACAAGACCTTGCATCCCCTCTTTCCACCCAAAAAAAAAAGTTGTGTATAAATTTGGCTCTTTCTTTAGCAAAAGACTAGATGTATACCGAACGCTATGTTGGAGTCAAAACTATGACGGAGAGGAGCAGGTGATAATATTTTTGTCTTATTGTAATGGACTCGGTCCATATTATCTTTTTCTTAATGACACCATCAATGTCTATCCGCAACTCGGTGTGCAAACAGCTGTTCCAGTCGTCACCTCACGTTGAAAAATTACCGGAATCACCAGTCCATGTTATTCTACCGTCTTCACCCTGCAACCACTAAATCATATTATCTTTTGATCTTGCGAATGTAATGCATCTTGATCCGCATAGTACAAGAAGACGTACACGGTATATCGCATATGGGAGATCTTTTTTTTTGGGTTATGAGAGATCTTTAATATAGGGGAGTATATACATCTCAAACTTGAGTTGTATGCCATGACTAAGGGCCTGTTCTTTTCTCAGAACGTTGAAGGGGAAAGTTGATTTTTTTATTGTTCACCGACTCTTCATAGGATTCCTGGCTAAATTTTTTTCACCGTGTTCTTTTGCTCACTTTGGGAATTAGGAACCTAGGCTGACGTGGAGGAGAGTTTGAGAATTCTCGTCAAATTTTGCAATCCACGCGAAACGCGCGGATTACATACGAATCCAAGTCATGTGGGGTCCAGCGACCCAATCGGAAGGCTGCATTCAAAGTAATTTTTTTTGCTCACTTTCTCACCCTCTTTGAGAGGGCCTGTTGTAGAAATCTTTGCTAAATACATTTTTTTAGAGCAATTAAGAGAGTTGGCGCACAAACTCTGCCCAATTAATTTAATGGTTTGTTAATTAGAATAATAAATAAGTTATTTAATAGTTTAGTTATTAATTAAATATGTTTCGGTTAATTAATTAGGCTTAGTTAATATTTAATATGCTTATTTAATTAATCAGTTAATTAATTAGTTTAGTATTAAATAATTCGGTTAGTTTAATAATTAATTAGTTTATTTTTAATTAATTATTTTAGTTTTAAAGTAATAATTTAAATTTGAGTGGGCCCCACACCACTTTCTTCATCCAACTTTCTTCAACCAAAAGAACACACTACACGGAGTGGGCCCCACCTCAACTTTCCAACTCCACAATCCAACCCCACTTTCCAACAACAGAACACACTACACCGTATTTCTCTCTCATCAGATTCCACACTTCTTAACTTTCCCAATTTATACTTTCCTACAAAAGAACAGGCCCTAATTTCCATATTTGGAAAAAAAGGGGTAAGAGATAGAGATGTGATTAGACCAACTGATTTGACATTATGAAGTACATTTCAAATTTCTCAAAGGAGATAGACTATTTGCACCTCAAAAAATGGGATGTAGGATGTGATATTTGCTAAAGAGTCGGACTATCTGCATCTCAAGAATGAGGTGCAGGTCAAGGTGGCCAAATGGCCCGCCGGCCCGGAGCCCGGCCCTCCCGGCCCGGTTTTCGGGCCGGCCCGGCCCGGCCCGGTCAACCCGGGCCGAGCCGTTGACCAGGCCCGGCCCGCCCGGCGGGCCGGGCATTTGCCCACCCCGTGGCCCGGCGGGCCGCGGGCCGGGCTGGCCCGCCCGGCCCGCCCCGCCTCCCAACAGCCATATTATGGCTGTTGGGGGGGTTTTTTTTGGTCTTTTTGACCAAAATACCCCCCCCCCCCAACAGCCATAAACAGCTATATTGGGGGGGTAGTTAGGTCAATTTCTGCCAAAATGACCAAAAACCCGTCCCAACAGCCATAAAACGGTCATATTGGAGGGTTATTTTGGTCTTTTGGGCCTTAAAAATCCTATAAATACCGCACACATTCATACCAATTTCTTCACAACTCTAAAATTCTCTACTCTCAAATTTTACTATAATCTCAGGCTATTGCTCTTATCTCACGGCGCTCTCAAGATACGGCTGCTACCTCTACACTTCCGCATCTCAAATTCAAGCTCCGACTCAGGGATCCGATCAGCTGCTAGACTGCTACCTCACTGCGGCTCTATCTACAATCGGGTCCTACTTCCTATTATTATTAAATTAGCATAATGGCCGGATCAAACAACCCACGTAGATCTGTTACCGCTAATTTTAACACTGAAGAATATGGTTTTTTTTCAAAATTTGCTGAACAACCCTATTGAAACACCGGACTTTCCGGAAATGACTCCAAATGAACAACATGAATGACACGATAGTAAATGCAATTTGAAGTTGAAGATCATATAATGCATTTTAAAACTAGCTTAAGAGCTCTGTTTGCAACGTATGAAGCTAGATATGGAACTTCATCAAACACTTCTTCTGTTACTGCTAGTTCTAATATTACATGCAAACTGAGGCAGATTTTGGGGAAGAAAAAACAAAAAACCGTAGCTTCAGAAAGTTCGTCAAATGAGTTGTCCAAGTATTTAGAAATTTCTTATCCTTTCACTGAGGAAGAATTGGATGATCCAAATTTTGACATTTTGGGATGGTGGAAAATGTATGAACCTAGGTTTCCAATTCTTACCATTATGGCTCGTGATCTGTTATCAATCCATATTTCTACTATTGCGTCCGAGTCTGCTTTTAGTGCAAGTGGCAGGGTTCTGAGTGACAGGAGATCAAGGCTTAAAGAAGATGTAGTTGAAGCTGTGGTATGTGCAAAGGACTGGTTTCATGCTGAAGACCGCTCGCAAGACAAACAGGACCTTTCAGAAGATTCTGAGGACGAAGGGACTGACGCTGAATGATTTTCTTTTTTTTCATGTATTGTTATTTTCTATCTTGTATTAGCTTGTAGAAGTCCTATGTGTTGGCCATTGTACGAGGGGTAAGGCTGGCCAATGTAAGTCCCCCCCTCAAAAAAATTTTAATTAATGAAATTTAAAGGTTCAACCCGGGACCTTCGTGAATTTCGGGCTAAAAATTAATTTAAAATGATTTAATAATTTTTAAAAGATTTTTAAAATTTTTTTCTTTTTTTTTTAATTATTGGGCAAAAAACCGGGCCGGCCCGTGACCGGCCCGCTTGGCCCGCGGCCCGCCGGGCTGCGGGCTGCGGGCCGGGCTTGGGGGGGTTTTCACCCCCCGGGCCGGGCCGGGCTGGCCCGTGGCCCGGCCAGGCCCGGCGGGCGTCGGGCCGGGCCGGGCCGGGCTGGCCCGTGGCCCGGCCAGGCCCGGCGGGCGTCGGGCCGGGCCGGGCCGGACCGGCCCGACGGCCACCTTGAGGTGCAGGATGTGACATATGCCCAAAATAGCAAAGAAATAGAGGAGATAGAAACGGAATGTATTTATAAATTAAATTTATTTTCTATTTTTTGATATAAATCACATCCCTGCACCTCAAAATGAGTCCATATCTTTGCTAAAAATAGCAAAAATTTGGAGAAGATGGAGAAAGAAGCGACCAATGATTTGAGTTTTTTCCCCTGTTTTGCTAAAAGTCACATCCCACACCTCATTTTGAGGTGTAGAAAGTATACCTCTTTCTCAATGAGAATTGGTATCTGCACATCAACAATTGAGATGCAGATAGGATTCAGTGCCAAAAAAAATACTGTTTTTGGATGAGTGAAAATGTGACGTGAAATGTAAAATATTCACTGTTTTTAGTAAAAAAACCGTGCATACACCTCAATTGTTGAGGTGCAAAGAGCATTTCTTTTCTCAATATTTATCTTGCTGTTGATGGGTCATTCAATTCGTCATCATGAATTTGATTGAAAGCAACATGCCATTATTATCAAGTTAATAAGTTTGTTCACCATTTATGGTTGTTTTCTTGGCAAGTTGGTGATTAGTTCCCTTCCCACGCATAAGGTCTTGAGTTCAATCCTTGTGTGTTGCAAATTTGATTGTTTGGCATGTCTGAAAGGAGAGGAATAGAAGAATTTTTTAGGGCCTCAAAAAGCCAACATCAGTCCTATTAGAGGACATAGCTGCTGACATCAGAATCATCCTAAGAGATCAGGACGCCACCACCCCCACCCCTGACGCCATGCATGCGATGGAAAAATGGGACTTTAGAGATGCATGATAGATTTATTCTTGTATCTTGGCTATGTATATGTTGGTAGGGAAGGAGGGTCGGTTAGTAGAGGGTGTGCTTGTGCCCTCTTCCCTCTCTAACATTACCCGCATTCTTATTGCTAATGCTTGTATTCTTTGTACAATTTTGATTTTTTTAATAAATATGCACACTAACTTTCCACACACAAAAGTTTGTTCAGACCTCCTACGTAGCCTGGAATGAGTAATTTATTTTCTTTTTTGCTTTTTTGCCCCAAGATTTTGTATGTATCAGTTTTTGGTAGTGGGGCGAGGACGTGGGATGGTGTGTGTGGCGTCATGGGTCTCTCTTTAAAACGTAGGACTAGGAATGACAATGAGCCTGGTCTAACCAAAAGTGCGGTGTTGAAAAAAAGCTTGGCCGCCAAAAAACCGTTGGTGGTGACAAACGGGTCGGATCAAGTCGGGTCTGACACGTCCCGCTTAAGGGTATATTCGAACCTGACTTGGATTCGATCTGAGTAAAGAAGTTAATAACCACATCCGACCTAACACGCTGTCGAGTTATCCAAACCCAATCCGATTCAGTTAAGCTTTTCAATTGTAAAAATGAACTAGTCATAACCCGTGCCCGTAGGGCACGGTTTATTTTAGATATCCCCCTCAAAATCTTAGTTCCTCCAAAAATTTAGCTCATCCAAAGGAATTTTGTTCCCCCGAAAAATCGTAGTTCCTCGCAAAATTTAGTATCCTCTAGATTTAGTTCCACTCCAAAATTTTCGAGTTTTTTCTTCTAAATTGTCACTTTCAAAAAATTTTAGTTTCCCCCCAAAATTTAGTTTCTAAAGAGAATTTCGTTCCCCTCAAAAATTATAGTTCACCCGAAAAATTAATTCCTACCAGATTTAGTCCCCCCAAAAGTTCCATCAAAAATTTGATTGCCTCCAGATTTATTTCCCTTAAAATTATAAATTTTAGTTTCCTCCAAAATTTACTTCCACCAAAATTTTAAATTTAATTACCCCGGAAAATTTAACTCCACCTCAAAATGTAATTCCCCATAATTTAATTCCCCCAAAATTTAAAATTTTAGTTTACTGAAAAATTTTAGTTCTCTGTATTTTGTCTTCCCATTTCTTGGCATCAAGCAAGGGTGAAGATCAGCGCATAATGTAGTAGCTTCAATTTCATCTATCCGAGCAAGTTATTGAATAAAAGCCTGATGAGTGCCTGATCCCATTAAACCAAATCAGGTACCCAATGATCCAAGGTGGGGTCGCGACTACGAAAACTACAGTGAAGACCAGTTGCTACGAAAGATGAAGTGAAGACCACATGATTGTCCATGCAATGACATAAATTATTTCATGAAATGGCATAAATTTGATATCACTTATACAAATTTTATATCACCAGAACAACATTTATACAACCTTAACTGGCATGAATGCAACCAAAACAACATTTAAACAATCAGAATAAAATAAAAGCAACCAAAATAACATTTGAGAACTGGCAACATTCAGTATGCAAATCCTATATCATATTTCAGCTCAAAAAAACCAGCACAACAATATACAAATTGAACAACCATCCATATTTTATTCATATTCCAGAATTGGCAACAAACATAACATCCACTATTGTATTCATAATCCATAACAACCAGAGCAACAAAAAACCAGCAAACATGATCATTCTTAGCATACATGTTCATTCTAAGCAATATATCACTTGTAACCATTTGTATCAGTAATATTCCTTGTAGTCAAGTTCACCAATAATCCAATATATATAGTCCACTTCACCAAGTACACATTCAATCGTAAATCAGTAAGTGTACCACCATCATTTTCATCCGAAGTCTAGTTCAACAATACGTTGACAATATCATAGATCGGTTGCCTCTGGACCACCAATCTCATCACGACATCATCCAAACCCTCCTATCCCACATCATCTTTATCGTAATGACTCACAAAACTGCCACAAGATTCAAGAAACCAAAGAAAAATTCAGACATTTTGTAGACCAAATATAAAAGGAGTGGAACCCATAGGCGTACCATCAATTAACCTCTGCCCTCATCGACAGGTCCTCCAGCCCTACGTCAACCCCGACACACTTTAACTGATATCCACTTGCAGTAACTTCCATTAATCATTGCTGAAAAAGATTGAAACTTTAAACCTCTAGGTCAAAATCCACTGAACCTACAAACATAACCCACAGAATCAACAAAAATTTAACAGAATTATTGGCTATGTTGTACCAAATACAAAGCACCAATCTGTGTATTATCATAACAAAAAATAAATATCAAGCTTGCTATCGTAGTGTACTTGTATGTAATCTGCGGTAAAATTTCATAAACGACCATGGACTTTGCACAAGCTTCCAAAAACGAACTTGTGCTTTGAAACATAAAAAACCTACCATATCATTTGAAAAATACAGAAACCATCACAAATTTTCCAGTTTCAAGTAACCACCATATACTTTGAAAAAAATACACAAAAACAATTTGCAGTATCCATAAGTGCTTGCTGATGCCCATGAACTTTGGAGTACCGTTTAGTTATTTGAACCAATAAATATGTAGAACTTTTTTGGTATTTCGAATGTATATGGCAACTTTTTGTTATATTCAAAGCAGATTATATGTTTTTGAAATATGGTCTGAGTTCATGTGAGGTTTTCAAAATTTATTTGCAATTCGCAAACATTGACAGTAACTAACATAACCTTCACTCCTAGTGCCAATGAAAGGTACACATCAAAAGATATAAAACCTCAAATGAAAGGTCTCTAGTTTCATTGAGAAAGAAAAAATGCATGTAAACTAAAATATCAGCAAATCACAAATATAAAGTCTTACCAATATGTTCGCATGACGCTCGACATAGCAACATGTCAAAAAAATTTCTTTGACATTAAGCTTGCAGTATAGCATAGGAGGGCACAAAGTACAACCACCATCAAACATGAATCTTAGAACACATTGATTAGAAAAACACATATAGCCAACTTAATTAGCTAATAAGAGGTCCAGCAAATCATCCATGTAATCCGAATGAGGAACGCTACACCCTTTATTGGTGCACTTCAAATTCAGAAAAGGTTTCTTTTGCCTAATCAGATTGACAGAACTTCTAACAATGAAATTAGACTAAACAGATTATCGATACAGTTAAATGCAATTTAAAAAAATGAGAGATATAATGCAATTCATACCTTTATCACTTCACTTATTTGCCACAAAATGCCTGCTCTATCTCCTCAGAGCTTGTCACCATCCTCTGCTCCGCTTCCTATGTCAAAATGCATCGATAAGCAAATACCAACTTTGAGATATGCCCTGATCAAATGAACAAACCCCATATGTTTTACCTCTGAGCAAGTAGCCCAACACACTGCTGAATCTCGAGCCCAACAGCCTCTAGCGCACAGATCGTGGAGAGTAGAAGCCCCGGCTTCGTCGCGCAGCAGATCTCTATCTTTGTGTCTCCATCTCTCCTCTCCACCTGAAATTTCAGAAAGGGGAAAAGAAAAATTTGACGCGGTTGAAGTATAAAAAGCGCACCTTTGGTGAGTTTCTGACCAAGTTCAAAATGATTTAAGAGCAAATGATGTGCACAAACAAAAATTCAGAAGAGCTGATGTTACATAATAAGAGGTGATGTTACTCAATGGTAAGTAAGATCAAAAGTTGATTTAAACTCAAAAGTTTGATCATCCAATAGCTTAACTATTTTCCTTCCTTTTTATTCTTTCAGATATTCTTGCTATATTTCCTTCCTTTTTAAGATAACAATTTTCCTCATAGATTTATGAAACATGTCCATATTACAGGACATTGGTGTCCAAATGTCTTGAAGTATCCGAGTGTCTAACATGGCAAGTTCTGTTTATATAGCAAAGAAAGGAGTTTATCATGATACCGTTTGATACCATTTGTTTCTTCTTCCACCGAGTGCCAATGCCTTGTAAACATTAGTCCTGCAACAAACACATCCGTCCAGTAGAAATGGAATTGCTCCTGAAACACCTGAAACACCTGCATATAGCAGCAACATTATGCCATAACAAATAGTTTAATGGCAAGGAAGCAGAACTGAAACTGAAAGTAACTGAGCAAATAGTCGCATCTTCAAGTATTAATATTGGAGCCGATGAGAAATCAAGCTGCCATGCACTATAATTGGATACAATTATTCTAGAAACTCCGGCATTTTCGAGTTGTTTCATGCTTTGGCATTGTATGTTGCATATTGAATTGATCGCAAGTTTTCATTTCAGTTTCAGTCAACAAAATGTTAATAAAGGGCCAGCCAAACAAAATGTTAGTGAAACATAATTAGGAGAGAATTTTCTAATTGAAGCAAAATGTTAGCTAAACTTAACTGAAACAAACTGTTTGCCAAACATAACTGAAAGCAGATAATGGCCAGCCAAACAAAATCCATTTCCTCATCAACAACCAAAGATGCAACCAAAATTCTCAATCAAACAACCAAAAAAGATCAGAATTAGCCTCTCAAAGCCCCAAAAAAATGCAGAATTCAATACATTAACATCTAAATCAAACATCTGTGAACAACGCCACATCAGATTCTTTAAAATTCAAGATCGTCGTGAGACTATCACCATCCGACAAACGACGGCACACAAAACACTGGGAATTTCACCGTCAGGCCAACTTCGCACAAAGAATATAAATAGAAAGTAGAAGAAAATACGCTGAACTGGCCCAAATTTCAAAACCGATCTAAGAAATCAGATACATAACCAGATAATCCCAAAACAAAAAAACAAAAATTGAGCAAAAATCAGAAGACCAGAGATCAAGGATACCTCAAATCCAATACACTGACCAATCGAGATCTCCGATAGCATGAACAGATGAAATTTTAGAGAGATGATAGCTTTCTCTTTCTCGAATTAGCTTCTGTCCAAAGATGAAATTTTGTTGTTGTCGTCAGATCGATCATCGTTCGTTCTCTTAGAAAGAAAGAGAAAAGAATTTTAGAGAGAGCTAATATCAGAAGATCAAATCAAGGATACCTCGATTTCAAATTTTGCATTATCTCTCTCTTTTTTCGATCAGCTCCAGTCTGCGGATGAAATTTTGTGGGCGTCATCGAAATTTTGTGGGCGTCTTTCTCTTTCTCCGATCGAAACCTTTGCTAAGTTTTAAAGCCCGATTTCTCTTCCCTTCAACAACCTTCAAGGAGCAAGCTAAAAAGATGAAGGAAAACAGAAAAGATAAGAGAGAGAGAGAGAGGGAGAGAGAGAGAGAGAGATTTCTCGCTGGTGACGCTTGGAGAAATGAAGCAGCATAAAGACACTGGATTTTCCCCGATGCACTTTTCCCCAACAACACAGTTCCCATGTGAATTCAAACGACGTTTGGTTTCCCCCAGACACTTTTCATCCGTAAAGTTTAAGTTGTTCCCACAAATTTTTTCAAAAAACTCATCTCAACCGTTAATTTTTCAAGATTCAATCTCAGCCCTCTTTTATCAACCAGTTTGTCCTAGTCAGCTTGTCCTAGTCAGCCCTAGAATTCAAAAAACGCTGTCAAATGTATAATAGATATTTGAATAAATTATATCTAGCATACAACCAATTATGCTGGAATTTTTGTTGTTAGATTGATAGGTTTAAATTATTTATATAGTTTCAATCTTATGACTGGGAATTAAAAAATCAACTTCCAACCGCACGATTCGAACCAGCAATCAACTATAAGAAACGTCCGAAACTTGGGATTGTGTATGTTATTTTTTATATTTATCCAAGTAAAACGTGCGCAATCCTGGTCGGTTGGTTAAACCGGCATCCAACCCGGATTTTATCGGATGGGCCGGGTCAATCAAGATGCAACCCGATCCAGCTATGCATATACCCATACCATATTAAGGAGACCATGTTCGGGTCGAGGCGGATCAGATCTGGTTTATTTTGCCATTCCTACAAACGTGTAGGGTTTGGGCCAAAAGCTAAGCCTATTTCCTTCAATAAAGCCATCATTTAACCCTATCTTTTTATCTTACAGATCCAATATATCTAAAACCAATAATCGTGGGCCCTCACAAGCCGCATTTCAAGATGTATCAATTTCCACGTATGTTTTTTAAATCGATTGCCTAAATTGGTTGTCCTCTCTATTCAAAAGATTTTACTTGTCATAATTCTTTAAATTACGAAAAAATTATAATAATCTTGTAGCATTTTCAAAATGTGTTGTTAAAAAGCTTGGATAAAATCGTGTTGCCTAGCCATAGGACCAGTCTAAAGGCCTATAGCATCCCGATGTCAAGCCAAGAAGTGTGTGGCTGACCTTAATTAAGGTTGGAAAAAGTTTAGGACCTAAGCCGGGGCCTAGATTGTTATCACCACTTGCAATCCACAAGCGTATGGGAGCATAAAACATTGGCAAAACAAGATGTATTCAAAGATACAAGAAACGTGCCCTAAAAACAAATGATATAAGGCCTCAAGAATTGGACTAAGCGCAGCAAAGGGCCCAACCCAATAAAAACGAAAATTAGTGGGTAGCAGTAAGTGCGCATCAAAGCCCATGTAAGGACATATCAGTACACAGTAAGTAATAGAAGAGGAAGAAATAGCACTCATATTAATTCTCATTTCCCAGATAAGCCAATAATTAGCCTCCTTTTTAACAACAACAACAACAACAAAGCGACCACATTCTAATCATAAACATCTCTCTCCCTCTCTCTCTAACTACCAGTAAAATTAGAAAGATGTTAACTAACTGTTTTGTGCCTAGTGCTAGTTAAATTAGCAAGGTGTTGTCTAAATTAATTAACTTTAACATCTATTTCTCTCTCTCTTCTCCCAGAAAAAGACAAAAAAAGAAGAGAAAAGAAAAGGGCAGCGGAGAGAGAAACGGGGAAGGTTCTAATTTCTGACAGATTCCTTATCCTGGTGCACGAAAATGCCAGAGGACAGAGACATCAGCAGGAGTGCAGCATCCTCTGCCTCGGTCCTCTCCTCACCGCTAACGCCGCCGCATCCGCCACCAGCAGCCCCAGCAGTAACTGCCGTCGTTTTTGTCTTAATTGGGATCTTTCTCATGTTCTTCGTTTCATTCTTCATCTTTGTCCATCCCAAAAGGAGGAGCATCTTCATCTGCTTCTCCTTCTGCCTCTGCTTCATCTCCTCATACCTCCTCAATCTATCCTCTGTTGTTGCTGTTAATGACGATGATGACGGCGACAACGAATAAGAACAGATGCTTTCGTTCTTGGATGTCGGCGTATTGTCCATTACCAATCCTCTCCTGAAACGAATTCCACATGCATTGCACAGACTCTGCAAAGTATTTAAATTCCAACAACATGCATTAATGCAATTTTTTGTTTTAAAAAACATGGAGAATTAAACCATATAGTATTTCTTTTCAATACACTGGTCTTTGTAAGAGGTGGGTTCCTGTGAAAAACTAAAAACACCAATGGAATGCAACAGATAAAATACGAGACAATTGAATCCAAATCTAAAATTTAAGTTTATTTTTAACGAAATATTAATCAAATTCACGGAAAATTAAACACATCATCACCCATTGCGAATAAAAAACATGATGAGAAGAAGTTTATACCCGTGGGCCGCTGGGTCCCCTCCTCCACAACGGTGTGCTCGTGCTCCGGCAATCTGCACATGCTCTCTTCAGCGCCGGAGACCTTACCGCCACCTTCGGCTCCCCTGCTTCTTCTTTCTTTTCTGCCGCCTTCCTCTTTCTAGTCCTACTAGTGTAAACCCTCACCGTCTCAACTCCTCTCAAGCCACCACAACCCCTCGCCAAGTTCCCATAATGGCGGCTGGTACCGTCATTAATATCTCTCAAATTCTTGGAACAGATCATTTGGTTAGGGTTTTGAAATCAAAGAGAGGAGAGAAACAAAAACAGAGAGCTAAAAGCAAAAAAAACAGGGGAAACGGAGTGTGTGATCGCTTGAATAGGCGGTATTTATACCAGTTCGGCTGCCACGTGTACCGTACCGTACTCCTGGCGGCAGCGATTTCGTTTCATGATTACAAAACGAAATGGACGATGTTGTGGTCATCGGTAGTGAGCACAAGGCTTACTGGCTAACGTAACCGCGGGATCCAATGATTTTCGAGCCCATGAAATCGAGGCATTCGAAGGCGGAGGAGAAAGCTTAAGTTCACCGGCGAGCCTTCAAAACGGTAGGCTCGCACGTACGATGCGGACAATATTGCGATATTTTTAAATCTATAAGAAAATTTTCGAAATAAAGATGGGTGTTAAATTTATTTAAGAGTGAAGGCGTCCAAAATCTGAGCTTTGTTAGAAACACATAACGTAGTGATGGACTTATTGAAATAATATATGGAATTTAATTAGTTTTTATAAAAAATATGCGGGAAAAAGAAAGTTTTTCTAATGAAAATGATGAAAAAAGTGCGGGCTTTACCTTTTTACTTTTCAAGGGCGTAAAAAGTTACGGGATCGAGGTTGTTATTCTTTGTCTCGTTATGCAAACAGCAGCACATGGGCAACACACGCTACATAAAATCCCGAGATCAAATAACGTTTGCAAAATTTTGCCTCTCATACCGTGATTAATTTGAATTACCTTTGTAGCAATGCTTAAGGTAGCTAATAAACTTAAAGTTTTACTATTATCAAAGTTAAACCCCACCTATTATTTATTGTTAACAAAGTTCTCAAAACATAACTTTAGATTGGTGGAGAATGGTTAAATTGTTTTAAGTAGAAAGACGTTTCAGTCATGGAGCCATATAGTAGACACGTATTGAACATTGTTAGGGTTGAATTTCTGCTGATATTTGTTGGTATTGGTGGCACTATATCAGGAGAGCTCAGTTTGTGGAATCTGGATTGTTTTAGAGCTGTTTGAGCAAAATGTTGAACATTATGTTGTAACATTATGTTCAACATTCGGGATCTGAAATAGTTGTTCGTATACAGAAATGCTGCTTTGGTCTACATATCTGTCGTGGTGATCTCAGATCTAATTTGTAGCCTAGAATATCGGAGGTTCCTGATTTGATTGATTCCAGATATTGGTGAGATTTTTATACTCCTTAACCGAATTAGTTCCTTAATTGATAGAGGGTTGTTGTGAATTTTTGGGAATCTGGTTTGTTCCTAAATTGATGGAAGGAAATATTTGCTGAGATTTATTGGTTTTATTTACCAGAAATAGTTCCTTAATCTATGGGCAAAATATCCGCATGAGATTTGTTTTAATCTTTTTACCCGAAATAGATTCGGTGGTTCCTTGAATATGATATTTCGTATCCGAAGTGATCCTAGAAATATTGGTGGATATTTAGCATTAAAGATGAAGCTACTTACCCGGATATAGTGGTTACAAAATCTGGTAGGTTTCATAACTGAATGGTATGTGCGATTGAAGATATGTGCGGTTGAAGATTTTTTAAATGAATGGTTTCAGATCTTACAGTATTGTTTAGATCTTCTCCAGATACGCTGTTGGATGCAGGTATGCATAAGATTTGCTTACGAAGGTGAATGAAAGGATCAATCCACAACCGAGGTATGAAAGATCCACTAACAAATGAATGTTTATGAAATGTTGTACAAAATGTCATATGAAATGTTGAACGTGCTGTTCTATCTTCTGAGATCTGTTCCCGTGGATTTCTTTGTTGCTGTTTGATTTTAACGGTTGATTGAGGATAAGACTCGTTGTTAATTTGAAGATAGGAGCTATCGTGTTAAATGGTTTCAGATCCTCTCCTTCAGTTTGGATCGGGTGGTTTTCTCAGTTATATTTGCTGAAGCGGTTTGTAGGTTGGTAAAAGATATTATTCGGGTTCAGTTTAGTTTCGACTGCTGAAGATCTTTTCTTATCTGATCTATCTCGCCTTGCTGCTCTTGGGTTGTTCGGAAAATCCTCAGTGATTTTACCAGAAGAATGGTTGGCTAACCACATAACAACTTTGTAGAGCAATGTTAAAAAGTTGGAAGTTGGTTTGAATTGATTATCGCTTTTGCGGGGGACGGCTTTTGAAAAAGACGATTGAAGAACTCCGAGAGGAGGCCGACGGCTACGCGTGTAGGATCAAGGGAGCTGATCTAGTCAGTTGTGCAAGGGGAGCTTGCGGGCAAGGGGAGCTTGCCGAGAATACTCCATGGGTTGGTAGAGACCACCCATCACGGTTTGTATTGAGGGGGAGGTTGTTCCTCCTAATAGAATCGTGATAATTAGTGATTGTACTCATTGATTGTTTTAGTGGAGTATTCTGATTTTCTGGGCGGGGCCCCGCAGATGTAGGTGTGCGCACCGAACTGCGTTACCAAATTTCTTGTGTCACCTTGGTGTTGATGTGTGTTTAATCTTTGTGTTTTTCTTGATTATTCCTACGTACTGAAAACAACAATTGGTATCAGAGCAGGTCACCCGTGTATCTTTGTTTCAAAGAAGGTGTGATCTTGGATTTCAGTACTTGAATCATGGCTACACGAGAAGGTGCCTCCGTTGTTCGTCCTCCATTGCTCATTGGTACAAATTACACTTACTGGAAGTCTCGGATGCGTGTATTCATTAAGTCCATTAATGAGAAGGCCTGGATCGCTGTCAGTGAAGGATGGACACCGCCTACCGAAATTGACAAAGATGGTGAAGAACACCTCAAGTCGGTGAGAGACTGGAGTCGGATTGAAGAACATGCGGCCTTGTGCAATTCTAAAGCAATTAATGCTATTTTTTCCGCTGTCGACGAAGAGCAATTCAAGTTAATCTCTACATGTGAGTATGCCAAAGAAGCATGGGATATTCTCCAGAATGTTCATGAAGGGACAAGTACTGTAAGAGCTTCTAAACTTCAAATACTCGCCTCTCAATTTGAAAATCTTAGAATGAATGATGATGAATTTGTGGCTGAATTTAATGGAAGATTACGTGATATAGCAAATCAGGCATTTCAATTGGGGAAGAAGTACTCCCAAAAGAAGTTAGTAGAGAAAACTCTGAGATCTTTACCTGATAAATTTTCGGCAAAGATTGCAGCTATTGAAGAGGTGAGGAACACATCCATTATGAGATTGGATGAACTCATGGGATCACTTCAGACTTATGAAATGAATTTGAAGCAAAACAAACGGGACAAAGGGATGGCTCTGAAGGTAGAAGCTTGTGAAGAATCTAAATCTGATTATGAGTCAGAACTTGATGACGACATTGCATCGCTGTCCAAAAACATCAGTAGAATGCTGAAGAAGATTAGTAGTAAAGGGAAAAAGAAAGGAAAAGGGATGCAGTGTAGAGTATGTGAAGGATTTGGGCACACACAAGCTGAATGTGCAAACACCTTGAAGAAGCAAAAAGGGACATCCTCGACTAGTACCTGGAGTGAAGATGATTCTGATGGGAGTGTTAAAAATGAGGACATCATCAGTAATTACATTGCCCTCGCAGCCTCTCAGAAGAAGGGACCTGATTACAACAAACTAGCCAATGTCAGACAGAATGTTGCAACATTATGTTCAACATCATGTACAACATCTACTACCAAATCAGATTCTGAAGCTGACAGCGATGAGGAAGTGAGTGACAATGATATCCATACAGCATACCAAATGATGTTTGAGAAATGGATGCAAATCTGCAATATCAACAAAGTCCTGAAGGAGGAAAATGATAGACTGAAGAAAGAGAAGGAGCAGGTCAAAATCGAATGTCTGAAAGCTGAGAGAAACTGTAGAGAATTGGAAAGAAACTTCAGAAATGTTCTTCTCAGGGCAGCGAAAGCTGAATGCACATTGGAGAAGTGGAACTCTGGAAAAGCAAAACTGGATGATATCTTAAACATGGGTAAGGTTTCTGGAGATCGCACAGGAGTGGGATACAATAGAGGAGCTTTTTATAATGTGTCTGATGAAAGAAGAAGTCAAGTTACCAAAGAACTTGGAAGAATGGGTCAACACAATGGCCATGATCAAAAGAAGAGGCAGATTAAAGGTATAAAAGGTGATCGTTCTGTGTGCAGTTACTGCAAGTTCAAAGGCCATACCGAGAGAAACTGCTTCAGCCGCATGCGACATTGGTCAGAAGGAAGAAATGTTAGACACCCTGATATGAAGATGAAGAAGCAATGGGTCAGAAAGTCTGAATCATACAGCAAGAACACTACAGCTTCAGAGAAAACTCTTCATGTTGTGACTAATGTTGTAACATTAGATACAACACAGAACAATGTTGCTGCAGATGTTATGACAGCAGACTCGACATCTCCCCTCGAAAATCACTGTGAGCAATCTGTACCAAAGTCTCATGAATCTTCCTCCAGAATTATTAGAGTGCTATTTCGCTGTTCTGCTCACTGCTCTTCCTTCCCCGGTGCCAATGGATCTTCGCATGTACCTTCTGTTAACACCGTCGATGTTTTCAATTCTCCAACTACTTTTCGGCCCCTCAGAGCTCGACTTCTACCCTGGACATCATTTCATTCGTCACCCTACTGTCAGTGAGAGGTATTTGTTCTTCCCCTTTTTCCGATGCGCCTGAGAATTATTTTTTCTAATAAGAAAACCAGAAAGTGGGAGAATAATTTTTTTTAAGACACGAGGCTATATGAAAAGTATTAGAGTCATGAGGACATACTTTTTCTGATTTTTGGCTGTCTCTTCTGAGGTGATCTCTGCTTGGGTTGTTCTAGTAAGGGGGAGAATGTGGTTTGGATTATTGTGGCTCAAAGGGGGAGAATGTGTGCTTGGTTGGTGCTTGTTTTGGGTTGTGCCACATAATGCCAAAGGGGAAGATTGTTAGGGTTGAATTTCTGCTGATATTTGTTGGCATTAGTGGCACTATATCTGGAGAGCTCAGTTTGTGGAATCTGGATTGTTTTTGAGCTGTTTGAGCAAAATGTTGAACATTATGTTGTAACATTATGTTCAACATTCGGGATCTGGAATAGTTGTTCGTATACAGAAATGCTGCTTTGGTCTACATATCTGTCGTGGTGATCTCAGATCTAATTTGTAGCCTAGAATATCGGAGGTTCCTGATTTGATTGATTCCAGATATTGGTGAGATTTTTATACTCCTTAACCGAATTAGTTCCTTAATTGATGGAGGGTTGTTGTGAATTTTTGGGAATCTGGTTTGTTCCTAAATTGATGGAAGGAAATATTTGCTGAGATTTATTGGTTTTATTTACCAGAAATAGTTCCTTAATCTATGGGCAAAATATCCGCATGAGATTTGTTTTAATCTTTTTACCCGAAATAGATTCGGTGGTTCCTTGAATATGATATTTCGTATCCGAAGTGATCCTAGAAATATTGGTGGATATTTAGCATTAAAGAGGAAGCTACTTACCCGGATATAGTGGTTACAAAATCTGGTTGGTTTCATAACTGAATGGTATGTGCGATTGAAGATATGTGCGGTTGAAGATTTTTTAAATGAATGGTTTCAGATCTTACAGTATTGTTTAGATCTTCTCCAGATACGCTGTTGGATGCAGGTATGCATAAGATTTGCTGACGAAGGTGAATGAAAGGATCAATCCACAACCGAGGTATGAAAGATCCACTAACAAATGAATGTTTATGAAATGTTGTACAAAATGTCATATGAAATGTTGAACGTGCTGTTCTATCTTCTGAGATCTGTTCCCGTGGATTTCTTTGTTGCTGTTTGATTTTAACGGTTGATTGAGGATAAGGCTCGTTGTTAATTTGAAGATAGGAGCTATCGTGTTAAATGGTTTCAGATCCTCTCCTTCAGTTTGGATCGGGTGGTTTTCTCAGTTATATTTGCTGAAGCGGTTTGTAGGTTGGTAAAAGATATTATTCGGGTTCAGTTTAGTTTCGACTGCTGAAGATCTTTTCTTATCTGATCTATCTCGCCTTGCTGCTCTTGGGTTGTTCGGAAAATCCTCAGTGATTTTACCAGAAGAATGGTCGGCTAACCACATAACAACTTTGTAGAGCAATGTTAAAAAGTTGGAAGTTGGTTTGAATTGATTATCGCTTTTGCGGGGGACGGCTTTTGAAAAAGACGATTGAAGAACTCCGGGAGGAGGCCGACGGCTACGCGTGTAGGATCAAGGGAGCTGATCTAGTCGGTTGTGCAAGGGGAGCTTGCCGAGAATACTCCATGGGTTGGTAGAGACCACCCATCACGGTTTGTATTGAGGGGGAGGTTGTTCCTCCTAATAGAATCGTGATAATTAGTGATTGTACTCATTGATTGTTTTAGTGGAGTATTCTGATTTTCTGGGCGGGGCCCCGCAGATGTAGGTGTGCGCACCGAACTGCGTTACCAAGTTTCTTGTGTCACCTTGGTGTTGATGTGTGTTTAATCTTTGTGTTTTTCTTGATTATTCCTACGTACTGAAAACAACAAACATGATATTGAACACAATACTTCTGTTTTGTATATACCTTATAGACTTTTATTTAGTGTCGTGTCATACCATGTGTTAGTACCGACTCTCGTTTGGGCCCGTCACAAGCCGGGTCTGACCCAAAGCGTCGGATGGGCACACATGCAACGGGGACGGTAGATGATGCTTTAGCAAGATCCCACCAGGAGAGTGTAACGACTGCTTTTCATGTATCTGGATCTATTATAATATAATATATGTTTTGGTGGATTTTCTCCTCATGTGTGGTTTTCGTCTCCGTGACTTTCATTTCGATCGTTTCGTCGTGTTTTCTCGTTTCTTCCTTAGGATCGTCGATTTTCGAAGTATGTCATTCGTGACGGACTTCATAACGGTCGTATCTTACTGTTAGATCAAGCCTAGGAGTCTTAGGAATCGATCCCGGAGCTCCGCGCTCCGTATCGGAACTTTTGGTGCTCATTAGCCGGTGTAAGAAGGGGCACTGACCGACTAGATGACGATCCAGTCGGTCAGAAATCCTTCTTGGACCGACTAGTTGGCTTTCTAAATTTCTCAGGAGTTACTGTTTATCGTTAGTCGGTCTAAGAACGTTGGTTGACCGACTAGGTTGCAAACTAGTCGGTCAGCAATGCTTCTTTAACCGACTAACTCTTCAACTTATTTTTGGTATCAATACTGTTCACTCTTAGTCGGTCTAAGAACGTTCATCGACCGACTGGATGTTAATCTGTCACGCCCCGCTTCCCATAAAGGTCGGAGGCGAAGCGTGACTAAGGCCCGCTTAGGCCAGGGCAATGAGCCCAGACCCAATAAGCGTCTGTGATATTCCAAACAAAGGCAACAGGTCCCTGCAAGTTAGTACGGAAACAACAAAGTATTGAAAAGAGATATCAATTCATTTTATTCCAAATTAAAACATCCAAAAGTACTGAGAGTCTAAAACGCCCGAAGGCTACAACTGCAGAAACGGAAACTACTGGTGCAAGCACCCAACCTAGACAAGAAAGCAACAGGTGCTACCCACCCAATCTAAACTGGAATAGGAATCTGGATCAGCAACAAGAGGCCTCTAACTCTGGTCCTCCTCCGGGTCGTACTCCGGATCAACGTCCTCCGGCTCTCCGTCAGCTGGCAAGTCCGCCTCGTCAACGTACTCTGGCTCAACACCTGACGTACAGCACCAAAAGAAGGAACTGTACGTCAGGTCAGGTCTACAAAAAGGGTTAGACCAAACTGCAAGTGTATCAACTTTTAGACAATGTTTTACTGGTTGATTAGCATGCTGGGGTTACAACAAGTACAAGAGAAGTAACGTAGCAGGAAAGTAAAGCGTAACAATTAGTAGTGGTAGCGTGTGCTACCAACTACGGGACTAGCCTACAGGTGTCAGGACAAGACGTGACGTGACGGAAGCAAGGCAGGACAAGACAAGTGAGACACGAAAGGGTTCACGCCTTACGGTTCGAGGGGGATCAGACCCTCTTACCGTGCGCACGCTCAACCCAACCCCAAACCCCAAGACAAGACAAGACAAGATATCCGTACAAGGGATCACTCGCTCTAGCTTGGCGAGTGCCCTATTGCCCGCAGGCTGAGAATCCGTACAAGGGATCACTCTCTCTAGCTTGGAGAGTGCCCTATTGCCCTCGGGTTGTGTATCCGTACAAGGGATCACTCTCTCAACTTGGAGAGTGCCCTATTGCCTGCAGGCTGTGAGTCTGTACAAGGGATCACTCGGCGAGTGCCCTATTGCCCAGCGGGCTGTGCAAGACGGGACGTGACGTGACACGACAGGAAAGGTTATTCTAGGGTGTCCACACACACGCACACACATGATAGTCCTACAGCATCAAAAATTGTTGTTGTCAGGCTCAGACTTCGTCGTCAAGTCTGAGCCGTCAAGAGTCGTCCCGGACGCTATCATTTCACGTCCGGTTCTATTTGTTCACATTTAACAGTTCTAACCAACTAAGGCCTAAACACGGCCAAAAGTGCAAGTGGATACACTTGCCTGCGATGGCGAGCGCGTCGTCCTGCCGAAGCGTCTCGTCCAGTCGTCGCGTCCGCGGTAGTCCGTCTGAAACAGTCACGGCGACGGTGTCAGGTCGCGAATTCGTCAAATCCTATTAGGTTTCGTTTCTAGGTTTTTCGGGACTATCCTATTCGTCAAAAGTCACTTTTTTTTATGTATCAACCTAATCGACGATCTATCCTATGTGCACAGTCAAATTTGTCTGTTCGTCGATTTTCTATGTTCGCACAACGTTTTACAGGAGCTGAAAATTAAATTTAGTTCAAGTTGACGGTTTTTAGTTTAGGGTTCAGTCAGCTATTGTGGGGGTTTCTACGAGTTTCGGGGAACCAACCTGAACCGGAGTTTGCTGTCGATTGGATGTCGGGTCTGATCGGAGGACTCCTCGGCTTCAGATCTGGTCCTCGCACGTCTCTCCAAAAGTTCGAACTTGCGACGAAGGCCTACGACGTGTCGCAACGTCGTAGACGGCAAATCCGCGAAGTGGCACGTCCAAGTGGGGCCCACAGCAGTGCTAGGGGTCCAAGGGGGGCCCACAACACCTCAGGAGCACTTGGGGGGCCCACCACAGAAGTTGGTGTGGGAGAAACCCACTTGCGACACTAGGCCGTCGGTCGTTCACCCTCGGTGCGAGGGTTTCTCTCGGTCAGACCGAGAGAAGCTCTCGGTCGTGCGAGCTGCGATGCGGGGGAGGTCGGCACGGCGTCGGTGCGAGGGTCTTGTTCGGTCAGACCGACAGATCTTGTCGGTCGGGCGCTTGGACGAAGCTGGCAGCGGAGCGGGGTGCGGAGCGGCTTCGGGTGCGGAGCGGGCCTCGGTCAGACCGACGGGGCGGGTCGGTCAAGCGCTGGCGATGCGGAGCGGGGCGATGCGGGCAGCTGTGCGAGGGAGCCTCTCGGTCAGACCGAGAGAGAACTTCGGTCGGAGCGGGCGACAGCGGGGGAAAGCGATGCAGCGGGCTGAGCGAGCGGCGATGCGGGGGAGAGCTCCGGTCGTGCAAGGGGATTTGCGGGGGAGAGCTCCGGTCGTGCACGTTGCGATCGTCGCAACGTTGCGACGAAGCTTTAGAAGATGAAACGGCGGCTAGGGTTTTGAGTTATGACGAAATAACTTTTCCTAGGGCTAACTTAAATAGGTTAGAGCTAGGGTTAGGGTTTGGGTTCGGAAAAATATTATTAAAATAATTTAAAATAATTAATTTACTTAAAAATTACTCTCCTCTCCCTCACACGAAATTGGTGCGGCCAAAAATTCTAAAATTTTGCCTAAAAATTCCTTAATACGTTATTATACTATAGTAATTTTATTGTAATTAAAACTTTTATAAAAATGGGTTTCAAAATTATTTAAAGCTTTCAAAAAAATAGAAAATAGGTCAAATTAAGTCCAAAAATTATAAAATAATTATGGGGTGTTCTAGATGACTAAAGAAAGTCAGCGGAGAAGGCGGATCTAAATTTTGATGTCGATAGACGAAACTAAAATTCGTAACGTCTCGCATCAAAACAGAAAGTCGCGACGTCACGTCAATTGAGATAGCGTCGCTGAAGAACGACTCGAGATATGTTGTTACAAAGTTATTCCACAATCTAATACTTCCAGAGACGATCACGTCGATATATCACTCAATAATATTCAAAATCAAATAAAATCAAAAATAAGCACGTGCACAATCAAGAGTACGTGCACAAAGAAAGTACGATCGGAAACCGACCGTTACATCCTCCCCAACTTAGAAATGATTCCGTCCTCGGAATCAACATCAAGCATTGCTGGGAAAGAGATGCGGGAAGCGCTCTCTCATATCATCCTCACGCTCCCAGGTGGACTCTCCAGGCGATCCGTGACGCCACATCACTCTCACCAGGTCGACTATCTTATTCCTCAACTGCTTCTGTCGACGGTCCAAGATCTGCACAGGCTGCTGGTCATATGTCAGGTCCGGTCGAACCGTAATCTCCGAGAAATCGACCGTGTGCGACGGATCACTGACGTACCGACGTAGCTGAGATACGTGGAATACGTCGTGAACACCCTCCAAAGATGGTGGCAGAGCAAGGCGATAGGCCACTGCTCCCACACGCTCTAGCACATCGAATGGCCCAATATACCTCGGACTCAGCTTGCCCTTCTTCCCAAAACGAATAACTCCGCGGTTCGGAGAAATCTTCAGGAAGACGTGATCTCCAGGCTGAAACTCCAAAGGTCTCCTCTTGGCATCTGCCCAATGCTTGAAGCGATCCTGTGCAACTCTAAGCTTCTCCCTGATGTCCCTCACGACATCCACAGCTTCAACTATCATCTCCGGACCCAACAGCTCTCGATCTCCGATGTCATCCCAGCTCAGTGGCGATCGACATTTCCTTCCATATAAGGCAGCAAACGGCGCCATGCCAATGCTCGCCTGGTAGCTGTTGTTATATGAAAACTCCACCAAGTGAAGATGGTCCTCCCATGATCCCATCAAATCGAGCGCGCAAGCTCGCAGCATATCCTCCAGAATCTGAATAGTCCTCTCGGACTGGCCATCAGTCTGCGGGTGGTACGCCGTGCTGAAACTCAGACTCGTACCCAAATGCTCCTGCAGACTTCTCCGGAACTGAGACGTGAACCTCGTGTCTCGGTCAGACACAATGCTCACGGGGACTCCATGTAATCGTACAATCTCCTGCACGTACACGGTCTACGTCACGACTATTTCAAAGCGAAAATCAGAATAGAAGTAAAAGTAGAACAGAACTTTACCTCCAGATATTTCCTCGCCAAAGCTTCCGTAAACTGGTCCACTCGGAAGGGGATAAAGTGCGCAGACTTGGTCAACCGATCCACGATCACCCAAACTGCGTCGTTCTGCCTCGGGGTCCGAGGTAAACCAGTCACGAAGTCCATCGTAATATGTTGCCACTTCCACTCTGGAATGGGAAGCGGTTGCAACAACCCAGCAGTACGATGGTGCTCAGCCTTCACCTGTTGGCATATCAAACACTTGGCAACGCTCCGTGCCACACTCCTCTTCATGCCAATCCACCAATAATTCAGACGGAGGTCCTTATACATCTTGGTGCCTCCAGGATGTATAGAATATGGCGAGCTATGAGCCTCGCTCAACAGCTCCTCGCGAACATCACCTGCAGGTACACAGAGTCTACTGCCGTACCGCAGCGAACCATCCTCATGAATCACGAACTCCGCCCGTAGTCCAGCTTCAACCTGCCTCCTGATCCTCTGCAGCTTCGGATCTCCTGCCTGTGCTGCCTTGATCCGATCCACGATCGTGGACTGAATCTGCAAATTCATGAACGAACGAACCACACCAGGTAGGACAACCTCCAAGTCCATCTCCCTCAGCTCCTGCTGAATCCTCCAGTCTGCTGCAAGCATCATCGCAGTAGGAAGTCTACTCAAGGCATCCGGCACTACGTTCACCTTCCCCGGATGATACTGCAAATCAATCTCGTAGTCAGCCATGAGCTCTAACCATCGCCTCTGACGCATATTGAGCTCCTTCTGCGTAAAGATGTACTTCAAGCTCTTGTGATCGGTGAAAATCTTCACACTCTCACCTAGCAAGAAGTGCCTCCAAATCTTCAGTGCAAAAATCACTGCTGCCAACTCCAGATCGTGCGTCGGGTAATTCTTCTCATGAGTCCTCAACTGACGAGAAGCATACGCGACCACGTGGCCATGCTGATGCAAGACGCATCCTAGGCCCTTCCCTGATGCATCACAATAAACTTCGAAGCCTCCGCTTCGATCCGGTACTGCCAACACCGGTGCCGTGGTCAATCTCGCCTTCAAGATACTGAAGGCCTCCTCACAAGCATCTGACCAAATAAACTCCTCGTCCTTCCTCGTCAGCTTCGTCATCGGCTCTGCAATCTTCGAGAAATCTTTGATGAACCGCCGATAATAGCCAGCTAAACCAAGGAAGCTCCTGATGTCGGACGCTGACTGCGGAGTCGGCCAATCTCTGACTGCTCTAACCTTCTCCGGATCCACAGATATGCCATCACCGGACACCACGTGTCCCAGGAATGCGACTCTATCCAGCCAGAACTCGCACTTGCTATACTTGGCATAAAGCTTATGTCTCCTCAGCGTCTCCAGCACTGTCCTCAGATGACAGCTGTGCTCCTCCTCAGACTTCGAATAAATAAGAATGTCATCAATGAAGATGACGACAAACTTGTCCAAGAAGTCGTAGAATATTAAATTCATCAAATTCATGAACACAGCCGGCGCATTGGTCACGCCAAACGGCATGACCACGAACTCATAATGTCCGTACTTCGTCCGGAAAGCCGTCTTCTGAACATCGTCCTTCTTTACCTTCAACTGGTGGTATCCACTCCTCAAGTCCAACTTCGAGAAGACTCTCGAACCTCCAAGCTGGTCAAAGATATCGTCGATGCGCGGCAGCGGATACTTATTCTTTACGGTGACAGCATTCAATCCTCGATAGTCCGCGCACATCCTGCGGGACCCATCCTTCTTCTTTACAAGCAAAACAGGTGCACCCCACGGTGACACACTAGGGTGGATGAAACCCTTCTGCAGCAACTCATCCAACTGCTTCCGCAGCTCCTCGAGCTCAGCGGGGGCCATACGGTACGGCGCCTTCGATATCGGTTGCGCTCCCTGCATAAGATCAATTCCAAACTCTAAAGCTCTGTCGGGTGGCAAACCTGAGATATCCTCCGGGAAGACGTCGTCGAAGTCTCTGACGACTGCTGGTCTCTCGATCTCCATCTCCATCTGCATGGCTGCCTCAATCGGCACCTCTCGCTTGGCCCGAAATCTGATGGGCCCAAGCGACTCATCCCTGCTGCGGAACTCGAACTCCGGATGACCTGGAATCCGGAACACCACCCTCTTGCTGTGACAGTCGATCGAGGCGTGGAAATCTCCCAACCAATCGATGCCAAGAACGACATCGAAATGTGGCAGATCGTGGACAATGAAATCTGCAAAGAGCTCGTGTCCACTGATCACTAAAGAAATCGATCGACATCCCAAATTTACCGTCACCACTCCGTTCCCGGTGGTAATGTCCCAACACTTAGGGAGTGTATGGGTGGGGATAGAGTGCTTTGTTGCAAACCTCCGGGATATGATGCACATAGATGCACCGGAGTCGAACAAAGCCAAGGCTGGGTGAGAGGACACTAGAATGGTGCCTAAGATATAAGGGAACTACGGTCAAATCAACTACTCTAATAACAAGTCAACCAAGCAACACAAATAAAAGATCTAAACTATGAAATGAAAAACTAGGATCAAGGGTTACCTGCTATAACTCAATCCAGCTCCTCAGTCTCAGCAGCAGTCATGGTATACGCCGGCCTCTGGGGCTGTGCTGCTCTCTGGTACATCTGCCTCTGTGGCGGCAAAGGTGGTCCACGAGCAGCAGGTCCTCTCTGAACTGGAGCAGGCGCTCTCATCTGCAACGGGGCTGGTGCTCCAACCACAGCCTGACGAGCCCTCGGACAATCCCTCGCAGCATGCGAGGCATCTCCACAAACTAAGCATAGCCCCATCTTCTTCCTGCAGGTGGCCTGAACATGTCCAAGCTTTCCGCAGAAGTGGCACGGGCCCTTGCCCTGATTCTGAACCGGTGCTCCAGGCCTCTTGAATGGTACTGTCTGAACTGGCCTCATCGCCGGCCTGGCAGGTGGCCGGTACTGCTCCATAGGACGCTTCCCCTTATCAGCTGGAGGGTCAGGTAGAAGCGAAATAAGCTCATGATTCTTCGCAGCATCCAGCACCTCCCTCATAGTCGTGAAACTCGCCGAAGACATAGAAGCCTGAATCTTCGGACGCAGTCCCTGACGAAAGCGATCAGCTCGCTTCTCCTCCTTCTTCACCATGTGCGGAGCAAAGCGGCTCAGCATCTCAAACTCCGCCTCATACTCCTCGACTGTCATGTTCTCCTGCTTCAGATCTATAAACCTGCTCAGCAGCTCCCTCCTAGCAGACTTGGTGAAGTACTTATCCTTGAACATAGACCTGAAGGTCTTCCATCCCACTGGCTTCTCAAGACGCCTCTCCTCGATGCGCCACCAGTTCCTCGCATTCTCCGTCAGCTGCATCTTTGCTATCTCCACACGGGTATCATCAGGAATCTTCGCAGCAACTAACTTCTCCTCCGTACTCTGGATCCACTCGTCAGCAGCTAGGGGTCCCTCCTTCCCCGAAAATGTCTTTGGCTGGAGCTCGTTGAACTGCTTCACTCCTGGAGCAGCTCGAGGGGCAGGTGGAGGTGGTGGTGGTGCAACTGGAACAGCCTGGGCAGCACGTTGGGACTGCTGAACCAACTGATGCTGAACATCCAGCATCTCCCTCATCACACCCAGAAACTGACGGAAGTCTCCGCTCTGATCCTCCGAAGCTCCATCGCCTAAGTTCCCCGATCGGGTAACACGTCGTCCGGCCATCCTATTGACAGAAACACAGAGGTTAGACTCGTACAATTATTGGATGATAATAAAATGAATTCCAATACTTCGATTGTTCCGTATTCGCAGAAGTAGGGGACCTGCATGGGCCACCACTAAAACCTGTCACGCCCCGCTTCCCATAAAGGTCGGAGGCGAAGCGTGACTAAGGCCCGCTTAGGCCAGGGCAATGAGCCCAGACCCAATAAGCGTCTGTGATATTCCAAACAAAGGCAACAGGTCCCTGCAAGTTAGTACGGAAACAACAAAGTATTGAAAAGAGATATCAATTCATTTTATTCCAAATTAAAACATCCAAAAGTACTGAGAGTCTAAAACGCCCGAAGGCTACAACTGCAGAAACGGAAACTACTGGTGCAAGCACCCAACCTAGACAAGAAAGCAACAGGTGCTACCCACCCAATCTAAACTGGAATAGGAATCTGGATCAGCAACAAGAGGCCTCTAACTCTGGTCCTCCTCCGGGTCATACTCCGGATCAACGTCCTCCGGCTCTCCGTCAGCTGGCAAGTCCGCCTCGTCAACGTACTCTGGCTCAACACCTGACGTACAGCACCAAAAGAAGGAACTGTACGTCAGGTCAGGTCTACAAAAAGGGTTAGACCAAACTGCAAGTGTATCAACTTTTAGACAATGTTTTACTGGTTGATTAGCATGCTGGGGTTACAACAAGTACAAGAGAAGTAACGTAGCAGGAAAGTAAAGCGTAACAATTAGTAGTGGTAGCGTGTGCTACCAACTACGGGACTAGCCTACAGGTGTCAGGACAAGACGTGACGTGACGGAAGCAAGGCAGGACAAGACAAGTGAGACACGAAAGGGTTCACGCCTTACGGTTCGAGGGGGATCAGACCCTCTTACCGTGCGCACGCTCAACCCAACCCCAAACCCCAAGACAAGACAAGACAAGATATCCGTACAAGGGATCACTCGCTCTAGCTTGGCGAGTGCCCTATTGCCCGCAGGCTGAGAATCCGTACAAGGGATCACTCTCTCTAGCTTGGAGAGTGCCCTATTGCCCTCGGGCTGTGTATCCGTATAAGGGATCACTCTCTCAACTTGGAGAGTGCCCTATTGCCCGCAGGCTGTGAGTCTGTACAAGGGATCACTCGGCGAGTGCCCTATTGCCCAGCGGGCTGTGCAAGACGGGACGTGACGTGACACGACAGGAAAGGTTATTCTAGGGTGTCCACACACACGCACACACATGATAGTCCTACAGCATCAAAAATTGTTGTTGTCAGGCTCAGACTTCGTCGTCAAGTCTGAGCCGTCAAGAGTCGTCCCGGACGCTATCATTTCACGTCCGGTTCTATTTGTTCACATTTAACAGTTCTAACCAACTAAGGCCTAAACACGGCCAAAAGTGCAAGTGGATACACTTGCCTGCGATGGCGAGCGCGTCGTCCTGCCGAAGCGTCTCGTCCAGTCGTCGCGTCCGCGGTAGTCCGTCTGAAACAGTCACGGCGACGGTGTCAGGTCGCGAATTCGTCAAATCCTATTAGGTTTCGTTTCTAGGTTTTTCGGGACTATCCTATTCGTCAAAAGTCACTTTTTTTGATGTATCAACCTAATCGACGATCTATCCTATGTGCACAGTCAAATTTGTCTGTTCGTCGATTTTCTATGTTCGCACAACGTTTTACAGGAGCTGAAAATTAAATTTAGTTCAAGTTGACGGTTTTTAATTTAGGGTTCAGTCAGCTATTGTGGGGGTTTCTACGAGTTTCGGGGAACCAACCTGAACCGGAGTTTGCTGTCGATTGGATGTCGGGTCTGATCGGAGGACTCCTCGGCTTCAGATCTGGTCCTCGCACGTCTCTCCAAAAGTTCGAACTTGCGACGAAGGCCTACGACGTGTCGCAACGTCGTAGACGGCAAATCCGCGAAGTGGCACGTCCAAGTGGGGCCCACAGCAGTGCTAGGGGTCCAAGGGGGGCCCACAACACCTCAGGAGCACTTGGGGGGCCCACCACAGAAGTTGGTGTGGGAGAAACCCACTTGCGACACTAGGCCGTCGGTCGTTCACCCTCGGTGCGAGGGTTTCTCTCGGTCAGACCGAGAGAAGCTCTCGGTCGTGCGAGCTGCGATGCGGGGGAGGTCGGCACGGCGTCGGTGCGAGGGTCTTGTTCGGTCAGACCGACAGATCTTGTCGGTCGGGCGCTTGGACGAAGCTGGCAGCGGAGCGGGGTGCGGAGCGGCTTCGGGTGCGGAGCGGGCCTCGGTCAGACCGACGGGGCGGGTCGGTCAAGCGCTGGCGATGCGGAGCGGGGCGATGCGGGCGGCTGTGCGAGGGAGCCTCTCGGTTAGACCGAGAGAGAACTTCGGTCGGAGCGGGCGACAGCGGGGGAAAGCGATGCAGCGGGCTGAGCGAGCGGCGATGCGGGGGAGAGCTCCGGTCGTGCAAGGGGATTTGCGGGGGAGAGCTCCGGTCGTGCACGTTGCGATCGTCGCAACGTTGCGACGAAGCTTTAGAAGATGAAACGGCGGCTAGGGTTTTGAGTTATGACGAAATAACTTTTCCTAGGGCTAACTTAAATAGGTTAGAGCTAGGGTTAGGGTTTGGGTTCGGAAAAATATTATTAAAATAATTTAAAATAATTAATTTACTTAAAAATTACTCTCCTCTCCCTCACACGAAATTGGTGCTGCCAAAAATTCTAAAATTTTGCCTAAAAATTCCTTAATACGTTATTATAATATAGTAATTTTATTGTAATCAAAACTTTTATAAAAATGGGTTTCAAAATTATTTAAAGCTTTCAAAAAAATAGAAAATAGGTCAAATTAAGTCCAAAAATTATAAAATAATTATGGGGTGTTCTAGATGACTAAAGAAAGTCAGCGGAGAAGGCGGATCTAAATTTTGATGTCGATAGACGAAACTAAAATTCGTAACGTCTCGCATCAAAACAGAAAGTCGCGACGTCACGTCAATTGAGATAGCGTCGCTGAAGAACGACTCGAGATATGTTGTTACAAAGTTATTCCACAATCTAATACTTCCAGAGACGATCACGTCGATATATCACTCAATAATATTCAAAATCAAATAAAATCAAAAATAAGCACGTGCACAATCAAGAGTACGTGCACAAAGAAAGTACGATCGGAAACCGACCGTTACATAATCTAGTCGGTCAGTATTTGTTCTTCGACCGACTAATTCTAAATCCTATTTTCGTTCAGAAGTTACTGTTTACACTTAGTCGGTCTACGTTGGTCGACCGACCGACTAGTTGCCAAACTAGTCGGTCAGTGGTTGCTCTTTGACCGACTAATCTGTGTTGAAACCCTAATTTCTGGGCAGCCGCCAGCCTAACCTATTTATACCCCTTCCAAACGTTTTCTTCCTCCCCCACTCGACCCAAAACCCTAGTTTCTCCCCCATTGAGCCCCCATCTTCCTCCAAGCCTTATTCCTTCATTCCAAGCCCTAAATCCATCATCTAAACCCTCCCTCAACTCATTCAACCTCTCATCTTCCCCAAAATCTCATCAACCCCCCAAAATCCCCCAAAAACCCTAGTTCTCCAAACTTCTCCATTCGTTTCCAGATCTGGTCCTAGGGTTCTCCGGAGTGTTTCTTCCGCCTCCTCTCGGTAAGAAATCGATCTCTGGATGTTTTCATAACCTATTTGTATTTTTATGAAACCATAATGAATGAATGTTGTTTTTGATAGTTGTCTCCCTATAACAACGATTTCCCCGTAGATTAGCATCCGTGAGACGAACCTTCGTGATCGTCATCCCCGGTGCTAGGCAAGTGAAACTTGCCACTTAGGGTTTAGGCCATGTTTTAGGCCATTTGCTTGTTGTAGGCGTAAAAGAGGCTAGGCGACGAAATGATACTCGCCTAGGCGCAAATTGGGGAACTAGCTTGACAACGAAGCTAGTTCCGACATATATCATGTTGCACAATTACCATGTCATGTTTACTTTCCATTAACGGTACGCAAATTAATTGGCATGTCATTGCATTCTTCATGTGATCCCGTGATTGCGTAGCATCGCTACAATACTTGTGTTTCCTGGCTCGTGACCAGAAGCGAGCATAATGAGTTGCTAACCCCAACGCTCGATATTGAATTGTGAACTAAGAAACAAGCTCCTGTGCGGGGCAACCCTGGCTCACTTGCTGGGCTCATGTGCAGGGACCCTGGCTTGTTTACGTGTGGGATGGGGTAAGAGTTAAGCGGTCATTCAACTGGGGGTCTGCCTGATCAGCAACTGCAGTTGTAAGGCGTAAACTCTGGGGTGGGGTAGTGTTTAGTGCCGATCGGTGTGAATGTTGTACCATTCAGCTGAAGGGCGTAAACATCTACAAAACAACGTGAAACGTGAATAGTGAATTGATTGAGATTGTTAGTAGCTTGGCTACTCTTGTCTTGTCCCGATACTGGTTCTCTTGTACTTACTGTTCACCATGTCTTAATTGTGCACTCATGTTATAACTGCCATGTCATGCATACTACAACTGCTAGGTTGCTAGTTGCCTTACTTTCAGTTTCCTTGCCCAAGTCTTTTAGACTTGCTGACATGTGCCCCTTTACTCTTTTGGGTGACACATGTTAGATCCCGAGCCTGAGTACCTTGTTGAGGACGAGGTGTTTGCTGACGCCGAGCCCGAGCTTGTGTTTGACGGGGAGTACGTGGACACTGGGGACCAGTCCTAGTGTCTTCGTTGTGTTTTCCTTTTGTTTAGACAGTTGTTTTGTTGTCGGTGCGTAGCACCTATACTTTGTTATGTCGTTGTACTTTTGTTGGCCTTGTTCTGGGCCTTTAGACTCTTTCTTTTAGCCTGGTGGCTTTTCTGGATGTTGAACTTATTTTCATGTTGGACAATTTATGAGATATGAGATTTTATTCCAGTCTCTCCTTGTGTTATTATTGTTGTTCCGTTGTGGTTACAGGGACCTGCTTATGTTTTATTGACGCTTATCGGGTTTGGGGCTTCGCAGCTCCACTCTCGTGCGGACCTTTTCACGTCTCGCCTCCATTTTTGGGAAGCGGGTCGTGACAGAGAGGGGGACCTGTAATTGGCCACATGCTCCCTTATTAGGCACGTAGCCGTCTTGGCCATGCCTGACTGGTCCATGACAAACAAGAGACGAGCTTCCTCACAACTTGGCCCAGTGAAGCCCCTCAAAGGCAAAGCTGATGGCCAACTACGAACGCCTTCCAGGCCCGGCCCATTTTATCCATAGCTGGAGTATTCACTCAATTAGCGAGCACGACCCCTGCAGCCAAGGCAGCACGATCTCGGAGAAGTGGACCACATATTTCCTCTACCGTCACTTGTGGACCCACCCCACAGACGTGACGGTTATTCCCATTAGAGGACTAGGCGGCCCGTCTAAATCAGACGGCATGCCCCAGCCCATCCAAATTGATGTGCGCCCGTTTTGTAGGGCGACACATGGCCGCATTTTGTCGAGGGCTTGCTGACGTAGCAAAGCGACCCTCGAATCCATAAATAGGGAGGAAACTCTCCCTATCAGGTATGAAACCCAATGCCTCCAAAACCCCACCCTAGCAAACATCCACGGCCATAGGTTCACCACATGCGCCGCCACACCTACGCCCTACACCTCCCTCGACCTCTGACACATTGGTTCTCCTATGATCACAGGTACCGGAGAAAAGGAAAGGAGGCACGCCCGGCAAAACTGCAATGTCTGAGCTCAACCTGGCCTTAGCGACCTGGCCCAGGTGTCCAGCGGCTTGATCCATCCCCGCAAGAATTCATTCATCAACACCGTGTCCTCTGTTTGTCAACATGTATGTGTCTGTGTTCATACAACATGGCATGCACTCAACCCGTGAGGTGGATGAGGTGGATGAAACAAACCCAAAAGGCCAACACAAACTAATCCAAATGAAACTAGAATCCCTGAGGATCTATTCTTACATCCAACTTTACAGAGAATAAGTTGCATTCATCATTGTATCCATACGGTAAATGTAAATGCCAAGTACACTAGTACGTGATGTCCCCAGCAACAAAAATTCAACAGCATAAAGCCATCATCATAAATAGCAGAACTCCCTATCTATCAACACTTTCACCAGTCACCCGATACCCTGCAGGCCCTGGACTGGCATTTTCCGTAATCTTATTATCGCTCTCATCTGCACAAAAGCTCTACCTCCACGCTCGCAAGAAACAATGGAGAGGAAGCAGCAAACAATCACCAATTGGCCCTCTGCTGCAGATGCCTTAGACTCTGCTCCATGCTCACCTGCACCATCTCCGCCAGCATCTTCTTCGCCTTCCCCATCCTGTCATCCCCATCGATCTTTGAAACTATGTTGCTTATTATGTTCTCCAGCGTATCGGGCTCCATTTCTGGCCGAGGGTAAGGTGAGTTCCTCAGCAACCTCAACAGCTCACGTGCTTTCGTCCGTGCCTTCGGGGTTCCATGAACCGTGAGCTCAAGGAGACCCGGAATAACTCCTTCCTTAAGAATCACCTCCCTGTATTTGGTACGATCACTCTCACACATTGTTAGAAGGGCTCCTACTGCATATTCTTTACTCAACAGAGAGCCCTCTTCGAGCACTTCGACAATTGTAAGAACTCCTCCTTCCTCTGAGGTCACAGAATTTCTTCCTTCGTCAAAACCAACCATAGATTCTAACAATGCCATGCATCTTTCAGCAGTTTTGGATGATTTCTTGAATGTTTTGAGGAAGGCAATAAGAGCGGGGATGGGGTCAGATGAAAGGATGGTGGAGAGGTTCGAGGGAAGGGTGGAGAGATTGTGGAGGGCAGTGACTGCATCTGTCTTGGCTTGAGGGGTTCCATCACAAATGCATTTGATGAGGAGAGGGATGGCACCAGACGCAGCAATGCTTGTCTTGTTGATGGCGGATGCAGAGAGGGTTAGGAGAGCAGCAACAGAGTACTCTTGGAGTGTTCGATCAGGAGATTGGAGGAAAGCAGTAAGGGGCTCAAGTGCACCCGCATCCACGATCTTTATCTTGTTCCTGTTAAAATAATACCATAGGAGTTAACAGCAATACTGCTAAAGTTAAAACTGATGTAACTTTTGATGACACACTTAACACGGTATATAAATCACCATTGTCATTGAATATCGACCAATGATGAAATACTATTCACATTTTTTATTTTTATTTTTTTTTCTCGTTTCTCTTAGACGTAACCTCTAAAAATCTAGATTCTTTTACTATCTGTAGCCAGAAATTCGCAAATAAGCATTTACATTACCTAATGGTCTGCATTAGCGCAAATGACTCGTGCATAACAGCCTGATGCACTGATTCATCGAAAATGTCGTGAATCAAATCTAATACGAACCTGGTACTTGTATCAGATATGTACCCGATATATGTGTATCCAATATGAGCATCTGTATCCATGGAACCTAGACTGACAACATGTCTATTGATAGTATAATGAAATTAATGAGTTCGATCTTTAATAGCTTACAACATTAACATGATATAATGGTTGTTGTAAGTTCTTATTACCTAGATTCAAATCGTTGAATTGATCCTTTTACAGAATTTAGAGCTTACCTTCCGAGCTACCATAACAAGAAAAAGGAAACTCTATCTTAACAATAATTCCCACTGCTGTAGCACACAGACCGGCATGCAAGTTAATAATAAACTGCTGAAACATTGTTGTAAAATTAAAAATGAACTTTGGCATAAACTTCAAACTTGATGGTTATCCAAATTAACTCCAAAAGCAAGGTGCAGCAGCAAGAGGAAAAACACCATGCTCTGCTTAAATTATTCATGGCTGTATAGAATCATCCCATGATTATGCTTGATTACAAATTTCTATAACCTATTAGCCCATCAAGTTCATCATTTAGCGGTGAACTGCAGTAGGCCATTATAAAAAAGTTTAGTAAATGGAACAGAGGCATAGCATAACTCCATGTTTCAAGAATAAAGCTTCTGTCTATAATGTAAGCTCACTCTTATGACACATCTATATTACAATTGAGGGCTGTTTTTGAATTTGTCCTATATGGCAGTGTCATGTCAATTGGGGGGGGGGGGGGGGGATTTTTGGGTTGAAGAGAAATTTGTTGGGAGAATACAAAAGTTTTCCTTTTTTGAAATTGGCAGCATCAGCACTTAATACCCTTTATTCAAAAATGACCCAAAAAATAAGACCCAAAAAAATGAAACCCAAAAACACACACACACACACACAAAATGAAACACAAAAAATATGCAACTTAAATTACAACTTAAATTACAAGTATGCAAAAGAGAACTTTATTTCGGCTGACCCAAAAAAATTGAAACCCAAAAAAATTGAAACCCAAAAAATAACACAGGAATGTACATTCAAAGAGGCGGGTTGAGCTTTTTGAGCGTCAAGCAGATGTCTGATCCCGCGCCGAAGGCGCCTTAAATTTTAATACGCTAATTTGTTATTCTGCACCGAAGGCACCCGCACCGAATTTATTGTTTCTCGCCGAAGGCGGCCGTGCCTCCAAATTTTTTTACGCTAATTTGTTGTTCTTTTAAATTTTGGCGGTAGAAATATTTTTTTGGTGACAAAGATTTCGCGGGAAAAAAATCTTAAATCCACTGTGCCCGCGGGCACGTGTTATAACTATTACAAATATAGAATAAGAATATTTTGCAATTATCCTGTATTATGCCTTCAAAAAATATTATATTTCCTTATATTTTCTTTCCCTTCTATCATTAAATGAAAAACATTCAATTTCCTTCACATATCCGATGAAGTCCTTAAACTAGCTAAACTGCCTATGTCCAAATCACGGAACTTATGAACATTGATACCAGTCTTAACAATCTAAAGTGTAATTCAATATATATTCATGATAACATTTTTCCAACTTCTGAATAATTTCTAGTAACTGACCCACCTGTAGATACCAATCAACTCATAAAGTCCTAGACTGAGGCTCTTAACATATGTCATACTCAGAAAGTGGTTGAAATGCATCACATACTCATATTGTAGCTTGCAGCTATAGGAGCATCGATCATCCACAAATGTCTCATCCTGGTTGTGAAGCTCAAGCAACCAATGATACAACAGTACACCTATACTGTACATCCAACCAAACATCATGTATATCTCTGCCAAGTAGCATTTTATCAATACTCGTCAGTGTACAATACCCGTAATCCACAAAGGCAGTGAAACAGGGCATGCAGACAAAACTAGAACAACCAGTTTCACCATAACTATTCAAAAAGATTATCATTTGAACAGAATGCAAGCTCGCATAAGCCCTTTTCAAATAACCTTTAATTGGATTTTGTAAAAAAGAAATTCAACCACCATTAATGTACGAGGGTCTAATTCTTCCTTGTGTAACATTTATTGGGAGATTTCTTTAGTCCTGGTATATCATGCAGAATTGACTGCATCCCTTCTTTTAAGGATGAGGGGTTCATTGTACCCTCCTGGTTACCATTCACCCATTCCCCAAATGCAACACAGATAGGAACAATCAATAACGGGTAAATAACGCTAACATCTCTAACTATGACTAGTGTGTCACTAAACATATCTAAACTATGGTATTAACAGAAACTGTCCTTAAACAATAACAAACACTATCCATATTTTATTGATGTACTAGGAAAAACCCCGTGCACACGTGCACGGCAAAAATCAGGACGGACGACCAAAAAAGATCCGAACGGAAGCCAAGGGGAGAGCGGAAAAGGGAGGAGGTGTGTGTGGGGATTGTAGGGGGGTCAAAAGTGCAAAACAGCAAAAGCGAGGGTTTTTTTTTGAAAGAGTTGTAAAGGGTAAGTATTCCGCGCAATTAAGGATTCGTAGGGGGTTCTTTATGCAAAAAAACCAAAAAAAAAAAAAAAACCGGATGACTGGGACAAACGACGACGGGACGTTTGTCCCAGTCATATCCGCATGCTTTATAGAATAGACTAGGAAAAACCCCGTGCACACGTGCACGGCAAAAATCAAGACGGACGACCAAAAAAGATCCGAACGGAAGCCAAGGGGAGAGCGGAAAAGGGAGGGGTGTGTGTGGGGATTGTGGGGGGTCAAAAGTGCAAAACAGCAAAAGCGAGGGTTTTTTTTGAAAGAGGTGTAAAGGGGAAGTATTCCGCGCAATTAAGGATTCGTAGGGGGTTCTTTATGCAAAAAAACCAAAAAAAAACCGGATGACGGGGACAAACGACGACGGGACGTTTGTCCCAATCATATCCGCATGCTTTATAGAATAGACTAGCAATAACTCATGCACATAGCCACAACAACGCACGAGATCCATGCCCAAGTGGAAAGGAGATGAAAGAGTGGGTGTGAGTGTGGGTATTGTTGTGGGATTTTTTTGGGGGTTTTTTGATTGGGGGTGTGGGTGTGGGTTTTTTGAGTGGCTTTTAAGTTCGGGATTTTTTTTTTATTTGGGAGTGCGTTTTTTTTGTGAGGGTTTTTTGAGTTAGGCGGGAGACGTGACATTGCCACATGGAGACAAACCCCATCAATCAACCCACAATTGTATCATAAATGGTCACTAACACCCATATTCAAAGATATTTTCTACTGCTATTATAGTTTGTGTGTATTTAGTCACACACTAGATATATTTCAAGGGGTGTTAGCGATATTTATCCAACAATAAATTGTGTCATTGCCTCAGAAGCAATACTAATTGTAGGAAGTATCCACTAAGAATAAACAAATAATACAATATTGTACCATGTTATAACAACATCAATATGAATAAGTACCAAATAAAGCATGGCAACCAAAAGAAAGGATTAATAGCTAAAATGAACCAAAATCAATAGATAGAATCAAGAGTAATTATGATTATTCAAAAAATGACTATGTGGAGATTCCTAATTGGTTGCTGCAAGTATTACCGGCGTTGCATATTACACTCTAAACTAAATCATACGGAATAAAATAAGTAAAATATAATATATATTTTAAATAAAAACAATCATCCCAAAATTCCGCAGGTTGAAAAAAACCAATTTACTCTTCAACAAATTGAAAGAAAAAATTTCACAAAAACAAAATTTTAGTTAAAAAATTAAAACACGTGGTAGTATGAAAACTAAATAAATAAAAACACTCCATTTAAGCTAAATAACAAATAAAGTGCCAATATCAACCACCAGAAACCGAACGATGTTTTTCTATTTGAAACAAACCCATTAAAATTCAACATAAAAATAAATTAAAAACCCTAAGAAATTACCAGCCTCCGCATGACATGAAATTAATCTAAAATTTCATCCTAATACTGACGTTTTTTAATTAAAACAAATAATTTATAGACGAGGGAATAAATTTTGCAGAAACTTGGGTTTTTTCCACACAAAAAAAATTGAACTATAAAAATTGAAGAGCAATATCAGGCGATTTCGAACCTTTCGTCCTGGACGGCGAGATTGAGAATGGCGAGGATTGCGGCTTCACCGCACTCGCGCCTACCAGACCGCAGCATCGACACGAGGGGCTCGATCGCACCCGACAGAGCGCGGCGGTTCTCCGACGACGTCCTAGTCAGCCGTCGGATCACCCGCGCGGCCTCCACCTTCGAATCCCAACCGTCCGATCGAACCCGCTCCAGGATCTCCCGAACCGCCGCTGAATCCGACGATCCCATTTGGCCCCTCTCTCTAGATTTTTTTATAAAAATTTTCTCGAAGTTTGTGAAGGGAAACAATACAGGAAAAATCTGAGAGATGGGAGCGGGCGGGGTTTTATACGGACGTAAGCGGAAGTGACGGCGTCAACTGGTTTAACGGATTCTGTCGGTTTGCTTAACTGATATTTTTACACTCGTGGGTCCCACGCAGATGACATGGCCCGGGCCATTTGGGGAGGTGTCAACCCGACCGAATCAGCGACAGTAGTAACGGAAGAGTATTTATCATCTTCCTTTTTATTTCCCTCGCTCCGCGGTCAATTTATTCTTGAAATGATCGGAGCGGATTAATGCGTTGATATTCTTTGAGGATAGGTCCGAATTTTTCTTATCGTTATCCGTTCCAAGGTGGTTTTTACCTTGGCGTTGTTTAAATTAGTAAGCACTAATTTACGGTTCTTATTTATTAGTATCAAATTAGTTAGTCTAAGCTCTTGGGTTTTAGTTCATTACCGGAACTTGATAGCTTTTTATGTGCTATTTTTGGGATTTGCCATACACTGCACGACATGGCCCTCTTCCAACTCTATTATTGGTACACACATAAATGTACTAAAATACCCCTAGACAAATCATATAATACTCTACCAAAAAAGAAATAGCCAAATAGGTATCCCGTGCCTTGTATTCATCTGTGTCATTGCCTTGTATAATTTTAACCCATTCATTCTCTCACTCGATCTCAAGATGGTATCTGATCTCTCTTTCGCATTGAATTGTTGCTTGTTTTTAAATTAAGATATGGTGTACTCATATCTGTATTCCTATTTGTTATTTATAAGATATGGTGTACTCATATCTGTATTCCTATTTGTTATTTGAAAAAAAAATCCGATCTCAATATTTCTTTCTTTCTATTTTCTTCCTTCTAAAAAAGTATGAAATGTGATCTAAACGAGATCTCAATATGATATCAGGCCTCTCTTTCCTATTGAATTGTTGCTTCTTTCTAAATTAAGATATGATGTACTCATTTGTTCCAAAAAAAATTACAAATTTGATGTAATTTTTTTTTGAGAAGATCGATAATTATTGCTTGTAATATGATTTGATTTCTTATTCATTCAATTTTGCCACTAAATCTTGTTTATTCGATTCTCCCTTCTCCATATGATGACATGAGATTAATCTATTAAGCAAACGAGCTGATCATTAGTAAGATATGAGCTAAAAATGTAATAACATAGCTTCTAGCTCTTTCATAAATATATCATTTGCAACCTACCTAAAAAAACTTATAAAATTGATGAACATTATTATTATGTCTACAATCTACATGTATGTTTTTACTCTTATTTTTTGATATATAATTGATAAAGAATCATGAATTAGAATTGCACTTTAAAAAGTAAAGGACTGATACGAAAGCCAATAGGATAAGATTAGAGCTGCCATTTAAAAGGCACAGGGACGAGTCCTTGGTCGGCTTTTAGTCCCGAAGTATGTTAAGACATGGGTCAATGCCTAACCTCTGCCCGGTCTAACCCGGCCCATTTTCATCCCGGAGGAAATAAGTTTTCCATTATTTTAATTGATAAGTGGAATATTCTAGAATCCTAAAGTTGTAATTGGTGGTCTAGAAATTGGGCAACCCAATTTCGTCTACTTTGGGTGGTCCCCCACTGCAGGTTCATTTCAAAACCGCTCAACGGACTTAATCGGCGGATCAAAGTGGGCCCATTTTTGGTCCCCATGAGCCTACGACGTTGGGCTGTCCTGATCAACGTGTCAGATCGCCCAAGTAGAGAATAACGGCGCCGTGAAGTCACGGCCGTAACGATCGACGGACACTTGCCTCCACCGGCTCCGCACCTCACGTGATAAGGTGGTGGCTTTGGCCGTTACGTCTCCGCGCCGTCAACATCGGAAGGGCATTTACGTGGGGCGTCATTCTTCCCTCACGTGAAGGCACGTGGCGATTTTAGCGGCACACGCTAAAACGTTACTGTTAGCATGGCGGTCCCGCCTGCGGACGACGCGGCAGCATCCGGGCGGCTGCTACCGAACGAGCGGAGAACCAGAGCCAATAGCTCGTCAGGAATCAGGATATTTTGCTGAGGAATTGTAAAATTCATTTAAAAAAGTTTAATATTCGGGATGAATATTTTTTGGGAATAATGGGTAACAAGGAGTTCAGTTCATGTACAAACTCCAAAATTCTTTTCATCCGTCATTACTTAAAATAGAAAACCTCCCTAATAACATGTGTTGCGAAACCATAGGGGGCAAGATCTAAGAAGCCATGAGTATTTGCAACATGGGAGACGACGATTAGTTTGATAAGTAGTAAATATTGTTGTGTCGACAGGCACTAATAGCACACCCCAAGAGTTAGAAGTGGAATGGGATTCCTCGCTGTCAGGCATCCATGCATCCTCGTAGCGAGAAGCTGCATGCATGGTGTCACTTTATCTAAAATAAAAGAACCCGTGACGTTGCATGCACGAGTGGAGTAAATTAAAGATGGGCATAGCGGAGTACATGGAGAATTCTAGTAACTTGTTGTTGATATCGTCATCGGACAACAAGTGGGCAGCACCTATAGGAGCAAGAGTCGCATACAGAAGATGCATGCTTTTATGATTGAAAAAGGAGGGGGATAAATCCAAAACTCTACGCCGGCCCAAAAGCAAGCCATGCATGGTGCACGATTATTGGATGGTTAATTTGCTCGCTTTAAAGCCATGCATGCATGATTATGCTTCTTTTTATCCTCTTCCTCTCTCATTCTTTTGGACTCTTGAATATTGCAATCGTGCCCATATAGCAATTTTTATTTTGTAATAGCCTCCTGATTTGGGAGAAAATTAATTAAAGACGGTGACTTGGACATGCAAGCAAACAGTTTTTAAAAAAATATGAAAGCATTCATGTTCTGTCTTATTCTCTTTTTTAAATGAGCTTTATAGTTTCATTGCGCGTCATCATCAGTGCTAATTGTTGGAACTTATCCAACAAGTTGGATCTTAATCCAACGTTGGGCTAATATGCGGTAAATAATTATATAAGTGCTACGCTGTCATATTAAGCCCAACATATTAGTGATCTGGTTTTAATTAATTAAATGGGCTAAATGAGTTAAACAGGTTGTGGGGCCTTTATGTGTAGAGACTATTGGGCTTCAACTCATTGATGGGCCGAGTTGGAAACCCTAGGGCTATGGAGGCTAGCCTATAAATATTAGCGGTCATGGTCCCCGGAATACACGAACAAAGTTGAGCCGTCTTTTCTACGTCCCGTCGCTAGGAGAGAAACCAGGAGAAAACTGAAGGGGTTCTCCAACGGTTGATTCGTGCTATTCTGGAAGATCGTCCGTTGTGCTATCGTCAGGATCTTTCAGATTATTAGCGATGAACTCAGGTACGCTTCCGCTAAATCCGAGTAGGTCAATGATTTAAGATTCCACATGTTATATATCCAGATCTGTGTTATTCGGTTTGTACACATCTAGATCTTTAGTTTCTACAAGTGGTATCAGAGCCCACATGCCGTGGATCATAAATTTTTTGTCTGCTCGTAATAGATCTGATAAAAATCAGATTTTTAATCTGTCTTAAGTTTCGGATCTGTTAAAAATTCATTTTTTATCAGTTATAATATTCGGATCTATGCAAACATTTGGTTTTTGATTAATTTTTCCAAAAAAAATTTGGTTTTACGAACCCTAGATCGGGGGCGACCCGTCGGCCGCCGCCCGACACAGCGAAAGAAGGGGGTGGCTCTCCCGCCCCATCGGAAGATCGGCGCCGGCCTCGTTGGCGTCGACACAGAACAAGAAAGGGGCGGTAAAGCCGCCCCTGTAGGTTGAATCGCAAAGAGGGGGGGCGGCATCACAGAGGGGGCGGCTAGCCGCCCCCCTCCGTCGGAAATCATCTCAGAGGGGGCGGGTCGCCGCCCCCCGTCGGACTTCAGGACAAAGGGGGCGGCCCCCCCGCCCCCATTCAGTAACAAGGGGGCGGCAGAGGCCGCCCCGTCGGATCAGAGGGGGCGGCCCCCCGTCGGATCAGAGGGGGCCGCCCCCTTCGGGCTTCAGAAAAGGGGGCGGCTCGCCGCCCCCGTCGTGTTTCAGAGGGGGCGGGTCGTCGCCCCCTTCGGGGGTTCAGAGGGGGGGCGGCGGTTACTCCCCCCGTCGGCGTCAGATGGGGTGGCTTTCGTCGCCCCCGTCGGGATCAAAGGGGGCGGCGGTTGCCGCCCCCGGCCGGAGAAAAGCAGGCCCCAGTGCGGGGCCTGCCGCAGTTGATCGGGGCGGCGGCCGCCGCCGCCGCCGCCCCCCCATTCAAACCCTAACCCTATTTTTCAGCTACAGCCCTGTGGGCCGGCCCATGAGCCCACAATCAGTTTAATTAAAATCAATATAGGGCTGGGCTGTTAAATTGGGCTCTTTGGGTTATTTGGTTGTTTTTGGGCCTATTATTGCAAACCAGTTTTTAGCCTTCTTTTATGCTTATTGCAAAACAGTTTTGGGCACCCTCATGGCTAATTTTGGACCCAATTTTTTGGGTCATTTGGACACACATTTGGGCCTATTATAGGATGTTTTAACACAAGTTAAGGAGGAAATAAAAGGGCAATTTGTATATTTCCATTGAGTGTAATTTTTGTGTTAAAATTCACCTTTTAATTCAATTTTAGGCGTAATTAATTGTATATATATATCTCGAAATAATTTTATTTAAAAGGACAACCCACCAAAGTGGGCTCGATCGTGGCAATTAATTTTATTTCGATATATATAAAAGGCTACATACATGCTTGGCATGAAAATTTATCGCCTAAAGTTTTGAATTTTAAATTCGTGAAATGAGGATATACATGGTTAACTGTATATATATATTTCCTTTAGGCCAAATTTTGTGTGTTAAATTAAGTTCATTCCGATTTTTAATTCTTTAGGCAAAGTTTCAGTTAAATATATATTTCGAAATAACTCTAATTTTTTGTGAAATTCCACCAAAGTGGATTCCACTATTAAAATTGTTATTATTTCGGAATGTAAACGGATTAAAATACATACTCAGTATGATCAGTCAGTTGTCTGGATGAATTTTAAAACGGATCGAAGGAGTAAATAAAAGGCTTTCCTGTATATTTACATTTAAGTTCAGTTTCATTTAAATCCAATTTTTGGGCGCATTAAATTATATGTTTCAAAATAATTTTAATTATTACGGGATCCCACCAAAGTGGGCTTTACTGTTAAATTATTATTATTTTGTAACATAAACGGTTAAATACATACTTTTGTATGATAGGTTGCCCGATATTGAATTTAATTTGGGATGAAGGAGGAAATAAGACGCTTAAATGTATATTTCTCCTCAAAGATAAAATTTTGTGTTAATTGTGCAAAATAAATTTAAATTCTAAGTTTAAGGCTTAAAACCATATATATATACTTCGGTATATAACAAGTTGACTTCATACGTTGGTATGAAAATTCAGTTAGCCTGAATTTAGATTTAAATTAAAACACAAAATTCAAGTGTTTTCTTCGGGAGCAAATAAAAAGTTTTAACATATATTTCTCCTTAAGAATAAGTTTAAAAGGCCTTAAAGAATTTTTGTGCACTAACCATCAAGCAAATGGCCTTAAGGAAATTTGACACATTTTAAAGTTATATATAATGGGATAGGGTGTATATTAATATATATATCTTTCTATGTATGTTCATATACACATTAGTATACACCTAAATACCCCATTTATAAGAAGAAAATTTGTGTTGAAATTATGGATTTTATTTAACTCAATATAAATGATTAGAAAGGTGGAATAAAAGGTTCTTATATATATTTCCACTTGGTGTAATCATTTTTTGTTAAATTCGGTTTAGTTTCAATTTCAATTTTTGGCACAATTAATTATATATTTCGAATATGAATTGATTGGATCATCAACTCACCAAAGTGGGTTTTCTTGTGAAGATCAGTTCTAATCTCGAAATATAACAAGTTGAATACATACTTTTGTATGAAAATTTTTTGGTTGCCTTAAATTTGATTTTGAAGAAAAGTGGACTTGAATATCTCCACTTAAAGTATATTCATGTATTAAATTGCGACTTAGATTCAAATTTTGCAAAGGTATATATATTTGAAATGATTTCGTGCAATCATCACATCGCCAAAGTGGGCTATGTTGATTTGCATTATTTCATTTCATGAATATAAAAAGAATCTAATGTGCTCGTGATTTGCGTAAGAATGCTAAATCGGCCCAAAGGAAGATTACCGTTCTATACCATTTCATGCGCACCTGTGGCAATAGGCAAGGTGATGATTAGTGAGATCAATGCATGCAAATTTAATTCGGCCCAAAGGAAGTTTTATTTTTGGCATGTTATTATTGTCATTGTCTGATTGCTACAACAAGATGTCAGTGACTAGTCAATAGATTATCCAAAGATAAATATTGGACTAATGGGGGATGTCTTGAGATGGGAAAATAGCATTAATTTGAATTTGTTGTTGTATTTAATACTCATATGAACATGTTATAAATTGTTTTCTTGTTCTCTGTTCGGCTATTATTCCTGAAAATTTCTTCTGCCATTCCAGAATATCTCAGGGGCACTATTTCAGATAAAATTACCACAACTAAAGGATTCTTGTCTGACATTGAAAACAGATTTGTCAAGAGTGAAAGGGGTGAAATTGGTACACTCTTGACAATTCTAAATTCAATGAGGTATAAGGGTACAGGAAACATTAGGGAGCACATACTGAAGGTGTCTAATATTGCTTCAAGGTTGAAAGCACTTGAGCCAGACCTCTCTGAGGCTATGCTAGTGCATTTTATTTTGATATCTCTTCCATCACAGTTCAACCAGCTTAAGATGATCTACAATCTGAAGGATGAGACTTGGTCTCTGGATGAGCTCATCTCGCACTGTGTCCAGGAAGAGAACAGGCTTGAGTAAGGAAGACAGAAAGTGCTCATATGATCTCTACCACTAAAGATAAGAAAGGTATGCTGCGAAATTTGGTTTAATTCTAAGATAATTTCTTTTCATGCAAACTTTGGTACTTATAGACACGTGATGGAAAGATCATGGTATAACCATTCACATCATTGTGTCTATGCAGGATTGCCTAAGATGCCAAGAGCCAAATGATGGTGAAAGATACATCGATATGGGCAATGGCAAGATGGTTCAAGTAGAGGCACATTGAATTTAGATTATTTCTTTTAAATGCTAGATTGTATTTGAATTTTATGAGACTATTATATACCGTTTTTAACGGAATTTGGATTTCCATTTCCATTTTGAACAAATTCGGTTATAAGTGTTCAATTTTGAATGGAAAATTTGGTTGTCTCTTAATTCAAAATTAGTTTATTCTAGTTCTTTAAAAGATCATTATAATCTTCATTTATTTGGAAATGTTGCTTCATCTATAGAATTCCTGCATATAAGTACATGTGTTGTAATGAAAGAATTAACAGTTTAGAACTCAGTTATATTTTGATTGCAGCTTATATCCTTAATAAAGTTTCAACAAATGAATCAATTGCATGTTTGGATATGTCCAACTAAAGTAAGGCTTAATAAGCCTAATAAAGTAATAGGACATAATGCTAATGATTTTCTAATTTAGTTGAATAATTTTAAAGTTGATATTATTTTGTAAGGTTTTACATAATCCCACTATTAAGTTAGTTTACGAATTAGGAAATGCACACCTATTTGAGGATGCTGAGTTTGAGGGGGGAAATTTTGTTAGTGACATTACTCTTGAAGAGGATTATATCCACACAGGTGTTGTTGGCATTGTTCGGGATGGTATTCCTGACATTGTTCAAAACACAATAAATTCAAGATAATGTTGCAATTCCTCCCATTTGGGAAATTGTTCATAAGGACAAACTCTAGCACCTCAAGTAACTAATTGCCATTCAGGAAAATCCATTAAAGAGATAACAAGTTTATTGTTGACATTAGGATGATGGAAGTTTGACTTACATCAAGTCATAAAAGGTTTTACATCTCTAAAATGGATTAATGCATTAATTAATTAAGTCCTTGAATGATACTTAAAATCTTTTTCTCATTGCCATAAGGTTTGAAACCTTTTGATTGTAAATAGTTTTTTATAATCAAAAGGGAATTCAAAAGGGTATTAAGAAAAGATTTAAAGCGTATCACTCAAAGACTTTATACGGAAAAGAATGCATTAATGTGTAAATAGACTTTCTATTGGGCTTTTCATGAAAGACTCTATAAGGTTTATAATGGCATTAGTAGAGCATTTCAATATCGTTACTGATACATTAAATTTCATTAAGTGATCACCTCGTTCGGTTTTGAGATGATATTTAATGATGTTATCTAAGTTCTGTGGGAGTATGTAATTTATATAATATCTATGTGGTAATGAATGCTAAGTTCTGTGGGAGACAAGTTTAGTCTCAATAATTATCCTGAGAATAATCTTCAGAAGATTTCATATATCTCACCAATAGGGAGTCAGTTTTATATGCATTTGGTTATTGCATATATTACAGATGTGTTGGGCAGATTGTTAAGTTCAGGAGTTGACCATTTGACAGCAGCCAAATGTGTCTTACGGTATTTATGGAGAACAAAAAGGTTACATGTTCAAGGATCAGTAGTCAAAAAGGTTTGAGATCATTTTGGTATACTGACTCTGATCATTTATTGGATGCATAGAATATATGAAAATCTATGTTAGGCGCCATCTACTAGAAGAGATCTAAATGGTCCCTTTTATATAGTCTCTTCTGACATGGCTTTAGATTTCATATCATATTATGTGACATCCAAATCATGAAATATATCTGCATATTTTGTCACTATGCTGTAAATTAGGGATGGTGTTGAGACACCACACAGTTTATTTAGTGACAATGAAGTCTGCAGTTTTATATTACAACAACAACAGGAACTCGACAAAGTTTAGATATTCAGAGATCAAGTTCCTAGATTGTTGATTAATAATAGGAGTGTATAATTGTCTAATGAGCACATCGGAACAAACCACGTATTTACGGATCCGTTATAGTAAGGAAATGTCATCCAAAAGGTTTTTATAAGCTAGCTACTCATATGGATGTCATTTCATTAAGAACATTCAGTTTTGTGGGAGTTTGTTCTTTTGGGTGCTCATATTGTAGACAAAATTAAGTCTCCAGCTTAAGCTTGAGGTTATTTTCTGATCAGAAATAAAGTTTTTTGGTTTCAGTTCGGCTTCACTCCGATTTTGATTTGTTTATGATCTCACTAAGGTTAAGGAGGATCAGTTGGAAATAGACATGTTAGATCACATTACATGTAATTTCCACGCTACACATCCACTTCATAATCCATGTCATTCTTTTGTATTAGCACGGTGACCACTGATGGGTCGAGCTGCAATTGCTGCGGCGAAGATCTCTTTGATCCCTTGCTAATATAATTGATGGACCGGATTGTTATTAACTCATTAAAGAAATGACAGTAAGTTAAGATCTTATTTGGTTGTATGCACTATGAAATATAATTATAAAGTTTAGCATATAGCCCAAGTGGGAGATTGTTGGAACTTATCCAACAAGTTGGATCTTAATCCAACGTTGGGCTAATATGCGGTAAATAATTATATAAGTGCTACGCTGTCATATTAAGCCCAACATATTAGTGATCTGGTTTTAATTAATTAAATGGGCTAAATGAGTTAAACAGGTTGTGGGGCCTTTATGTGTAGAGACTATTGTGCTTCAACTCATTGATGGGCCGAGTTGGAAACCCTAGGGCTATGGAGGCTAGCCTATAAATATTAGCGGTCATGGTCCCCGGAATACACGAACAAAGTTGAGCCGTCTTTTCTACGTCCCGTCGCTAGGAGAGAAACCAGGAGAAAACTGAAGGGGTTCTCCAACGGTTGATTCGTGCTATTCTGGAAGATCGTCCGTTGTGCTATCGTCAGGATCTTTCAGATTATTAGCGATGAACTCAGGTACGCTTCCGCTAAATCCGAGTAGGTCAATGATTTAAGATTCCGCATGTTATATATCCAGATCTGTGTTATTCGGTTTGTACACATCTAGATCTTTAGTTTCTACACTAATTAGTTTGCAATTGTTGACAACAATAAAAATCTCTCTGTTGCATGCATTTCTTAGGGGCCTTACCTAAACATGGATTTAGAGGAGGCTGGTATAGGTAGTCCTTACCTAAAACTCTTTGACATGCAAGCCAACACGTACGTGCGAGATGTATGTACGTAGTTGGTGTATGCTAGACGGGATCGGGTTGGCTCCTATGCACGTAGGACCATGTGTTCGTCCATCGCGACGTGTACCTTTTGATGAAACCATTCTTGTTTCTTTGTGGGCCCCACCACCTGACCACTTCTTTTTCTCTTTTTACCCATCTGGTTGTGGGGCCCACAAAGAACCAAGAATGGTTCCATCGAACGGTCCACGTCGCGTTGGACGATCTCATGGTTCTACGTGCGTAGGATCCAACCCGTTCCCATGCTAGCAGGGTGATACATTTAGATGTAGTTATTGTGGCCTGCCCAATCTGAATCCACCACCTGTTTAGCTAAGAGTGGGCCGACGATTGGAACCGCCAAGATTTTCAGGCTGGAAATTGTTCGGCCTAGGTATTAGTATTGATAGGATAATGGGCTTGATCTTAAAATCTAGGCGGAATAAAATGGGATAAATTATATGCTCGTTAATCACGTTAAATCTCGTTCCTACAGAATTTGTAGACTATTTACGGTATATGTTTATACACGATAATTATGACACGATAATGGTGATCTTTTTTTAAATAACGATTTTTGTTGGAAAATATTGGAAATAGAAGAAAATGAGAAAGGATGAATATTCTGAAAACATGTTAGTGCTGTTGCGTTTTCAGCTGTAACAGTGGGAGCCAGATTACTCTGAAAACGTTTGCTAATAAAATGTACAATAGGAGGCCCAGTTTTTTTTAATAAAAAAAACAAGATGCCAAAACAAACCATATGTTACATTGTATGTTTTCGCTTATCATTTGCAACTATAGTTTTGGACGAGCCCAACTATCCTGACTATCCATTTATTTAAATGAGAATAATGGGTATCATATGTCATATGATGCTAAGTTTTATATGCGGTATCGAAAACTCCATCCTTTCATATATTTTAAATTGATGATATCGTTCATTTTGTTCTTCTACACTGAATATCGGGTGAATCCAATGTGTTTTGCTTGTTCATCCACATACTGAAAATTTAACGGTTCGATAAGACTAGAACTATTTGTGACTAGTGGACGAATGAGCGAAAACCTTTGGGTCCACTCAATGTGTTGTAATGTTTTAGAATATGAAGATTAAAATGAACGGTTCTGATCGTCTAAAAAATACAAGAGGTCAGAGTTTTAGAACATGAAGATTAATGTTTAATGAATATTTTCGTGGGGCCTTGTTTTCGCTCCGTGCACTTGGTGCAGGGACAAGTTCTAGTTCCTCTATATTTAAGGATGATTCTATAACAGTGGCAGACCTTTTTCCTAGTAGGTTAACAGTGATTGGATTAGGACCAATTTCAATCAAAATGTCTCCTTCTTATTGCACCGATAGAGCAAAAGGCAAAACGGTCACCTATACATGTTCTCGGTGTGTCGCTTCTTGAGGCGTCAAGGTGGGTGTAAGCAGCCAAGTTGTCAAACTACATCCCTGCTTATTGATGCTTAAATCAACGCCTAATTAATGAGAAGAATAAACGACCAGATATCATGTACTAGGGTAACTTTCATGCTTGGAAACACGAATATTTATACGTTGGAAATTTATTGTGATTCTAGGGGTGAGCATATTTTGGTCAATGAAGTCTCGCCCCTCTTCTTGCTTGGCATGTGAGTGGAGGCTCATAAGCCTTGGCATGAAACCAACCTTCAACATGTCTGGTTCGGCCTACAATTTCTTAAAAATATTTTTCCATCTCCCAAGCATAAGTGGGCTTAAGCCTTAAGGAGGACTCAGATATGTTGGGCCTAACACATTTGGGCTCTCTCATCTCTAGCTAGGATCCAAGTGGTATATGCGTTCTTGGGTTCCAAAAATATAATGCCATGCCGGTATTATCTGAATTGTCACTTTCCTGATTTGTTAATTAAAATCACGGGTAAAATTAAAATCTCATCCAGCACTTTATCTCTACCTGGCAACGATAAACTTGTCCAAATTAAAGTCATTCAATCGCATTTCCTCCCCGACACTGGTAATGATTTGTGACATGAGTTTAAAATGTAAAGATAATGCTTCCCTAACAACAATGAAGTCGAGATATATGTCAAGGTGTCCAACGGGCCGGGCCGGCCCAACTATCTGAATTGTCAATTTCCTTGGTTTGCGTATTTTGTAGCGAACAATTATCTGGTTTGTTCGGTGTCCCAACGATCTTAGAATTTCCGTGTAGATTGGTATCACTCACAGAATTCAACACTAATTCTGCCACTCAAATCAGTGCACAGATCCATATCAAAAAAACAACCAAATTATGTGGACTAGGTTTTCCTACATTCTATTTGAGAAACAGCAATATTGACGGGCATTGTGGCATGGTGATTTGGTAGATTCACGGTGACCAAATGTTTTACCAATTCATCTAGGGATGCAAGCGGTTTGGATACGGTTCGGATATATGTTTTATCACATTCAAATCCGAAATTATTTACCAAATTTGGATGCTGATGCAGATAGTATCCGAAATTCATTGCTCATCCCATCCCCCCTCTCTCCCCTCAGAAATAAAAATGGGAAAAGCTTGAGAATTGTCGGTGCCGATATATAAATCGGGCGGCGCAAATTAATCCAAAAAAGTGAATAAAGCTAAACAACAATGTATTGCTCGATAACCACCCCACCTAAAAAAGTTCAAAAGTTCACATTTTTCTGCGAGGGCACCAATCAATTCACGACATAAACACCGTCTGAAATCGTTCAAAACCCCCAAACCTGTGCTCCCAATGAATTTCCCTGTAGCGTAGATGCAGATGAGAATTAAACCTATTAATAACAACAACAAAATATTAATAGCCACATGCATCATGCAGCAGATGAGGTCAAATCCGGTTGGGGCTTGATCCTCAACTCCCACATGAGACATGGTCGCATCATCAATCCTCTTTGAAGTCGTGAAAATTTGCACGAGGACCCTCTACTTCATTCCGATTGTTCGTAGCCCCCTCCATATCAAAAATTGGGCTTACCTTCGGTAATTCTTTGATAATTGGGCGAAAAAGAGCTTTTTCCATCCTTGCGTTTTATTTGAATTATCAGTAAACTTCTGGCACTTTTTGTCATGCTTTAATCGGGATAAAATTAACTTATATTGCATGACAAGGAAAAAGTACCAAAACCTTTCAAATGCTGTGTGCAGAGAAAATTTACATCGTCCCTCCTTGAAGCACATACAAATTTTTTTATTTGATTATTGTGTGATGGACTTTTTGAACATTGATTTCTCCTCCTTCAATTGAGTACTTACAACCATCATGAACCACACTCTAAAATATTGTACAAGACTTCATCAGCTAAGCACCACTGGATTATAATTATAGCCTATAAATCGAATTCTACCTAATTCTCTTCTATAATTGATGTATCATTCGTCGATTAAACTTTTAGAGCTTTATGCAAATCTTGTTGGATGGGACGATTGTGAACTTTTACTTGCCGCAACCAACATTATTTTTACAATCTAATTTCTGCCCCTCAAATTTCATCGTTTGTAGATGTCTTCTTTATTGCCATAATAGTCTAATTGAACCACATTTAGCTTTGATATTTGTTTATCATGATGAAACTAAAAAAATTGAAGAAATTTTTTTATTTTTATTTCACACCTCAACAAACCAAATTTTTACCAAAAAAAACTCTCAAACTCTCTTAAGAAAAAACTTCCATAAACCTCGCAAAATTTAAAAACTCATCAATACAATTAGATCCAAGACTCCTTTATTTATACTAATCCGTATACTACTAAACCAAATTAAACCACAATCCATAATTGCAATTCAACTTAGAATCTTAAAATAATATAGAACTCACATAAAAAGAAAAATAAGCAATTAAACGTAACTTCATTAGGACTCAAAATTAGATTTTGAGTCAAACTAACAAAATGGATTCTATTCTCTTTCCATTTTTTTAACTCAAGAACTAGACAAAACTTGACGTGGTACAATTTACATGTCAGGTGTATCTACTTCACAAGTAGATTATGCCACAGTGAATCCATCTCTTGTTGTAATTAGAGTTGGAGATTATAAGGTATAGTCTAAGCAATCTGACTTTAGGAGTGGTTATTATTTGTGTGAAGAACATGAAACAACTCAATTTATATGTGCTATTATGAAATCAAAGAGAACTAAATTAGGAATTACTGTAAACAATGAGATTACATTGCAAATATAACGGGAAGAACAAGATGCTCGGTATATTGTGTTGGATCCCTGAACACTAAGCATGGAGCTGTTCTAAGGTCACGAATCGCTGCTCGGTCATTCCATGAATAGAGGAATTGGGATCCACGGGGTGCGGTGTAGCATCCGATGCCCCTACAATAATAGGCCTTCTATGCCTTTGATTGGGGGATCGAGCCATCATTAGTGTGGCTGATGACGAGGATGTCGGCTCATTTTGCACAGACGGTGCCAATTGTTTACGGATGTTTTCTCACCACATATATATTTAGAGTACAATATGGTTACAATAGTTGGCTTTAGAGGACATTGGCGACTTGTCAGGGGTTGGGCAAGCTCCCCGTGCTGAATAGGCCTCAGTAACAGACCATGATTCGAGCTGTTGAAGTTGTTCCGGGCTATCTTTCGGCTACCACTTACTGTTGAAGTTAGGTTTAGGCTGTTGAGGGCAGATTCGAGCTGTCCGGGCTGCCTGCAGCGGTTGGAGTCGTGTCCGGGCTATCTTTGTCAGGTCTGAACGATCTTCGCCAAGTTCGAGGTGGTCCGAACTGTCTCCAACATTTCCGAGCTATCTCCGTCTATTTCCGAGCTATCTCCAAGTTCCTTTCTGCTTCCTGCAACACGAAGAGCACGTCAGGAAGGTCAGATCTGGGGTCGGATCCAACAACCTCTGAAGCTTAAGTCGATGGTGACTCAAAGAAGGCTCGGGTAACTATAGCCGATCTGTTGTGAGATGGACCGCTAGTTATCGTGCCGAGCTATGGATGAAATGTAGAATGTTAGGTCAGAGCAGACAGTGAGTGTAGGAATACCTGACCGGAGATTATAAGAAAATGATATTGATCCACTCCCCCATTGTCTGAGAGACTTCTTATATGTGGGACCTTAAAGGGTAACGTCCAAGTCTTTAAAGATGCTTTATTGCTTGAGCTGTCGAGCGTAACGGCCGGTCATTGGATGCTACCGTTGTGAGGTAAAGCTTTAAGTGTGGGAGTCCAATCGGTCGGCTAAGCTATCTAAAATGAGGAGGCGGATGATGAGTGAGGCTGCTTTCGAGTCGTTGGTTCGAAGGTGTGGGCCTCATTGAGCTGAGATAATAATGCTGTATCAAATCTGAGAGACGAATGGTGCCACATTTGGAGGTTGTTAATTGCACTGCTCAAATTGACTGGTTGGATTGATAAACGTACTTCTCCGGAATCTACGCTTAAGAAATAACTGTTTTTGTTTCTGGGTGGCTTGTGATAATGTTGGCAGCGTCTTGGGTCCGCTGACCACATCCAGGTTTTTACAAAGCCAACTACACAGAAGATTTTAAAATTGATGGGAGGGCCTAAACATAATTGTCCTTCCGACCCGATCACATATCTCTCAACTTCCGAGTTCCATCTCTATTTAAAGGACAACAACCACAAACGAGTCACACAGACCGAGAGGAGTGGGGAAAGTAAAACAAAAAGAAGAAGAAGAAGAAGAAAATAATCCACCAATAAAAACAGAAAAGAAAAGTCACGATGGAATCGTTTCCGATTAAATTCTGCAGAGGAATAAGATCCCACTGGCGAGGCCGCAAGTACAAAAAGCTCAGAAGCTCCTCTTCCGGCAACAACACCGGCCGCGTTGTCCGCTTCGGCGGCGGCCGCGGCTCCACCCGCCGTTTCAAGCTGCGGTCCGTTTTCAGGATCCGGCTTCGGATGTTCTCACCGGTTCGGATCCTCGCCCGCCTCCGAGACGCCTACGTGGACGCCATGTTGGGCGTGGCCGGCAAAGGACCGGGCCTATCGGCTTCGGCCGGCACCGACTTTCTGCTGAGCCGGCGAATCCCGAAGGCCCGCCCGGTTCTGACTGAGCCGGGCGACTTTGAGAAGCGGTTGATATTGGAGATTTACAAGTCTGTTATGGCTTCAAAGGAGTTGGGCCAGCTGGCCGCTTAATTGCAAAAACGTTTTATGTTCTAAGTTTTTGTTTTTTGTTTTGGGAATAAATTCTCTGTTTAAATTGTAGTTGATATATTATGGTGGCTTTAATTGCAAAAACTCATCTGCATGATGTTTAATTTGCTCCCCCCAACCTCTTAATTTTTTTTATTTTGATAGGCGGCTAAAGATCAGATGCATATTTGTTCAAGAGTGAAGAATTCTATTAATGTTTTATGTTTAATGAGTTTGTGGGTAATTGGATTAAAACTAATGAAAGAATGAAAGCTAACTTTTTGGTCACAAGAAAGACGGTCGAGGTGAGGTTTTTAATTAGATGCCTTTTACTTTGATAAAAAGATGTAAATGAGGAAGATTTTAGATAATGAAGTTTTATTTGGAAAAAAGCAACTAGGTCAAACAAATGGTTGGTTGGAAATAAAAGGAGTGAGGGAGTTGCTTCGCGCACCCATCAACCATTTGTGCTTCGAGGGGAATAGGGGGGTTGGAGAGGTGGCTAGGGAGATTAGAAGAGGGGGCGGCTAAGGCGCGTGTGTGGCTGGGTGGGTGGGGGGGGGGGGGGGTGTGTGTGTGTGTGTGGTTGGGGGGTAGAGAGTTCGGAAGGTGGTGGGGGTGGCGGAGGTGACGGCAAAAGACAAAGAGAGCGGCTGTGGAGGTCAGATGAGGGGGAAGGAGGTCGGAGGAGGGGGTCGACAGCGGGGGCAGGGCTGGGGAAGTCGGAGGAGGGGGTGGTGGAGCTGGGGAGGTCAGAGGAGGGGGCAACGTCGCAGCCCACCGTCGTTCGGCTGTTTTACTCACCGCGCACACCTAAGGACATTTTCGGAAATTTGGATCTGAAAGTATGCGATGTGTAGTTTCAATGGCAAACTTGTAACAAGTTATGCGTGCGAGAGTAACCACGAACTTGTAAATAAGTAGTATGTGCGCAGGGTAAAACAGTAGGTGTGCCAAGCAAGTCCGAAGGAATAAAGCAAAATTGTAGCTATCCTCGCATGGGAGGGAGTCTTTTGTAAGAATGTGAAAATTGGGAAAGTTGAGGTGTGGATTCTTAGGAGAGAGAAATTTGGTGTATTGTGTTCTTTTGTTGGAAAGTGTGGTTGGATTGTAGAGTTGGAAAGTTGAAGGGTGGCCCACTCCGTGTAGTGTGTTCTTTTGGATGAAGAAAGTTGTTTGTAGAAAGTTGGATTTTAGGGTGTGGTGATCCTAGGTAAGGTTACATCCGACCTAAATTAGTTGTGAGTTATTTTTTACCATTTGATTTTGGGTGTGTGGTAACACCAATATTCTCACCCGAGGTGACCACACACCTTGAGGGCCCCACCAAAGCTAGGATTTTTGTGTAATCCTAGCTTTTCATCCCAACTCCAAACCACTTCCATGGAATAATAATTTCCCCGCCACGTCAGCCTTTTCCCCAAGAAAATACAAAACACAAAAGAACACATAAACAGAAAATGGTGTAGGAATCCAATAAATAGTGTATAAACAATGATTTTTTTCACTTTCCCTCCTATACTTACCCACAGAAGAACATGACCTTAATCTTCATGCTGACTTGTTTCGATGCGGGGAATTTTTTATACTAAAGTTTCAAAAACATCCCTCAACATTTCAGATTTTCCAAAAAAGTCCACCCTCAACTTATTTTTTTCGGTTTTTAAAAACCACTGGACTTTTTCAACAAACCACATTCCGTTAGACGTCCGTCATGCAAGCGTCACGTGATTTTTTAATGCCAAAACTACCCCAGAATACCCCTTCATTGTACCAACCAGGAAGTATTAGAGATGAACCCACCCCAAAAGAAAGCGTAGTGGGTAGAAACACAAAAGAGAGTCAGAAGCTTTCTATTGTTTGGTTGATCTGTGGACTTTACTTGGATTTAGTTTTTTTGGTTGCCCTGAAAAGGCTGAAATGATGTTTCTAATGTAAAATAAATAACATGCCATTTTGTTTCCAAACCACATACCAGTGTTATATGCCCAATCTCATAAAATAAGGATGTTTAAATTATATAAGAAAGAACTAGGGATTACTTCCATCAATACAAGTCAAACCTTGAACTAGGTATTACTTCCATCAATACAAGTCAAACCTTAAGAGTCATGGAACTCATATGATTCGGGTCGGTGGAATCACCGATGAGGCTTTTCCCTGCTTCATCCTAACAGGGTTGAAGCATACCAATGCGGATCGCAGCCCTCTATACTAGTCAAAGTATTTTTGCCATGTGCATCGACCTATTTGTTCAGGTCGAGATGGTTTTTATTGTTCTCTGTGGGCTCGTTTGATTATCTATGCACAACAATTTTTAATTAAAAAAAAGAAAAGTTAAGGGATATTTATTGAAAAAAGCTGAAAGTTAGGGGGTTTCTAAAATTTTTGCGTTTTTCCATTCTTTATTGTATTCTTAGCATATATAATACTAGAAGCCTTGCATGGTCGTCCACGTCATCAAAGGGGGTTGGTGCATGGAGACATCATCCAAAGGGGTTGGTGTGTGCTCAACGAAGAATTGATCTTTGCGTGACACTCTAATTTTTAAAGAGGTTTTGAAAAAATCATCATATACGTCAAGAATTAAGTGAAGATTTGGTGAGTGTTTGAGAATTCACTCTTGGGTGACAAGGTGCATTCATACGCATTTGGGGATATGGTTCCACGTATCTCTATCATTGCTAAGAGGTACGCCATAGCTTTATACCAATTTAATTGTAGCACACTTATTTTCACCATTTCTTTTTCTTTTTCTTAATAAATTAATATTAAAATTGAATGCATTAAAGCGGGACTCATAATTACTTCTATTTTTAATCAAATTTTTAACGTAAGATGAGATACACGCACAAGTGCAACGCCTCGTATACATTTAAGTTACACGAGGTAAGGAATCTAGTAGTTTTTTTTTACTAGGAATGTAGTGTGTTGGTGCGCAGTGAGATAATCTCACTGGGCCAGCCAAGCCGCTGGACGGATGGGCCTAACCGGACCACTAAGGCAAGCATTCCCGCAACAGGCAGAGCCCAGTCAGGCTCCTTTCACCGGACGTGAGACGAAAAATCATTCGTTAGCGCCTGAAACAGAGAAAATCTCGTCAATCTCATCGGATGGGTTTGCCATCCAATTAGACCCCGACGCTCAAGTTAGATTCAAGCGAGAAGGAGGGGGTGTGACTAGAAGACGTCGCAGTCATGAGAAAATTGATGGGTTTTGGGATGGCAATTGGGCATTATATAAGCCCAAGAGGCCATACCTTTTGAAGGAAGTATCCATCTTACTTATATACGGCACAATGACGAATGAGGGCCAGTCAGGTGGAAAGATGGTGTCCCCTAGACGTAGATGTCTTCTGTCCATCAGTGGATGTACAACAACCGTCAGTCTCTGCAGATGAGACAAGCATTAAATGGCTATCGTGATTAGAGAAAGAATGTCGGTCGCTTGTCTGGGCCCACACCGTGCGTGTGCATGGGCTAGGCTGAGGTCGGGCCTGGCCGACCTCTCAAGCTAGGTCGAAAAGTTCCTGCTGGGGTCCCATCCGATACGTTTGGCTGGGCTAAGCTGCTAGCAGGTCCGACTTGACTACTGATATCGGCATCTACAATGGCGCGTCGTCTCTTTAGCTAGTCACTGCATGTCCGAGCTACCATCACGAGGTTAGGAGTGGAAAGATTGGGAGACGAACTGAACGCGAGATGTTGCCAACCTCGACAAGGTCTTGCTTTAGGAACAATAGAATGAAGGGGCACTTCGTTAGAAGGGACAAGTACTAATGATGACATGTCGTCGCGTCTGTCATGATTTGTGAGCTGAGGGTCGTGTATTAGAGAAAGAATCGGGTAAACTCACCAGTATTGAATGCAAGCAACGATGCTTCCTATGGAGCCGGTGACATGGCATCGCTCGATTTGTGCTCGATGGAAGCTGTATCGTCACTGTGATCAGATGGCTCATAATGCTCCAATCCAATGGTTGAGTTGATTCACGCTGCTCCTTGAGTTTATAAAGGGAGTGAAGGAGAGCCGCTTGCCAATGTACTTCAGGTCTTTCTCTCTTCTCCTTTTTTGTATACAAAAATGTTTGAGTCATGTGCTTCCCACAATGCCATAGATTCTCATGTCACGTTGTCTTCGCCTTTGCCATCGTCATTAGCGCTGATGCTGTCATCTACTATGAATGAGGAGTGTGAGGAGATCAACAGTGAAAATGAAGACCTCGTGCATTTCTTCGAGGTTAAGAGGAGGTTCAAAGATAATGGGCGTGCTTGGGCAGCACATTTTGCTGCCATCCCTTTTGCTCCCAAGGCCGAGTAGAGGTATCCAGTGGCTGAGGAGGTGGTGGAGTAATATGTAAACCCCAAGAGAATTTAACCCTCGATCAAGTTGTTACATATTCAACATTTTTAGAATAATAGACCATTTGTGCTGATCCGATTAACGAGAAAATGGGGAGGAGGTGTTTCTCGATTTTTGGTATGTGTATGTATGATTATGTTTAGAACACATTCGAAGATTTGGAGCTTTGAAAAAAAATCTCAAAAAACTCTTTTCTTTTATTATTTGCTCTTAATATTTTTTGCACATTAAACTTCGCCTCAACACACACATGCCAAATGATCCTTTGCAGAAACTTTACATGTAAAAACCGTCAAAACAGTGTCACTTTGATATTTTTTTTCCTGGATCTAAATCGTTGGATGTTATCTACACGTTGCAATGCCCTCTCTCAAACCAAAAATAAAAAATATATACCCATATTTGCTGCTCGATCGTATTATTATAAAATGTTCTATTGTTCTGAAACTGTTGAATTTGTATAGCATGATTATGGGTCAAATCATCCTAGGGTTTATCTATTATTTTTCCTCGTGTATATACATATATGGATTAAACCTATAAAAAATTTTGAAAAAAAATTAATCTAAAAAGAAAAGTTAAAATGTTTTTTCACACCATGTTCCTGTGCAAAAAGTTTGTGTAGGAACCCCCACCCACCCCCACACACAACACAACACACAACACACACACCTCTCTTCATGGAACATGGCCCCTTACACACACTAATTGGACTGCGTCATATCAGCACATCTGGTGCATGAAGGGCGGCAATGGGAAGACGATGGCGACGACGACGGAGAAGAAGAGGAAGAGGTAAGAGGAGAAAGAAAGAAGGTAAATGAGACAAAAATTTCAATGGCACATCTGCAAATTTTGATTGGCAAACTTGTAAATAAATAGTCTCTTCTTCCTATCTTCGTTTGCTCTGTTCAGGTCGTCGCTTTCTCTCTCTAAATCTCAACTTCTTGGTTGTTGGATCTTAGATCAGCGGCTAGAGAAAGTAGAGAGGCATAGGGATGGAATGAGCACCGTATGTCCACCGAGAGAGGAGGTCGAAGAAGGGAAGAAGTTGGACGATACGAAATTGAATCAGCTAGAATACAAACGAGAAATCAGTCGGAATCTCTCATAAGTCTGTTTTTACCCTTTTGTTCCATCAATTTTCTAAAACATTAATTTAATGGCTCTATTGCTTTATACTAATTCTGAACCTTCTCTACTACTTGATGGTCGCGTATTTAGCTTTGTAATGTTGCTGGATTTGTCCTCGTGCTGTTAATTATGTAACATTCAACTTTTATATTAAAACGGGCCGCGGCTCGGTAGGGTTCCTGGCCCGGTCTCAAAAGATTTTGGGCCTCAAATCCTATCGCATTCATAGTCACAGGCCTCAAATCCGTCTTGCGAGTTTCTAAACTAGCCCTTGGGCTTTTCTAGATGGTCCTTTCATAGTGGGCTTCAGTTTCTAGCCTAATTCGTTAGAGCATTTTAAAGGGGACCGACATAGCTTGAAAGGTCGGGTCTTAAGACCTTATACAACCCTAATACACATCAACGAGGGGACTAATCAAACGGGTCGGCCCAATAGAAGCCCGGATAAATTAAAAACAATTTCAAAAGAGCTAACTTTTTTAAATGTTGGACATGGATGCATTTTTTTCAAGAGAATTGCTCCCTGCACCTCAAACTGAGGTGCATGGAAGTGACCTTTTTCTAAAAATAGAAAAAAGATCAACTCATATTGTCACTTTTCACACTATCTTTTACCATTCCTTTCTATTTTAAGCTAAATGTCACCTCTCTGCACCTAAGCTTGAGGTGCAGAGAGCAATTCTCTTTTTCAATCACAAATGCCCAATTAATCATACGGATCCATCATTAGAACCTTACAGTCGCCTGGATGGGATGATGACCCGACATAAACCCCCAAACCTCAACTCTCCCATCCGCCAGTCTTCTCACAAACGGTCAGTTTCGGATAGCTGGCATGTGATGGCAAGATCGTAATTACGTTGAAAAAGCAGTGTCAAAAGAGGAATGTTGTTACGCGCCAAAGGCGGGAAGAGCTCGTGGGATACGTTAATAAATTATTAGAAGCAGAGCTATGGTAGCCACTCTTTCCTCTTCATCATCCTTTGTATCTCTCTCTTACTCCAGTCCCCGATTGCTCTCTTCAGGCCGTCTCTCTCTCTCTCTATAATTCTCAACTTCTTTGTCGTTGGATCTTAGATCAACGGCTAGAGATAACAGAGAGATGGAGGGAGCACAGTATGTTCCACTGAGAGGGGAGGTCGAAGAAGGGGATAAATCGGACGATACGAGATTGAATCAGCTCGGATACAAGCAAGAACTCAGCCGGAGTCTCTCGTAAATCTTTTTCCCCCCTTTTGTTCCATCAATTTTCTAGATTAATTTTGCAGACCTTTTGTGGTTCTAAAATACGAGATTGAATCGGCGCTAACCTTCTTCAAATGATGGACAGGGCTATTTCCAATTTTGCAGTGACTTTCTCCATCGTTTCTGTGCTCACCGGAATTACTACATTGTACAATACCGGGCTGGAGTTCGGAGGACCGGTGACGATGATCTACGGATGGCCCATCGCCGGCCTGCTAACCCTGACCGTCGGTCTCTCAATGGCTGAGATCTGCTCCGCTTATCCGACGTCCGGCGGCCTCTACTTCTGGAGTGCTAAGCTCTCCGGCGAGGGATTCGGGCCTTTCGCTTCATGGATCACTGGCTGGTAATAATCTATTCACGCTTTTCCTTTTTGCCGCCAGTTTCCTTTGCTCGTTGTGTTTTCCATTTGTTTAATTATCTGATTAGAAAATCAGCCCACGGGGCAAATTGGATTTAATGGGTTTGCGATATTGTTGGTTTATTTAGTTGCAATCGGGCTTGGGCTAAATGAGTTAAACTCATGTGTAGGACTACATTCATGTCCTTTTTGATGTTGTTCGTGTTGGATCCCCGTGCACCTCCCTAACACTTAAGTTAGGTACACAATGCCACCTACAACGCGCGGAAACGGTGGCCAAACAATCCCAAGCCCGAATTTCACCGAGATGTTACCTAGGCACAAAATCATACACCTCACGGGCATAAAAGAAAGTTGTCACCAACAAACAACCCTCTTAACGATCTTGCGACAGATATATGTAAGCACACGAATATAATACGAAGGTAAGAGCAAACACAAAAGAGACGGAGATTTACCCTGGTTCGGTTGCGTACAACTTATATCCAGCATCCAATGCACCCGGTTACACTATCGATCAAGCAAGGCATACACCGACCCCATCATCTTCTTCCTCCACAATGAGAGAATAGCTACAAGCAACAAGACATAACCCTAGATTTCTCATCAAGCTCACACACTCTCAACCAAGTGGGAATCCTTGATAACAAAGCCTCTACAACACGTAGAGCTCCTCAAGGGACCAATCCCACACCAATGAAGATCACTCCTTGGTAATATAACCCCAAACTAGGAAAGCTACCCAAGGGACTCAAGATCTACAAGCTAAAGGAAGAAGCAAGACTCACCATGGACCTTACACAAGAAAAAGCTCTATTGGCTTTTCAACAAAGCGCTAGCTTCCTTCCCCAATTTCAAGATCCAAGAACAACCAAAAAATGGCAGCACGGCACCCAAAGCTTTTGCTCTCTGCTCTCTGAAACTGAGTGTGCCATGGCCTCTTTATTTGCTCACTGGAAAAAATGCAGGCTTATTTTGGCTTGCTGTCGGTTGCAAAGGCTTTGGACAATTGGCTGCCAACAACCAAAAGTAAAGAGAGGGGCCCAATGCCTTGGGGATTTATCAGCATATAAAAAACAACACTCTACCCTGCTGATAAATCCACACACACTCTTCAGCACAGCTCCAGCTCCAGTACCAACCTGCATCCGTCGTGTATGAACGCACCTTGCCTTGACCATCGAACATGTGAACCTACATAATTTGCATCGGAAATTGCGCCCTCTGGCGCCTCAATCCTCCGAGAGACATGCCAAGCTCAGAAGTCGTCTGAGCCTAGCCTCACGCATCTCCGCCTCGTCCATCGCCATGTCTACAATGAAGTCATCTGTCTCTGAGGATAACCCTGCGAGCTTGGACTCCATGAATGAACTAAATGACGCCGTGCCAGCGTCCAATGAGCCCTCTGTCAATCCATGAACATCCCTATCATCACCCCACAGGTCCGCGAGCAACTCATACTCGCCATGGCCATCATCTATGAGAAACACGCCGTCATCCCCGCTGTTGGATATGGAAGACGTTTGTACACCCTTGTGGGGGATGTACGAGGGATTACGGACCTCGAACGTCGCGTACACGAAGTCGTGTGCAAAGGGAATCTGTTCCCTTGCGGAGAGGATCTCTGGATGAGCGGGAAAGTCGCATTATATATGCATAAGTGCATGCGACATATGGCTAATAAAGGGGGAATATCTTAAGCTTATGTTGTACCATGCATATTGTACAACTTAAGCTTATAATGTGCCATGTATCATGGTACACCTTAATTAAGTTGTTCCAAAAGAACAACTTACCCTAAAATAACTACCTTGGGGGCTATAAATATGACCCAAGGGTAGCCATTTTCCTTACACTTTTTGCATGAAATTCATGCATGCATCTTCTTCCTAGCGAAGCTCTGCAGAAATATTTCCTCTCCCTCCATCCAAGTTCTTAATCTAAAATAGAGATTTAGATTGTGGATTTAGTAGCCTTACTCCGTTCGTGAGTAGACTCGATCCGTCGTGGCGAATCCGAAGGCGAAGTTCGTAGACTACCGTGCAGCGTACGCAAGCGTAAGTCTAAACTTTATATTATCGATCCTAACTCTGTTTTGGACAGGATCCAACATTGGTATCAGAGCCATATGGGTTCGCCCCGGTCAAACCACCGCCCCGTCGAAACTATGAACGAGTCGTTGTCTTTTTCACGAATGGGTCTCCTACTATTACGGATATAGTAGGAACGCTTCGTGACGGAGAGAACGCAGCGGTTGTTCTTTTCACGTTAGGGTCTCCTATCATTACGGATATGGTAGGAACTCTCCGTGACGGGAAGAACCGACCGTTCACGTAGTGTGTTATTTTTTATTTTTGGCACACGGCCATTAGGAAATAACTAATTTCTCGACGAACGGGTGCTTCATCGACGAACGGGTGCTTCATCGAGGAAGATGATGGTAGTTACTTCCATCGGGTAAGAGGAAATTTGGTGCATGTGCACCATGGCCAAATGGGCTATACACGCCATGCATCCCCCCTCCCCGAGCGGAGGGGGTTGGCTACGGCCAATAACCACCGGCGACCACCCCATCAAGGGGGAGGAATAAGTGCGGCAACCCCATTCAAAGGGGGTGGCCGGCCATGGCCAAAAGGGCCATGGCCGGCTAACGCCGAATGGCCTTGGCCATGACCGGCCATGGCCAAGCCATGGCCGGCCATAGCCAGGCCGGCAATGGCCGGCCAAGGCCAGGCCGGCAGTGGCCGGCCTTGGCAGTGGCCAGAGCCGGCCCTGGCCGGCCTGCCGGCCCTGGCAGAGGCCAGGGCCGGCGCCCTGGCCTCAGGCCAGGGCCTGGCCGAGGCCAGGGCAGGAGCCCTGGCCCCGGCCAGCGGCCAGGCCGCCCTGGCAGAGGCCAGGGCGGCGCCCTGGCCTCAGGCCAGGGCCTGGCCGAGGCCAGGGCAGGAGCCCTGGCCCCGGCCAGCGGCCAGGCCGCCCTGGCAGAGGCCAGGGCGGCGCCCTGGCCTCAGGCCAGGGCCTGGCCGAGGCCAGGGCAGGAGCCCTGGCCCCGGCCAGTGGCCTGGCCGGCCGGCCCTGGCAGAGGCCAGGGCCTGGCCGGCCCTGGCCGAGGGGGCCAGGGCCCCTGGCCGGCCAGGGCAGAGGCCCTGGCCGGCCCTTGGCCAAGCACCGGCCAGGGCAGAGGCCCTGGCCGGGAAGAAGTTGCAGTCTGAAAAATTGGTCGACCAATTTTGTGTTTTTGGTCGACCAATCTGGCAGAAGGCCTGTGTCGATTGCAAACTTGCCTACTGACCCATACGGGGTGACAAAGGGCATTGGTCAAACTCGAATGTGTCGATTAGCCCATACGGGGCTAACCACAGTGCCGACTAGTTCATACGGGACTAACGTTTTAATAAAGTTTTTCATTGGGCTCTACTCCTTGAAGACTAGCCATAGTGCTCTACTTCATGCGAGATTAGCCAAGTCATTGTGCTCTACTCTACGGAGATTAGCCAATGAACTTATGAAATTGTGCTCTACTCCTTGAAGATTAGCCTTAGTGCTCTACTTCATGCGAGATTAGCCAAGTCATTGTGCTCTACTCTTCGGAGATTAGCCAATGTATTTTAAATTCGTTTTGAAAAATACGTTTTCAAAAACGCTTTTCCGCTGCAAAGTACTATAAGAGTACTAACATTTGATAAAGTGAGGGAGAAATATTGAAAGTTACTCTAGATGGTGATTGGAAACATAGTGACCTTTCCAATTCTAGAGTAACATCTTCAATATTTTTCGAAAGTAACTTATCAAATGCTCATTTTCCGCTGCTAGTACTATAAGAGTACTATTGTTTGATAAGTGATGGGGGAATATTGAAGGTTGTTCTAGATGGTGATTGGAATCGAAGAGACCTTTTCGATTCTAGAACAACACCTTCAATATTTTTCGAAAGTAACTTATCAAATATAATATAATTCCAAGTGGGTTTTTGAATTTTAGAACTATCCAAATGGGATATTCTATTATCATTTCAAGTGGGAGTTATATTTTAAGAATTTTTTATGCAATGTTTTTGATCGAACCTTCGGTTTTGTGTCTTTTGCAGCATTTTAAAAGTAAAATGTCTTCCGCTTCAAAGAATATCGTCGCTGAGTTAAACAAAGGTGAAAAACTCAACGACGATAATTACAAACTTTGGTCCATTAAGATACAATACGTTTTAGAGGAGCAAGAAGTGCTCGAAACTCTAAAGAACGTTATGATTGAACCAGAGTTGGGCACTACGGCCCAACACCGAAGAGACAAGGAAGCTTTTGATGCTTGGTCTCGGAAGAATAAGATAGCGCGCATTACGTTATTAAGCAGTATGGCTGATGACATAATGCGCATCTTCCGAGAACATGACCTAGCCATGGACATATGGTCCAAGCTAGAGGAGAAGTTCGGTGGCACATCGGTGTCCAAACTTCGCGCCTTAACTATAAAGTTCGATACATATAAGAAACGTCCAGATCATTCCATGGGGAAACATCTGCGACATATGGCGAACCTTATCTCGGAGTTAAAGGACGCATGTCATGTGCTCACTGATGAGCAACAAATCCAAGCAGTCATACGTTCCCTACCAAATGGGTGGGATCAAATGAAGATGCATCTCACTCACAATGAGAGCATCAAGACCTTCAACGACGTTTCCAAGCACCTCGAATTAGAGGAAGAGCGGCTTGCGGCTGCCAAGCCAAGTGCAGAAGTGCACATGGTTGCTAGTTCCTCACACGGGGGAAAGAAACGTAAAGATCGTTCGAAGTCTTCTAATGAACGTAATAAGCAACCTGAGTCTACCAAGGAACCCAAACATAAGGGTGGGCACAAGAAATGGCACAAGAAGAAAGACTTGAAAAGGATCAAGTGCTTCAAGTGCAACAAACTCGGTCACTATGCTCGTTCGTGTACGAGTGAAAGTGACGAGGTAACTTGTAATACTAGTTACATATGTGTTTCTAGTTCATTATTTCTTGTGGAATCTAATCCATTTTGGGATAATTGATTCAGGTGCCACCGACCACATAGCAAATAACAGACGGTCCTTCGTGGAGTATCACCGGATACTCAAGGAATGAAGTGGATCAATGTAGGAAACAACACACGTGTTGAAGTGAAAGGCGTTGGGACTCGCAAGCTTGTCTTGGACAACGGCCGCACTATCCTACTTCATGATGTTCTCTTCATTCCATATATTCAAAGGAATATTAAAATAGTGGTCAATTTATTGGGTCTTGGTTTTTTAGTTGGTTCCTTCGTGATTGTAATATGGACCCATTTTGTAATAATTCTTTTATTGGTTCTGGGTAATGTATTTCAAAGGATTTATTGTAATAAGTACAATATATGATTCCTCATGTAATGAAAATTTCCTTGTGACAAATTCTTTGACTAATGAGTCTAATATAATTTGTTGGCACACAAGGCTTGGTCATATTGGACCAACGCGTATGGATAGATTTGCCAAACGTGGCCTTCTATCAAATGTTTCAAAGGTTGAAAAGTCGACCTGCGAACATTGCCTTGTGGGGAAATCTTGTCGCAAGCCGTTTTGGAACCGGCACAAGGGCCAAGGTTCCATTACAGCTTATCCATTCGGACATATGTGGTCCGATGAATGTCAAGACAAGACGCGGGAAGTCATATTTCATCACTTTTAATTGATGATTTCACCCGATTCGGTCATATCTATTTGATATCCCACAAAAGTGAAAGCACTAAACCTGCTTTAAAAACTATATGAGTTTAGTGGAGAATCAATTAGATCGCAAGATTAAGGTCGTGCGAACCGATAGGGGCGGTGAATATCAATCAACAAATTTAAAGGAACTTTGTGATGAAAAAGGCATAGTACATCAGGTAACTATGCCTTATACTCCTCAACAAATTGGTGTTGCAGAAAGGAGGTATAGGACTTTAATGAAAAATGGTCCGTTCAATGATGGCGCAAGCTAACTTGCCAATCACCTTTTGGGGTGATGCATTATTGACAACCGTTTTCATTTTAAACCGCGTCCCTCGAAATCAGTTAGCTCCACTCCTTATGAGTTGTGGAACCAAAGGTCTCCTGACTTAAACATTTTACCTTGAGTTTGTGCATTCAACGCACATATTTCCTCCCATAAGTATGGCAAACTTGGGCCATGGGGAAGGAAATGTATCTTTAAACGATACGCATTAAACTCCAAAGGTTATGTTTTTGTTAGTCAGGAAGACAATGGTGTGCTAATTGAGTTTGAGTCGAGGGATGTCATTTTCTTGGAAAACGAGTTTCCAAGACAGGGCGAGATAAGTCAGGACTTATCTCTATTTGAGATTTGTGATCAAGAAGGATTACCTCATTCGAGTGGGAGAATTCTTGGTGAAAACAAAAATACTTTTCAACCTTCACCAATGGATTATACGAATGACGATTATCCTATTCCATACGGGAATAATGATCCAAGTGGGAGCAATTCTAACAACATTTCAAGTGGGAGTGATATTAGAATTGATCTAAATTCGAGTCAACAAGGACTTGAAGAATCTCAAATATGCCACATCATGCCCTGCAAAAGACAAATGGATGGAAGCGATGAAGGAGGAATTGAAATCCATGAAAATTAACCAAGTCTGGGACTTAGTTAACTCACCCAGAGGACATAGAGCAATTGGGAACAAATGTGTTCTCAAGATCAAGCATAAGGCTGATAGCTCTATAGATAGATATAAAGCTCGCCTTGTCGCGAAAGGTTTTACGCAACAAGAGACCTTCTCACCTGTTGTGCGTTTTACCTCGATTCGCCTGATTCTGGCAATGGTAGCTTGCTTATACCTCGAATTACATCAGATGGATGTAAAGACTGCCTTTCTCAATGGAGAATTGGACGAGGAGATCTATATGGAACAACCAACATGGTTTGTAAAAGAAGGAAACGAACATAAGGTTTGTAAACTTCGTAAGTCCATATATAGTCTTAAATAATCCTCGAGGCAATGGTATATACGATTTCAAGAAATTGTCTTATCAAATGGATTTTCCATACTTGATGAAGATAACTACGTATATATCAAGAGGATTAAAAGCAAGCATATTATTATGTCTCTATATGTAGATGACATTTTAATAGCCATAAATGACAAGGGCTTTGTGATGAGTATCAAGGCTTGAATTTCATCAGTATTTGAGATGAAAGGCATAGGAAAAGCCGCATATATCCTTGGAGTTAAGATTTCAAGGAATCGTTCGAAGAAACTTCTTTCTCTTTCACAGGAGACTTATATAAAGACGGTTCTAGAACGATTTAATATGCAGGACTGCAAGTCCATTGATATTCATATAAGCATATGCGATAATTTATATCTGGAATCATGTCCAAAGAACCAAAAGGAAAAGGAAATTATGGAAAAAGTTCTATATTCCAGTGCAGTTGATAGTCTTATGTACGCTATGGTGTGTACGAGACCGGACATCTGTTTTGCCGTTGGAAATGGTAAAGCTGTTACCAATCCAACCCAGGGCAAGAACACTGGAAAGCGGTTAAGAGGATATTGCAGTATCTTAAAGGAACTGCAGGTTTGCAAAAGACTATGATAAAACCAAGAAGGTAGACATAAGGTACATATCTACGCATGAGATGATAGAGGATCAGCTTACGAAAGCGATCCCCAGAAATGTGTTTTATAAACACTTATCATCCCAAGGATTGCGTATGAGCTGAGTTGTACCAATATATATTCCCATGTCTAAGAAAGATCAAATTTAATAAAAGAATAAGTTCTTTTTCAAGCATTGCATATGAATTTCTTAAAGAAATGTTTGTGTACATTTTTTGAAATCTCAGCTGAATTGTGTGTATGTCGGACAGATTAAGGTTGGCTCTCTCACATGAGCAACCGCCTTATCTTATCAGATGGATAAGATAGAGATGAGACTAGTTTAAAGTCAAAATCATTAGACGAATGATTTAGAGTCATGACTTTAACAAAGTTAGTCGAATGAAAGATCTGCATCATATGGATGCTTACAAAAGATCTGAGATCTGTATCACAAGGATAAAAAGATCTCATTGGATTTTATAATCCTATCTGTCTTATGCAGGATGAGAGTCCGGGAATATTTCCTGAGTAGTAAGGGGATTCAAAAGATAGGCACTGTGGTGTCTGATCTTTCATCCGTACAACATCATTAAGACATACTCTCCCTGGGAAAGGAGTGATGTTGTAATACGTGTTCATACCACGTATGCATTTCGACCACTGAGTTAGTAGCAATAATGTTTGCTATTATGTGAGACTCAAAGGCCATACGGGTCTTAACTCTTACCCTCAAGGACTCCAATTGGTTCCTTTAGATTTGACGAGATGATCGCTATCTTAGCGTGTTACTAATGGGCTATGGTAATTCGGCTCGGCGGGGCACGTTAGAAAAGCGAATCAAGTCAAGATCAGAAGGTTCGCAAGAAGAGGAAGATTGATTTCATATTCGCATTTGGACTTTAGTGATTCAAAGCTGGCCAGCCAATTGTAATCCAGATGGGATTCAATTGTTGAATATAAAGTACAAGAAATGTGAAGAAATAATCTAGGGTAAATCATGCGTTGAACTACTCAACTTTGCACCTTCGAGGTCGTTGTGTATCTCTAACAAGTGCACAACAACAGACTCTACGCGCATGACGGTCGCACGGTCTATTTCTCGGTATGATAGATGAAAGAACTAAGGGAAAGACGTTCTCTTACAATCCCCTCAAGTGTGAGTGGGAGATGTTGGATATGGAAGACGTTTGTACACCCTTGTGGGGGATGTACGAGGGATTACGGACCTCGAACGTCGCGTACACGAAGTCGTGTGCAAAGGGAATCTGTTCCCTTGCGGAGAGGATCTCTGGATGAGCGGGAAAGTCGCATTATATATGCATAAGTGCATGCGACATATGGCTAATAAAGGGGGAATATCTTAAGCTTATGTTGTACCATGCATATGGTACAACTTAAGCTTATAATGTGCCATGTATCATGGTACACCTTAATTAAGTTGTTCCAAAAGAACAACTTACCCTAAAATAACTACCTTGGGGGCTATAAATAAGACCCAATGGTAGCCATTTTCCTTACACTTTTTGCATGAAATTCATGCATGCATCTTCTTCCTAGCGAAGCTCTGCAGAAATATTTCCTCTCCCTCCATCCAAGTTCTTAATCTAAAATAGAGATTTAGATTGTGGATTTAGTAGCCTTACTCCGTTCGTGAGTAGACTTGATCCGTCGTGGCGAATCCGAAGGCGAAGTTCGTAGACTACCGTGCAGCGTACGCAAGCGTAAGTCTAAACTTCATATTATCGATCCTAACTCTGTTTTGGACAGGATCCTACACCCGCTGCTCTGCAGACTGACCCCAGCTGGGTCAAATCGATACGCTGTCTGTATCTGCTCTGTCTGCTGATGCCTATCATCAAGACTTGCCGTCCATCGGCTCTGCGCCTCAACTGACTGTGCCGACGACTCAAGACACGAATGCACACACACCTGTGCCAAACTGTCCGTCGCACCAACATCTAGCCTCTGGAGATCGTCCTCACCTGCCATGCCCAGTGATGAACTCGCCGAAGGTGAGATATGAGCGCACACTGAAGGAGCTCCTCTCGGCTCTGCCTCCTCCCTATATCGAGCGAGAACGCACTCAATATGTGGCCTCCTAACTCTTAGCTCCATGTCCTTAGTGGCAACTTCACCTGGGACCACCATCGCAGTCTCCACACTGTCGTGGGAGTCTCCATGCTCCACCACTCTATCAGATTCCCTGCTCCTCTGCATCTCCACCGGTCTGGCCTCCGAAGTATCAGAAGATGCGCCTGATAAATTACCCCTAGCCAAACGAGGGCCATATCGCATGTGCCTATACTGTGAAGACTGCTCTACCATGCACAACGAATGCTCTACCCTGATGTCAAGCTCCTCAGAAGACCTCTCTACCCTGAAGCTGAAGCTGCACACCTCAACACGCTGGTCCTCCTCAGAAGCAACCAACTCATACGTGCTAGAAACGTGAGAGACCTTCGTCTCTTCACCCACTGCAACCTCTGGCATCGGCGCGGAAACCAACTGCCCTACTCCTCTGTAGATCGACGGCTCTATCTCGAAGCTAAAGCTGCACACCTCAGCATGCTGGGTCTCCTCAAGAGCACCCACAACGTGCACGCTGGAACTGTGAGAGACTTCTGTCTCCTCACACACTGCAACTGACTGCATCGATACGGCGACCGACTGCAACGCCTCCTCGTAGACCGATGTCCTTTGCACCTCCAACTGAACTGAATCTGGAGCTACATCGTGAGATACATGCTGATCACTGACACTGACCACATCGGATGAACTCTGCACCATGTCCGTCTGCACACATGTTTGATCATCTGCTTGAGTCTGAATCCGAATCACCTCATACTCTCTATGGACCGGGCTGTCCTCTGTTCTCTGCACACCGTCAAGAGTCTGCTCCGCCCTAAGCACTGCAGACTCGTCAATCATGACATGTCGCCTGACAATCAGCTCGCAGGTACTAGGACACCATAACATGTACCCTCTCGCACCTCCACTAGCATACCCGACTAGGACACAATCATGCATGCATTGTCCTACATCGTCATCGTCCCTCTCGTGCGGCCGCACCGGACATCCAAACATACGCAAGTGCGAAAAGTCAACGACTCTGCCCGTCCATAACTCCTCGGGAATAGAACTACCTGCGGCTAGTGACGGTGTTCGGTTGATGAGGTATACCGCGGTAGCAAGGGTCTCCGCCCATAATTCCCTAGGAAGGCCGGATGGTCTCAATGGCCACCGTGTCTTCTCTACCAACATCCTGATCATACTGTCAGCTACGCCACCGTGAGGGTCTCCATCAGGAATGGTGTATCGGCACGCGATCCCCTCTGACTTGCAAACATCATGTATCTCTACGTCGTTGGTACGGATCTCACTTACGGGTCTACCCATCCGCCTCTCGACTATGCTCCTCCATAGCCGCACCTTCTCATGGATCTCCTCCCGAGATTCCATGAGAGTAACCATGACTCTCCTCGAGAAGTCATCTATGAAGCCCGCGAAGTACCTCGCGCCTTCCAGGGAAGGAACTGGACATGGACCCCATACGCCGGCGTAGACGCACTCTAGGGGCTCCCTACTGTGTCTGACAGCTGTCCCAAACTGCACTTGCCTCGGCCGCTCTGCACCACAGTCACTGCAAGACTCAAGCCCACGATCACCTCCGAACACACTCCTCCTCTGAAGAATGTCAAGGCTCTGATCGTCAGCATGCCCCAATCTGAGATGCCACAGTCTCGCTGGATCTCCACTCTCGGACTCCTGTGATCTGCCAGTCTCGCCCACTACCGTGTGCCCATCGAGTGCATACAAGTTTCCGCGCTTCTTTCCCCTCATAACAACCATGCATCCTCGGGAAATACGCAGTCGATCCTCCTCGATCACTGCCCTGTAGCTCATCCCGGTCAAAGCTCCTATCGATATCAGGCCGCTGCGAAGTTCAGGAACATGTCTGACGCCATCAAACACACGGACGATGCCGTCGTGCATCCTGACTCTGAACGTGCCACTCCCAACCTGCTTACACTCCATACCATTCCCCACGAGAATCCGCTCTCCAATGCATGAAACGTATGAGTCGAACGCACTTCGATCCGGAGTCATATGGAATGAACACCCCGAGTCCAATAGCCACGAACATTGCGCTTCTCCTACGGAGTATGCCGCAAACACCGAGCAATCATCCTCGTCAGAAAACATCCTGTCTTGTGCTCCAACATGAGTCAAACTCTGAGCAACATCTTCCACAATGCCAATCGACGTCCTTGCTTTCAACCTCGGGCAATCCCTCTTCCAATGCCCACTTTCCTTACATAGAAAGCATTTATTATCACTGCGGCCCCTTGACTTGGACCGCTGCTGCCGCCGCCGATTTCGACTCTTGGAGCGGCCCGTCTTGGATCTTGGAGTGGGTCCGCCCTCTTGGCGACCCCGGATGACATTGGGTACCTCACAACCATCGGTGTCACCTAACACCAAACTTTGAAGATCCTCCTTATTCAATGCAAACTTCACTTCATCCAACGTGAGTGAGTCTCGGCCATTTAACATCGAGCCTACAAACTTGGAATATATCGGAGCAAGAGAACACAGTAGTGACATGGCATGTTGCTCGTCCTCTATCACACTCCCCAATTCCCGTAGGTCCATTACTGTACGGTCCATCTCACCAACATGGTTCCACAACGAAGTTCCCCTTTTGATCCTGTGAGTATAGAATGTTGGATCTGGATCTAAGCCTAGAGGAGGGGTGAATAGGCTTATAAAAAATTCTCGTGCAACCCACGAGAAATCACACGCAGTTATAGCACAATCAACCAGATGCAGAGTATAGAAAAGCAGTCACAGCATGCACAGTCGATATACCCTGGTTCGGTCGCACCCACGACCTACATCCAGCCCCAAAAGCAATACTAGATTATTAAAGTTAACTGGTACAACCTGTAGCTAGGGCACCAACCCTACACTCACCTGGCTCTCAGCACCTGCACTCACCAAAGTGCCCAAACAAAATACTAGTAAAGCTCTCTCTCTTGGCTAGCCCCAACTAGCCAAGTCGCCAAACAAATAATAAAATTGTTCTACAAAGATTACAACACCAATATCACAAATATAATAAAGTATAGAGTTTAGAATCGCTCAGTTAGTGATGGTGTTGATGTCTCTGTCTTTCAGCGCGTGGTCAGATCTAATCTGACAAGTAGTAGTCCCTCGTCTCTAGTCCCAACTCCTTGGATGAAGATCTGAACGTGTTGGCCTCTGATGTTGATGACCCCTTTGTGGTTGCGGCTCCTTTTGATGTTGCGGCTCTCGTTGAGAATTTGCAAAGAAAAGTGATGGCCTGTAATTTATTTGAGCGCTGCTCTTGAGGATTCAAGAAGAGAACATGCAGCCTTGTGTGAAGAAATTCGGCCTGTCAATAAACAAAAAGCAAAACAACCCAAATTTTCGGCTGCCCTTTGCTTAATGAGAATTGAAGCCAAAGTGTGCGGCTGTTGGAATTCTTGGAAGAGATCTTCAAAAAATTTCGGCCAAGCTCCTGGATGATTGGTTCTAAAAAAACTCTTGGAATTTTCGGAACCTCCTTTTTAGGCTCTTGGAGATTTTTCCTTCACAAAGAAAAATTTGGCATCCTGGGAATACATCAAAAAATGATTTGTGCGGCCTTAGCCTTTTAGGTTTTGAAGGGGATATTTTTGAGTTTTGCAATTGATGGGAAGACACAGTTTCGGCCTCTCTTGGAATTATTAGGGATACTCACAGTCAGGCTCTTGGAGATTATTTATTGGCCTGTGCTTTTTGAGAGTTTCAAAGAGGAGAGGAAAAAATTGATTCGGCCAGTATTAGGGTTTTCAAGAGTGCGACTCTCTTTCTTTTTGAACGTGCGGCTGCCCTCTCCCAAGAATTTGTGTATTCATTTGATAAATTTTTTCGGCTGGCTTTAAAAATTGGGGGTTTATCAATCTAGCCTTTAGGGTTTTAATATGAGAGGCTTATATAGGGTACGCTAGAAGATTTGCAACAAGGAGAAGAGATCAATGGCTAGGATTAATCAGGCTATAGGGAATCCTAGTGATAGGGTGATTTGCAATGAAAAAGGAGTTTGGACTTGATACGGAATAGGATTTTACTCCAATAGATATGAGTCAACTCAAGCTAGGTTCTCTCTCTTTCTCCTTTGCACATTGATCAAGTTCTTCTGTGAATTAGTCGCATATTCGCCGTTCCTGAAACACTTAACACACACGTTAAAACGTTCACACATGTTTGTTATCATCAAACACGAAGTTCATAAATCGTTGCTACCAACATAGAAGCGTTGCCACAAATGCAACCTTCGTCCAATGGGTGTTTTGGTCGAGTACCGAGCTTCAAGCATCCTCCATAGGTCGCTCACGACCTCCACATCGGCAAATTGTCGAAGAATCTCATCCTCCAAGGATTGCAATATCTCACCGAGGGCTTTAAAATCCATTCTTCGCGTATCATACACCGTTGTCTTACTTGGAATGCCCGTATCACATACTGCACCGTAAACTCCATGGTGCTTCAACAAATCCACCATCTTTTGTCGCCACGGACCATAATTGTCCCGGCCATTTAGCCTCTCTACTTCGTATAAACACCCGGCCGTCTCCTCACTTGAGCAAGACGCCATCGCGGCACTACACTTCTTCGCAAACCGGAGGCTCTGATACCACTTGTTGGATCCCCCGTGCACCTCCCCAACACTTAGGCTAGGTACACAATGCCACCTACAACGCGCGGAAACGGTGGCCAAACAATCTCAAGCCCGAATTCCACCGAGATGTTACCTAGGCACAAAATCAAACACCTCACGGGCACAAAAGAAAGTTGTCACCAACAAACAACCCTGTTAACGATCTTGCGACAGATATATGTAAGCACACGAATATAATACGAAGGTAAGAGCAAACACAAAAGAGACGGAGATTTACCCTGGTTCGGTTGCGAACAACTTATATCCAGCATCCAATGCACCCGGTTACACTATCGATCAAGCAAGGCATACACCGACCCCATCATCTTCTTCCTACACAATGAGAGAATAGCTCCAAGCAACAAGACCTAACCCTAGATTTCTCACCAAGCTCACACACTCTCAACCAAGTGGGAATCCTTGATAACAAAGCCTCTACAACATGTTGAGCTCCTCAAGGGACCAATCCCACACCAATGAAGATCACTCCTTGGTAATATAGCCCCAAACTAGGAAAGCTACCCAAGGGACTCAAAATCTACAAGCTAGAGGAAGAAGCAAGACTCACCATGGACCTCACACAAGAAGAAGCTCTCTTGGCTTTCCAACAAAGCGCTAGCTTCCTTCTCCAATTTCAAGATCCAAGAACACCCAAAATGGCAGCATGGCACCCAAAGCTTTTGCTCTCTGCTCTCTGAAACCGAGAGTGCACTGGCCTCTTTTTTTGCTCACTGGAAAAAATGTAGGCTTATTTTGGCTTGCTGTCGGTTGCAAAGGCTTTGGACAATTGGCTGCCAACAACCAAAAGTAAAGAGAGGGACCCAATGCCTTGGGGATTTATCAGCATATTAAAAAAACAACAGTTCAGGCAGGAAAAATGAATGAAATAAACATAAACTAATCTGTTTATTTTACATCGCATAACCTCACTATTATATAGTTTATGATCCACTATGATAATCTCTTTATTATTATACAACTTTTAGTCACATGCTTTGCGCGTGAAAAAGGTGCATAAACAACTTACTATACGGGTGTGTATTAAATATATATCTACAAGTCATAAGATTTGTTCATTTAACATTTCACATCCAGAAAGTTTTTTTCCCCCAAAAATTTTTTCACAGCCACAATTGCGTAAAACAACAAAATTAGCGTAAACATATTTAGCGGCACGGGTGCTTTCGGTACGGAACAACTAATTCGACGCAGGCGCCTTTGGCGCTGAACAACAAATTCGCGTAGAAAAATTTCGCAGGCGCCTTCGGCGCGGAACAACAAATTAACGTAAAAAAATTGGCTCGGAACAACAAATTCGGCGCGGGTGCTTTTGGCGCATGAAATTATTCTCATCTTCTTGCCCCATGTGTCGAAGAAATGATGGACCCGCGTTGAGGGATATATCATTCGATCTGCGGCAGCATTAAGTGTAAGTCAACATTTTTTTTCAAATGCATTAATTGTGTGCACTCTGCTATTCCCCAAAAAAAAATCATTTTCCCAGTAACTTTCATTTCCCTATAAATGTTTTTCCTCCAAAACTTTCCACAAAATCTCATCTTAACAATTCATTCTTCAGGATTAATTCCAATCCGTCTTTTTATCAACCTGTTTGTGTTGAGAGATGTATGCCATCGTGACATTTTATCTCTGTGTAATTGTAGAATCATCGTGTTCAAAATTATAGTAAGCTGTATGATAAGAATTTATCTAAGTGAATCATAATGTAGTTATCATTAGAAACTTAGGTAAAGTCTTGAGGCTTAATATAAGGTCAAACATGTATCGAGATGAGGATCTCGAACATGTAGAAATGCTTGACCGTTTGTAGCATAAGTCTAAAAAGGTTCGTGGTCGTAGATATTTCGAGAAAAGATATCGAAACATCGGATATATTATTGTGTCTTAGTCTTCACCGCATAGCAGTGACGATAATCTCATAATCGTTTGACTTGGCGAAGTCGAAGACGAGGCACATGTGCTCATTGAAGAATGAGTTTACTGAACGACCCAACAAGAATTATCATTTATGATCCACATTCATGTCATTTTTGATGTTGTTTGGGCAGGAAAAATGAATGAAATAAACATAAACTAATTTGTTTATTTTACATCGCATAACCTCGCTATTATATACTTTATGATCCACTATGATAATCTCTTTATTATTATACAACTTTTAGTCACATGCTTTGCGCGTGAAAAAGGTGCATAAACAACTTACTATACGGGTGTGTATTAAATATATATCTACAAGTCATAAGATTTGTTCATTTAACATTTTCCTTCGAGAAAGTTTTTTTCCCCCAAAAATTTTTCACAGCCAAAATTGCGTAAAACAACACATTAGCGTAAACATATTTAGCGGCACGGGTGCCTTCGGTACGGAACAACTAATTCGACGCAGGCACCTTTGGCGCGGAACAACAAATTAATATAAAAAAATTGGCTCGGAACAACAAATTCGGCGCGGGCGCTTTTGGCGCATGGAATTATTCTCATCTTGTTGCTCCATGCGTGGAAGAAATGATGGACCAGTGTTGAGGGATATATCATTCGATCTGCGGCAGCATTAAGTGCAAGTCAACATTTTTTCCCAAATGCATTAATTGCGTGCACTCTGCTATTCCCCAAAAAAATCATTTTCCCAGTAACTTTCATTTCCTTATAAATGTTTTTCCTCCAAAACTTTCCACAAAATCTCATCTTAACAATTCATTCTTCAGGATTAAATCCAATCCGTCTTTTTATCAACCTGTTTGTGTTGGGAGATGTATGCCATCGTGACAATTTATCTATGTGTAATTGTAGAAACATCTTGTTCAAAATTACAGTAAGCTGTATGATAAGAATTTATTTAAGTGAATCATAATGTATTTATCATTAGAAACTTAGGTAAAGTCCTGAGGCTTAATGCAAGGTCAAACATGTATCAAGATGAGGATCTCGATCATGTAGAAATGCTTGATCGTTTGTAGCGTAAGTCTAAAAGGTTCGTGGTCGTAGATATTTCGAGAAAAGGATATCGAAACATCAGATATATTATTGTGTCTTAGTCTTCACCGTATAGCGGTGACGATCATCTCATAATCGTTTGACTTGGCGAAGTCGAAGACGAGACACAGGTGCTCATTGGAAATGAGTTTACTGAACGACCCAACAATATCATATGGTTATGATTGACCAATCTGTCAATGATAACTCTTAGTGATGATAGGCAAGTTGGTCTTTTGACTTGAAGTCATTGTACGAACATGTACGTAAACGATGTCACTTAGATCTCTAACCTAGTTTCGAGGCATGACATGTCGAAAGGTCTTTGGTTGGATGACATTTGAAGCGTGTGAGGAGAGTAATGACCAAGATAGAATTCGTCTCTCCCTGGTCAATGTGAGTTAGTGTCGTAATGTTAGTTCAGTCTTTAGTGAAAACTCTGGCCAGAGTATGTTGAATGATGTCCAACATTATTTGACTAAAGATCGATGGAAACTAACCGGCTTCGAGCTATTGGGTTTGACAGTTTGACCATACACTAGGCTTGAGTTAAACGGCATAGTTTGACGAGGAGACTAAAACTGCGGTATTCATCACGGACACAGTCAGGGTGGTTCCGACAATACTCATGTCAATGAGTTAACCACATAAGTATGATACTGAAACAGGGATGACACCTGCTGCTCGCGGTTACTGCCGTCTGGGGCTTCGAGCCCCACCTGTAGTAGGGTCAGGCTATAAGGTCTCACACAGAGTGCGACCTTCGTCTAGTAATAGGTAGAAATTAGGGGGAATATGTATTTGATGCAAGGAATAGAAAACTGCAAAGAGTTTGCAGTTAAGACCTGCATTCGGGATAAATAATCCTGAGTGCATGTCACGCCCTGCTTCCCTAAAATGGAGGCGAGACGTGAGAAGGTCCGCACGAGAGTGGAGCTGTGAAGCCCCAAACCCGATAAGCGTCAATAAAACATAAGCAGGTCCCTGTAACCACAAACGGAACAACAATAATAACACAAGGAGAGACAGAAATAAAATCTCAAATCTCCGAATTTGTCCAACATTAAAAATTAAGTTCAACATCCAGAAAAGCCACCAGGCTAAAAGGAAAGAGTCTAAAAGGCCTAACACACGGCCAACAAAACAAACACCAACATAGTATGGGTGCTACGCACCGATAACTAAAAGCATTCTAAAACAAAAGGGAAAGCTCCACGAGGACACTAAGACTGGTCTCCAGTGTCCACGAAGTCCTCGATCAACGCGGGTTCTGACTCAGCGTCAGCAAACACCACGTCCTTAGCGACAAACTCGGGCTCGGGATCTAACATGTGTCACCCAAAAGAGAAAAGGGGCACATGTCAGCAAGTCGAAAGACTTGTGCAAGGAAAGTGAAAGAAAGGTAAACTGACAACCTAGCAGTTAAAGTATGGTGCATGGCATGGCAAGTATCGTATGGAAGTAACAAGTGAAGTACACGTAGCAAGTAACAAGTGGTAGGTGTGACATGTATTGTCAAGTAACAAGTACAAGGGATCACCCACACACATGTGAGCGCCCTATTGCCCTCAGGCTGTATTCAAGTACAAGGGATCACTCTCACACAGGCGAGTGCCCTATTGCCCGCAGGATGTATTGAGCTTGTTTTCTGGACCACGAGCCAGATTTGTAATTGGCCTAGGGTCGTGCCCGCAAAACGGGTGCCTAGCCGGAACAAGTAGCACTAGTATGTAGCGATGCTACGCAATCACGATGAGTGTTCAAGCATGCAATGACATGAGCAGATATTCGCGTACCGTTAATTGAAATTAAACATGATAGGTAAAATACAATGACATGAACAGATATTCGCGTACCGTTAATTTAAATTAAACATGGAAGTTAAAGACGCATGGATGAGATGAACAGTTAATACGCGTACCGTTAAGTGAAATTAAACGTGACATACAAGCATGATGAGGGTGACGGACCAAGCTTCGTTGTCAAGCTAGGTCAATGGCGTCCAGACGGCTATCCTTTCACCGTCTAGTCTCTTTTACGCTAAAGCAAGGTAACGGCCTAAGACATGGCCCAAATCAAGAGATGCAAGTTTCACTTGCCTGAAACCGACGGGGACGGTCGACAAGCACGTCACACAAAAGTTATCTACGGTGAATGGACCACTGCTATAGAGAAACAACATTAGAAAAGATATCTAGAACCGGTTTCTTAATTGAATCCTATGATGTCTAATAACCATTTTTATTAGGGTTTCACAATATCAATGTGGGTTGTGAAAACATTAAAGGATCGAACACTACTGTTACGAGGTGGAACTCGCGTACAATGAATTTGTATTATGGGGAACCAAGGGCACGATGGTTATATGGGGAAGAAGGTTTAGGTGGGTTGTTTTACAAGTGATTAGTGGGGTGAAGAAGTTGGACCCGTTGCCGGTGGTGCTTACGGGGTCGAATCTCGCCGGATGCAGCTGAGGAAGGTTGGACGGCAGGGGGCTGAAGCTGACTTTGGTCAAGGGGCGAGCTCTCCTGCAGCACGAACAACTCGTCAGAAGGGCAGTGTTGGGGTTCAACCCTTAGCCCCTCCGATGTTGAATATTGGACTCCCCGGATTTGGTTTTGATGATGAGCAAACATAAATAATTCATGAACTAACATTTTGTGAGCGCAGTATTGGAGATCGTCGCCAATTTCACGAGAATATTCAAAGCGACATCTCAACACTTCCAAAAGCTCGTATTCAAGCCTAAAGCTTCGTTGAAGCTCCTGCAGCGCTTTGGAAGTTATGAAGATTCAATCGAAGCTCTCAAAGACCGTTTATTAAGGTTTTATTTATAGTCTTTTAGTTTCGATTGATAGAATGTTAAGCCTTGAGTATATCTTACGTTTCTATCTTCATTACGCTCATTTCGTAGCTCTAGGATTCTTGCACAAGTTCATTCTAACTTCCTCGAAGCGTCGCGCTTCGATTCGGACTTTGTTGTGCATGTTAGTTGGTACAAGAACAAGTACTGACCGACTAGATGGTGATCTAGTCGGTCGGCAACTGTTCTTGGACCGACTAGTTTGATTCCTTAATTTCTTGGACTTTACTGTTTACAGTTAGTCGGTCTACGTTGAATCACCGACCGACTAGTTTGTGAACTAGTCGGTCAGTGATGCTTCTTTGACCGACTAGTTGTGACTTACTGTTCACTCTAAATTTCTCCTAAGCTACTGTTTACCGTTAGTCGGTCTAAGAACGTTTGATGACCGACTAATTGACAATCTAGTCGGTCAATTTTTGTTCTTAGACCGACTAAGTCAACTTGCCTTCAGACTAAGTTGTTTTGCCTCTTAGTCGGTCTACGTTCATTGGATGACCGACTAGTTGTGAAACTAGTCGGTCAGAAAGTGTTCTTGGACCGACTAGATGTCTAGGTCTGAAATTCTCTTTCTTCTCAGATCTACTCTTAGTCGGTCCACGTTGTTTGGCTGACCGACTAATTGATGAACTAGTCGGTCAGTGAGTGTTCTTTGACCGACTAATTCTCACAGATTTCTTTCCGTTGGAGATTGACCTATCTTGTTTTTATGGGACCCTATAAATACGAACCTAGGTCATTTCTATCTTCAATAGAGCTGCCATTAAGAGATTCATTGAGTTCTAAAGTGATAGCTATTCTCCCTCAAATCTAAAGCTCTCTTCCTCACAAGAAACCCATTCTCTCTCATTTCTAGATCTAGAGAGAAGCTTGTTCTTGGTGAGCTCTTCAAGCTATTGCTTGATTCAAGTTTCCAAATCTTCCCTAGGCACCCATTGCTGCTCATTTCCTTGGTGCTAGGGTTTGGTAACTTCATCTTCCTCAAATCCTTCATTCCACCTATTGGGTAAGAAAAACTCAAGGTATAGGATTTTGTGGTAAGCTTGTTTATTTCATATAAACTCTTTTATATTGCTTGTTGGTTCTCTCGGTTGTGAGAGAAGGTTGTGATCCCGGGTTGTGGGATTCACGTTTGCTATTGCATGTATGATTTGATCTTGTGAAAGTTTTTCACAAGATATTCATAGTGGAAATCTTGAGTTAGGGTTTCTAACTCAAGTATCCGGAGGGGATCCGGGTGGTTGGGACGTAGGATCACCGGGAACAAGTCGGGGAGACTTGGGTGGATCCGAACCCATTAACATCGTTTGTTTGCATTGTCAATTTCGTTGTCGTCGTTCAATTTAAGCTTCCGCAAATTGATTTGGTAGTTGATTGCAATTTAATTTGGAATTATACTCCTTATTATTTTAAAGTACTATTCACCCCCCCTCTAGTACTTGTGCAGTAGCTGGTAGGGCATTACATTTGGTATCAGAGCCAGATACACAGCTATGTCTGCCAACGACAACAAGACCGTGCCTCCACCCTCCAACTATGACACCTTCAGGAACCGTGAAGGAGCGTCATCGGTGATGGAAGGACATTCCTCTACGAGGCCTCCATTCTTCAACGGTACCAACTACGGGTACTGGAAGTGCCGGATGGAGACTTTCCTCCGGAGTGCATCTTTATGGAGGACTACAATGAAGGAGTACATCGAGCCCGAAGAAGAAGATTTTGAGAAATGGACTACCGCGGAGGTCGCCGCGGAGGTAAGCAATGCCAAGGCAATGAACGCCTTGCAATGCGCATTGGAGCCCGAGGACTTCAATAAGATATGCACATGTAAGAGTGCATATCAAATTTGGAACTCTCTCCTCATACTACATGAAGGGACGAGTCGGGTAAGAGACTCTAAACTCGTAGTCGTAACCAAAGATTACGAAATGTTTCATATGCAACAGGGCGAGAAGATGAAAGAATATTACGCTCGCTTCGTTGACATAATAAACGAGTTAGAGGCCCTCGGCAAGATCTACACTCAAAAGGAGAAGTGCTTAAAGCTTATTGAAGGACTTCCCTCTTCTTGGGAAAAACGTACCTTCGCCATCGAGGAAGGTAATGACATGAACAAATATACCGTAGTTCAACTAATGGGTACTTTGATGTCATACGAGGTACGCAAAGATAGCAAGGTGAAGCTACAAGAAAAGATGAAGTCATATTTGAACCTAGATGCGCCTAAGAAAAAGGCGATTGCATTCAAGGCGGCTTCATCCACATCTTCCGATGATGAAGACTCGGAAAACGAGTTAGACTTGGAGTCCATGGCACTCATGGCCAAGAAGTTCAACCGTTTCTTCCGAAAAGGTAACTTCAAGAACAAAGCTAAATTTGGTTCTACTAACGCCTCTTCCTCTCCTTTGTGTTTCAAGTGTAATAAGCCGGGACACATGAAAGCGGAGTGTCCCCTCAATAAGCACAAGGAGAAGTGGAAGGCGCCAAAATTCGATAAGTCCAAGAAATACAAAAAGGGGTACAAGAAAGGACTTGTCGGAGCAACATTCACCGACTCCGAGGATTTCTCAAGCGGAGAGTCGGATGATGAGAAAGTGGAGCAAGCACATATGTGCTTCATGGCAAGAGAGGAGAACGATCAAGGATCCTCCTCTTCCGATGATAGTAATGACGAAAGCGATGAGGTAACGATGGATGATCTTAGAAATGCTAACTCTCAACTTTGGTCAAAATACACTAAGTTAGTAAATAGATATACTAAGGTAAAAGATGACCTAGCTAGCATTCAAACATCGCCTAAGACTATCATCACCAACAACGACACCGTTGTTGAAGAGTTAAGAAATGAGATTGTTAATCTCAAATCTAAACTTGAACATGTTAGCATCGAGGATGCGGAAGAACATGAGATAGCGGATTTAACTTCTCAAAACTCGACTTTGAGTATTGAGAACGAGAATCTTAAATCTCGTGTTTATGTGCTCACTTCGCAAATATCCACTTTGGATACTTCTTTGCGTTCTCTCAAAGAGAAATATGAGAACACATTGGGCCGAATTAACAAATTCAACAAAGGTAAGGACCATTTGGATAAAATCCTAAGTGACTTACTTCCGGCCAATCACCACATTGGTTTGGGGTATACGACGGGATGTCCATCCAAAGCGGCCACTACTTTTGTTAGGCCAACTTCCGGTGACTCTACGAGTGGTAGCAAACACTCTATTGGTAGTTCATCTACCAATGGTGCTTCCACCTCGTCCACGCCCTCTTTTGGAAAGAAACCCACCTTGGGTGGACCTCCAAAGAAGGGTCATGCCTACATGTACACCAATAACATGCCACGTAGGAACACACGTCCTACTCCACCATCTCACACATATGATGATTTTTATGCAACACATTCTCGGGCACGTGCACACCATGTGAGACACCCTCACGCACGTGTTCCCACACATGCATATGTTCACCCACCGCATCATATGAATAATTCTCGTCGTGCACCATTTCATCATGTCCCATATGCCTATCCACAACATGCATCACGTAGAAATCAACGTCGCATGCATGCACCCAATAGGATGATGGCTCCCAAAATATTTACTATTTGGAGCCCAACGGACACAAGCATGGACGAAAAACAAATATACATGAATGCTTATTTTTCGGATGTTGTACATAGTAAGAATTATGTGGGGAAGTCTAAGTCCACTTGGACTTGGCTTCCAAAGGTCTAATCCCTTGGACCCAATGACCTTGGGTACCATGATATGAAAGTTTCTATCTTTAGGTACTCAAGGAAAAGAAAAGGGAAAGGAGCAACAAATTTAAATTTAGCTCCAAAGGGAATTGGATACTCGACAGCGGGTGTTCAAAACACATGACGGGTGACGCTCGATTGCTCTCCGGAGTGGTTCCCATTGCGAATGGAAACCGCGTCATATTTGGAGGCAACGAGAGCGGAACCATCATAGGTGTTGGTAAAGTCGGTAACCCCTCTAAACCATTAATTAGTGATGTTTATCTTGTTAGTGGTTTAAATCATAATCTTATTTCAATAAGCCAACTTTGTGACAAAGGTTACAAAGTTAGCTTTGCGAAAGGATTGTGTCATATTTTAAGAAAGGATAATGAAAAATTATTATTTTCCGGAACTCGTCGTAAAGACATTTATATTTTGGATCTTCCTAAGTCATATGAACAATGTCTCGTTGCCAACACAAGTGAACAACACTTATGGCATCGACGCTTTGGACATGTGAACTTTGGAACATTATATAAGCTTTCAAAATTGAATTCTATTAAAGGTTTTCCGAAGCTAGTTTTTGAAAAGAAAAGTTTTTGTGATTGTTGTCAACGCGGCAAGCTTCCTAAATCTTCATTTAAACCTAAGAAAAGCATCTCTACTAAAAGGCCACTAGAGCTATTACATCTAGATTTATTTGGGCCAACTAGAGTAGCTTCCTTAGGAAATGCAAGGTATGGACTTGTCATCGTAGATGACTATTCAAGATTTACTTGGGTATTTTCATTGTGCAATAAAAATGAAACTTTTGAAAACTTCACAATTTTTGTTAAGAAAGTACAAAATCTCTTAGGAACCACCATTGTCACTATTCGTAGTGATCATGGAGGTGAATTTGAGAATGAGTCTTTTGAGACATTTTGTGATGAAGTTGGTATTACTCACACCTTCTCTTTCCCTCGTGCACCGCCTCAAAATGGTGTAGTTGAGAGAAAGAATAGGACGCTAGTGGAGTGTGCTCGCACTATGCTTGATGATAGCCAACTTGGCCATCAATTTTGGGCGGAAGCGGTACACACCGCTTGCTATGTGTTTAATAGAATACTTTTGAGGCCCGGCACTAAACAAACGTGTTATGAATTGTTGTTTGGTAGGTTGCCTCAAGTTAAACATTTTCGTGTTTTCGGTTCAAAATGTTTTATTAAGAACACATATGGTAGTTTGGACAAATTCGATCCAAGATCCGATGAGGGAATCTTTGTTGGATACTCTACGCGTAGCAAAGCCTACCGGATATTCAACAAACGAACCTCAACGATCGAGGAGTCGCTTCATGTCTCATTTAATGAAGGATTTGTTCCAACTAGAATTTCAAATGATAATGATTCTATGGATGTTTTATGTGATTCGTTTGAAAATTCTAAGTCTAATGATTCTATTGATTCCATTGAGACTAACCCAACTAATGAAGTTGTTGAGAATGTTCCAAGTGATCAAGGTATTCCCAAACGGCTTCATTCGGTTCGTGACCATCCCCATGAGCAAGTCATTGGCAATATCTATGATAGTGTCAAGACGAGATCGCAAGTTCACCACTTCGCAAATTGTGCCTTTGCCTCATCGATAGAGCCAAAGAATATTAATGAAGCATGTGAAGATAGCGCTTGGATCTTAGCCATGGAGGAGGAGCTCATTCAATTCGAGAGGAATGAAGTTTGGGAGCTTGTTCCATTGCCATCGAAGAACCACACCGTCATAGGGACAAAGTGGATCTTCAAGAACAAGACCGACGAAAACCAAGTCGTCGTCCGGAACAAAGCTCGGTTAGTAGCTCAAGGCTATCGACAAGAGGAAGGTATCGATTTCGAAGAATCTTTCGCTCCGGTAGCTAGATTAGAATCAATTAGATTATTATTGTCTTTTGCATGCCATAAGAATTTTAAATTATTTCAAATGGATGTTAAAAGTGCATTTTTAAACGGAGATGTCGTTGAGGAAGTTTACGTTTCTCAACCTCCGGGCTTCATTAATGAAAAATTTCCAAATCACGTTTTTAAATTAAAGAAAGCTCTTTATGGTTTGAGACAAGCTCCTCGAGCTTGGTATGATCACCTAAAGAATTTTCTTTTGGATTTGAATTTTAAAATGGGTGAAGCCGATTCAACACTTTTTATTAAGCATGCGAATAATGATATATTATTAGTTCAAATTTATGTTGATGATATCATTTTCGGTGCTACTAACTTCGCTCTTTGCGAAGAGTTTTCTAATGTTATGAAGGAACAATTTGAGATGAGCCACATGGGCGAACTCAAATATTTCTTAGGTCTCCAAATTCGCCAAATGAACGATGCAATCTTCATCCACCAAACGAAGTACACGGTGGAGTTGCTAAAGCGATTTGGAATGGAGAATGCCTCCGGGAAAAAGACTCCGATGAGCACGACTACGCATCTTGACAAGGATACGGGCGGTAAGGATGTAGACATTCGTCTATATCGAGGTATGATAGGTAGTTTGCTTTATCTTACCGCAAGTAGGCCCGATATTATGTTTGCCGTATGTATATGTGCTCGTTATCAGTCTCAACCTAAGGATTCTCACTTAGTAGCGGTAAAACGCATTTTTCGCTATCTAAGTTACACTTTAGATTTTGGATTACTATATCCGAGATCTAGCACGTATGAGTTAGTCTCATACAATGACGCTGATTATGCGGGATGCAAATCCGACAGGAAAAGTACTAGTGGCACTTGCCATTTTCTAGGAAATTCTCTTGTCTCTTGGTTTTCCAAGAAGCAAAATTCGGTTTCACTTTCAACCACCGAGGCGGAATACATTGCCGCCGGTGCCGCTTGTGCCCAGGTTCTTTGGATGAGACACACATTGAAGGATTTTGGTATTCATTGTGATACTAGCCCTATCATGGTGGATAACCAAAGTGCTATCTGTCTTTCAAAGAATCCGGTGCACCATTCCCGATCGAAACACATAGATGTCCGACACCATTTCTTAGATGATCATGTTGCTAAAAAGGACATCATTTTAGTGTACGTTGAAACCCAAAAGCAAATCGCCGATATTTTCACGAAACCCCTAAAGGAGGACTCCTTTGTGCGGTTGCGTCGAGAATTGGGGATTATGGGTGAATCCGAGATATAGGATTCATATTTTAATTCAATCATCTTGCATGCTAATATATTTCGCGATATTTCATTCATGCTAGATTAATTGAATTTTTGGGAATTTTATGTGAATTATTTGAATTTATTGCTCGAATTCGTATTTCAATGTCGTATTTAAGATTTCGACGTTTTATGGGGTAATTTAGATGACTAATGAGTGAGTTTGGATGTATCATCCAAGTGGTTTGTGAAGAGAAATCAAAATTCTACTTTTGGACTCTTCTAGTCGATTTCAGTTCACTTGTCAACCGACTAGATGCTCATCTAGTCGGTCAGCAAATGAACTCAGACCGACTAGCTCATGCAAATATCCATCTCCTATCTTTTTCTATCTTTAGTCGGTCATAGTATACTTTCCAACCGACTAGATTGAAAACTAGTCGGTCAGTGAATATACTGCGACCGACTAATTCTTGCCCTAGAAATTCATCTGAGCTACTGTTTCGACTTAGTCGGTTCAAGCTCATTGACCGACCGACTAGATCGTAATCTAGTCTGTCAGTACTTGAACTGTGACCGACTAAGTGTGTTAGGGCAGCTGTGTCTTTTCGCCCGTGAGGAGCTTGTCACTTCTTTTGCCCGAGGAGCTTGACGAGCCTGCTGCTCCTGGAGTTGGCACCTCTTCCGGTGCTCCAGAGCCTTCTGCTCCAGCACTTCAGTCTTCAGAGCCTGCTGTTGACCCTGTTGCTGAGCCTGCTGCTATTCCAGTTGACACTTCTGTTGTCGAGACCCTTGCTGCTGTAGAGCCTGTTCCTGAGATCTCGACTCCTACCCCGACGATTCCATCTGTTGAGACGCCTCTTCTCCCTGCAGAGCCTGAGTCCACTCCGTCGACTGGACCCACGGACGCTGCAGATCCTGCCTCCTCCTCGTGATCGTTGTTCCGAGGACTCTCCATATACGCCTTGGATGATATATCTTAGCGAGAGTATTATGGGTTAGGATAGGGTATGAGGGTTATTATGTTTTGATGTACTTTGGATGTCGTCGCTGCTGCTGTATTTATCTTGATGAGAATGATGATGATGATGGTGTATTTCATTTTGATGAGTATATTGTATCGATGATGTTGATGTATTTCTTTTTGATGATATGTAGCGCTTGATATGATGTATCTCATATATTCGATGTGATATCTTTTTGGATATACTCATGTTGTCTCTGCATATATATATGTTCATCGTCATTCACTTTGTCTTTTATTCGTCGTGCAAATTTTAATATTCGTTGAATGTATTTGAAATGAGATTTCGTCGCTCGACGCATAAAAACTTGGTTAAATAGATTTAAATTCTATAATTGTATAGAATTGTTTTCCATGCACAAAATTAACCAAGTATATTGAATATTGAAGAGTATGTTTCTTTATTCATTTAATGAATAATTATTTGGTATTTTTGATGATTTTGTTTTTCACTTTGTGATAATGGACAATTGGCACACTTTGAATTGATTTAATCGTTTTTCTTTTGGTGTCAATTAGCTCCATCGTCATTGTCTACGACTCCCGATGTTGGATTTTACATTTCCTAATTGTTGTCGTTGTATGCCCCCCATTTTTGGGATAATGCCAAAGGGGGAGAGATAATGATAATAAATAGTGCAAATGAAAAATTTAACTCCATTCCAAGAATCTAGTTTGATATGTTAGATTCAGGGGGAGTTACGATACATATAAGGATTTTCAAAATCCGATATTTCAAAAATCAATTCTCATTATATATCTTACTCGTCTGATTGATGCAATTCATATATATTCATTTGGGAATTAACGTGTCATCAATGCAGGGGGAGTAAGTATTTTACATTTGAATTATTATTTTTGATTATTATTTATGTTGGTTTGTCATCACCAAAAAGGGGGAGAATGTTGAATATTGGACTCCCCGGATTTGGTTTTGATGATGAGCAAACATAAATAATTCATGAACTAACATTTTGTGAGCGCAGTATTGGAGATCGTCGCCAATTTCACGAGAATATTCAAAGCGACATCTCAACACTTCCAAAAGCTCGTATTCAAGCCTAAAGCTTCGTTGAAGCTCCTGCAGCGCTTTGGAAGTTATGAAGATTCAATCGAAGCTCTCAAAGACCGTTTATTAAGGTTTTATTTATAGTCTTTTAGTTTCGATTGATAGAATGTTAAGCCTTGAGTATATCTTACGTTTCTATCTTCATTACGCTCATTTCGTAGCTCTAGGATTCTTGCACAAGTTCATTCTAACTTCCTCGAAGCGTCGCGCTTCGATTCGGACTTTGTTGTGCATGTTAGTTGGTACAAGAACAAGTACTGACCGACTAGATGGTGATCTAGTCGGTCGGCAACTGTTCTTGGACCGACTAGTTTGATTCCTTAATTTCTTGGACTTTACTGTTTACAGTTAGTCGGTCTACGTTGAATCACCGACCGACTAGTTTGTGAACTAGTCGGTCAGTGATGCTTCTTTGACCGACTAGTTGTGACTTACTGTTCACTCTAAATTTCTCCTAAGCTACTGTTTACCGTTAGTCGGTCTAAGAACGTTTGATGACCGACTAATTGACAATCTAGTCGGTCAATTTTTGTTCTTAGACCGACTAAGTCAACTTGCCTTCAGACTAAGTTGTTTTGCCTCTTAGTCGGTCTACGTTCATTGGATGACCGACTAGTTGTGAAACTAGTCGGTCAGAAAGTGTTCTTGGACCGACTAGATGTCTAGGTCTGAAATTCTCTTTCTTCTCAGATCTACTCTTAGTCGGTCCACGTTGTTTGGCTGACCGACTAGTTGATGAACTAGTCGGTCAGTGAGTGTTCTTTGACCGACTAATTCTCACAGATTTCTTTCCGTTGGAGATTGACCTATCTTGTTTTTATGGGACCCTATAAATACGAACCTAGGTCATTTCTATCTTCAATAGAGCTGCCATTAAGAGATTCATTGAGTTCTAAAGTGATAGCTATTCTCCCTCAAATCTAAAGCTCTCTTCCTCACAAGAAACCCATTCTCTCTCATTTCTAGATCTAGAGAGAAGCTTGTTCTTGGTGAGCTCTTCAAGCTATTGCTTGATTCAAGTTTCCAAATCTTCCCTAGGCACCCATTGCTGCTCATTTCCTTGGTGCTAGGGTTTGGTAACTTCATCTTCCTCAAATCCTTCATTCCACCTATTGGTTAAGAAAAACTCAAGGTATAGGATTTTGTGGTAAGCTTGTTTATTTCATATAAACTCTTTTATATTGCTTGTTGGTTCTCTCGGTTGTGAGAGAAGGTTGTGATCCCGGGTTGTGGGATTCACGTTTGCTATTGCATGTATGATTTGATCTTATGAAAGTTTTTCACAAGATATTCATAGTGGAAATCTTGAGTTAGGGTTTCTAACTCAAGTATCCGGAGGGGATCCGGGTGGTTGGGACGTAGGATCACCGGGAACAAGTCGGGGAGACTTGGGTGGATCCGAACCCATTAACATCGTTTGTTTGCATTGTCAATTTCGTTGTCGTCGTTCAATTTAAGCTTCCGCAAATTGATTTGGTAGTTGATTGCAATTTAATTTGGAATTATACTCCTTATTATTTTAAAGTACTATTCACCCCCCCTCTAGTACTTGTGCAGTAGCTGGTAGGGCATTACATCCGATGCCTAAGTCAGTAATAGGGCTTAAAATGGGGGCTAGACACGCCGGCCGGACTAACGGTGTGTCGACCGCACGTGGCGAGCTATGGGTGGGAGAACAAAGATATGGACGACCCTTGTTCTCGTGTGTGAATTATAGATTAAGAGAGAATTTTCCAACCCCCCTACCGTAAGAGGAGAGGGGGTATTTATACCTGACGGGTGATGACTAGGCGGAGCTGACCTGGCATGCTGACTGGACGTGCTGAGCTGGCTCGGTCGTCGGCGGAAACTCCAGATAAGGACGTTGTGAACCGGGTTGTCTGACCTGCTTTCGTCAGGCGGCGCGACGGCCAGGGGGTGCTTTTGTCGGGGTGTCAGAGCCGAAAGCATTAACTGTCAGATGGGTCAGCCGCCAGGGGGTGCTTTGTCAGGCGGTCGGGTGACGTATGTGTCAATCGCGCCCTTATCCTAGGTCGTTTGTCATTGGTGACGAACTAAAGGTCGGGCTATGCTATCCCTGGCGTCGGGGCGCATGAGAATCAGACGGGTCGTCCGGATCGGGAGTTGTCCGGCCCGGCCGCGCCTCCCGTTCGGTCGCGGACTATGGTTCGCCGGCACAGATAGATACCCGCGCCTAAGTCAGCTGGCCTATCAGTGCCGTCCGGGCGCACCTCAGCACCCCCGGCCTAGGCGTACAACCGCAGTTGTTCGACCCGCTCGGGGCGGTGCGCTCGGGGAGCGCCCGTCCCCATGTGGATTCGGATTTCCGGGGTGGCGGCCCTTTTGTGAAAAGGTGAGTTAATGGGGTACGTTAGCGGATCCGGGCGGGAGTCGGACTCCTACGATCTTTAGGTCGTAACAATTGCCCCCGGCATTCGAGTGCGAGGCGGAAGCCCGGTTCGGCTCGGATGGCGTAACGCTACCGTGACACTACCTTTTAATCGCGACCAGGACTAGGATCCCAGCTCAGGGGGGTGATGCTGGTCCCGCGGGGTGTGTCCCGCTATAGCGGGATCGCGAGGTCTCTTCCCGAGTTTGAGCCAAGCGGGGCGTTGTCCAAAAGGGGGAGTATTATACACCAATCTTTATCGGAGATCTAGGTGATATTTACAACACTAGGAGAAGATGTGGGTCAACCGGCGGTTGGGACGGAGGGTTGTCCACATTTGTTGTTCGCTCCGTCGGGAGGAGCAGATCCCTGCGTCGGGGCGGTCTTCCCTTATGTCGATCGCCGAATTCCTACCGCCTCATTGTCCGGGGGCGGGCCGACGCGCCGGGAACCAATTTTTTTTTAAATCAGGGGTGATGCCCTGTGATGGTTCAGCCTTCGGGGGGGACCCTCTTCCTTTCCCTTTCATCGCTTCCTCGCGTTCTGCCTCGCTGTCGTCGTGCTGGAGGGTTGCTCGGCCTCGCCGGGGACCCCGCGCACCGAGGGGGAACCCAGGGAGGCTGAGGACGAGGTGGCGGTGGTGGCGCCGCTGGGAGAGCCGTTGGGGTTCCCCCCCCCCCCCCCACCGACACCCAGTGGGGATCACCGAAGGTGACGGCGCCGCTGGGAGAGCCGTTGGGGTTCCTCCTCCCCCCCGACACCCCTGTGGGGATCGCCGAAGGTGATATCCACACAAATTGTGAAATTAAAAGGACTTGTATTATCTAAACCAGGATCCAGAAGTATCCACCCCTTGTGATACTTGTGATACTCATAAGCACTATGAATCTTGAAGTATTCATATGTCGAGTTTACAATGATGGATGGATAATGGGAAGTGTTATAAATATGCCTTGTGACCTTTGGTATTAGGATCTTTGGTATCCATCATGATTGTAAAAGACTCTTGGTATCCATCTTAATCTATGTATATATGGTCTATGACATCCACTATAGAGATTGATTCTCAACAATCTTTTATATGTCATAGTATACACATTTTTTCCACTAAAATAGTAATACAAAGGAACTAAACCCTGTTAAGTAAGGGAATATGGGTATTATATGACGTGATTCTCTTGTATATCTAATTGCTGGCAATAAAGATTACGTGGACAAATTGTTCACCAGGTTTGCTACCTGATTTGATTTGTGGTTTTTTTTTCAAATATTTATTTGGCTTCTCTTCTCCTTTTTGTGAAACAAAAAAAAGGTGACAAAATCACTTCAAACGGGCGATGGTAGGTGGTTCAAAGTTCTCACCGACCCATATGCCAAAATTCCTAGTAACGGGTCGGATCCGATAAAATTTCGAACCAGACCAAAATCAAACCCGTTTTCGGTACCGTAAACAAACTTCCATGTCTGGTCAACGATTTCCGCCCCGAAAACCTTGGCCGAGCATGGAAGTCGATGGCATTTTGTGATTTTTTTTTTGAAAAAAAAAACGATAGCGACTACACGAAAGCCGACCTGCACGAATTTCGTTTGTTAGAAATTTTAAGCAGAAACCATCAACAAATTCAATATTGCACGTTTGCGCTATCCTCTCAACGCCTCCTTCCATCTTCTTCTTTTCTTTATATGTGTTGGCATTTCCTTTAGTTGGCTCATCTACGCCGACCTCTTTTCTTCACCAACTCAGCCCATAACTTTATCATGGACATATCCATCACTTTATCATGAAGCATAATTTCAACAGTTTGATTTTAGCGAATTTTTTTCTTTCAAGTCGCTAAACAAACAGTCCATGGCTTAGCTTAACATAGGGACTTCAGTATTTATTTTCGCACTCGAATACCGTGAGTGCCTCTCGATTTTTTTTCCCGGTTTTCTTCTTCCTTCATGTTATAGGGCTATATGATTTTCTCGACACAAAGCATACGTTTAGCTTAGCTTAAGTAGCACGATACATTCTTCTCTTCTCACGTGAGAGACGCGAGAATTGTGTATTCGATTATTTATTAGACCAATGCTCTTTGCACCTCAGTGGATGAGGTGCAAATGCCTTTTTTATCCAAAATCAAGTGAACATGTCCAATCACAACTTGAAATCACAATCTCTTTCTTCTAATATTAGCAAACTTTTACACTAACTTTTATATGCACCTCATTTTTGAGGTGCATGTAGCAATTCTCATTTATTATAGGCCTGGCCTTTTTTCCTCGGGAACTTCTTTGCGCACCTATCGTTTTACTATGCGTACAACCAGAATTTCATTTATTTACACAATTGCCATCCAAATTTTCCCATCGTGCACAATAAAATTTAATTCCCAAACTGCTTCGGTGTGCGCGGTAAGTAAATTCTCCAGCCCCGGAAATAATGGCTCTCAAAATACTCTATTTTATTCCCACTAAATCTTTAGTCCTACATTGCTTTGGAAATTTATTAAGGATTTGTTGAGACTTGGAGATGTGTCCCAAGAGGTACGACTCTTTTGTGAAGGGGAGATAAGTTACATGAGTATGTGACCACCACACACGCACACTGCCGGCGGCCGGCAGTGCCGTGTACGTGGCGCGTGTCGTGTACGTGGCGTGCGTGACTTTCCTTTTTTGGACCTAGCCCATTGATGTCTCAGATTCTAAATGTTGGAAACAGCTAATTGATTGATGCAACTGTTGCAGCATTCAAAGTCTTTCCTTAATACGCGATTAAAGCCTCGCTTTAATATGCGATTATTATTTGCAGCATTCAAATCCTCTTTTAATACACGATTAATATTTAGCCGTTTGAAATTCTGTAACGACCATTTTTTGAATTCTTATTTATATCCCTTCTTCATTCCTCGAGATAGATCACGCAAACAGAATTCTTCATGATTCTCCATTCCATCTCCATTCCAGATTTCTTCTCACTAGCTCTTACTCGCTCCTGGGTAAATCTGTCATGTGCAAACTTCAAAGTTTCAAATCGCGAATAGTCGCGTATAGAGGCTGTTGTGTTAACCTTGGGGAGCAACCGTCGCTTTCGATTATCACCGAGGTTGAGCCGTAATTGCTTTCAAGTCAGTGGTCATCCCACGACACAGTCTTGAAATTCTTCTGATAAGTATTCTGTTTCTCAGTTCCTCCTTGTATCGCCACAGTATTCTACTTCTTTTTCCTACAAGTTGAAAGCAATTATTCCGGTATTATACTATGTCTATCATCGCAAACAAATCCATTCTTGATCTTTCCAAATTGGAACCACTCGATGGTAACAATTACAAAAGATGGTCTCAAAAACTTTTTATGTTCTTTGAACAACTCGAAATCGATTATGTCTTTTTCACTGATTGTCCCTCTGTTACTTCTACTGTCGAAAACACATCTACCACTGCTACTGTTGCTACTGCTAAGCAGTCTACTGACGAAGAGATTAAAGAAATATGAGAAGGATAACAACACTGTTAGATGCCACCTTCGTAATCATATGAAAAAATTCTCTGTTTGATTTATTTATGACTCAAAATCTTCTAAATTTATCTGGGATTTCCTAGAGAAGAAATATGGTGCAGATGATGCAAGGAAGAAGAAGTACGGTGTTGGGAAATGGTTGAATTTCCTGATGGTAGATGATAATCCTATAATGGAGCATGTTCATATCAATGAGAACCTATGTGCTAATGTCCTTAATAAGGGCATGAAGATGTGCAAAATTTTTCAAGCGAATGTATTATTGGAGAGGTTCCCACCATCATGGAATGAATACATGAATCACCTCAAACACAAGAAGAAGGATCTGTCGTTGCAGGAACTTATCAGTCACATGAGAACTGAAGAGGCTAATCGCCTCAAAGATAAGCCTGATTCTCTTTCTTTCAATTCTATAAAGGCTAATATAGTTGAATCTGCTAGTCCTTTCAACAAAAACAGGTTCAAAGGCAAAGACAAGAAGACCTTTAACCAAGGACCGAATAAGAAGGCCGGTTCACCAAACCAGAAGGCAATGTCCGGAAGCCAAACGTGGTGTGATATGTCTGCGGCAAGTCGATCCATAAGGCCTATCAATGCACTCAATGCCAAGCACCCCAAAAGACGCTCCATAAACAAGGTGGAAATGCTGTTGCTCAAGCTAACCTTGCTGAACAGGATGAAGTCATTGCTGATGTAGTCGTTGAAGCAAACCTAGTGGCCAACAACATTGATTGGGTGCTGGACACTGGCGCTATAAGGCACATTTGTGCCAACAAGGAGCTTTTTCATGACTTTAAAGACGCTGCTGACATAGAATGCATCTTAATGGGAAACTCAACCTCTATTGGAGTTGCTGGTAAAGGTACAATCTTGCTGAAACTCACTTCAAGAAAGATCCTATCCCTCAACAATGTCCGGTACGTCCCATCATTGCACCGCAACCTAGTGTCTGGTGCCTTACTGAATAAAGCTGGTCTGAAACTTGTCTTTGAGGTTGACTAGTTTGTTATCACTCGTAGTGGGGACTTTGTATGGAAGTAGTATCTGAGTGAGGGTCTATATATTCTTAATGTTGTTTCTGAAATTTTGAATAAAAATGCTTCTGTTTATATTACCGAGTCTTTAGATTTATGGCATAATCGACTAGGACATGTCAATATTGCATCAATTAACAGGCTAAGTAACTAGGCCCTAATACCTGCAATAAGCTCAACAGAGTTCTCCAGATGCCCTGTTTGTGTAGAAGCTACGTTTACTAAAAACACATGTAAACATATCTTTACTAGGCAATCAGACCTTCTCGAACTAATTCATATGGACTTAGTTGACTTCAAATATACTAGGAGCAAAGGAGGAAAAGATTACTATATCACCTTTGTTGATGATTACTTTAGGCTCATTGGGGTGTGCCTTCTTAGAACTAAAGGTGAAACAGAAGAGATGTTTATTAAATATAAGGCCGAAGCAGAAAACCAACTTGATAAGAAAATCAAGAGAGTTAGGTTTGACAGAGGTGGAGAATATAGTACCAACACCGTAAAGGACTATTGTGAGAAGAATGGGATTATACATGAGTTTAGTGCCTCTTATTTATCAGAACAAAATGGTATAGCTGAACGTAAGAACAGAACCTTGAAGGAAATGATGAATGCTATGCTTTTGAGCTCAAGAATGTTTGATGACATGTGGGGGGAAGCTATTCTTTCGGCTTGCCATGTTCTTAACCGTGGACCACATAAGAAACTAGACAAGACTCCTTATGAGATGTGGAAAGGATATACTCCTAACCTGAATTTTCTTAGGGTGTGGGGATGTAACGTCCCGCTCCTCCGGGATACCTGAAGAGTGAGTGTTACGAATAGAAAAGGAAAGAAATATAATGATACTAGCAGGTCCACCGTGCACGTGTTGGGCAGTACACGTAATGCTCCACAAATAAAAGTACAACACAAGAGTACAAGGGGCAAATAAAACATCTTTCATTTTTATTAAAAACAAAGTTCAGTTACAAATTACATACAAGTATCCAACATACAACCATACATATCCAACACCTCCCCATAACCATACTCAAGTACAACCCAACACCCTCAACTATCCCCACACACAGCTCCATCCTCATCCCCTGCCTTCCATGACTTTCCATCAGCCAACTACCTGAAAAATATCAATGGGGACACGTCACAGCGTGACCCAGTAGGAATTGCCCATCTCCATGTAGTATATTATTCAAAGCATGATGCAACTACCATATAACATATTTCCAATGATGCAATGCAAGCAACGATAAATGGCATGTCATGACATTATAAGATGAAACATAAGAGTAAACATATAGCTCCAAGGAGTCGCATGACATGGCATATGGCATTGGACATAAAGGTAAACATAACGACATGCTAGCAAATGCTATAAACAAGCTAGCAATTCAGTTTACAACAAGGTAACACATACTACAACAATGTATGCAAAGACAACTACAAAGTGTCATATTGCATTAGAAGCATAAGGTAACACATGCTATAAAGGGAAAGAACTACAACAAACTAACAATTCTTACATTGCTATAAATCATTACAACTTGCATGGTAATAGGCTAGTAGTGTCATACACAAGTGTAGCATGTGGTCATCATGGCATGACTTTATTTTGGGGCTTATTTTTCATTTCACAACTCATAAATAAGGGTCATGCACATCGTGCCATGCCCACCACCATAAACACATCATTCCAACATAACAACTCCCCATAAATCCATGCCATAGGTGCCATCACCCTCCAAATGTGCATGGCACTAGAATCCTCCCCATGTTACATTTTTTTTCAAAGCCAATCACTACAATTCACCTCTTTATAAAATTACCAATTTCACCTTCCTCTCACAACAACACATAATTTTACAACATCGTCGTTTGTCTCATAGCCAAAATATGCAAAACATTTCCTCTCATTTCATACTTGACTTCACATAAACATTTCCACAAATACTTGGAAGGCACAATGACAAAACCATTCATTCAATTGAAACAACATAAAATTGGAGGACTACGTATAAGCATTACTACGAACACATGGTGGGCATAATGAGCATATTCATCAATTTATTAGAAACAACATGAAACTTAAAGCAAGATGACAACTTTATAGGGGAATGATTAATCTCATAGCATGAAAGGAAATGCTTGATCATAATTAAATTCATGCATGCTCATAATGATTCATCATAATTAAATTTAGTCTCTTTATCTTGCTTGATTAAATTTTGAATAACAACCTATATGGAGAGGAATTCCTACCTCATCAATATGCAAATTATTTCCTTGTATGCCTCCCTTAAAGCCTTCTCCCTTAAGAGCTCCTCTCATTTCCTTTAATTCTCCTCATTTCTCTTAATTGACAATGAATGGCATGCTAATTTTAGAAAGAATTCAAGGAAAATTTGTGAGAGGCTCGGCCAAGATGGGCAAATGGGGGGGGGGGGGGGGGGGGGGGTTCGGCCATACACAAAATGAGGAGAGAGAGAGAAAGATAGAAAATGAAAGAAGATAGAAAGAGTAAAGAAATAAATATGGTTGGAGTCTAGAACTCTCTCTCCAATTCTCCAACTTTCTATTCTTAATCTTTCCCCCTAATTGATTCCTTAATTCTTAAGGCTGTGTTTGGTTGCATGGAAAAGGAAAGAAAGAAAAGTGAAATGAAAAGGAAATAGAAAGAAAAAGAAAAGGAAAAGGAAACCGGTTTCTTTTTTATGTTTGGTTAGTGAGGAAAATTGTAAATAAAATTAAAAGAAAAATGGTAAGGAAAATGATTTCTCATGTTTGGTTGCTTATGAAAATGAAAAGGAAAACTAGAAAGAAATATGATTTTATTTATAATTAATATTTTAAAGGGTCTCATTTTTCTATTAAACTCAATCCAAAACCATTCTTCTGAAATAAAAAATGAGCAATAACAAAAAGATAATTTTTGTTGTCGATAAAATTTTTGGCTCAGAAAAGGGAAGAAAATTTTTGGTAAAGAAAACGGTTTCCTTCCGATTTGGGAGAGAAAAGTAGAGAGAAAAATTCTATATATTTTTTTCTTTCATTTTCCCTCTCACTTTCTTTCCTTTTACTTTTCTATACAACCAAACAATGGAAATTAATTTTCCCATCACTTTTCTTTCCTTTTCTTTTCTTTTCCTTACAACCAAACACAGCCTAAGGGTCATAAAGTCAAAGGCTAGAGGATGACATGCTAGCTAAAAGACACAAATACCCTTCTACAAAAACACCCTCCAACTTAGATATATAATTACTCAGTATGCCATCCTCTACACTCTTCATCTTTCTAAGCACACACACACAAACTTAATTGCAAATGCGCCATTCCTTCACACCACATTCCTACTATGCATACACTCTACCCACTATTTACAAAAATGCCACTTTCTAATAATAATGAAAACAACAACAATAAGAATAACTATAACACTAATACTAATTCTACCATTAACACTTACAACAACATTAATATTAATAAACATAATAATAATAGCACAATGCTACTATTATTAATAACACATCACCACCAATACACAAGGTCATCCAAATAATACTTAGTACTAGCAACAATAAGAAATACTACTAATACTCCATGCACTATCCCTTAAACCAATATTCATACACCAATATTCATATACCAATGTTCATACATACCTCCATAGGAATATACATTCACATAGCCAAACATCATTCATACTCACATATACAAATTTAATCCAAATATATATACATATATACTACACATCTAAGCATATACAACCATACAAAACAACTTCTACACACAAATATATATATTCAACCAAATATAGGTACTCACCTATACCAATACATACACATTACAATATATGTCTCACATCATACATATACCAAGTCACACAAGTATAGTATATTCACACCCAGGGTATTACTGGGGATGTTTGGCCAAGGTAGGTCTACCTAACTTTATGAAGTCTAACATTAGACCTAAGATCTATGATACTGTGTTCATTGGTTATGCTCATTCATCATAGTGTTGATTATAGATTCATGTCTTTAAAAGATCACTCTATTTCTTAGTCTAGAGATGCAGAATTTTTGAGCATGTTTTTCCTTTGAAAAAGGAATCCATGTCTCTTATGCCTACTGATGTTTCTATGCCCACTCCTTCAACGTTATCTGATGATGTGCGTATAAATAGTTCTACTTTTACTAGTACTATTACTGATGAACCTAGAAGGAGTAAGAGAAAAGAACTGAAACCAGCTTTGGACATGACTTTATTACTACGTTCCTATCAGAAAATGCATGTATAGATCTGCTTAGTGATGAGCTTGTGTCAGCCTTTATGATAGAAGAAGACCCAAAAACTTATGATAATGCAATGAGGTCCATTGACGCTAGTTTTTGGAAAGATGCTATTAAAAGCGAGCTTGATTCTATTGTTTCTAAACAAACTTGGGAATTGATTGAGTTACCTAAAGGTAGTAGACCCATTCAAGGTTGTAAAAAACGCTAGGCGCTAGGCGTTCGGATTGCTAGCGCCTAGCGCCCAGAGCATTAATCGGGGATTAATCGGCCTACGCGGATTTGCAGTTTTTAATTATTTTATTTATTATTATATAATATATTTATGTTTATATATAAATATAAATATATATTATTTAAAATACATCAAATATTTAATACATACTAAATCAAATCCAGTTTACCTACTTTAGAGTATTTGTGTGCAACAAAATAAAATTTAAAAGATACTCTTGTGCAATTAAGCCATTTACCAAAAACGCCCAGAAACCGCCCAAAAACCGCCTAGGAACCGCCCAGGAACCGCCTAGGAACCGTCCAGAGCACCCAGACACCGCCCAGAACGCTTAGGTTGCCGATTAATCCCCAAAACGCCCAGATTGACCGCCCAGGCCATAATCGGGGCGTTTACTGGCCGCCTAGCGCCTAGGCGGCCGCCCAGGCCGATTTTTAGAACACTGGACCCATTAGTAATAAATGGATCTTCAAAAAAAAGATGAGACCTGATGGTTCAATCGAAAAGTTCAAAGCTAGACTTGTGATTAGGGGCTTTACCCAAAAGAAAGGCTTAAACCATTTTGATACTTATTCTTCAGTGCCCAAGATTGATACGATAAGGACTCTAATTGCCTTAGTTGCGATTCATGAGTTAGTTGTACATCAAATGAATGTCAAAACAGCCTTTTTAAATGGTGACATGGAGAAAGAAATCTACATGTACCAACTCGAGAGGTTTGTGATTGTTGGTCAAGAGAATAATGTATGCAAGCTTAGAAAATCTTTATATGGTCTAAAGCATGTACCTAAGCAATGGTATAAGAAGTTTAATAGCACTTTAGTGAGGAATGGCTATATTGTGAATACCTCTGACTCTTGTGTTTATTCTAAACTAATAGGATCAGATTGTGTGATTATATGCTTATATGTAGATGACATGTTGATTTTTGGGAACAATCTGGACGTTATGAATGCTACCAAGAATTTCTTGTCATCTCAGTTTGAGATGAAAGACATAGGAGAAGCTGATGTTGTTTTAGGAGTTAGATTTATTAGAAACTCCAGTGGCATCTACTTGTGTCAATCTCATTACGTGGAAAATGTGCTTAAAAAGTTCAACTATTTTGATGTTGTGCTTTCTAGAACTCCCTGTGACCCTAGCGTACATTTGGAAAAGAATTTGGGCAAGAGTGTTTCCCAATCTGAATATGTTAAAATCATAGGATGTGTGATGTTCCTCATGAATTGTACTCAACCTGATATAGCCTATGTGGTTAGTAGGCTAAGTCATTATACTCATAACCCTAGTAACGAACATTGGAATGCTTTTCATTGTTTGCTAAAATACCCGCTAGGAACTATTGATTGGTGTTTACATTTTAGCAGATTTCATGCTATTTTAGAAGGATTTTGTGATGCAAGCTGGGTTTCAGGTAATGATGAAATAAGTTCAACTAGTGGTTTTGTTTTTTTTCTTTGGGTGGAGGCGCTATATCAAGGAAGTCTTCAAAATAGACATGTATAGCACGATCCACCATAGGATCTGAATTCTTTGCTCTTGAGTTGGCAGGGCAAGAAGCTGAATGGTTAATGAACTTGTTAGTAAACGTGCCATTGTGGGGGGGGGGGGAAACTGCGTCAGTTTCCCTTCATTGTGAGTCTCAAGCAGTCATTGGAGCTGCTAAAAACAGTGTCTACAACGAGAATAAAAGACACATACGTAGGCACGATGTGGTTAAACAACTCTTGAAAAATGGAGTAATTTCTTTGTAATATATGAAGTCCGAAAGAAATCTTGTAGATCCACTAACCAAGGGGGTTGCCAAGGAATGTGGTTCTTGATTCGTCGCGGGGGATGTGTCTAAAGCTCACGAGTTAAGATAATATAGTTGATAGCCATTGTAACCCATATGATCCTTAACATAACTACATTTCCATCATTATGGTGTGTGGTAGTGTTTTTGAATCCATATCCAAGTTTTGGTGGTGCTATTGAGAAGCACGTGATGGATTCACTTTAAGATAAGTCCATAACCAGTTCTTGGTGGTGCTATAGAGAAGCACTTAATGGAATCATTACCTGATGAGAGGTTGAGCAATGTGCTCTTAATGGTTCCATGTACCTTGTAGTGGTGCTATAGAGAAGTACTTGATGGACCACCTACGTGGGTGTGAAGGTTTGGCCGCCTTCTATGAAAGACAAGGGCAATTTTTCTACTGCATTCATGAGATCCGAGGTGTGTGCATGGCCTTAAAGCGCTTGATATGTATCACGGTGTTTTCACATACACAAGGTTACAATATGTGTTGTGGGGGTCTCAACCGAACTCTAATGAGTTCAAGAGAAATTCACTCATTAGGAAGTAAGTTGTTGCCTCACTTCGCTAATTATCAATTCAATTGAAAGACATTGATGCTTAAGTATATATCCGTTCTTTACCCTAAAATTCATCGTTTCTTTTCCCGAGCCATTAGTTCGAGATTGTTGGAAATAATTGCTCTCAAAAGCCTCTATTTTATTTCCATTAATCTTTAGTACCGCATTACTTGGGAAATTTGCATTGGAGGAGTATATTAGGGATGTGTTGAGACTTGGGGACGTGCCCCAAGGGGTATGACTCTTTTGTGAAGGGGAGATGCCTTACATGATAAGTGTCCACCACACGCGCGTCACCGCACGCTCGCCCGCCCTCCCGCCCTCCCGCCGGCCGTACCGTGGCGCACGCGACTTTCCTTTTTTGGGTCGTCATGACTTTCCTTTTTTTGGACCTAGCCCATTGATGTCTCAGATTCTAAATGTTGGAAACGGCTAATTGATTGATGCAGCTGTTGCAGCATTCAAAACCTCTCTTTAATACGCGATTAAAGCCTCGCTTTAATATGCGATTATTATTTGCATCATTCAAATCCTCTTTTTAATACACGATTAATATTATGGCCGTTTGAAATTCTGTAATAGCCATTTTTTGAATTTTTATTTATATCACTTCTGTTGAATATTGGATTCCCCAATGTGGTTTTGATGATAAACAAAGATAATTAATTGTGACTAATCCCCATGTTTTGTAGTTAATGAAAGCATCATCAATATATACAAAGTCATATCAAATGAATATGATGACTCGGATCATTGATACAAGGATATCAATCAATGAAGCATGGAAATCGAGGAGTGAACGCCAGGAAATCAAAGCGCTGGACTCAACAAAGTTCAATGGAAGTCTTCAATGAATTCAATAGGAAGTGAAGGGGATAAATATGTATATCTTTCGTTCTTTACTTCTTAGTTAAATTAGCATGTTAAGCCTTGAATAGACTCGATAAAAATATCACTCACAACACTCACAACACTCTAAATCATATATCATTGAGTGGCATAGGGTTAGAACTTGCATAAACTCGAAGTAGAGTTTTTCAGCCTACCCAGATGCTTGATAGTTGATCTCAAGACGCCTGGTGCTCATGTATATTTAGTTCTCCAATATCCTACCCTGTACAGACGCCTGAAGTTCGCATTACAGACATCTGTATAATGTGTTAGGCACCTGGATAATGAACTCCAGACGTCTGATTAATTCTAGCCGAACTTCCAGTATCTCGGCCTTTGCTGACTAACAGAAATCAGACGTCTGATGTTATGTTTCCAGATGTCTTCATATTGTATCAGATGCCCGGATGATACACGTCAGACGTCTGGTTAATTACGAGCAAATATCTTAAAACTCTGCAGTCAAGTCTTGATTAATGCGTCTGAAGATGTGTTTCCAGACGTCTATATAATTGACTAGACGTCTGGATGATGAACATCAGACATTTGGGTATTCGGACCAATATATTACAGTGACTTAATCCCTCAATGTCTGTATGATCAGACGTCTGATGACTTTGAGCCAAATGACTGTGCAGTGGACCAGATGTCTGGAAAGTCTTCTTCGCACGTCTGCCAAGTGTCGGTTAGACTGCATTTATGACACAGTCAGAACAGTACAGCAGCCGCCTGGTTGTTCTACTTCAGGCGACTGATGACTAGGATTTCTATTCGTTAATAGCCGTTTTTAGCATTTAATACTTGGGATTTTAACAGATTTTAGATAGAGTTCGGTGAACTATTTAAAGGGCTTTGATGTCTTGACTTAAAAGTTAGCTAAAACTCTTAAGACTTCATTCAATACACTTTCAAGTGATTTCAAGTCATAAATTTCTTCACTAAAGCATTCAAGAGCAATCAAAGCCATTCAAGCTCAAGCTCTAAGTTTAAACTTGTCTCCAAAGCTTTTAAGATCAAGCTTATAGCATTCATTGCTATTCATCTTGAGACATGTATTAATTGCTCATATTCTCATCATTTAGAGCACATCACACACACCTTATTGCCTCATTCTTAAGAGTATTATTCAAGTCATAGGTTGTGGAAATTGTTTCATATGTTGGTTCTATTTCTCTCTTAATATTTGAGAAGTTTCTCTCGGGTTGTGAGAATAGTCCATTCCTGGGTTGTGGAAAGTGGAAGAAAGTGTATTGGCTTTTCACTTATCAGGTTTTGGCAAGTGTGTATTAGTGGATTACTAATCAATAACGGGTTTACTAGTGGGTTGCTGGAGTAGGATTCAAAGGAGTCGGGGAGACTCGATGAATCCGAACCAGTGTAAATCCTATGTTTGTGTTTGCATTCTTGTGTTTGTTGCTCTCACATTGTATTCCACACTAAGGTTGCATAATGGATCTTTAATTTGGCGTAATTTCCTTATTATTGTTATAAAGCACTATTCACCCTCATCTAATGTTTTCTCCCTATAGTTTCAGATCCTTCACTTTCTTCATTCCTCAAGAGAGATCACACATATAGAATTCTTCTTGATTCTCCATTCCATCTCCATTCCAGATTTCTTCTCACCCGCTCTCACTTGCTTCTGGGTAAATCTGCCCTGTGTAAACTCCAAAGCTTCTAACCGCGAGTGGTCGTGTATAGAGGCTGCTGTGTTAACCTTGGGGAGCAACCGACGCTTTCGATTACCACCGAGGTCGAGTCGTAATTGCTTTCAAGCCAGTGGTCATCACACGGCACAACCTTAAAATTCTTTTGATAAGTATTCTGTTTCTCAGTTCCATCGTATAGCCATAGTATTCTACTTCTTTTTCCTACAGCCCCGACCGCGCCGTCGACCGCGCCGCCCATCAGCTTCATCTTCATCTTCAGCAGTCCCGCCCCCTCCGCCAATTACCCAGCCCCGCCCTCTCTGGTGAGTAAAATGACATGCACGCCGACAACTACTCCGACTACCCAGCCATTCCCCCTCTGCCGCCCCATCCTCCGACAACCCCTCCACCTCCCACTCCTCCGCCCCCCCTCCTCCGACCACCTAGTCCCGCCCCCCCCTTCGACCATCTTCTTCTTCCCCTGCCCCCGCCCCCGCCCCCGCCCCCCCCCCCCGCCCAACTTCTTCTTCCCATGCCCCCATCCACTGACAACCCGGCCCCCATCCACTGACAACCCCGCACTGCCCCCTCCGCCATCCCCTCCTCTGACAATCCCGCCCCTCCACTGCTCCCACCGCCGCCCTCTCCTCCGCTCACTCTCCCTCTCCTCCGCCCATTCCAAACCCTAAAAACCGTCGGCGGTGGACGGCATCGGTGTGGAGGGGGGGGGGGGGGGGGGGGGGAGGCGAGGGTAGAAGATGGTAAAATTTTGAATGGCAAACTTGTGTATAAACGGTTGTGTGCACGATTAAAACTGCGGGTGCTCGAATATGTTCCCTTCTTTTTGTAGGTAGAAAGTTACAACTTTCAGTTTTCCGTAGGTTTTCTTCCATCTCTTCTCCGTAGTGTCATGGGGCCGTAATATAAATATAAAATTGAGCAGGCGGTGGTATGCTAAAGGAAAGTCAACTCACGTCAGTCAGCCAGTGCCTTTTTGGCTGGTAACAGCCCAAGATTCGTTTTCCCAGGAATCCCTTTAATATTTCCATTCACATAAATGATATCCCCGCATCAATCAGGCTTGCTTCCATTTCTTCTCATTGCTTATTCGCAGTTATTTTTTGTATAACGACGATCGAAAAGATTACAACGTCACAAAAAAGAGATAAATCCAATGAAATAGTTGGAGAAGTCTACCAAGCATTGGCTGCTTCCTCGTCCGTCCACACAGAATTATTGTGTGATTCCAAAATCTCTTGCATCATTACTCTGTCGAACTCAACCCTCTCATTCTTTCTCTTTGGTTATTGTTTTTCTGAAGAAAGAGGGCGATGGGTTGGGAGAGCGAGGAGGCGAACATGTCCACTAAGATTGATGTCAGGACTGGCGTGGATTCGGGAACCGCGAGACTTCATGAGCTCGGTTACAAGCAAGAACTCAAGCGCGATCTCTCGTATACATCCCCCGACTCTTCTTTTTCTTATTTTTGTTGGTTTTTTTTTGTGGATTTTGGGAATGGGTTTTTGATTATTGGATGTATTGAGTAATCAAATACCATTTTCTAAATATATTTTTCCCCTCCTCGTTTTCAAACTTTGATTTGTTGTGTCTCGGAATTTTTCCGACAGTTTGTTCAATAAGCATAATTTGTTTTTTATTCAGTCTGATTTAAGTCTACATTGATTGATTATCTTTCCGTTTGATTTGCTGGGGGGATTTTTTCTTTCCTGCTCAAATTGGACTCATGGGTTTTATTGACAATTCCAATCCAACTCTATCGAAATTTTCATTATTTCTTTGAGGGGTTTTTGCCATTTCCTATTTAGTTTTTTTTTTTGATCTGAATTCAGTAACATCCTGTTCAATTTAGTTGTATAAATATTTTTATGCAAAAATTTTTTTCCTTCGATGAGCATCATGGGCGCAAATTGCAACATGCAGAAGATCTGTGCTTTTCATTTTGATATCAATGATGGGATCTTTTTCCCTTTGATTGGGTTTTCTACATCTCTCTGTTAGCTTTACACCAATGTGTTTAATTGTCAAGAATACGATTCTGTTTTCTTTGAATATAAATTCTACTCTTAAAAAGCTTAAATTGATGCTTTCTTTTTTCCATCACCTATGTACATTTTGTTGGGCTTTTCATTCAATTCATGGGGTCTTGCAAACCCAGTTCCATTTCATACTTCGTTTGGCTTTTCATTCATTTTTGAGGCTGCATTCATGGGACTTGTTGGCGATTCTCAGGGTGCTATCAAACTTTGCATTCTCCTTCTCAATCATATCAGTGCTCACTGGTATTACGACGCTGTTCAACACAGGCCTCACTTATGGTGGTCCTGTTGCAACGACTTACGGATGGTTAGTTGCGGGGTTATTCACCATGCTGGTTGGGCTTTCCATGGCCGAGATTTGCTCGTCGTATCCGACCTCCGGTGGTCTTTACTACTGGAGTGCGAGGCTCTCGGGGAAGGATTGGGCACCATTTGCATCCTGGATGACTGGATGGTATAATTAACTAATTGATCCTACTTAACCTCCGACATTTGTCATTTCAATTTTATTAGCTATGTAAAATCTCTTTGCTAGGAGCATGAAGATGGGAAGAAATTGTCAGTGGTGCAGAAATAGTGTGAAGTGAGAATTTACTAACTAACTTTGTTTTCTGATATGTGAGAGGTAGTTTATTTCTTTTGCCTCCAATTGGAAATCTTCGCTCTTCAAAATGCATGTACTTACTAACATAGCAATTAAGGTTTAAAAATATATAATAAAAAAATGTTTCATTACATTTGACAAACTAAAGACACTGAATGAAAAACATACCATATTTTTAAATTCAAAAAATTGGCATGAAGCGTCGTTGCACGTTTGATGGTTTGTAATAAAAGACATCGGTCATGCTTATCAACTATGCATTCGTGATGCTTGTGAAAGATTGGTGAGGATGTGATCTACTTGATTGTTAGGATTTACTTTCTCTTTTGGTGTAAATTTTGATTTAGGTGGACTTTTCAGTTAGAATATACCATGTGTTTCTACCGCTACTAGAGATCATTATCAAATAGTATCCACATTCATGCTGAAACCAAAATAGTGCATACTGGTCTATGTGTCATACATACTAAACATTCATCTTTTATTGTTGGTTGGTGTTCACTGATATTAACCTAATTGTATTACTAATAGTACCAACAAGAAGCAAGTTCTGCCTATGTTATGAATTATCCAGAATGAAAAACATTGAAGTCGGGCAGAGAAATGACTTTTAGTATTGCCAATGTGAATGTAATTGTTTAGTGAAAGTCATGTATATTGTCGTGCATTAATACAATTCGAGAGTATAGACTTCTTATTAAGCGAACCGATCTCATCTTCTCGTATTTGGTTTGCCTTATTGTAAGGATTTGGGTCATGTGGCTAAAAATCATCGTGGTCTAAAGTTGGCTTAAAATCATTGAGTTTTAAAGTTGCTTGCTCATGATTTGTCAAATTACTTATTTTTTGAAACTATTCTAAGTGATGTACTTCATGCAGGTTCAACATTGTCGGGCAGGTAACTCTCCAGGTTTTGTATTAGAAGCTGGGAGATTCGATTGTCCACCGAGGCAAATTCTCTTCTGCGCTTAATGTAGTTATATGTTTTAAGATTTGAGATGTTAAAAATATTTATGTTGTGCAGTGGGCTGTCACTACCAGTATAGATTTCTCATTAGCGCAACTTATTCAAGTGATGATACTGCTTGCCACTGGCGGAAACAATGGTGGAGGTTACCTAGCTTCTAAATATGTGGTCATAGCTTTTCATGGGGGGATTTTATTGGTTCATGCTATCATAAACAGCCTTTCCATCACATGGTTATCTTTCTTCGGGCAGGTAGCTGCTGCTTGGAATTTCTTAGGTAACTGTGCCCTTTCTTAAATGAAGAGTTCCTTTTTTTTCTTTTTCTTTTTTTCTTTCCCTTTCATGAGCCAATTCTCAATCTAAAACTTCAGTTTGGGTATTCTTTCAGGTGTTTTTGTTCTTATGATTGTCATACCTGTGGTAGCAACTGAGAGGGCGAGTGCGAAATTTGTTTTTACTCATTTCAATACAGAGAATGATGCTGGAATTCATAACAAGCTGTACATATTTATTTTGGGGCTATTGATGAGCCAATATACACTGTCAGGATATGATGCATCTGCTCATATGGTAAGGTCTATCCTAGATGATTTTGTCATTATCCATATAAGTCATTGGATTTGTTGAATAGGATTACTATGAGCTAAGACATTTTAAAATGTGGCCTGATGGTCCTGGAAAAGGAATTATCTTCAGCAACCTAGACCTGTCATGTCTCATATGTTTGGCAGTTTGAGGCAGACTGATCTGAGCAGATAATGTAGGACCATATTTCCCGTATCCTCATCTTCGCCCACCTACGATGTGTATTATATGCCTTTTTTGCTTGTATTTATTATTTTTAATTTTTTTAGTGTGAAGATGAATAAACGACCATATGATAGCAAGTATGGAAGTCATTGGTGTTGAAACTATGTGATACAAAAAAAAAACATCCCCATGTGTACCCACATGTGATATGTTTGGGTTTGATGTTGAGAGCTCACCAACTTTGGTTGACATGAAAGAACCAAAGTTTGAGACGTTTCCGCATCCTCATGGTTTATAAACACATTGATAAATCAACACTTTCCCTCCCTATAAATGAAGCTGTTCCGTATGGAGTTCCATATTGAGCAGCTTCAGAAGCAACTCATAGCAATCCTCAAGTAATACAGTGAAGGATCCCAGAGCGTTTTGAACGCTGTTTCATGTAAGGTTCGCGGCTCCTTGTAGAATAAACAGGAGGCGAACCAAGGGAGTTTTGGGCTTGGGTTGTGAGGTTTCTCCATGTTATAATCCGAATTTGCTGAAGTAGTAGTGAATCTCTCCAACTGGACGAACACCATATTTGGGTGGAACCAGTATAAAACTCTGATGTGCAAGGTGTGTTGCTCGTTTGTGGTAATTACCTTTTATTTTACTTGGTTGCATATTTTGTAGCGAAAGGCCATTCTGCCTTGTTCGTTGTCCCAACGATCTTGAAATTTCTGCGAGGGTTGGTATTACCCAAAAGGTGACTAAGAATCCCTACAATTGGTATCAGAGCATCAAGGCTCGTGAGACAAGTTCAAGGCGATGGCGGAGGACTCTTCTACAAAAGGAGATGCAACCAATTCAGACTCATATGCGGGGCGATCGCATGCGACGGTGGGAGGCTCGTACTACAAAATCGAAAGATTCGATGGCAAGGGCAACTTCGAGATATGACAGTACAAGATGAAGGCTATCTTGCGAAAGGACCGCGTACATCGGGTGGTGTACGGCACGACGGCTCTACCTGCAGATATCTTGGAAAGGGAGAAGATAGAGATGGAGGACTCGGCGATGACAACCATCCAGCTCAGATTATCAGACGAGGTAATTTACCAAGTGTCTGAAGAGACTACGACCAGGGAATTATGGGAGAAGCTCGAGAAGCTGTACCTGAAGAAGTCGCTCACCAATCGGCTTATCCTACTGAAGACATTCTTTACTTTCAAGATGCAAGACGGGACCTCATTGAAGGATCACATTGATACGTTCGACGGCTTAGTGATGAAGATGAGGGCGGTTGGTCTGACTGTGGAGGCAGAGCATGACGCTATGATCATGCTCCTGTCGTTACCAGAGCGGTACATGACGTTCATCAACACCATGCTCTACAGTCGAGATACTCTCATTCTTGAAGATGTAAAGACGGGGCTCTACAGCGAGGAGTTGCGAGATCACATGGCAAGAGTTGGCTTGAGCGAAGGAGCATCAGACAGCCAGGCTATGTTTGCTTCGGAACGAAATAACAGAAAAGGCAACTACAACGGGAGATCGAGATTGAGATCAAGGACCAGAGATACGAGGTGTCATATTTGCAAGAAGCATGTATATTGGAAAAGAGAATGCTCTGAGAGAAGGAACAACGACAAGGAGGCACAAGCATCATCATCAGTTGCAACTATGCAAAAGGAAGACGTGAGGAGCGAGGAGACCTACGATCTCTTCACTGCAACTTCTTTAGAAATTGCGAACCATGACGGGATCATGTACTCAGGTGCGTCGTTTCATATGACTCCAAATAGAGATTGTTTTCATAACTACAACACTAAGCAGAATGGATCAGTCTTTATGGACAATGATGAAGAGTGCAAAGCTATTGGAGTTGCTTCAGTAAGAATCAAGATGTTCGATGGCGTGGTGCGCATACTCACCAGTGTGTGACACGTTCCAGCTTTGAGAAAGTCACTAGTTTCTGTGGGGGCATTGGATTCCATGGGTTGCAAGGTCACGATCGAGAGGAATGCGCTGAAGATATCGAAGGGATCAATAGTTGTGATGAGAGGTGAAAAGGTAAATGTCATATATCTGTTGAAGGGGATGACAATCATTGGCGCTCTGGTGTTGGCGTTAAGAGCTCGCATGAGATTGATTCGACCAGGCTGTGGCATCTCAGACTAGGACATGTCGCGGAGAAAAGCTTGGAAGCTTTAAGGAAGCGTGATTTGATCAATGGGGTGAACTTCAAGGAGCTAGAGTTTTGCGAGGATTGTGTCTACAGCAAGCAGACAAAGGTTAGCTTCGGCACATGGAAGCATAACACGAGAGGGATTCTTGATTATGTTCACACCGATGTTTGGGGTCCTGTGCCAATTCACTCTCTAGGTATGGCGCGTTATTTCATATCATTTATTGAGGATTTCTCTAGAAAAGTATGTGTGCATGTGATGAAGGAAAAGTCGGAGGCGTTTGAGAAGTTCAAGGCGTGGAAGACCCTTGTGGAGACTCAAACATGAAAGAAGCTAAAAGTGCTGACATCCGACAATGGTGGCGAGTTTACTTCTGCAATGTTCACAAGATTCTACCGGGAGCAATGAGTAAGGCGTCACTTCACTACACCAAGAGATCTGTAGTCAAATGCAGTTGCCGAGCGGATGAATAGGACACTTCTTGAGAAGGCGAGGTGTCTCAGGTTTACATCGGAATTGTCAAAGGGATTTTGGGCTGAAGCTATGTCAACCGCTGTATATTTGGTGAACAGAATTCCATCTTCAGCTATCGGTGATAAAATCCCAGAGGAGGTCTTGAAAGGTAAGCCAGTAGAGTTAGATCATGTTCGAATATTTGGATGTCCAGTACATGTTCACAAGGAAAGTGACAAGATCAGTGTGAATGGGAAGAAGTGTATCTTGCTGGGATACATAGATGGCGTTGAAGGTTATAGACTGTGGAGTTCAGAAGAGAAGAAGGTCCTGGTTAGTCGACATGTTACATTTGAAGAGTCGACAATGCTGCAAAAGAAGTCTACAGAAAATACCGAAAAGGTCTCGAACGAGATGTATGTATTTTTTCCAAATCCATGTATTGACACAGATAAAGATAAAGACGAGGCGTTTGAAGGAGAGAGTCCACAAGTGGAGACTACTACATGCAGTGACAGTGGTGGAAGTTCTAGTCGAGGTGGAGAGACTAAGGCTATGGTGGACGAATCTATTGCTAGCAGAGTGGGACGACGCATCGTAAAGGCCCCAGCTCGTTTTGATGATTACGTGAATTTAGTTTATGCATTGCAGGCGCGTGGAGATCTTATGCAGATAAGATTGCAATGGATGCATTGAGTTTGGACGCAAACTCAGGGTGGCGATGTGCAAGGGTTGACAAAGCATATCCCAAGGAGATTCACACGAAGGAGAACCCGGCAGGAGAAAGGTCGGCGGTGAAGTTTGAGCGACGCTCAAACTTGTTTTCCTTGAAGATGTGCTAGTGTTCCACGAGGTGGCACATGGAGAGATCACTACATGTTTTGCTTCTAGTATGGATTCATGGAGATTCGGTAGTGTTCGGAGACTCACTTTTGGAAATGGGTTCGTTGGACACTCGGTTAGTTGGTGATGCTTAGAGCGAATCTCACTAGCCAAGTGCCATGATCTCATGGAAAGGTGTGTTTTGTATCAAGGTGGAGTGTTGAAATCATGTGATACAAAAAACATTCCCATGTGTACCCACATGTGATATGTTTAGATTTGATGTTGAGAGCTCACCAACTTTGGTTGACATGAAAGAACCAAAGTTTGAGACGTTGCCGCATTCCGAATAGTTTAGGAACACGTTGATAAATCAACACTTTTCCTCCCTATAATGAAGCTGTTCCGCATGGAGTTCCATATTGAGCAGCTTCAGAAGCAACTCAGAGCAATCCTCAAGTAATACAGTGATGGATCCCAGAGCGTTTTGAGCGCTGTTTTATGTAAAGTTCGCGGCTCCCTGTAGAATCAACATGAGGCGAACCAAGGGGGTTTTGGGGCTTGGGTTGTGAGGTTTCTCTAGGTTGTAATCCAAATTTGCTGAAGCAGTAGTGAATCTCTCCAACTGGACGTACACCATATTTGGGTGGAACCAGTATAAAACTCCGGTGTGCAAGGTGTGTTGCTCTTTTGTGGTAATTGCCTTTTATTTTACTTGGTTGCGTATTTTGTAGCAAAAGGCCATTCTGCCTTGTTCGTTGTCCCAACGATCTTAGAATTTCCGTGAGGGTTGGTATTACCCAAAAGGTGACCAAGAATCCCTACAATTGGAACAAATTTAGAGAAACTTTCTGTGTCACACACACACACACACCCCCCCCCCAAAAGAAAAATCTTACTCCACATTTGGTAGTAGGTACTTGTCTTATTATTGTGGTTGAATAACAAAAAAAACCTTGACTTCATTTTATACAGAATTAATACTGCTAACCCTGTGAATGTATTCATGGCCTTATCTAATGGACATCATTAATGTCTCTCTGGGAATATGTATTGTGTTTATTTCTTACCATTGCTTGTTTAGGTCCCCCCCCCCCCCAAAAAAAAAAAAAAAAAAAAAAAAAAAAACACACACACACACACCCAAGCTCATGTAATTTTCGTTTGTTAATATCCATATTAATCTAGTTGTCATGTGTCTTCCTGAAGTTGTAGATAATTGTTACAATGTAATTCAAAGTATGTTTTGGAAGGCATTTGGTGAAATGTTGGAAGTTCGCTAATTATGTTTATTCCTTTTATTTTCAGACGGAGGAAACAAAAAATGCAGATGTTAATGGACCAAAAGGTATAATTAGCTCCATTGGCATATCAATTGTTGTTGGATGGGGATACCTGCTGGGCATCACATTTGCAGTCACCAATGTGCCATATCTTCTGAGCAAAGATAATGATGCTGGAGGCTATGCAATTGCAGAGGTGTTTTATCTTGCTTTTAAGAGCAGATATGGACATGGTGCTGGGGGAATTGTTTGTTTGGGAATTGTTGCCGTCGCCATATTCTTTTGTGGTATGAGTTCAGTGACAAGTAACTCGAGGTATTGTTCAATTTTACTGAAAAAGGAATGTGTTATATTTTCTATCTTAATTGGAAATTTATCTAGTTATTCATGTATCCTAGATAACTTGATTTACCTGATCTCTTTTCTGTTCAGAATGGCATATGCATTCTCGAGAGATGGAGCGATGCCATTATCTTCTGTGTGGCATAGAGTGAACAAGCAAGAAGTTCCAATAAACGCTGTCTGGCTCTCTGCGTTCATTTCCTTTTGCATGGCTTTGACGGTATTGTAACCCTTTCCACATGAGTTTTAGCTTACAATCTTACTTGAAAGAATTAAATCTAAAATAGTATATGCCAATTTGATTTTTCTTTGAGGGTTTGCTCAATTTCAAAACGATATTATTTTCAAACTGAAAACGGGGAGTGAGGACATTGCCCTCATTTCATTAATAAGAAGTTAAACGTCACAAAGAGTGCCGAGGTACACATAATAGCAACACAAACATCCCCACAAAGTACAAAAGGATGGCAGCACCCGCAAAGACGAAGAAACCAGCAAGGAAATGCACACGAGCACGGACAAAGAAACCACACAAAGACCACCAGTAGAAATTTGCACACAAGCAACCCCTAAGATTAGGTTATTGTGTGTGCACCACACCATCAGGGCTAGCCTCCATTGAATCCTTCTATGGTGGAAGCATCTGGATCAACTATTGGTGGGGGATAGTCGACACTTTCACTCTCTCACTATCCCGCTACAAACCTGTCCAAGTTAAATAAGTAAGCATGAGATATAGAACCAGTATCACATCATGGCTTTTGTTATTAAATGTGTGTTGACTGCGTTCAAGCTAGACTAGAGAGACCAGAACACTACTGCAGCCAACAAATATTAGAAAACCCCAAATGGTCCCACATTGCTCATAGAGGTTGAAAATTTAGGGATACCAAAGGCCGAAAATAAATGTGTCCCAATAAAAAAGGTATACACGGTAAATACATTCAGAATTCGAGCAACAAAGTACAAATATTAGGTCTGTGCCATTATTATTGCTTATGAAGATTGTCCCAGGCAAGAATCATGTTTCTACACACACAATCCAAGTGAAAGCCCGAACTTCAAGAGGGGCTTTAGGATTCCATATAGTGTTGATGTAATTGTAATTGGAGCCACCATAGAAGAAATTAGTCGAGTTATACCATCTCCAATCTGGTTGATGATCAACCTGATTGGCATACAAGGGTCTATTATTCAAGATGAGTTTTAACTTGAGTTTCTCAGCATGCTCATCGGGTGGGAGAGCACTATAAAGATAGAGCTAAGCTACCACATGTTCAATCTCCACTAAGTTGCCACCATGGCGTGTTTGAATGGTGCCCTTGCATATAATGACGAGATTAAATAGCAAAGAAGGGACTGCTTGCACGGTTTCTTGTTGTGGACACTTTCAAATTTATGTCTAGCTCAACAAATTATGGGAACACAGATAGTTCGATATAAGAAAAATAAAAAGTTATGACTATCTCAGGAGAAGTATATTGAACGTGTGATCAAGAGATTCAAGCTGGATCATGTCAACCCAGTCAGTATTTCCTTGGCCAACCACTTCAAGTTGAGCAACATGTCATGCCCTTCATCCAAGAAAGAGATGGAGGTGATGTCGACAATACATTACTCTTCAGCATCTAGAAGTTTGATGTATGCAATGGTATGTGTAAGACTAGACATTGCCCAGCCAAATAGAATGGTGAGCCGATTCCTTTCTAATCGTGGAAAGAAACATAAGGAGACAGTCAAGTGGATTCTCTGATACCGCGAGGGTACTTCAAAGACATGTCTGTGTTGTGGAGAAGCTGATTTAATCTTGAAAGGCTATACAGATTCAGGTATGACCGAATACCTTAATAGTAGAAAAATCTACATCAGGTTTTTTCTACACTTTTGTAGGAGGAGCTATGTTTTGGCAGTCAAGATTGCAGATTTGCGTTGCGATATCAACAACAGAGCCGAATTATCTTGCAATCACATATGCTGGCAAGAAAATGTTGTGGTTAAAATGTTTTCTCCAAGAATCAGAAATCAAGCAGAAAATGTACAAGGTATCATGTGATAGTCCAAGTGCTTTGGATTTGAACAAGAAATCAATGTATCATGCTCGAACAAAGCATATCGACATTTACTATCATTGGATATGCGAGGTAATGGATCAACAACTATTGACACTAGCAAAGATCCATACAAAGAAAAATCCAGGAGACATGTTTAAAAAGGTGGTGATAAGAGAAAAACTGGAGCTGTGCAGAGACATAGCTATACTGGTTGTTAAATGACAATCACTTTAGATGCAGCTTTGGGTGCAGCTGGAGTGAAGGAATTGAAGCATCCAGCTGCAACAACTTAAATTGGCTTTGAGTTGTCATGTTTGACTAAATCTAACAACCATACATCCCCCTTCATTGCCCCGTTTCTTTTTTCCCCAAACATCATAAGTGATGTTTTATTCTTCAGACTTTTTTGCAGTCATCCCCATCATGCAAACATCATGGATGATGTTTTTTGGTAAGCCTCCAACCTATAAATATAGGAGCACTGAGAGGATCGAATCACACCAACACCAACAACAACAATAAGCACAACAACAAGAGTTGTGAGTATTTTCTTCCGAGAGAGAAGTGTGTCCAATTCCAGAGAGAATTGTGAGGAGTTATCCCAGAGAGTGTAGTTACACTAGAGATGTAAAAGTTGTCGTGGGTTTTTTATAGTGGTGTATACTTTAGATCAAATTATTTCCTTGATAGAAATAGTAAAGTTTTTTCACTCTCCAATTTTTACTGTTTTACCGTGATCAATATTTTTACTGTTTTATTGTAACCAGTAATTTTATTTTACAGCGATCAGTGAATCACACGTGGTCAATTCATTGTCAGATTTGACCAATCGTCTTTCTATTCATCTTCTTCCAGTCTGCTTCTGTATTGGATTCTAACTTTACTCCTTTGACCTTTAATGAGTCAAATAAATCTTTACAACTGAGGAGATTCTCCATTCAATGTGTCCAGTATGTCATTTATGGCTGGTAGTTTGATCATGGCCCCCGATGATGATGACTCTTCCGTTGACATTTTGATATTCAAAAATGTTAAATGCTAAAAAAATTCTCTTCTTTTTAAAAAAATTCACTCCTTTTACTTTCTCTTAGCTCATTTAGGCTCTGATACCACTTGTGATTTACTAATCACTGTAAAAATAAAAATTACTGATTACAGTCAACAACAAAGGTGAAGGGTCCCCTTGACATAAACTTGTATTAAGGGCCTTCCATAAGCTTGTATTAAGGGCCTTCCTGCGTAACATACTAATGTTCTACTGTCGTAGCCTTTAATCTTAGAGACAAAGCTTAACTCTCTATATATAATGTTCTACTCTAGTTCTAGGATTTATCTTCTCAATTTCAACATGAAGAACATTAACTCTCACCTCTATATAGAGGACAACCTATCTAGATTTAAAAAACACTTCCGAAACCTCAAAAATCACAAAACCGTTCCAAACTTCACAAAAACGCACATGGGCTAGTTAGCCACTCCATAGTCTCCTCTGCGATGCCTCTCTTGATACTTTCTGATCTGATCCTTACTCCCATACAAAAGAACCATCTTGTCTTCAAGGTAGAATTCTGGGATTCGTTGCGCAATAACTATAAAGACTCCCAAGTGGTCTTGTAGTCTAGAATGCCCTTCCACTGAATTAACACCTCTCACGTTCTTGCACTTCCTTTGTGAACCGTCTTCAGCTCTACCGGCTTTAGGATCACCTCTATCTCCCTAGTTAGCATTTGTGGTAGTGATGAAGAAGGGATATGGTCCCCAATTGCCTGGCGAAACTGCGAGGCATGAAAAACTGGGTGGTTGGCTGACTCTGGTGGCAACTTCAATTTTTAGAAAACTTAACCAATTCTAGCCGCAATCTCACAAGGACTAACGTAACGAGGTGACAGCTTCTTGTTCATCCTGTGCACCAAAGATCATTGTCAATAGAATAACACCTTCAAATATACCTTGTCACCCACCACAAATTGTACCTTTCCCCTGTGTCCATTGGCTGAGTCTTCATAGAGCGTTACAAAGTGTACATACGTGCTGAGCCAATCCACCACAACAAGGATAACTGAACACATGTCAGATCTCGGCTACCTGTCAATAAAGTCCATCGTCACCTCCTCGCAGACTTGATCTGGCAAGGATATGGGTTATAACGAACTCCCGGGCACTGTCGCCATATATTTGTGACGCTACCCGACGTCACATTTTGCCCCCATCTTCGTGACGTCCTTCCTCATCCCATCCCAAAACAGCTATCTAGATAGTCGCTGATAGGTTTTGAGGACCCTAAAGTGGCCTCCAACTGTACTCCCATGAAACTCATGCAGTATGCTTGGGATGTGTGTAGAAGTCCTCGGCAAGACTAGTTGTCCCTTGTATAAAAGATGATGTCCATCCAAAGAATACCTTGGATGTTTTGCCGACCCTTGTAAAAGTGCGGACCGAACCCTTGGCAGTCCATCATCCTCTCCAATCTCATGCATCAGAGACTCACAATCAAGCATCATCGATACTGATAAGGCAGCCAAATGTGATCCACTCCTCGTTGTGATAAAGCATCTGTTGTCATTCTCTAGCCTCGGTCAGTTTTAGATCTCAAAATCATATCATAATAGCTTGCTCAACCACCTCTGATGCTCCTCAGTCACTATCTGTTGCTTCAATAGATACTTGAGGCTCCTCCGATCTGTACAAACAATGAACCGATGGTCAAGCAAATAGGGTCTCCACTTCTGCACCGCTAGAACAATACACATCAATTTGCGTTCACAGACGGACCTGAGCCAAGCACTCGTTGTTAACACCTGGCTAAAGTAATCCATTGGCTTTTGGTCCTGCATTAATATTGTACCTAAACCATAACCAGAAGTGTTTGTCTCTACCACAAAGGGCCGGTTGAAATCTTGGAGGGCTAACAACGGTACGCTTGTTATGGATCTTTTCAAGGCTTCAAAAGCTTGAGTGGCATCCTCGTCCCACTGGAAGTTGTCTTTCTTGAGTTGCTCTCTTAGTGGCCAGGGGATAGTGTTTTACCCTTTCACGAACTTCCCGTAGTAGCCTGCTAGTCTCAAAACCCTTCTCAATCTTCGCAGAGTGGTAAGGAGTGGACAGTCAATCATGTCTGCAATATTCGATATATCCGCTGCCACCCCCTCTGATGTTACCATGTAGCGTAGGTACTCTACCCTCAGCTGGGTAAATATGCACTTCTTCTGGTTGGCATAAAGCTAGTGGTTCTGCAGCTCCTATAGCACGATCCCTAAATGCTCCATATGTGTTTACATGGATTGGGTGTACATCAAAATGTCATCGAAGAACACCAGCATGAATCTCCTCAAATAGGGGCAGAACACCTTGTCATAGGGCCTGAAGAGTGGCAGGAAGGACATGACTAGAAACTCGGAGTGGCCATCGTACTTCCTAAAAGCATTTTTTGCCACATCCTCATCTCTCGTCCAGATATGGTGATACATTTTTTGCCACATCCTCATGCTCCATGGTAGCTCATCCCGAAGCTTGTCGATCATAAGGATTTGAAACTTGTCTGTCAATGTCTCCTTGTTCAAGATCATATAATCAACGTAAAACCTCCAACTCTCATACTTCTTCTTCACTAGCAGGACCGGGCTCGAGAAAGAGCCCACACTAGGTTATATCACTATCACCAAGATTATCTCTACTACCATCCTCTCGATCTTCTCCTTCTACACCTGAGGATAGTGGTACAACCTCTCACTGATAGATGAGACACTCTCATGTAGGACTATGGCATGCACGTGGCTTCAGGAAGGTGGGAGCTAACGAGGTGTCTGGAACATCTACTCGAACTGAACCAAGATCTGTTGCATCTCAATGGGAATGTCCAGCCCTGGTCTACATCCATCTCTGTCATCCCATGTAACTCCATCAAGAATCATATGCTCTCTATTTGGATCAACTTAGCCATTGTCCTCAAGGAAACATGGTCCGACATAAGCTGGGATCACTCTGGAGTGTCACCACTCCCCCTCCTGGAACTCCATCCTCGATAGCTTCCAGTTGATTCTTGTGTCACCCAAGGACTGCAACCACTTCAAACTCAAAATAACATCTGCGATGTCTAGGTCAAATGGCAAAAAATCCTTCACGATCTGCATCTCATGGAGAGTCAAAATCAAGACACGACATCATACTCATCTGATACGCTACACCTGCCCTGTCCCTATCATCAATCCAAAACCCATGATATTCACCAAATGTAACTATTGCTGCTTCACCACCTGGTTGGATATAAAAGTATGGATGTCCCCGCATTCAATCTGCACTGTGACCTTCTTATCTGAAATCCTACTGATCAACTTCATGGTGTGGTTTAGAGTAAACCGCACTACAGAGTTGATTGATACATCTGCAACGTCTAAGTGGGAGTGCTCCTGCTCACCTTTCATGTCTTCTTCCAACTCCATAACCTCGTCCTCCTCCTTACCCACTAGTAGTACCTTGAGGGTGCAGTCTCAAGAGTGATGTCCTGAGATAAACTTCTCGTCATAACGGAAACACAATCCCTTCATCTTCTTGTTCTGCATCTCTCCATTCGTCATGTGCCTAAACTGCCCACTCAGTTATGCATCACATCTCCTCTCCTTCTTAGACTGGACTCCCCCAGTCTGGACTCTTCTACAGCGGTCATCTACCCTCCCAAGGTGCCTGACTATGGAAAGTGAGGCCACTCCAAGCTCCATTGGCTAGTTGCTTTGCCGTGAAACTATCCTCCACCATCTAAGCTAGTTCCAACATCTCCAACATCTCCCTTGGTCTTTGTAGGCGGAGCTCAACTCAGATATTTGTCCTAAGCCCCTTCATGAAACTCTCCATCAATGTCGTCTCCGGTACACTTCTCACACGGCCTGAAGGTGACTCGAACCTATTTTGGTAGTCTCTAATCGTGTCATCCTGCCTAAGAGCAAGGATCTGCTCGTGTAAATATCTATTATGGGTGTCTTTGAATCGATTCAGTAAGTAGTCCTTAAACTCTTTCCACGATCTCACATGTTGTCATTGTTCACTCCACTGAAACCAAGACAATGACTTCTCTTCTAAGCAAATACATGTCGCATGCAACTTCGCATGCTCCGTCAAGTGGTTCACTACAAAATATCTCTCCACATGGTAAACACATCCGTACGGATCCTATCCCTCGAAGACCAACATTTTTCAGCCTTCAGATCCTGCTCTTAGGTCCAAACACCTCATGTTCTGATTTCTCCTTGGTTGGCCGAAGTGGAATTGTTGATAGCATTCTGTGGAGTTTCTCCATCTCCCAATAAGCCTCCTCCTGCCTCCCATTGTTCCCCCGATCTTCTTCAAGGCAACCGGGCCTCCACTTCCATCCTCGTAGTTATCGTGGTTTCCCCAGCATCCGCCACACTCCCATGCCTGTCACATAGGCCCATGGAGGCCTCCACCTTCGAAATTAAGCCGGGAGGCCTTAGATGGTCCGGTGATTGCTCTTCGGGGCCCTGTCGACTCGTTCGGGGTCCGCGGCTCCCCTAAGGTGGCTATCGTGGGGTTACTGGGTCTTGCGCTCTCCTCCCATGGGATTGGCAACCCCTAGTGTGCTTATCGGGCGGTCGCCGCCCCTCTCCAGCCTCTCCCAGGGGCGATGCATCCCCTGGAGAAGTCGCAGGGGCTCACTGCCCTTTGCCGATGCCCTCCCAGGGCGTTGCGGCCACTGGCGATCTCACAGGGGCTCGTTGCCCCCTCCAGTGCCTCCCAGGGGCCGCACGGCCCCTGGCGAGCTCGCAGGGGCTCGCCGTCCCTGTTGTTATGGTCTGGGGGCTCGAGCAGCCCTTTCTCCATCTCCAAGAAGCATTCTTCGACAAACTTGACACTCTTATCTTTTCCCTTGACCAAAGCTCCCTCTTTTCTTCGAAGATCTCCTTCAGGGTCTCATCTTCCTTCAGATCTGGATTTGAAGAGCTCTTCTTCTTAGATATAGGGCTTCCATTCATCTCTTTCATTTTTTTCATCATGATTTCCATCGACATCTTCACTTGATTTGAGATTCTCTCCTCCATGGCTAAACTCTTCTCATCCATCACAGAAAACCTCTCCTCGTGGTCCTCTTGTGCCCCTCGATCTTGAGATCACGTTTTTCCTCCAAAACTTCGATCTTTCTTGCTCTCACCATGAGGATCTAAGCTCTGATACCAATTTGATAGGAAAAACTAGGGTTTTGAAGAAGAAAAGTTCAGATTTTTACAAATGAAAATGGGACACAAGATACGATTGATTTCTTTCATGAGAAAATTGCTCTCCTAGCTTTTAATCTAAGAGACAAGGCTTAGCTCTCTCTATCTAGGGTTCTACTCTAGTTCTTGGGTTTACCTTCTCAATTTCATCAACGTGAAAAACATTAACTTCCATCCCTAATCTATATAGAAGACATATCTGTGCATATTTACAAAAACACCCCAAAATTCACAAAACGTCCCAAACTTCACAAAAATGTCTCTGGGCTAGTTAGCCACTCCATGATCTCCTCTGCGTTGGTTCCGCCAGTACGTTTGGATCTCATCAGTTTTATTTATTCCTTCCCATGTATAATTTATTGACGAAAATTCATAAGCCTCACATTTTTGTATCATGTTCTTTATTCAGACATTTTTTTGTTAATAGATAAAAAAATAATTTTATCGAGGCATGTTATGAAAAAAGAAAAGGTATGTTGCTTACTGGTACTATTAGCATAACAGTACCAATACCTCACAATCTAAGAAATTAACAGAAACCATTCTTGAAAATTAACAGAAGCTACAAGTATTCTATTGGCATATGGTGCATCGATACCTGATTTTAAGGGGATAGTTTCTGCTAATTTCCTAGATTATGGGGTATTAGTACCTTTACACCAATAGAACAAGGATGTTTTATACAATTCGCCCAAAAGGAATGCCACATGCGGCAAGCATCGACAGGAATTAGATCATTCCTATTAGCTTTTTTTCGAGCTTGTTGATGTTAGTCTGCAAGAAATCATGAAATCCTGCTGATTTGTCATGTTTAACGGCGTCACTTATTGACTGCAGTCTCTTTGGAGCCTCGTAGCATTTCAAGCCATGGTTTCGATAGCTACAATCGGGCTCTACATTGCTTATGCTCTCCCCATCTTCTTTCGGGTGACACTGGCACGCAAAACCTTTGTGCCGGGGCCCTTTAACCTGGGCAGATGCGGAGTTTTAGTAGGCTGGATAGCAGTTCTCTGGGTCGTGACCATCACAGTTCTCTTCTCCTTGCCCGTAGCTTATCCCATCACGGAGGACACTCTCAACTACACTCCAGTTGCTGTTGGTGGCCTCTTCATCGCCACTGTTGCATCCTGGATTCTCAGCGCACGGCATTGGTTCAAGGGACCGATAACCAACATAGAATCGTAGATGAAGTGTCTGATTGATGTATACTTGGTTGAATATTTGATCCCCGTCTCAATTGTGCCCATCGGTTAGTTGTATTGGAAAGTTAAAGTGGGGTTCAGTGTACGATATTGATGATGTTTACTTCGTTGCATCCTTGAGTTGAGTTTCCATCTTTCTGGTTTGATTTTTTTTTTTCAATCTTGATCATGGCTCGCTTTAGGGAATTCAACACACCAACGAGATTTACATCCAGATTTCATCTTTGCACTGTCTGCTTGAATTCCTTTTTGTTTAAAAGACTGTAAGTTAATGCTTTACACTTGATGTGTTATATTACTGCTGATAGCTTTAAGGCTCCAGAGAATCGTAATTATTTTTTGGGTTTGTTGTCACAATATCCTGGTTAGTAGTTTCCAAATGTTTCACTGTCAGTTTTTAAAATAAATTAAAAATGTAAAAAAGTAGTTACGCATAATTTAAAAATATCTTGTAATTAAATAAAAATCAAAACCGATCTAAAACCGAGCTTAAAACAAAATAAAATTAGCCAACCTTATTTTCCTAATGCGAAGCCCGAGGATCACTTCGGGTTGCTCAAAAATGAGAGACTCGGGAAACTCGCATTCGATCTCATCACCACGATGTTATGATTACCCCAGAGGTTAACGCCAGATTACGGTGACAAAAAATCAATGCACACTGCTGGGTGGGTTCTTTCCATATCAGTCTACAACCCAACTAATTCGGGATCTATAAAATAAAAAGATAGATAACTTGTGAATGGAGGAGGGGCTTATCCCTTACGGGCGGCGGCAGCGAAGTCAGAAGTAGAAAAAGTAAGCAAGGGAGTAGGCGCAACTCTGACAAAGAATAGAGAAGACGACGACCCTTCAGAGGCAAACTCAACCGTCCGATTTACGATGCATGTCAACATCTTGGAACACCAATGCCTCAAGCTCTGTGCCCCGCTGACGGTCAAAGCCTAGGGTTTGGCGTTGTGGCGAAAAATCGAATACGACGATTTGACCGTCGTGTTCAATTAATGTGCATCACATCACCCAACCTCAATCGTTACAGCAATTGAGCTCGGGAGATGGGAGCTGTTATTACTACATTAGGCCGGCTCACGAATGGTTCTATTGTTTCTTTTAGCTTAGCAAGCCCAAGTAGAGCCTACGAACTAGGCCCAACAGTCCGGAGGCCCACGCGGGAGACCAACCGTCCCTCCATTCGAGACGACAGCTCGGCTAGCCGTTAGGCTCCCAATTAATGCCAAACGTTATACTCTTCATCAATGAGGACATTCAACGACTGGCCGATCAGCTTGCCATCATTGACGACAACTCAAGCGACAGCTCCGGCCAAATGCAATGAAGCATTTTCAATGCTCGGGCGTTACCTTGAAACGACAATCCAAAGGACAGTATCCTATCAATAGTCCATCGAACAAAGAGGGAAAGGTCGGCTCTCTGAGAACTTACACTCAAAGACTCTCATACCCTGTATCTGCTTCACCTAACTTTTTATTTTCTCTATAGCTCAGCACGAGAACTAGCGGACGACCTCCCAATAGGTTAGGCATAGTTTCACCGAGCCTCATTCGAGTCATCTACTGACTTGAGTATCTGAGTGGATTAGGTCGGACCCCCTTGTCCGACTCCCTGACGAGCTCCTTGTGCTACAAGCATTCCAAAGATAGCTCGGACCCAGCTCACATAGCTCGGATCGGAGCTTTGCTCGTCCAGTGTCTAATCGGCAAACTATGTCACCTTACGTCAGCTACTACGTTCAACTCATACTTAAACAACGTAAGTGGCGAGAAAACACCACTTATTCCTCTTTTACCATCGTCTGCCCCCCTCCGACGACGACGACGACGACAACTCTGCCGATGATTTATCAGGGTTTGGAATGGGCAGGGGAAAGAGGGAGGGGGGGGGGGGATGTCGGAGACGGGGGCGGCAGAAGAAGGAGAGGGGGGGTTAGGGAGGTTCGATGAGGTGGCGGCGTCGCCGCTTGCCACCGCTCGCCTTTCTAGGGGAAGGGGGAGGTGGGGCTGGGGCCGGTCGGAAGAGGGGGAGGTGTGGTTAGGACGGTTGGAAGAGGGGCGGTGTCACCGCCTTTGCCGATCGCCTTTTGAGCGGCCGTTTCACTTATCATATACACCCAATTTTTTTCCCCGGAAATTTGTCATTGGGACTGTGCGGTTAATAATTTCCGTGGCAAACTTGTAAATAAGTGGTATGGGCGCATGAGTAATAGTAAACTTGTAAATAAGTGGTCTGTGCGCAGAGTAAAATGGTGGGTGCGCAAATCAGTTCGCGACTGAGAAATGTTGTAACATGCGCGACTTCCAAATTAAGGAACCATGAACGTCTTCGTGTTTGTTTCTTAATTCTGATTTCTCTCTTCACCTGCCGCTCGTCAGCACACTGCACTATGTTATTTTCTTAGGTTTCTCTCTGTTTTTCTCTCTCTAAAATTAAATTTTGCTCTCTATCTAAATTCTCGTCAGCGGGGAGTATAGTAGAATGGATTAGGGTTCTGATCTTCAGATTATTGAGATCTGATTCCGCCACCTGAATCATGGGCATCCTCTTCACTCGGATGCTCTCTTCTATCTTCGGCAATCGCGAGGCTCGCATACTCGTCCTCGGCCTCGATAATGCGGGGAAAACTACTATTCTCTGTAATGTCTTCCTTTTTCCCCCCATTTTATTTTAGTTTTAATCTTTGGATCTTTTTGTGGTCTAATTGCGAATTTGCGTCTCAGATCGACTTCAGATGGGGGAAGTAGTCTCTACGATTCCAAGTAGTTCATCCCTCTATTGATTTTTCCCCCTTGAGGTGTTTGAATTTGTTCGTTGTTTATTCTAACTAATTCTTAGTTCTTGCTTCGTTGCAGCAATTGGGTTCAATGTGGAAACTGTTCAATACAATAATATCAAGTTTCAAGTTTGGGATCTAGGTATGTTGACCCGTAGCTTTTCTTGTAAAATCTTGGGAATTTTAGGGGTTTTATTACTTGAATTTCGTAATGTTATGTAGTGATGATTGTTTTTTTAATATTTAGCTATTAAACGGTTCTAAGATAGATAATGGTGATACATAGTACTTACTGTGAAGATATTGCTGGATCAACTTGCTTCACTGTATGGAATAGCCCAAACAGGAACTGGATTAGCACCTTCTTATAGTGGCGTTCAATAGGAAAGAACTAACCAGCATGGCCTTAAAACTTTTCCATGAGACAGACCAATCAGAATGATTGGTCCAATCTAATCAATGCTTTGTAGGTTGAAAATTCATGTGAAATTCCTCGAAAAATTCTAAGCTTAATAGATCATAGAGAATTAAACATTGACACCTAATCAATCTAATTCGAATCTGTACAACCAATGGCTGCAATCGAGTAATGCACCATGCAAAATATAAATCTTCACGCTACCTTTATGAATTTCACATCCATACACAATAGTGTTGGAACCATGGGCCAAGAAGTGACAGTCAACTCTTGATGCGTGCGTTCAGATCACAAAAGTCGACCCTCCTAAGGCACCAAGATGTGTTCTCTTTCATTTAGGTCAACATGTATTCTATTCCATTTATAGGCCCTTTGGGTCTTCTTCTTCGTCTTTTTTTTTTTTTTTGGGGGGGGGGGGGGGGGGGTACCTTGTTGCTTATAATTTTGGCCCTTGCCATGTTTATGGGGTAAAACCTTGTGTCTTTAAATAAGGTCCCCGTTCATCATTATGAAGAAATGTTTCAAGAAAAGTTCAGCCAAACTACGACCTAGTCCTCACTACAGGCATAACCATGCATTTAGACCAACGTGTTTACCTGTGATTGACCATGTTTGTTTGTTTATTTTTCTTTTTAACGTTTGAATCTTTTTCTGTCTAAATAGTAGATAGTAGTTCTTTTGAAATGTTGTTTGATGTGAATTGATGACGAATATTATATTTGCCTTTTTGTATATCAATATTTGTGAATAAGAAATTGAATATGATTACATTACATCTGTACAACTCCGTTGGTCCACTTGTGAAGCCTTAGAATAGGGATTGATTATTTGGAGGATGGGAGGTTTTAGTTAGTGATTTGGGTTTCTACCTCAAACCGATTCAAAGTGGGAAATTTCCTAATATGGACCTTGCAAAAGGTGTGCAAGCACAACCTAGGCAGACATTCTAAGCTGTGCCATGCAGTGTGGAGCACTCTTGCTCCACATCAGCATGCGGCGGATACGATATGAGGCAGCTTCCTAAGACATCACTGCTACTTGTACAATGTATCCCAAGAATGTCAAACAATTACCCAGGAAGGCAGACTCTTTAAAGTTGATGTCGAGTTTGTGGCATATTATGATTTATGGTATTTTGAGTGAATGATGTACATGTTCTTTTGGACCTTGTACGATGACACAGAAATCATCAGAATTGACCATAACAAATGTCCTTGTGAAGTTACAGAGAACGCTGTTTATCATATGAATGGAAGCTGTTGGGCACATTTAACCAACCAAAGGGAATGACCGATCACTCATATAAACTCTCTTTGGTTTTCAAAGTTGTCTTCCACTTATCTCCAAGTAATTGTACAATGATGATACCCGCTAATTAGGTATTCTTTGAGAAAAGTTAAGAAACCTTCAATATGTCTAGTTTATCATTAGGTCTACGAATGTGACACCTGTAATTTGCAGTAAATTTGTTCACAGCCTGGTTATCTACGTCCTCTTGGGAGTGAGAAGTGCAACACAAGGACTCATATTTTTCTGAATGAATGTATCATTAACACCTCAATGGTTTGCCTTTGCAAACTGTAACTTCTCCTGGTCTGGCAGACTTATCCGATAATGTGGATGACTGGGAAGACTAGTATCAAGAATCAAATAATGCAATATTATGCCCCTCTTTGATGGTATTCTATTAGGAAGTCTAAGGGGTATATATCTGAGTATTTGTTTAAGAAAGGATGCAATACTGATGGAATATTAACATCGTGTTCAACTTCCTAGCATATTAAGGCATACAAGCTAAATTCCTTTTCTTTAAAAGAACTCCTCGGTCAAGATTGTAACGGAAGTAGCAGTAGCTATTTGCTCAAAACTCCAGATCTAATTGATTGTGCGGATGGACATGAAATAGCCGTGGTCTTTTACAAACTAAAGACGTTTGGGGGATCATTTTGCATCAATTTTCTTTGCTGTTGTGTAGGCTTACAAGGATTAACTTGTTAGGTGATCTATTTGTCCATTATTATCCACGTGGACTAAATTATCTGTAATTGCAAGTGGCGTGGAAATTTTTTAGCCAGGGATCAAAATAACACTTTTGTTCCATTGTATTACCTCTTCAGATGAATGAGTAGCATCTCTTTCTATTGCAGTGGCTCTATTTTTTTCCTTCTGCAATATTACTGGTTTCATAAACTGAATATTGAAGCATATAAAACTGTTCTCCATGTCATGTGACGAGGTAGATGCTCCAATGGGGACCCTGCAATATCACTGGTTTCATGAACTGAATATTGAGGCATATAAAACTGTTCTCCCTGTCATGTGATGATGTAGATCCATTATTGTCACGCCCCGCTTCCCTAAAATGGAGGCGAGACGTGAAAAGGTCCGCACGAGAGTGGAGCTGTGAAGCCCCAAACCCGATAAGCGTCAATAAAACATAAGCAGGTCCCTGTAACCACAAACGGAACAACAATAATAACACAAGGAGAGACAGAAATAAAATTCTCATATCTCATAATTTGTCCAACATGAAAATTAAGTTCAACATCCAGAAAAGCCACCAGGCTAAAAGAAAGAGTCTAAAGGCCCAGAACAAGGCCAACAAAAGCAACAACGTAACAAAGTATAGGTGCTACGCACCGACAACAAAATAGCAGTCTAAACAAAAGGAAAAGCTCAACGAAGACACTAGGACTGGTCCCCAGTGTCCACGTACTCCCCGCCAAACACAGGCTCGGGCTCGGCGTCAGCAAACACCTCGTCCTCTATAATGTACTCAGGCTCAGGGTCTAACATGTGTCACCCAAAAGAGTAAAGGGGCACATGTCAGCAAGTCTAAAAGACTTGGGCAAGGAAACTGAAAGTAAGGCAAACTAACAACCTAGCAGTTTTAGTATGCATGACATGACAGTTATAACATGAGTGCATAAACAAGACATGATGAAAAAATAAGTACAAGAGAACAATTATCGGGACAAGTCAAGAGTAGCCAAGCTACTAACAATCTCAATCATTTCACTAGTCACGTTTCAAGTTGTTTGTAGATGTTTACGCCTTACAGCTGAATGGTTTGGCATTCACGCTGATTGGCCGCTTAACACTACCCCAAAACCCAGAGTTTACGCCTTACCACTGAAGTTGCTGATCGGGCAGACTCCCAGTTGATTGACCGCTTAACTCTTACCCCAATACCCACATGTAGACGAGCCAGGGTCCCTGCACACGTGCTCAGTAAATGAGCCAGGGTTGTCCCGCACAGGAGCTCGCATTCTAGTTCACGACTCATAAGCATTTGGCGCAGGGGTGCACCTAGCCGGAAACAAGCAATTCGGGCATTGGCTATCAACCAACACATGTCCCGCTTCTGGAACACGAGCCAGGAAACACAAGTATTATAGCGAAGCTACGCAATCACGGAAACACTTAAAGAATGCAATGACATGACAATTAATTTGCGTACCGTTAATGGAAATTAAACATGACATGGTAATTGTGCAACATGATAAATGTCGGATCTAGCTTCGTTGTCAAGCTAGTTCCTAAATTTGCGCCTAGGCGAGTATCATTTCGTCGCCTAGTCTCTTTTACGTCTACAACAATCAAATGGCCTAAAACATGGCCTAAACCCTAAGTGGCAAGTTTCACTCGCCTAGCACCGGGGATGACGATCAACGAGGGTTCGTCCCACGGACGCTAATCTACGGGGAAGTCGCTGTTATGGGGAAACAAACATCAAAACAACATTCATTTCATTAGGGTTTCACAAAAACATAACGGGTTATGAAAACATTAAGAGATCGATTATTACCGTATCGGAAACGGAAGAATGATACCGAGCAAGCACGGCAACGGAAGAAACGCTCCGGGGAACCTAGGGTTCAGATCTGGAAATGGATGGAGAAGTTTAGAGAAATAGAGTTTTGGGGGATTTTGGGGGGTTGATGAGATTTTGAGGAAGATGAGAGGTAGAATGTGATAAGGGAGAGTTTGGATGATGGATTTTGGGCTTGAGATGAAGGAATAAGGGTTTGAGGTAGTAGGGGGCTCAATGGGGGAGAAACTAGGGTTTTAGGTCGTGAGGAAGAAGAAGAAAACGTTTGGGAGGGGTTTAAATAGGAAGGGCTGGCGGCTGCCCAGAAATTAGGATTTCGACACTGATTAGTCGGTCAGAGAACAACCACTGACCGACTAGTTTGGAAACTAGTCGGTCGGTTGACCAACGCAGACCGACTAAGTCCAAACAGTAACTCCTGTACAAAAATAGGATTTAGATTTAGTCGGTCAAAGAACAACTACTGACCGACTAGTTTGGCATCTAGTCGGTCGATGAACGTTCTTAGACCGACTAAGAATAAACAGTAACTCCTGAATAATTTAGAAAGCACACTAGTCGGTCCATGAAGGCTTGCCGACCGACTAAATCGTCATCTAGTCGGTCGGTTCCCCTTCTTACACCGGCTAATGTGCACCAAAAGTTTCGAAATGGAGCGCAAAGCTCCGGGATCGATTCCTAAGACTCCTAGGCTTGATCTAACAATAAGATATGACCGATATGAAGCCCGTCACGAATGACTTACTCCGAAATCGATGATCAACGGAAGAAGCTAAGAAAATACGACGAAACTATCGAAAAAGAAAGTTACGGAGACGATAACCACATATAAGGAGAAAATCCATCAAAACATATAATATAATATAATAAATCCAGATACATGAAAAACCAGTCGTTACATCCTCCCCAACTTAAGAAAAATTCCGTCCTCGGAATTTCCCAACACTCACGTGCTCAGGGAACAAAAGTGGGAAACGCTCTCGCATCTCATCCTCATTCTCCCAAGTAGACTCTCCAGGCGAGCCGTGTCGCCACATCACCCTCACAAGATTGACAACCTTGTTCCGAAGTGACTTCTGACGCCTGTCCAGAATCTGCACTGGCTGCTGGTCATACGTCATATCAGGGCGAACGGTAATCTCCGAGAAATCCACAACATGAGATGGATCGCTAATGTAACGACGAAGCTGCGACACATGGAAAACATTGTGAACTCCCTCCAAAGATGGCGGCAAGGCTAAGCGATAAGCTACCTCGCCAACTCTCTCCAGAATGTCAAACGGTCCAATGTATCGCAGGCTCAACTTCCCTTGCTTCCCAAAACGAATCACACCACGATTCGGGGAAATCCTCAGAAACACATGGTCGCCCGGCTGAAACTCCAAAGGACGACGTTTAGCATCCGCCCAATGCTTAAAACGGTCCTGAGCAATCCTCAACCTTTCCCGAATGTTACTGACAACCTCCACAGCCTCCACAATCATCTCAGGTCCCAACAGCTTCCGGTCACCAACGTCATCCCAACTCAATGGCGATCGATATTTCCTCCCGTAAAGAGCGGCGAAAGGCACCATGCCAATAGACGCCTGGTAGCTGTTGTTGTAAGAGAACTCCACCAAGTGTAGATGGTCCTCCCACGAACCCTTGAAATCCAACATGCACGCCCTCAGCATGTCTTCCAAGATCTGAATCGTCCTCTCGGACTGGCCATCCGTCTGCGGATGGTACGCCGTGCTGAAACTCAGTCGCGTACCCAAACTCTTCTGCAAACTCTGCCAGAACTGAGATGTGAACCTCGTGTCTCTGTCCGACACGATACTCACGGGGACTCCGTGAAGTCGTACGACCTCCTGCACGATTCACGTTACATCACTATCTAAACTAGGAAAAGGAAATAAAAACGGAGAGTAAAAGAATTTACCTCCATATATCTCCTCGCTAGCGCCTCAGTGGACTGTCCCACTCGGAACGGAATAAAGTGCGCGGATTTGGTCAATCGATCTACGATCACCCAAATCGCGTCATTCTGCTTCGGACTCCGAGGTAGTCCAGTCACGAAATCCATAGTGATGTGTTGCCACTTTCATTCCGGAATCGGAAGCGGTTGTAGCAACCCGGTCGTACGCTGATGCTTCGCCTTCACTTGCTGGCAAACCAAACACTTGGCCACATTCCGAGCCACACTCCTCTTCATGCCATGCCACCAATAGTTCAGACGAAGATCCTGGTACATCTTGGTGCCACCAGGATGCACAGAATACGACGAACTGTGTGCCTCCACCATCAACTCCTCTCTAATATCCCCAGCTGGCACACACAACCTGGCTCCAAACCTCAGCGAGCCATCCGCATGAATCAAAAAGTCAGTCCGCAGACCGGCTTCCACCTGCTCCCGAATCTTCACCAGCTTCGGATCCTCAGTCTGGCCAGCCTTGATCCGATCCACGATTGTCGACTGAATCTGCATACTCATCAACGAAGAAGCCTCTCCAGGAAGAACAATTTCCACACCAGACTCACAAAAATCCTGCTGCAATCTCCACTGCGAAGTCAAAATCATCACCGCTGGAAGCCTACTCAGCGCATCAGGAACCACATTCACCTTGCCAGGGTGATACTGCAAATCAATCTCATAATCCGCCATGAGCTCCAACCATCGACGCTGTCGCATGTTGAGCTCCTTTTGAGTAAAAATATACTTCAAGATTTTGTGATCGGTGAAGATCTTCACTTTCTCACTCAGCAGGAAGTGCCTCCAAATCTTGAGTGCAAACACGACAGTATCCAACTCCAAATCATGCGTCTGGTAATTCTTCTCATGAACCTTAAGCTGACGAGAAGCATACGCCACAACGTGCCCGTGCTGATGCAACACACAACCGAGACCCTTGCCAGAAGCATCGCAAAAGATCTCAAATCCACCGCTGCGATCAGGCACAACAAGAACAGGGGCAGACGTCAAACGCTCTCTCAGAACACCAAATGCATGCTCACAATCACCCGACCAAATAAAAGGTACATCCTTCCGCGTCAACCTGGTCATCGGCTCGGCAATACGGGAAAAGTCCTTAATGAAACGCCGATAGTAACCAGCAAGCCCAAGGAAACTCCGGATCTCAGACGCAGACGACGGAACAGGCCACTCTCTGATGGCCCTAATCTTCTCGGGATCCACTGAAATACCCTCTCCAGTCACCACATGCCCGAGAAAAGCAACTCTATCCAGCCAAAACTCGCACTTCGAAAATTTAGCATACAACCGATGCTTCCTCAAAATCTCCATTACCGTCCTCAAGTGCGAGGCATGCTCCTCCTCCGACCTTGAATAGATCAGTATGTCGTCAATAAAGATAACGACAAACTTATCCAAAAAGTCGTAGAAAATCAGGTTCATCAGATTCATAAAAACTGCGGGTGCATTGGTTACACCGAAAGGCATAACCACAAACTCGTAATGTCCATACTTCGTCCTGAACGCTGTCTTCGGAATATCTCCCTTCTTCACCTTCAACTGATGATAACCACTCCTCAAATCCAACTTCGAAAACACCCTCGAACCTCCAAGCTGATCAAAAATATCATCGATGCGAGGCAACATGTATTTATTCTTGATGGTTACCGCATTCAACTCCCGATAGTCCACGCACATGCGACGCGAACCATCCTTCTTCTTCACCAGCAGCACCGGTGCTCCCCACGGAGACACACTAGGGTTGATATAACCCTTCTGCAAAAGCTCATCCAGCTGCTTCCGCAATTCCTCCAACTCAGCGGGTGCCATACGATACGGCGCTTTCGAAATCGGCTGCGCTCCCGGAATAAGGTCAATAGAAAATTCTAGAGCTCGATCAGGTGGCAAACCAGACATCTCCTCGGGGAAGACATCATCAAAATCCCGCACCACAGCTGGCCACTCCAACTCCATCTGCATAGCCACAACCTCCACCGGTCTGGCCCGAAATCTGACAGGACCAAGCGAACTGCTACCACGGCTGAACTCAAATACTGGATGTCCGGGAATCTCGAACACCACCTTCTTCCTCCGACAGTCGATCGTAGCAAGAAGCTCGCAAGCCAGTCCATCCCAAGAACTGCATCATAGTTGATGATGTCGTGGACAATGAAATCAGCGTAAAGCTCATGTCCACAGACCACCAACGAGCAAGAATTGCAACCACGATGCACCGAGACCACGCCATTCCCTGTAACGATATTCCAACTCTTGGGAAGAGGGGACGTCGACAAGGAATGCTTCTCCACGAAGCTCCGAGAAATAATGCACATCGATGCACCAGAGTCAAAGAGGACTCGTGCAGGAAATGTGCACACCAAAACCACACCTAACAAGCAATTGACAATCAAACCCTAGTCTAGCAACCAATCATATTCAAGCAAACAACACAATCTAACAATCAAAACCAGCTAGGAAAGTAACAGCTAGATTGAGGATTACCTGCGATAACCTCATCCACAGCCTCGCTCTCCACAGCGGTCATCAGAAAAGCCTGCATCCTCGGCGGAATAGCCTGTTGAAAAGCCTGCCTCTGTGGAACAAGAGCTGCTCCACGTCCAGCAGGAACAGACGCTCGCTGCTGCAATGGTTGTGCTGCAACAGGTGCCCTCCGCAGCTGATTCGCATGCCGACAATCCTTCGCCACATGAGAAGCATCACCACAAACCAAACACTGGCCCAGAAACTTCCTACATTGATCCTTGATGTGGCCAGGCTTACCGCAGAAATGGCAAGTCTTCAGAATAGGCCCTCCTGGCCTCTTAAACTGAGCTGGCTGATTAGGCTTGAAACCAGGCCTAACCACCGCCCTGGCCTGCTCCATATGCCTCTTCCCAGCACCGGAAACATGTCCCCTCCTCTGACTCAGGTTCAGCTCCTGCCTCCTCGCAGCGACCAGAACCTTCTGATAAGAGTCCAGATCAGAGGAAGACAGAAAACTGTGGAGCTCCAAAGCAAGTCCCTGCAGGAACCTCTGAGCCCTCTCATCAGCATCCTGCACCATCTTCAGCGCGAACCGACTCAGCCTAGTGAACTCTTGGTGGTACAGGTCCACCGTCAAGCTCCCTTGCTTCAGGTCAATAAAGCGCTGCAGCATCTCCTTCCTAGCAGCCTTCGGAAAGAACTCCTCATCAAACCTGGACTTAAAGGTAGCCCAAGCTATCGGCTCCACCAGCATCTTCTCTTCCGCATCCCACCAGTTCCGAGCATTATCCTTAAGTTGTCTCTTCGCCAAATCAACCCATCCAGCCGGGGTGATCTTGGCCATCTTCAAGTTATCCTCAATGTTTCGAATCCACTCATCGGCAGCCAGAGGACCCTCAGACCCATCAAAATATGCGGGGCCCAGCTCCCGAAATTGCTTCGCTCCCGGCTCGGAGCGTGGGACATCCGGAAGTGCCCGGGCAGCTCGAGCAAGTGGAGCGTTCTGGACTTGCAGGAGCACGCCCTGCTGCACTTGCATCATCTGAAGCATCATCCGCATCATCTCTCCATTGGTGGGTTCCCGCTCAGGCTCCTCATCATGAGGGGACGCACAACTACCTCCACCACGGGTGAATCGCCTTCCTGCCATCTAATGACACAGAAAACGAAGCAGATTAGACTCATAGCTTATGACTCGGACGTCGAACTTAGTTTATTGGACGTTCTAATATTATTATCGTCACTCCGATAATCGCAGTTACAGAAGGACATGCATGGGCCACCAACAAAACCTGTCACGCCCCGCTTCCCTAAAATGGAGGCGAGACGTGAAAAGGTCCGCACGAGAGTGGAGCTGTGAAGCCCCAAACCCGATAAGCGTCAATAAAACATAAGCAGGTCCCTGTAACCACAAACGGAACAACAATAATAACACAAGGAGAGACAGAAATAAAATTCTCATATCTCATAATTTGTCCAACATGAAAATTAAGTTCAACATCCAGAAAAGCCACCAGGCTAAAAGAAAGAGTCTAAAGGCCCAGAACAAGGCCAACAAAAGCAACAACGTAACAAAGTATAGGTGCTACGCACCGACAACAAAATAGCAGTCTAAACAAAAGGAAAAGCTCAACGAAGACACTAGGACTGGTCCCCAGTGTCCACGTACTCCCCGCCAAACACAGGCTCGGGCTCGGCGTCAGCAAACACCTCGTCCTCTATAATGTACTCAGGCTCAGGGTCTAACATGTGTCACCCAAAAGAGTAAAGGGGCACATGTCAGCAAGTCTAAAAGACTTGGGCAAGGAAACTGAAAGTAAGGCAAACTAACAACCTAGCAGTTTTAGTATGCATGACATGACAGTTATAACATGAGTGCATAAACAAGACATGATGAAAAAATAAGTACAAGAGAACAATTATCGGGACATGTCAAGAGTAGCCAAGCTACTAACAATCTCAATCATTTCACTAGTCACGTTTCAAGTTGTTTGTAGATGTTTACGCCTTACAGCTGAATGGTTTGGCATTCACGCTGATTGGCCGCTTAACACTACCCCAAAACCCAGAGTTTACGCCTTACCACTGAAGTTGCTGATCGGGCAGACTCCCAGTTGATTGACCGCTTAACTCTTACCCCAATACCCACATGTAGACGAGCCAGGGTCCCTGCACACGTGCTCAGTAAATGAGCCAGGGTTGCCCCGCACAGGAGCTCGCATTCTAGTTCACGACTCATAAGCATTTGGCGCAGGGGTGCACCTAGCCGGAAACAAGCAATTCGGGCATTGGCTATCAACCAACACATGGCCCGCTTCTGGAACACGAGCCAGGAAACACAAGTATTGTAGCGAAGCTATGCAATCACGGAAACACTTAAAGAATGCAATGACATGACAATTAATTTGCGTACCGTTAATGGAAATTAAACATGACATGGTAATTGTGCAACATGATAAATGTCGGATCTAGCTTTGTTATCAAGCTAGTTCCTAAATTTGCGCCTAGGCGAGTATCATTTTGTCGCCTAGTCTCTTTTACGCCTACAACAATCAAATGGCCTAAAACATGGCCTAAACCCTAAGTGGCAAGTTTCACTCGCCTAGCACCGGGGATGACGATCAACGAGGGTTCGTCCCACGGACGCTAATCTACGGGGAAGTCGCTGTTATGTGGAAACAAACATCAAAACAACATTCATTTCATTAGGGTTTCACAAAAACATAACGGGTTATGAAAACATTAAGAGATCGATTATTACCGTATCGGAAACGGAAGAATGATACCGAGCAAGCACGACAACGGAAGAAACGCTCCGGGGAACCTAGGGTTCAGATCTGGAAATGGATGGAGAAGTTTGGAGAAATAGGGTTTTGGGGGATTTTGGGGGTTTGATGAGATTTTGAGGAAGATGAGAGGTAGAATGTGATAAGGGAGAGTTTGGATGATGGATTTTGGGCTTGGGATGAAGGAATAAGGGTTTGAGGTAGTAGGGGGCTCAATGGGGGAGAAACTAGGGTTTTAGGTCGTGAGGAAGAAGAAGAAAACGTTTGGGAGGGGTTTAAATAGGAAGGGCTGGCGGCTGCCCAGAAATTAGGGTTTCGACACTGATTAGTCGGTCAGAGAACAACCACTGACCGACTAGTTTGGAAACTAGTTGGTCGGTTGACCAACGCAGACCGACTAAGTCCAAACAGTAACTCCTGTACAAAAATAGGATTTAGATTTAGTCGGTCAAAGAACAACTACTGACCGACTAGTTTGGCATCTAGTCGGTCGATGAACGTTCTTAGACCGACTAAGAATAAACAGTAACTCCTGAATAATTTAGAAAGCACACTAGTCGGTCCATGAAGGCTTGCCGACCGACTAAATCGTCATCTAGTCGGTCGGTTCCCCTTCTTACACCGGATAACGTGCACCAAAAGTTCCGAAATGGAGCGCGAAGCTCCGGGATCGATTCCTAAGACTCCTAGGCTTGATCTAACAATAAGATATGACCGATATGAAGCCCGTCACGAATGACTTACTCCGAAATCGACGATCAACGGAAGAAGCTAAGAAAATACGACGAAACTATCGAAAAAGAAAGTTACGGAGACGATAACCACATATAAGGAGAAAATCCATCAAAACATATAATATAATATAATAAATCCAGATACATGAAAAACCATTCGTTATAATTATGGACCCTGCTTTAATGAAACAGCTGGCCTTTCATGTATCATGTTCACTTGGGGATCCACGATCTATTTAGAGGTCTACTGTATCACCTGCAAAAGCTTGATTATAATTTGTAAAACACACCTCTTAATCAGGAATGTGCTTCTTTTATGCGGGGTAATTATTGAATCATGTTCTTTGTAAGTTTTTTTTGGTTTTCGCACACCATAAGTTTTATTTCTGACATGAACTTTATGGTTTTCTGAAACAGGTGGGCAAACAAGTATCAGGTATTTTAATTGGTTCATTGTTTAGCAGTCGTTCAATTTTCCATGTTCTATAATAGAGGATTTATATTGATGCAGACTGTTCCATTGTTCTATATCATTTAGGTCTTGATATATCTCTTTGTATTTTAATAGTGTTAATTTGAGCCGTGGATTTTCATATTGGAGATTTTATTCATGTGTTTTCATCCTGATTCTATAGATGTTCATCCTTAAAACTAGCATATCCATACCCCATCATTCCCTTTTTGGGTCCTAAGGTCATATGATTCTTTCAAGACTTGCAACTAATGTTACATGGACACGGGACATGAGTGTCAAGTATCCTAAAGTGTCCAGCACATGGGGTGGATGTCCTAAGTTGTTGTAGTGTCTTAGTGTGGCGAAGTGTCTCTCACGACAAATCTTTAATAGTGGGTGTTAGAATTAGAGAATTAGGTGACATTGATCTAAGAGAAAAAAAGAATTATCTACCTTTTTCTACAGTGCTGCAATATTTAGAGAAATAGAATACAGGAATGGGTCTTATAAACCTAAATACCCAATTATTCAATTACATAACTAACTCTAACAATACTCTTAAGCTAGAGCATAGATATTAATCATGCCCAACTTGTCACACATAAAGGAGAAATCTTTTGAAGACGATGCCTTACCAAATATTCTTGCCTGCTGATCTGAACTATAAGTGAAGGGAGTGCCCACCAACTTTGTGGTCACTGTATCACAAATAAAATGACAATCAACATGGATATGTTTGTTTCTTTTATGAAAAATTGGATTATTAGCTATGGAAATTGCAGCTTTTTTGTCACAGTACATAGGCATATGGTCATCTTTTTGAAAACCAAGTTCACATCAAAGTCTTCAACCATATTATTTCATATGATGTATGTGCCATAATTCTATATTCTGCTTTACCACTTGAGCGAGCCATAATATTTTACTTTTTACTCTCACATAACAAGATTACCTCCAATATAGATGCAATATCTGGAGATGAATCTTCTGTCTCTTTTGTTGGCTGCATAATTGAAGTTAGAGAATGATTTTATCCATAATTACTCATTCTTCTTATAACACATCTCTATTAGGATAACTCTTGGCATACATTAAAATCCGCAAGGCTACTTTTTATGAATCTCTTTGGGCTTATGCGTACACTGACAGACTATGCTAACTGCAAAGTTGATATCTGGTTCGGTCACTGCAAGATAAATAAGTTTTTAAATGAGTTTTTAGACCAACCGCCTATATCGAGAGACATCACCAAATAATAGACTCGTATCATCCCATAATTTAACACTAATATCTATATGAGCAATCATGTGTCGACAATAACCTAGGATAAATGTGCATTGCTACAGTTGCTTTGAAGCTGAAAAAAATCATGCATATGCCAATGATCCAGCAAAGGAGAGCTTTGTTTTGATCTTTAGGCTTCTGTTAAGTGTTGTAATAAGTGACACATATTGTGCATACATGACTATTATGCTTTTGGATATTATTATTGTTTTGTTTTAATTGCACGTGTTGAGCATCTAGCTTATGTTTTTAAATAATCATGTACTCAGAACTTTTGATGGGAGTTGATAAATGAGAATGAATTGGGTTTTGAAAAGAATTCCAGATGGATCGTGTGAAACCCAAGATTTAGAGTCTCCCTGCATGTGAGACAATAGTTGTTGGTGTCTATGTTTTGAGTGATGAAACAAATTAAATTAGTGTTACTACTGTGCTATTGAGTATCTTAGTTTCATATACGACAACCTCATTGGAGGTTGATGGATCATGAGCTTAATTATATTATCAAGTGAAAGATGTATGAAAATTAAAGTGTATTCCAACAATTACAAGACACTGAAGTTTTATCAACTATAAGGAGCTACCCAATAAGAAGAATTTAACACTAGCTCTCATGGTTGAAGATCAATTAGTAGTTAATTTTTTAATAGGATGTTTCACTATGTTCAAATGTTGGCGAGTTCACACATATTGGCTTTTATTCCTAGATTGTCCGATGGAAATCCAAATATCTTGTTTTCGCATCTCTTTAGGATATATCTAGATTACACTTAAATTGATCAAGCCCAAATTGCTAATATATTTCATCAATTTTATTCTCTGATTATCTTGTACAAGCAGCAAGTATCACTTTTTGAATAGCATGTATCAATGTTTGAACTGCTCACTTATTGTGCTAAGAGCTTTTGACATATCGTCATATTCAGCCAAATTTTCTGATGAGTTTTCCTCTCCTATATGGATGTCTATTGGTTCCTTATTTTTGAAGATTTTAAAAAGAAATTTTAATTTCATGATATTACTTATAGAGATAGTTATTGAATTTAGGAAGCGTTGACTTTTGATTTCCTTTCAAAGTCAAAATCATTATCATATTCTTTATTTCTCTTTTAATTTGAATTCAAATGCTCTATACATTTAAAGTAGGTGCATTTATTATTTTCCAACTAATTACAACTAATTCTCTTTGATTTTGAATAGTTTATGACCGTTTAAGGTTAACCAGACTGATTGTCTTGGTTCAAACCATGCTTTGTATGAGGGTGAAACTAACCCAAAAGATTATGTCCAGATTTAGTGTATTTTGAGAATTCTAACCATTTAAAGTCCTTTATCTTGATTCTAAAATAGCTAGTCTATTCTCTTTACTCCATTTATACTCTCTTAGTTCATTTGGGAGATAACTTTTGCAAAAATTCAAATTAAAATATATTATGCTCAACTTTCAAGTTCTTATGTTCAAATCTTTTAAGTTCTTTGGAGAAATTCAAGCTTTAATCAACCAAGAGCTTAGCTTCAACATCTACTTTAATCATTTCTAAACTATTCTAAACTCAATTTTTCCTTATATCAACTGTCTCTTAGGATTACATATTTTGTACTTTTACTTGATTAATCCTAAGATATTATATTGGTGTTTAATATTACCATATCTATTTGACTCTTGATATTATGTCAATCACTTACATACCCTTACTCGTGACTCATCATACATTATAGGACTATTGTATTGTTGAGTGATATATATGTTTTATGAAGTTCTCATTTGTTGTAAGGAGACATTATCTTCTTTGTGAGAGTTGGTTCTCTATCCTAGTGTATGGGACTAGAAGGTGTTTGCGTAGCCTTGTTGAAGTCACACATAGGAAGACTACAACCCTAAGAGTATGGACTGTCCGCTTGTAATTTGGTATGATTATATGTCAGAATCTTAGGTCGGGAGTGCCTAGAAGGTGGACGTATACTCGGACAAGTGGAACAATCGATATTACTTCTTGTGTTTGTGATTGCTGTCTTTTTCATACCCAACTATCTAGATATTTGCTCATACATTACATATTATTCATTGCTCACTTGCTTGAATAATACAAACTCTGTTTGAACCACTTATGTAGCTTGTTTGTACACTGACATTCTTGTTCGAATGATATTTCCAAAGGCTGATTTCTTACTACTTTGATACCAATTATATGATCCTAGAGGGGTTGAAGAGGGATAACAAAGCAATATGTTGAAACTTAGATAATTTCATCTAAGTAAAAGCTTAGTGTAGCAGTTGTATATGGAAATTAAAAAACCCTAATAGTTTGAAAAGCAGATCAATATAACTAATGGGTAACATTTAAAAGATGTAACAATATATAGCTCAAAGTGCATCTAAGTAGCAAGTAATCAGCCTCATGACCAAGGATATGGGGAAAAGCCAAGATATTTCTTTGCGATTAAAATTGCTCATAGCTAATAAGTAATCTTTCCCAAAGAAAATACGCCTTGGATCTGCTAGAGGAGATTGGATCACTGGGATGTAAGTCAGTAAGCACACCTATGTATGCACACATTGACAAATGAGATGAGTCTTCTTTGCCGCTAGGGGATATGTCTAGATATAGAAGACTAACTGGCAAGTTGATTTATCTTTCAGTTACTAGACTCAACATTACGTATTCTATTAGGTTGGTTAGCGAGTTTGTGCATCGACCATGTGAAATTCATTGGAGTACGGCTTTGCGGATCTTGATGCATGTTAAAGGTTCTGTAGACAAGTCACGATCTACAAAAATCATGGACATTTAACAATTGACGCGTTCCAAGACTCCAATTAAGCTGGCGACAAGAGATATAAAATCCACTTCAGGTTATTGCACATATGTTGTCGGTAATTTGGTTATACGAATGAGCAAGAAGTAGAATGTTGTATCTCGATTCAGTGCGGAAGCAGAATATGAAGTTATGGCCCACACGGCATGTGAGATAATGTGGTTAAAGAGTCTGGCATGAGAGCTTAGTTTTTAGAATGACGGTTTCATGACTATGTGTTGTGCTACTCAAGCTGTCATTTACATAGTTAACAATCTGATATTTCACGAAAATACTAAGCATATAAAGCTAGATTGTCATTTTGTTCATGATGCTGGTAAAAAATTTAATTTGCACTCCTTCACTTGGTAGTCAAACCAACTAGCAAAATCCATCCCCCCCCCCACCCCCCCACAACTCTTCATGTAACAAGATGTGCATGTTTACTCATTTCAACTAATTTAATGGAATTATTGTCAAATTCATTTAATGAAATTATTGTCAACTTCATTAAACGATAAATCTGTTGCATCACCTAATTTAATAGAGGCAATCTAATCTCTCTCTGGTGTTTATTGATGTACGTACAAGTAATTCCCATATAGGTTTGCCTTCTTCCAGGTGATATTCACACACTGCGAAATATAGTTTTCCATACTGCATTGATGGCCTTCAAGCGCCCATTGGAAGCTTAATGATAGTCAATAGCCATAGCTAACATCCTTGTTCAGGTAGATTTAATTTTCTATGTGATATTAACACACTGTCAAATATAGCATGCTGCCAAATATAGCATTCCATACAGCATTGATGGCATGTATCCTTTCTGACAGTAAATAGCCATAGCTGATATAATTGTTCAGGTGGATGGCCTAGTTTCTATAAATCTACACATCTATAAAACTCCTGCAATTAGGAAGTGGGATGTCGTGCTAATCAAGGATATCACGACGAGAGCATCAAACCTATAATGAACATTTGCTGGCATCAGTCCTCAAGTATTAGAGATTGAGAGCAGAGGGCTGCAATGCTCACACAGAAATGTTCTTATGACATCCTTTATATGCTCCATAAAATTGAGTCTATCACAGTGGAACTTTGAAGCATCGGCCTCCTAGATGATCACATGTCTGCAGGGATATGTAAGTCTTGCCGTGACATATATGGGCAGATAACAAAAAAAAGATGCTCATAGATCTATTGAGTAAGCCTGGAGTCTGCATATGATATTAACTAGATATTTTGGAAGTTACTCTTTGAAGTATTCAACCGAGACAGTCAACTTCTTTAATGCTTGCTCTGGCAAAAACTGCAAGGTTGATTCCAGGTCTTAAAGATTTCAAAGGATTTAAAATGATAAGAAAACCAAATAATATGGTAAAGTGGCAAGGAACTGATCTACGAATTGAGTAGTTAAATTATCCCCTTTTATGTGACAAATCACGAAAGCTAGATGGATCTGATATCTGCAGAAGATTTGAGATTGCATGGATATTGAAGGGTGGAACACTTGTGATTACTGACATTCTAAAAAGAGAATAATGTAGGAAAGGTGACACCTGATCTAATGGATCAGGTGCCAAGACACAAAAACTTGGAAAGTACAAGCCATACATGAGCTTGTACTTTTGTGGGGCCCGTTTTTTTTGGGTCTTGCACCTGATTTATTAGATCAGGTGCCACCTGATCTACATGAATCCCTTCTAAAAAACCTAACAAAATCTTAAGTTTAGGGATAAAAAGTTGCTATAGAAAGAAGGTTGACAGACAAATTTTGTATGGGGAAAACAACTAATTGAGAGTGCTACACTTGAAGATATCCACTAATTGAGAGTGCTACACTTGAAGATATCGAATTTTAAAAAAACATAAATCACATCCATTGCGGTAAATATATTTTTTATGTAGCGGCAATATCAGATTGGTATTGGTCAAAGTTTCAAATCGTTGGAATCAACCATTTTTAAACAACTACAAAGAAGAAATTAGTAAATTCTTGAGATGAATTTTAGCAAAAACTGATGGAATTTTGATAATATTTCAACAAAATAGTGAAACAATGTGCGTTAGAAATCTATTTGTAAAGAATTTCAGACTAGCCTTGATTTAGAGCTAGAAAAGCATAGGATTCTTCATGAACTCACTCTAATCTCATGCTTATGAGAGAAGGGTTAACAGCTATTTTATACAAAAAGAACCACTTTGACATTCACAATTTGTTAGGTTTATCAACGTGTGAGACGGAGAATCCACCACAGTTCATCTCCCATTCTTTCAGAAATTTGAGCCTTAACAAAACAATTTGGATTAGGATGCTCGGTGAACTATGATATGAATATTATTCGGTTCGGATCAGCTAATACCTTCAGATAGCTTAATATGATCTGACACAAAACATGGGTGATATTCATGGCATATTGTCATCTTGGGAGGAAATGTGTCGGATACCCGAAAATCCAATACTATAAATATGCACAACAATCAGTCGTATTGGAATCCTTACCATTTCCTCATTCTCAGTTTGGTTACTCTCATTTCTTGAACATGGTTCCTAGTTAAGCAACACTCTGATACAGATTCCATTTGGAAATAAGTTAAATCAAAAGTGATATGCTAATGTGATAGGTCTGAAAGCAAATCTAAACTTTATAGAAGAAAAATAAAGCTAAAAGGATACATTTTGGCTACAATTGATAGGGGCAACCACCCTCCCAAGACACCGTTAAAAGGACGTCCGCACTCTTCCATAGAAATCACTCAAAACATCAATATTCGCATGCTCGGACCGGCCGGCATTACCTTCTACTTATAATAATTCAACTAAATGTCTAATTACCGAAAAGCCGCCACCCTACTAAAATAACACAAAATACCTAAATTAATGGAACAGATCTAACATTACTCCGTCCCTCGAAAACCACCTTATCCTTAAGGTGGTGCATGAATTCTATGGCGGTCCTACTTCAAGTGGTGATCGTCATCAACTCCTGGCTCTTCATCCTCCACGACATCCTCATCATCATCATCACCGGATATCAGCACTTGAAGCTTGCGCACCCCACAGTGGTGCCCTGGGGAGAACATCTCATCGCATCTGAAACACATCCCTTTCTGTCTCTTCTCCCTCGTCTCGGCGTCAGTCATCCGCCTGAACTGTCCCACTACTGACGGTGCGTTGTTCTTCTCCTCAATTTTCTTCTCACTCACCTGATTTGTCCCTGTGGTGGCCTTCACCCCTCTCGTAACTGCCGAAGCTCCACGCAGCACCTGTCCACCATACCCGCTCCTAGCTCTCCTCTTCTCGACCTGGTGGTCCTCGACCATCTGTGCCATGACCTCCGTCAGCCCATTGGGCTTGTATGGTCGAATCCCGGAGCGAATAATAGGCTTTAGGCCCTTCATGAATTGACTCTCTAGTAACTCGTCAGTGACCCCGTGCACTCGTCCAGACAAGGTCTCAAACTTCTCGATGTACTCCCTCACTGGTCCGTCCTGCCTGAGTGCAAACAACTGCTCGTGAAGGTTTCCCAGGTGGGGATCTCGAAACCTCTCCAAAATGAGATCTTTATGTTTCTCCCAACTGCGAAAATTGTGACGCTTTTCCTTCCACTGATACCAGCCTAGGGCTCTTCCTTCCATATATATGGCTGATGCCTATAGCTTCTGTGCATCTGTCATGTGATAAGCAGTGAAGTACCTCTCCGCTCTGAAAATCCATGCATGCTGGTCCTCCCACTCGAACACTTCCTTACCCTGCCATCACCCCCAAAATGTCCTTGGTCGGGCCTAGCATCTGTGCGTCCGTGCTAGTGATAATGTTGCCACCTCTCATGATGTGTCTCATGTCCCCTCCGCGGCCCTCTACCACGGTCTCCATAGCCCCCTCGTGGATCTCCTCCGTTTCCTCCTAGTCTTTCCGGCCCTCACCAGCACCAAAGTCTCCACCATAAGTCCCCCGCCATCGTCAATGTGATTTCCGCCTCCACCTTCATCCCCATAGTGATAACCATCCCCATGCTGATGTCCGGAAAACTCACGGGGCTCCTGAAAGTGCTCATGTACCCTTGATGGACCAGCGGAAGCCTGGAAGGGGCCGTTTGGGGGCCGCCGTCGTCGTCGAAGACCCCTGGCGGCTGCCAGGGGGTGTTGCGGCCTGTCAGGGCTGTCGGAGGCCCGTCGGGCCCTCCGGTGGACCGGGCAGGGTCGGTCGACCCTGCCGATGGCCGGCAGGGTTTGGCCGGCCCTGCCGACCATTTTCTGTGGTGGGCGGAAGTCCCTGCCCCCCGATAGGGGTTGACCGACCCTTGGATTGCATCCGGGGGTTCGACCGGCCTATTTCTATGCTTTGGTGGGGTCCTGTGACTTTCTCGTCCCTCCACGACTCTTACTCATCATCCTTGAAGTACTCATCGGCGTCGGAGAGCAAGCCCTCTTCAAAAGACTCCACCTTTTCCTTCCACTTCTCCAAAGGTTGGACCTTTTTTGAAGAACTACGGTTCACGCCATCGTTCCCCATCTTTTCATTGAGAATCGAAAGTTGGAAGATGATCTGCGCGAGGGCTTCGTCAGTTTTGACTTGTTTAGCCGCGAGCCGATCCACGGACGTCGTCAACTTTGCGATTGACTCGCAGTTCTCTGCTACGATTTTCTTTAACTCTTCGATCTCTCCAGTATTCTTCTCCTCCTTCGCTTCGCTCCGATCTTTAGCCCTAGTTGATGCCGCCATGGATCGAACACGCTGATACCAAATTGATAGGTCTGAAAGCAAATCTGAACTTTATAGATGAAAAATAAAGATAAAAGAATAAATTTTGGCTACGATTGATATGGGCAACCACCCTCCCAAGACGCCGTTAAGAGGACGTCCGCACTCTTCCATAGAAATCACTTAAAACATCAATATTCGCATGCTCGGTCCGACCGGCCTCCACTTCTACTTATAATAATTCAACTAAATGTCTAATTACCCAAAAGCCCCTACCCTACTAAAATAACACAAAACACCTAAATTAATGGGCCGGATCTAACATAATACTTGCTAACATTTACCAACAACTAAGGAGTGAGTGTTAGGTTGCAACCATTGCTTGGGTGTGGAGAGCAAATTTGAGTCTTTCAGAACATGCATTGGGGGGATGCTATTGTTAGTAATTCTAACATGGGAGATGAAATATGAAATTTGATAGGTAACATCTACACCTATGACCTAACTAATTCGTTTCTTAAAAAATTGAAAATCTCATATTGACACCTACACCTCAGTTGCTAAAATGGGCTACAAAAGCATCCCTGGTCTTTTAGAGTGTCTCACAAGCTTCTCTTTTCTACATAAATATTCTGCTATCAAATGGTACTTCAAAATGACTCAACTGTTTAACCATCCATCATCTTCATGATGCATTACTGATCGCTGGAAAAAGTTAAACACAAACTGTTAGACCCATGGCCTGAGGAGGGTCCCGAGCCGGCGCCCAAGACACGCGCGCAAGAGGGGGAGGCCGACTTAAGGGCCTTTTGGTCTTTTTCTTATTTTTAGTATTAAGAGAGGATTTTTCTTATTTAAACTAGGGCTAGCCGTCTTTTATGATCATGCTTGATGATTGATAATTCTCTTGAGCATTCTTAGGTAGATCTAGATTAAAGAGTACGGACGTCCTCTTATCGACGTCTTGGAAGGAGGATACGCCTTTCTTGTATCCAATATATCTTCATTTATTCCAATTAATATCATTTTAATTTCAGATTTGCGTGGATCCTAACAATTTGGTAGCGGAGCGTGACGATCCATGGCGGCGCCGACGACGAGATCAAAGGATAAATTCGACACCTTGGAGGAAAAACTCATGGGAGAAATTGATGGGGTTAAAAAATCACATGAAGAGGCGATGAAGGCGTTGGCGGATTCCATCAACCTATTGGCGACTAATCAATCCAAGCAAAGGGAACAATTGACGAAGCTTCTCTCCTAAGGGTCGACGAGCAACCACGGCGAAGGAAACCCTAAATTGACGTCAAAGGCGACACCTTTGGAGAAGGGGAAGAAGAAAGACGAGATTTTTGACCTGGATCGTCCCTTTAAGGAAGAGGAAATTGAAGAAGATGAAGGCGGGGAGCCGGAAGGGGTCGATTATCGCGAGGAGGTGCGGCGAAGGGCGGTGGAATTCTAGAGGGGGGCGGCGGCCCTAGCCGCCCATTTCAGACGTCGAACCCTAGCGCGGAGGGGCGACTGAACCCCCAAATCAATTCTGGGGGCCGGCCGCCATGGCAATGGGGCGGGGGGGGACTGCCCCCGCCTCCAGAGAGGCTCGGCAGGGCTGGCTGAGCACTGTCGGAGCACCGTCATAGCTTGCCGACCCTGCCGGAAGGTCGGCAGGGCCCGCCGACCCTGCCGGACCCTCGACAGGGTTTGCCGGCCCTCCGACAACCCCGGAGGGTTTCGCTAGAGGGCGGCTACGCCTAGGAGACCCCCGGTAGCCGCCAGGGGGATACACTCGCGGACAGGGCCCCGGGGGAGATTTCGGGCCTTTGGGGCAGCGGCCAGCGGTGGAGGACCAGTATTACGGCGACGGAAGGGGTAGAGACTATTATTACGACGGCGGGGGGAGGCTATAAGGCTGAGTTTGGCGATGATGCATGTTGGGATGACTTCGATAGCAGGTGTGGAGGTCACCACGGGGAAGTGCCACCTAGACAGTACGAGACACAGGATGAGAGGCGACAGCACTATCGTCCGCATCACCGTATTGAGGGAAGGCCCGATCAGGAGTACTTTGGGGGAGACTGCAGGGTGCGGAAGCTGAAAATGCCGCTATTTACAGGGGAGTATCCACATGCCTGGTTGTTCACAGCAGAGAGATACTTCGCGGCGCATCACATGACCGAAGCACAGAAGTTGGAGGCGGCAGCCATTTGCATGGAGGGGAGAGCCTTAGGGTGGTACCAGTGGAAGGAGAGGAGGCAACAGATTTGATGCTGGGAGGAGTTGAAGGACCTCGTGTTGGAGAAGTTCAGAGATCCCCGTTTGAAAAACCTTCACGAGCAGCTATATGCCCTCAGGCAGGAGGGACCTGTGCGGGAGTACATTGAGAGGTTTGAGACCTTGGCGGGAAGAGTACATGGCATCTCCGACGAGTCACTGGAGGGCACCTTCCTGAAGGGGCTGAGGCCCAGTCTTCGAGCCGCCTTGCGACCCTACAAGCCGCAGGGGCTTTCAGAGGTCATCGAGATGGCACAGATGATAGATGACTTACGGACTAAGGATAGGAGAGGCGGGAGCAGCTATAGTGGGCAGATACAGCGGGGTACCTCGTCTGGAGCAGGCGGAGCGGGGGTCACTACTGAGGCAGATCAGATGAGATTTGAGAAGACGGGAGAGCAGAACCCACCACCGGCTGGGGGCCAATTCCGAAGGATGTCCGATGCGGAGATGAGGGAGAAGAGGCAAAAAGGTCTCTGTTTCAAATGTGACGAGCGCTTTACTCCCGGACACCACTGTGCGGGTCGCAAGCTGCAAGTGTTGATCGTAGAGGCAGACGATGATGATGAGGTGGAGGACGAAGGGATCGGAGGTGATGACGACTCCCCCTCGGAGTAGCACCGCCAGTGATGTCAAGCACCACCTTGAGGACAAGGTGGATTTTCAGGGGCGGAGTAGTGTTAGACCCACGGCCTGAGGGGGGTCCTGAGCCGACGCCCAAGCCACGTGCGCAAGAGGGAGAGGCCGACTTAAGTGCCTTTTGGTCTTTTTCTTATTTTCAATATTAGGAGAGGATTTTTCTTATTTAAACTAGGGCTGACCGTCTTTTATGAGCATGCTTGATGATTGATAATTCTCTTGAGCATCCTTAGGTAGATCTAGATTAAAGAGTGCGGACGTCCTCTTATCGGCGTCTTGGAAGGAGGATACACCTTTCTTGTATCCAATTATCTTCATTTATTCCAATTAATATCATTTTAATTTCAGATTTGCGTGGATCCTATCACAAACAAAACTGTTCATCGCTTGTTTGCAATTTTGCAACTTACGCTTCATATTTTCTGTTTCAGCTATTTTAATCAAATTCCTCTAGATTCTAAAACTTTCCAAACAGAGACCTTAAATCCAACTTGGGCAAAGGTAAATTGGATGCTTATAGTTTCTAATTGAATTCTGCTGAGGCTCGTCGTTGTCAATCTTTCACATCATACCATTCGATCAGCTGGTTGCATCATTGAGTTTCACCTTGCTGAGGTGGGTCTGGAATTTATTCCTTCTATATGGTCATGATGGAACCTTCATGAAGCCTCTACAGATGAGTTCAAATAGAGCTGTAATTAAATTCTGGTGCGCCTCATCACTGTCTATCATTGTGCGTGTACCCCCTTAGCAGCTAGTTGCATCATTGACTTCTATAGTGTACACATCGACTCAATTTCGTCCACACTGCCATGTTGAACCTTCAAGAATCCTACAAGGCAGATGACATTCAATGGTTCTGTGTCCTTTCTAAGTAGAAATATGATCTGATGTAAAATAGTATGATATGGAGGGAAATAGAACTCCATCGTCTGCAAGGAAGAATACCTTGTGTGTACACCCTTAAGACAAGTGCATATTAGTGCTTTGATCATTAATAGACCAATAATTTCCATAACAGAAGAAAAACGTGCATGAACATGCAAATACATGGGTGCTACTTGTTAGTAAATAATTTGCCATTTAATTTGGTTTGAAAAGGGGGTTGAGCCGGCCCTAATTCTTATGCGAAAATTGAGAGAGTATTTTATTTTACCCCTTAGATTAATTGTATTAGGATTTCGGCTTTTTCCCCTAGGTTAAGAATTGTCTTCTAGTTATTAGTTAGCGAGTAGATTATTGTATTAGTGTTCCTCTTTAATTGTGAGATCTGAAATTTCAATAAAAATCCCATTTTATCCTCAAATCCCTAGCGAATCGCATCAAATTGGTATCAGAGCGGTTGATCCATGGCGAACACGCGAGCAACGGAGCGGATTGAAGTCTTGGAAGGGAAGGTTGAGCGGATTGAAGCCCAAATCAGTAAGGGTTTCATCGATCTAAGGAAAGAAGATGCGAAGATGGCCGCGGAGATCCGGAAGGAGATGCAGGAAAATCAAGAGAAGATTGAGGCCAAGATGAAAGAGATGACGGAGATGACGGAGGGAAAACTATCGGAATTGACGGAGGCCATAGCGGCGTTGACCGCTCATCTCATCCCAAAGGCGGATCCAAGCAAAAAGGAGCCACCTTTGGCGAAGGACAAAGGTAAAAAGGCAACTTTTTTTGAAGATGAACCGGATCTAGACGACGATGGAGGGTTTGACCAAGGAGACAACGCGTGGGGGACCCACCAAGACCACGCGCCGCCGCGCCGCGACGACACAAACCAAGGAGGGGGGTTCCGGCCAACCGGAACACCCCAGGGTGGCCGCCGGCCCCCCAGGTACATCTGGGGGGGCCGGCGAACCCCCTGGGGGGCGGCGGCAGGCCGCCAGGGCCTTGGGAGGGGCGGCCGCACCTGCCGCCCCCCTGGCGGTCTCGGCAGACTCTGCCGCCGCCGCCTGGGGCCCGTCGGCCCACTTCCAGGGCCGGCCGGCCCAGGCGGCGGCCTGGGGGGCCTCGGCCGACCCCAGAGGGGGGATCCGAGGCCCGCCCGACCCCTGGGGGGGCCCACTGGCCCCCCAGGACGTTCGACAGATGATTTCGTAGGGTCCCCGACCCCCGGGGGCCCCACCCGAGGTTCGTGGAGCGCAATTTGGGGGTTTTCAGACTTTTGGGGGACCCAGCGGAGGATTGTAGCAGGGCGGAGGGCCCCACCAAATCACAGGTGGCCCGTCGACTCAGCCCCCACCCTTTGGGGGAGTGACGGGAGATTGGAGAGCGTACCAGGATCCTCCAGGAGGCCACCAGGCGGAGTTTGAGCATCATCAGGGAGACTGGCAAGGGCACGGAGCAGAGGGAGGCTACCGTGATCGGACTGAGGCTTATGTTCCAGACAGGCGACAGGGATACCAGCACAGGGGAGGATTCCAGCCGCAGGAGAGAGGTGGATTCGCTGGCGAGAGACGTCTGAGGAAGCTGGAGGTGCCTGTTTTTGAGGGAGGCGACCCAGACGACTGGCTGTACCTGGTGGAGAGGTACTTGGAGGTGTCCGCTGTCCCAGGGGAGGATTGGCTACGGGCGATAGGGGTCTGTCTGGAGGGAGAGGCTTTGGGCTGGTTCCGTTGGACCGATCAGCAACGGCCTTTTCAGACCTGGGCTGAGTTTACGACGCTCTTGACAGAGCGGTTTGGAGGAGGTCCGGCTGGCGGCGTGTTCGAGAGACTGTACTCGCTGAAGCAGGAGGGGAGCGTGGGAGATTACATCAAGAAGTTTGAGTCGCTCTGCCACCGAGTTCGGGGAGTCTCTGAGGAGTCTCTGGAGGGCTGTTTCATGAAGGGGCTGAAGCCCACGGTGCGGTCGGGGCTGAGACAGTTTGAGCCCGTTGGTCTGCACGTGATGATGACGCTGGCCAGGAAGGTGGAGGATCACCAGGAGACAGAGCGGAGAGCCCGCGGGACGTGGGGAGGCTCTACCTTTCGAGGGCCGGATCCTGGAGGAGGACAAAAGGGGGCCGCAGGAGGGGCAACACCCACTGACGGCTCAGTGGTTACCAAGGAGAAGGGGATGGAATTACGACCTGGGGGACAGACACGAAGAATGACCGAGGCAGAGATTCGAGACAAACGGACCAAGGGCTTATGTTTCAAATGCGACGAGAAGTTTACTCCTGGGCACCGGTGCGGGAATCGTACTCTTCAGATCCTGATAGTGAATGACGAAGAAGAGGGAGAAGAGAGTGTGATAATGTTGGAAGCTGGCGTGGACGATGATCAGGAGCACCTGCACGTGGAGTAGCGGAACATACCCTTCACGCACCACCTTGAGGACAAGGTGGTTTTTCCGGGGCGGAGTAGTGTTGCGGCCGGTAATTGGAAGAGGGGCATTTGGGTAAAATGACATTTAAGGGGTGTTTTGCTATTTAAAGGGGGTTGAGCCGGCCCTAATTCTTATGCGAAAATTGAGAGAGTATTTTATTTTATCCCTTAGATTAATTGTATTAGGATTTCGGCTTTTCCCCCTAGGTTAAGAATTGTCTTCTAGTTATTAGTTAGCGAGTAGATTATTGTATTAGTGTTCCTCTTTAATTGTGAGATCTGAAATTCCAATAAAAATCCCATCTGAAATTCCAATAAAAATCCCATTTTTATCCTCAAATCCCTAGCGAATCGCATCATAATTTGCCATTTAATTTGGTTTGAATCACGTGCCAGTTTTCTGTTGAAACATGACATAGATGCTTGGTGCATTGAAAGACATTGAAGACATTGCAATATTTTCATTTTTCAGTGATGTCTTATTGCAAATTACGTTGCCAGTTAAACCAGTCAAGTGGTTGATCCTACTTTGTGAGCTTCAATGTTGATACTTGTTTCCTACAACTTTTATTATAAAACTATATGTGAGCCCTGCTTGAAATTGTCTGATTCTTAGAACTCTTAGCCATAATCAGCCTGCTGTCTTTATTTCTTTGTGAAATATAAACCAGTATCTGGTTGGATTATGGAGAAGTCTAAATTATTCTGATTAAAATGGTAGCATTTGTCAGTATTGAACAAACTCGGGATATTACAAGTTATCTGTTTCAAAGCATATGTTTAGGTATTCGATTTTTTCATAACTAGTGCAATGATTCTATTTTTATTGTAATGTTCAAAGAAGAAGATAGCGTGGGGAGAGTTAAATGAACGGACATAAATAAGCATTCTTATAACAAGATTTTTTTCAATATTGAAAGTAAATTTATATGCCCTTGAATTCTTCTCAGAATTGTTCAAATCAATTGTTGACAGTTAGGAAATTTACAATACATCTTTAAAATTGATTAATTCAATAGTATGCCATTAGACTTCCATAATAAAATTTTTATACTCTGTGGCTTTTGACATTGAGATGGTCTGTAAACTTTTTGACTTTCAGCTGTAATTTTTTGTCATTAAAAATTGCATATAAATATTACAATGCCAGGTAGGGGTTAATTGATACTTTGATACCACCAAACATGAACTTGAACATGAGAGAGTGACTAAATTCACAGCTCCAAGAAGACTGCCACATATATGACAGCTTATGCACATGATCATCGTTGAATATGCCTAAAGTACTGAGTGGAAGTCGTATGTTTTTTCCTCAGGGTCTCTGTTCAGAATTATGTTGATCATTTGACCAGCCAAGTTCTTTAAATCTCAAGTAAACAGATCATCTACTTAGATAGCATGATAAATTGCAGAATTCTTATAGTAGGCTTACAAGCACATTAACATCCACAAAGTGCTAAGAAGGGAAGGTAAATTGTTAGACTACTAGTTCTACGCTAACACCACAAGTGCCATTTAACTTACCGTAAATGATCATTTAGCCTCTGTTCAGTCTCTATCTGGTGTCTGCCTGCTATAGATTTTCAAATTCCAACTGTGATGTGACTTAAAAGAGTTGATCTAGATTATATATTTCCATTCTAGAGATTGGCAAACTTCACATAGCAGATACCATAATAAATATGAAGACACTAATTGGAAGTTATCCTCTTCAGTAATTTGAACATGATAATCTTGATTTTGTGCTTACATACTCCAATAATCTGTGACCATGCATACATATGGAGGGAGAGGTGTCATGAAACATTGTGGTAGCTTTAGTTTGACCTGGAGGTCATGGGTTCAAGTTGCTGAAACTGATGAGATATGACTGTTTATCTAGCTGCCCTTTATGATAGAAACATGTGGATCCCTTTTTCTTCTAATTCAGAAAACACTTATATGACATTTGTAGGTTATCCTTTTCAATTGCCTAAAAATATGGCTTTTGCTCACGTGTCCATCTCTTTGTTTGAATGAATATTTGGCCATAGATTATCGAGGATGCTTGTTAGTGTTGAAGATGAGGTTTTCCCTTTTTCTCTACCAGGGGACAGGGGACAGGGGACATGGCTGTCTGAATGTCTTCAGGACATTTAGCACCATATCTGTAAAAATCTCTGGCTGTTTTTAGACATTTACTTATTGTTCATCTTGTCGGTTGTCCTGTCATAAATCCAACTCTACGTTTAGTTAGAAAGTGAGGAATATAAGATCACTAATAGTGCTTTCTTTTTTATCTATACGCAGGCCATACTGGAGATGCTACTTTCCTAATACGCAAGCTATTATCTATGTTGTTGATTCAAGTGACACTGACAGAATAACAACTGCTAAAGAAGAATTTCATGCTATCTTGGAGGTGGGATATCTATATGCCTTCAGTTGTACATTTGCATCAAGCAGATGTTTCCGCTTGCTGGAAAATAATGATTAATTATACATTTCTAGGTCCACATTTTAGATATCCTGTTTGGGCCTATTTCTTGAGGATCATCTGTTCCATGTCATCAACCATATTACCTCGTGCATTCATACTTATCCAGTCATTTATTCACATCTAAATCCGAATCATGTCGTGTGGCTATCATCATTCCTTCTAACCATGTCCAATGGCTAAGGCCCAGAGGAATCACTAGAGTATGTTTCTAGAATGATATTCGAAGAGTAGGGAGCTTGACTTAATATAGTCATGATAATGAAATAATAAAGGAATTTGGCTTTGACGGGCACATTGATATTACACACAATCTTTAGACAGATAGATTGGATGACTTGACCATGAATTTGATGGAATGACACTGCACTAGTGGAAGGAGTTAGAATAGATATACATGGTTGACCTATTTGTTCTCTCTATTAAAAGTTATTTCTCCTAAAAGGAATGTGAGAAACTGAAATTTACGCATATAAGACTAGTGTTGGGTATAGACAAAACTAATATTACCTTGGAAGTGATTGCTCTAGTGAGAGGGAGATGGAGAAGAATCCAGTTGGTTGAAGGGCATGTGAGAAAGCCGGGCAGCATGTACCATTTAGGAGCAGCCGCAACCAACATGCCAACAGAAAGCGTTTGGGCTAGGTTTTGTTTTTGTGTATAGTTCTTCTTTTCTTTTCTTTTCGGGAATTAAGAGAGTAGTGTCCAAAGGAATCAGATCATTGTAATGTTTATATACTTGCATGTGGTCATTTAGTTTACTTTCTCCGTGTTACTTGATGACTATAACTTGATGACTATAGTATACACTAAGTGGCATTCCCTTTGTTTTGTTTGTTATCATTGTTATCAGGAGGAGGAACTAAAAGGTGCAGTCATTCTGATCTATGCAAACAAGCAGGTGATGAGAGTTCTGGTCTCTTATTTTTTTTCTTAAAATATTTAAGAAATTGCAACATGAACATAGGAGCATCTAGTTATTTTATTTTTATGTCTGAGTTCGCATGGTGATGGGAAAGCATGCCTTAAATGTTAATATCTCCAATTATTTTTCTGGTTTTCTGTTTGTGTGAATTTATGCCAAGTGCTAAGTTTGTCTATCTGTAGGAGTTTATCTTTGTTGTCCTTTTTCTACTACTATTATTATTTTATCATTATCATCATTTTGGGTTGGGGGGGGATCATGATGTTTGATAATGGTGTTTGTTACGTTTTGGTCTAATGAACTTAATAAATGGGGTTTGTTATGTTTTGGTCTAATGAACTTAAGAAACGGGGGCGAAGTTGAACTAAATAAGAATAATGGACATATGCGTTACAACTACTGCTACAACTATAAATTGAAGGGGCCTCCTATATAATTCATTGATAGGAGATACACTGATATGGTGTCCCTTGTCCCTGGAAAACTTCCACGGACGTAAAGATGTAAAATGCAATACTGTCTTATGGCAGAAACAAATATCAGTAATATGTGAGACTTTACAGTTTAAACATTACATGGGATGATATCATGAATATGTTAAATGATTAGTATCATAAAGTAATAAAGAAAGAGCAGGCACAATGCAAACATAGTGATTTCTATGATTCAAAATGAACAGTTTTTACAACAGAGATGATTATAATCTAGAATGAAGAGTGCTCATACAGTGTGATTGGTTCTTGTTGAGTTTTTGTACTCCTAATAGGTCTGTTTCGTTGCCAATCACATGCACCTTTTGAGACTTGCCTATGTGAGAGGATTTGTGAAGGCCATGTTTATATGGCTTAAGATTCATCTTCAGTAGCTCCTGCAGTGTTAAGCATCTCCTACACACATGAATACGCATCTCTTTGCATGGACATGGTGATAGGGATACGATCAGGATTATATTTGTATTTAAGACTTTAGTTTATTTTGAGTCTTTTAGGAGTCTAGGTCTTTTGGGTGAGTTTAGTCCACCGGATGGGTTAGGATAAGTGTTGGGTAGTAAGGCTATATAAAGGCCACTAGACTTGTTATTTTAATCAATCAACGGATGAATGAAAATAGAGAATTTTCTCAAAACCTGTGAAAGGTTCCACTCCCCTCCTTGGTGTGAAGCCTCGGAAACCCTTGGTGTGAAGCCAAGAAATCCCCAATTATCTAGCTCTTCCCCAAATCTTCCACCAAATCCCGAGATCCAATTACGTCCTACATTAACTCGATATCAGAACCGAATGATTCCTTTCTTTTCTGAAAATCTTCCCCCAATTTTCCCAACAAACAAATTCAAAACCCTAACCCTACTCTTCAGATCAGCCGCCTTCCTCTATAAAAACAAAACAACAAAAAATTTCTGCGCCTGCTACAATATTTCCGTGCTCGTGATGCTACAGTACTCGCGCTGCTACAGTACCCACGCTACAATAACAGCCGGCCATTTTCAGCTATTTTCGCAGGAATTTCCGTGCCGTTTTTGTACTTTGACGATTCCAAATCCGTTTGAAGTCCAAATTCAGTGCCATTTGCGCCGGTGGATAGCTGACTCAGCCAACTACGCATTGGTATTATCCGTACAAGAAGAACAGTTCTAGATTATGGGCTATCACACTGATTACTACGATGAAGACTACAAGGGCCATTCTCCTAAGGCGATGTACGATTGGGTCCCATACTTTTATGGCTTCGATGATAAGTATGGATATAACGATTGGGAATCACATTTGGAATATTTCTTCACCAAATTTTTATTTTTCAGAAGAGCAGAAATATATGTATGCATATCATGCATTCAAAGGAGAAGCGTAATTTTGGTATCGGCATCTTTCACGTTATAGTCGTCGATGGGCAGTGTTCAAATTCCGTCTTCAAGATCGTTATTCTTTCAAGCATCAATATATTTCACAGAAGCCCCAGCATTCTTCAATTGCAAATGTAGAGATGTGGTCAGAAGAAGAGTTACGTGAGAGTAACAAGCGAATTCTTCAAGCGACCGAGAAATGGGAAAGAGAACAACATAGTAAAATCAGATCAAATCCTGATTTCAAGATTGCGACGTTGTTGGTGCCTGAAACCGAATTGAAGCATGAGCCTGAATCGGAGCATGTGCCAGACTTGGAGCCCGAGCCAGCATTGGAATCAGATCAAGAGCAAGAGTCAGAGCCAGAACTAGAGCTTGCTCCAGTGATGCGTTTTGAACCAGAGATAGAACTTGATTCAGGACTGCAACTTGAGCCAAAGCCTTATCTGGAGCCTTTTATGGAACGTGCGCCAGAACTGCCGAAAGAATAACAGCTGATTCTGGTCGAGCATATCGAGTTTGTTATCCTAAATCCTCTTCCTCTAACCAACAAACAGGTGCTAAATATTTTTCTATCTTTCGTCAGTTAAGAGATTCTTAAAAGACATCCATCGACAAGTTTGGATCCCGCTATACTTCAGAACTCGTGGACGTGTGTTTTCCAATTGCAGAGGGCTACTGATTTCGGCCCAGTTGTGCTACTTCTGCCTACCTTCACCAGGAGGCGAAGTTCTTAAGCATGGGAGAATGATATGGATACAATCAAGATTGTATTTGTATTTAAGTCTTTAGTTTATTTTGAGTCTTTTAGGAGTCTAAGTCTTTTGGGTGAGTTTATTCCGACATCGGATAGGTTAGGATACGTGTTGGGTTGTAAGGCTATATAAAGGTCACTAGACTTGATATTTTAATCAATCAACGAATGAACGAAAACATATAATTTTCTCAAAACATGTGAAAGGTTCCACTCCACTCCTTGGTGCGAAGCCTCGAAAACCCTTGGTGTGAAGCCAAGAAATCCCCAATTATCCCGTTCTTCCCCAAATCCTCCCCCAAATCCCTAGATCCAATTACGTCCTACATCACATGGGCACATTTACACAAGGATGACACGACAAGATATAGACTCACTTAAGCAGATTCTAAAAGTATACTCAAAATAAAAGCATCGTGTCAATTTGCATATCCAACACACATGTCCGACACAGCACAGCCTCAAGTGTTCCCTGAAGATAGCCATCAACCCTCTAATCCACTTGACCAAATAAACGACACATTTGTGCGTTTGATGGTATATGGTAGAAGGGTCCTAGTTGAATATGAACAATTATGCCTATCCAAGTTGCAACAAAATGTCAGCAAACAACCGGAAGCTGCTGATGCCAAATTGATAGATTGGGATTGCCTACCTCAGTATGCATATGTTATTTTCTGCTCTGACTTTTGTACTTGTATGTGGGTGTCGTTGTGCGTGTGGTGGTGGTGGTCAATGGATTTATTAATATTTTATGACAAAAAGTCAAGTTTCTCAAGTTAAATCTATATAGATTCATATAGGTCCATTTCATCTTATAGTTTTTGTGCCCTTTGAAGTTGTTTAAATTGGGTTTTATTTAGAGTTTGGGTTTCAGGGGTTCCATCCAGTTTTATCTATATTATTTTAATATCTTATTTAATTTTAGGAGAATAACAAATTATTCTATTGAGCCCATGAAGCTGACCCCAGTTTTTATTGGGATGAACGCTATGATGATGATGATGATAGTGAGAATACCAAGTTATTGATCTATATCCTTGACCAGTACTTATTTCTATTGATCTATGGTTATGGGAATACAAATTGAATATCCAGCCATTCGATAATAATCTGAGTTCTCTAAAACTATTGTGAACCTTTTCTTTTTGAGGGGGTGCTAAATTTACTATGTATTTTACCTAATTCCCAAGAAAACTATTATGAACTTTGCAACTTATTGTCAAACCCTTCCAAATCTTGCAGACAATTTTCTCTAACCTACCCCCTATGATGGAGCCGTAAACTGTGCTTTCACGTCGTGTCACGTGAACTATAGTACAAAAACGTCCTTTTAAAAAAACCTTAATTTGATACGTGCACCACACATTTTATCTATTTTTTTCATCTTTTTTTGCTGCTTGTTGATGATCGGTGTATTAGGTGTATTAGGCAGGTGGCAGGTGGGGGCATCCAAGAGGAGAGGAGAGGAGAGGGTGGCAGTGGGTGGGTGTGTGATCTCAACCTCTGTGACTGGATTCACAATATGAGAGCATATATGACGCCACTATTTGAGAGCCAATGCTTCATCCATCTTCTTGCTTGCTTTTCTGATTATTGCCTCAAACTTCTTTTCTTTCATGTAGATTTTGATAAAGAATTAAAAGATCAGTGAGCAGAATTACTAGCAATTGTCAGTGCCCAAATCAATGACCATGGTTAATGGCAAACATCTAAAAGCCCCCCCCCCCCCAATCTCCTATTCTTGATGAAGACAGCACGTTTGCAATCTCACCTTTATTTCTCCCATAGTAAAAAAATACAATGTTTAGGGGAATCATAAATCAATCAAATGTAAGCAATTTGGTAGGAACATAGTTGTATCCAAACGAGATGAAAATACTCTTTGGATTCGTATATTAAGAGTGGGGAGGAGGGGGTGTTTGCAGCTGCAGTGGCTGAGAGTAGATGGGAGAGATGAGGGGCACTGGTGGTGGCAGCAACTGAGATTATTTTTGGCCCGGGGGGGGGGGGGGAGGGGGGGATTGAGGGGATGCTGATGGCATCGGGGGTTGAGAGGAGAGGAGAGGAGAGGAGGTGGATGAGAGGATGAAGTGGTGGGATCATTGGTGGTGGCAATGATTAGGAGAAGAGGGGAGGAGGCCGTAGATGAAAGGCGAATTGGGGGAATGCAATTATGTTCTTTTTTATTTTTTATTTTTTTGGCTTTTTGTAAGACCCTCTCACATATATGACAGGGTAGATATGTCAATTTATAAATGACAACACCATCAGATAGTTAATTTTGAAAATAAAAGCTTATGAGATTTCTGGGTAATTTCAAAGTTCATAGTAGTATTTCTTGGGGCAAAGAGTTCATGCTAGTTTAGAGAAATGTTACTTTTTCTAAGTTTAGAACATTGTTAACCATAAAACTAAATAGTTAATTATGCTCTTTTGTATGTTTTGCTCATGGTTTGAGGTATCGCCCGATACCTCTTGGTATCGGGCGTTTCGGATCGGTCTCGAAGGGGATCGATCCGAAACCCCCCACCCTTTCTCGGTATCGGCCAGTATCGGCCGGTACCGGCCGAAACCGGCGAGCTACAGCCAAAAAAAGAAGAAATAAAAAGAAGAGAGAGTAAGAGGAAGGAGATCAAATGAAAAAAATAAAAAAACCACATCTAGTTCTACAGCACAAAAAACGAAAAAAAAGAAGAACAGAGAAAACTTACCTTGCTTCCCGCCTCGCGCCTCCAGCCGCTTCGCACTCCCACGGCTTCAATCAAGAGGAAGAAGAGGAAGCCCGTAGCCCTGATAATGGGCACTGGTCATGTCTATATACATATTGCATTTATTTACTAAGTTTGCAAACATATTACAAGTTTGCCATTGTCTTTATCTGCAATCAATGACCCACACAAAGATATTTTGTGGCAAGCCTGTAAATAAGTGGTATGTGCGCAAAGTAAAACTGTGTGTGCACAAAACAACTACCACCTATTTTTCGACAAACTTGTAAATAAGTGGTATGTACGCAAAGTAAAACGGTGGGTGCGCAAAGTAAAACTTCAATCAGATTCATTTATTTAGTATTTTGTATTTAAGTATGGAACTTTGGACATTTAGTATTTAATATAATTACGAACTCAACTTTAATTTATCTATTTAGTATTAAAGTATTTCCGAAACCGAAACCGATACCCGAAACAAAATTGCCGAAACTAGCGATACGGACGAAACCGAAACTTGCTTCTGAAACCGTCGAAACGGACGATACCGATACCGAAACCTAAATTTTGGAAGGAACGATACCGAGACTGAAACCGAGACCTAAAACCTTGGTTTTGCTACTTCTCGATGCATGTACAATACGCTTAAAATAATATAAATTCTGGTTTTAAGACAGTCGAGGTAGATCAATTTCAACTAAGTGGATCTTCAAGTGAATAATCCATTATTTAATTTTAATAGGCTGGATTTAATTCTAAATCCTATTGGGAGTGTGCACAGTCAAACTATCAAACTCTATCTGATATATAGAGAATTTGACAAAGATGCTACAATTAGGACTTGAACATAGACCGGTAACCTATAAAGTAAAATATTGTGCTACCCAAATGGAAGATCCATACTGTTCAACATAATCTAGTATCTAAAATTTTCTTAAAAATTCAAATATTTTTTTCCAAAATATGCATCAAACGGCTTTTAAACTGGATGGCTTAAAGTACAAAGTTTTGTTGATCTAGGGTTTTGAAATGTAAATTGAAAAATCCAACCCTTGAATCATGATTTACACTTAAAAAATCATTGGGTACCAATTTTCACTGGGTTACAAACATTTTAAAGCACAAGACTAAATAATTCACTATTTTTAGCTGTTCTGTGACTACTTGATTCACAATGAAAAAAGTTAAGATCAATGTGAAAAATAGCGTATTGCGCAGCGTAGCGCTATATCTTCTAATAGCGCGAAGCGCAAATAGCTAGCACACGACATTTGCTAATATATTTTATTAGGAAATATGGGAACTACGATGGCATTGTAGATAGGTATTTTCAAGAGCAATGATATCCTACGTTATATCAATCCCATTCATCTAGATCTACGCATGCTAGTTAGCCTATGTACGAAATATCTTTTGGTTTGGATATCATTTGTACTTGCAAAAGTGTATCAAAGTCTTTTGAAAATGAACTCTATTTCAGACATTACAAATGAAAGGATTTGGTACAGTTGATGCACATGTAAATGACATCCAAACCACTTGGTATTTGACACATAGGCAAGCTAACAATTATACATCAAGACTATAGGTGCTCTATGTATAACATAGACTATAGTTGCTCTATGTGTTATCCATTGCAAATAGTTATTTACAATGGCATTGTAGATCCCGTTTTCCCTTTTATTATTATTATTTTATCTTTTAAACAATTATAATATTGGTATATTATTTTGTTACATATAAGTGTTAGAAGATCTACAAAAATCTAATGAAAATTCAATAACAAATCATAATTCTGCTCATTGCAAAAAACACAAGCAATAATACCTCCATTTAAATTCAAGTACAAATCATAAATCAAAAATATTTAAGTATTTAACTTAAATACTAAAATTATTTGCTTATCAACTTGTTAACAGTTAACACTTAATAATCATTCAAATAGTAATTTAGATTCAAAATCCTAAAATTAGTTAACATTAATACAATTCTAAACATTAAAAAAGAAAATAATGGGTATCATATGACATATGAGGCTTATCCGTGGATCGGAATCATTCATTTTGATCTTCATATTCTAACGCCGAATTTTGGGTGTACCCAAGCGGTCTTGCCCGTTCATCTACCCATCACAAAAGTTCTATTCATGCAAAACCGTTAAATTTGTGACGGGTGGATGAACATGCAAAACCCTTTCGGTTCATCTCATATTCGGTGTTTTGGGGTTTTAGAATATGCAGATCAAAATGAATGATTCTGATCCTAAACAATAGCAAAGGTATGAGTTTTGGAGGCGTAAAGCTAAGCCTCATATGTCATATGATACCCTACTAGTCTCTTTAAAAAATACTAAAGCTTTTTCCATTTACCTCTCTGCCACAAACTCATCTCTTTGTCCCCGTCTCTCTGTGCGCGTCCCTCCCTCTCTTCTTCCCTCGGCTCGATCTCAGACCCTTCTTCAACAACATTTCGCCTCTCACAATTTGCTGGCAGACTGAGAATAGGAGAGAGGATGTTAGGGGAGGGAGGCTGAGCTCGAGGTAAGAGATGGAGACATAAAGAAGTTTGACGGAGCTCGTGGTGGTTGCTAGTGCCGACGTTCACTATCATCCGGGGGGGGGGGGGGGGGGGGGGGGGGGGGGGGGGGGGGGTCGTCGCCGATCATCATCTCAGTCATCATGTCCCACGAGGATCTGTTGTGATCGGAAGCCCTCCTAGCCCTAATCGAAGCCAAACGGTAACCCCAGCTTCAAATCTAATATCCCCCTTATAATTTGTGGATTTTTTAGCATGGCCTAGATATGCTATGCCATGACGAAGCATAGCGTAGCATACACTATTTAAAAATAGCTCGATACCATGCATTAGTTGCACTATTTAGCTGTGCTACAAGGCTGGATGTCCGCGCTACGCCACGAAGCACATCTCATCCCCGTGAGGTGCACTATTTTCAACATTGCTTAAAATATCCTAATTTTTGATTTCCAAGCACTCCAAATGATGTAGATAAATTTTAATGATATAGATCCTGAAAGTAGATGCACTGTCATCTAATTCATGTATGTTGGATTTGGTTACAAATCCTCCCTGGGGAGCCTAGCTACCATGTGAGCCTAGCTACTTTTGGTTTTGGAATTTACCAATTGCTGATAAGATAAGGTGGTTAGTTTGCTTCACCAGGGCACTGCACTTACTTGCCTACCCTTTGTTATTCTAGTTGTCATATCATCTCAAATCTTTTCACAATGGTGAGAAATCATATTATCTACTGTCTGGTTGATCCTTTCTATCTGGTATCATGTATGACAAGAATAAAGCTTTTGTCAGAAAATATTGGGTTTGCTGTATTAATAATTCTACATGCTGCTCTATTAAAGACCATCTTTTCTGACAAAAACAAAACATCATTAATCAGTATAATCTGCATCTTTAGCTTTCGTTCTGCTTAGTTGTATACTTATGGCTTTGCATATAATGTACTTGGTAAATTAACATTTTTCGTATTTTATGTATCTTACATAACAGCAGTTTATTTTGTATTGCTGAGCAGGATCTACCTGGTGCACTTGATGATGCTTCAGTTACCGACGCATTAGAACTTCATAAGCTCAAGAGCCGTCAATGGGCCATTTTCAAAACGTCCGCTATTAAAGGAGAAGGGATTTTTGAGGGCTTGGATTGGTATGTTCAGCCATTCATATTCGATTTGTGATTTGGACTTATCTTTGAATATCAATATAGGAGTTTATTTTCTTAATTCTATTAACTATCTATTTATGTGTATTGGATACTCTCAATATAATGTTATGCTGTCAGTTAGTTGTTTTGAGGTATCTGCTGAATCATGATAACAGTTTCACGCCAGTTTTGAGGTACTAGCTGGATTGGTCTTTAGTGAATTCCTGAAAAAATCCGTTCTGATTGACCCAATGATTATGAACATCCTAGTTGTGAAAGTTCCCACAACTACATGGAAATATAATGTAGTTAACGACAAATCCTGCATTAATGTAAAGACACACACACACACACACACAAATTTTCTGAGTGAGGTTTTCGCACATGGAGGTGCGAAAAGAATTTTAACTTTTTAGATTTTTTTAATTTTTTTTGCTGTCTTCAATCCATGTAATTATATACCCCACGAAAAAATGATTGAAAAATAATGTTAGTTGACCTCCGATCAAGGCATTGCAAAAAAAAAAATACATATAGTTACTGTTCTTAAGCGTTAAATTTGTAATGGCTTCATCAAGGATCAAACCTCATTATATTTCAACCAATTTTTTTGTGCGGTGTATAACTGAATGGATTGAAGGCTGCAATTTTTTTTTGAAAATATTCAAAAAAAGATAGAAAGTTTTCGCATCAGCCTTGTGCGAAAACCTTTCTCACCCGAAAACTATTATATATATATGCAAATTTTCATGTGAGAAAAGTCCTCGGTGCAAAAAACATAAGAAAAGTGTTTTGCAGGGAGTTTTCCAATGATCAAACAGTTGAATGTGCTCTACACATGTAAATACACTTACATACCAAAAATCAAGAAAATCCCATCAATTTGTCCCTTGATCGATTGGTACAAAATGTTCTATTGTTCTGAAACCGTTGAATTTGTAACGGCTTGATCTAGGGTCAAAACCTTATATGGTTCACTCATTATTTTTCATTGGGTATATAAATGCATGGATTAAATATTGGAAAAAAATTTGAAGAAAAAATTTCATAAAAGAAAAACTTTTACGCATCATATTGCCGTGCGAAATTTTTACACGGAAACATGATCATATATATGATATTAATAAAAAACAGGTGGTCCCTAATAAAAATGATTAGGTTCGTTGATGTGACGCGTACCTATCTGTCGAAGAAAAATAAGCATATAGGATGTACTTGCTTTTACTTTTTATTCGACCAATGGAAATGCTACACGACAGCATACCTGATTATTTTTAATCATTTCTCACCTATTTTTATATGTATATGAGCAATATGAAGGTCATCTAGCTAATAAAGGAAAAAAATCCCCACACTTTTTTTCGACGATCAGATATGTTTTTTGTTCATGTTTTAAAATTCTAAATCATCAATTTTCAAGTGAACGCAAAGGGTTTTACTTGTTCATCTAGACATTACAAAAAGTTCTGTTATTGCGAAATCGGTAAATTTTTGACGAGTGGCTGAATGAACGAAATTACTTGGATTCATTTGAAAGTTAGTGGTTTAGTGTTTTAGAACATGAAAAAAAATGTACAGATTGGATCGTTGGAAACAAGTAAATCTGTGACGAGGGACTGAATGCACAAAATTACTTGGATTCACTTGAAAGTTAGTGGTTTAGTGTTTTAGAACATGAAAAGCAAAATGTACAGATTGGTTCGTTGGAAACAATAAGGGGATGGAGTTTTGGTGCTAGCCAAAGAGGAAATTCTCTTTGGCTAGCTGATACCCATTTTTCTATATATATATATGAAATATATATATACTAGTCATAACCCGTGCCCGCGGGCACGGTTCATTTAAGATTTTCCCATGCGAAATCTTTGTTCCCCGAAATTTTTTTTCAAAGCCAAAATTTAAAAGAAAAACAAATTAGTTTACAATATTTAGCGGTACAGGCGCCTTCGGCGCGGAACAACAAATTCAAAGCATGCGCCTTCGACACAGAACACCAAATTCGATGTGGGTGCTTTTGGCGCAGAGCAACAAATTCGACGTAAAACAATAATTTCGACGCGGGTGCCTTAGGCGCGGAACAACAAATCAGCGTTAAAAATGGCTCGGGCGCCTTTAGCGCGGAACAACAAATTCAGCGCATGCGCCTTCGACACAGAACACCAAATTCGACGTGGATGTCTTCGGTGCAGAACAACTCATTCGATGTAAAACAACAATTTCGGCGCGGGTGCCTTAGGCGCGGAACAACAAATTAGCGTTAAAAAATTTAGCTGGCGCCTCCGACGATTGCTTCATATACATATAACCAGTGCCCTTGGGATACTGTTCATTTAAAAATCTTGGGCCCACTAATTTTAAACAAACATCAATAATTATTAGTTTCCCCTGAAATATCAGCAGATGATATCGAAATTTTACAGGGTTTTACAACGCTGATCAATGAGTTGGCAGCATCTCCCGCGTTCATTCTTTCACAGCTCGCATTCATTCCCAAGATGAGATTGTGTGTATGCACAACATTTTTTCCTAACCTAACGGTGTATGACGTTGCCCATTGGTCCAATAATTATTAAGTGATTAAATATTTTTATTATCCTCATGTGAATATAACTGCCTGCGATGTCTGTGAATGAAAATGTTGATGAGCACAATATTTTTGCATGAATTACTAAATGCGGTTTTTGGATCGGCCGTTTAGTCCCACAGTTTTATTTTTCGCACTTTTCTTTTATTTTTGAGAGAAATTGTAGTGAGGAATTTATGTAAATGTCAAAGAAAGAAGACCAACCTCCATGGAGACGGAGGATACGCTTGAAGCTGGAGATATCTTATGGGACCCACGGGGTTTCCAAAGTTGTATTTTCATTTTTAAAGCTGCAAATTTGTATAATTTGGACTGTGGACTTTGGACTCTTTCTGGTGGGACTGGCCGATCCACACATTTAGTTTTTCGTTAAATATTGCCTCTGCATGAAAATGTTTTATCTGATTGATTATTAATTCATGCATATTTGTGCTCTGCTAGATAAATGCTAAAATTGCCAGCGTTGACTTCGAAGTGCTGGATGCATCAGGTAGAAACTATCTAAGCTGGCAGCTAGATGTAAAGTTTCACCTGCGGACAAAGTCCCTCATTGCTGCTGTAACTGAAAAAGAAAATGTCAGCGATATAGAGAAGGCGCAAGCCATCATCTATATTCGTCGTCATGTGGACAAGACCTTAAAGGCTGAGTACCTTACGGTCGAAGATCCACTTGAGCTGTGGACTGCCCTTGAGGACATGTATAAACATCAGAAAGATGTTATACTCCCAAGGGCACGATATGAGTGGGAGAACCTGAGACTGCAGGACTTTAAGTCCATTGCTGAGTACAACTCAGCACTTTTTAGCATCACCTCGCGCCTGAGTTGTGTGGTGAGAAAGTCTCAGAAGATCGCATGCTGGAAAAGACGTATACGTCTTTCCATGAAAAAGATACGATACTTATGCAGCAATACTGTCAACGCAAGTTCACCAAGTATTCAGAGCTGTTGTCATGTCTCATGGCCGAGCAAAATAGAGAGCTTCTTCTCGCCACTCACAATATGCGCCCTCCCTGCACGGCCCCCCTACCAGAAGCTCACCATGCCTCTTCCTTCAAAAAGAAGAGGGATAATAAAAGAAAAGAAAGACCACAGAAAGGGGGACAACAGAAAAGGGCCAAGGGCCCACCACAGCAGCGAAAGAATGATGGGAAGCGCAAGTTCACCTGGCGCATGAATGATAACAAGAAAAATGATGCACCCCCATCCAAGAGGGATTGGGAAGACCAGTGCCACAGCTGTGGCATGAAAGGCCACTGGTCCAGAGTGTGCAGGACCCCAGTGCATCTCCAGGAGCTTTATAAACAAAGCAAGAAAAAGAATGCTGAATCAAACCTGGTGGCTGCGAACAATGCAGTCAAGTTCACAGCCAAAGACTTCGAGTCAGATGATCTGCTTGACTAGCCTATCTCATTTATCTTAGCATCTTTGCATTTTATTGTACGAATAATTTATTTTATGAGAGCATTTATGTAATTTGAACTCTGTCGAATAAAATTTAGTTTTCTGAATGCAAATGTTTACTCATCTTTTTAGATGGGATGCTCTCATGACTGCTTGGTAGACAGTGCTTCAACACATACGATCCTTCAGCACAAATGCTATTTCCATAGCATTACTCCGTATAAGAGCCCTGTAAACACAATCTCAGGGCCATCAAACATAATTGAAGGTTCTGGGAATGCAACCCTTTTACTCCCAAATGGAACAGAAATAAAAATTAAAGATGCACTTTACTCTCCGAACTCCAAGAGAAACTTACTAAGTTTCAAAGATATCCGTCTTAACGGACTACACTTGGAGACTGCAAATGTAAAAGAAACTGAATTACTGTATATAACGTCTCAAGGATATGGAGTTAAAACCATACTTGAACGTTTTGAGAGCCTTTCATCGGGCCTCTACCATACAAAAATTCAGAGAGAGGAAGCAAACCTAACGGAGCACCTGAAGTGCCCGACATCGGCCAAATTCTTACTTTGGCACGATAGACTTGGTCACCCCGGATCCGTGATGATGCACCGCATCTTATCACAATCTCACGGGCATAACCTGAAGAACCAGAAGATTCTTCAGAAGGGAGAATTCCCTTGTGTATCCTGTTTTAAGGGTAAATTAATAACAAGGCCATCACCACTTAAAGTGGATATCGAGTCTCCTAGCTTCCTCGAAAGAATACACGGAGACATATGTGGACCTATCCACCCCCTAGTGGGCCCTTTCGGTACTTTATGGTACTGATTGATGCATCTTCGAAATACTCGTATGTGTGTCTACTTTCAACCCGCAACTTAGCTTTTCCAAAGCTCTTGGCACAAATAATAAAGTTGCGGGCGCATTTTCCAGACAACCAAATTAAGAAAATACGTCTGGATAATGCGGGGGAATTTACCTCTCAGTCATTCCAAGAATACTGCCAGGCAACAGGAATTGAAATTGAACATCCGGTGCCGCATGTTCACACCCAGAACGGGTTAGCTGAGTCGCTAATTAAAAGACTCCAATGGATTGCACGTCCATTGCTGATGAAATCCTAATTGCCGGTGGATGCATGGGGACATGCAATCTTGCATGCTGCATCATTAATAAAAATAAGACCCTCGGGAGGTCAGAGTCTATCTCCAATGCAACTCGCATATGGAACGCCGCCGAACATTTCTCACTTGAGAATCTTCGGCTGCGCAGTATATATCCCCATTGCACCATCCTAGAGGACCAAGATGGGTCCTCAACGTCGCCTAGGTATTTATGTATGGTTTGACTCACCCTCCATTATAAGATACCTAGAACCCCAAACGGGGGACGCTTTTAAGGCACGTTTTGAAGACTGCGAATTTGATGAGACGTATTTCCCCAAAATGGGCCTAGACATCGAAAAGTCTAGTGCAAAACAAATGTTAACGTGGGATACAAAAAGTCTGACCCACTACGATCCGGTAACAAAACAATGTGATGATGAGATCCGGAAGATCCTACACATCCAGGACACAGTCCACAGGTTACCGGATTCGTTCACTGACAACCAGAAGATTGTCAGATCACACATCCCTGCTGCGAATACTCCAGCTAGGATTGACATCCCAAAGGATGGATGCAATCCACCAGCAGCAGAAGTGGCTGCACCTCAACAGAAAAGAGGCAGACCACCAGGCTCCAAGGATAAAAATCCAAGAAAAAGAAAAATATCCGGAGACCTTGGGACAATACCCACACAGAGAAACGAGCTCGTGTCCATACCCTCTCCCCTCCCAGAATCCACTGCAGAGGAATTGCCGGGAGAAACTGAAATATTAATGAATTATGTACGTACAGGGGAGGTATTGGACAGAAAGAGTACAGTCGTCGATGATGACTTCGCGTTTCACATTGCCATTCACGTCGCCGGAAGCGACGATGATTACGATTCACACTCCGTTGCTGAATGCAAACGTAGAGATGATTGGCCAAAGTGAAATCAGGCAATAGAAGCCGAGATGGACTCGCTTCAGAAACGAAAAGTCTTTGGGCAAATAGTTCAGACACCTACCGGTGTCAAACCTGTGGGATACAAATGGGTATTCGTCAGAAAAAGAAATGAAAATAATGAGATCGCACGCTACAAAGCTAGACTTGTATCACAAGGATTTTCCCAAAGACAGGGTATTGACTATGACGAAACATACTCCCCGGTCATGGATGCGATCACCTTCAGATTTTTGATAAGCTTAACAGCAAAGGAATGCCTAGATATGCAGCTAATGGATGTTGTGACTGCATATCTATACGGCAATCTCGACAAGGAGATCTACATGAAACTTCCTGATGGCTTTTCTATGCCTGATGAACTAAAAGATAGACCTCGGGACGTCTACTCTGTTAAGCTAAAAAGATCATTGTATGGTCTAAAACAATCAGGAAGAATGTGGTACAACAGACTCAACGAATTCCTTGTTCAACAAGGATTCACGAATAATGAAGTCTGCCCTTGTATCTTCATAAGAACAAAGGGAAAAGGATTCGTAATAATCACTGTCTACGTAGACGATCTGAATCTCATAGGATCTCCTGAAGAGATCGCTGAGATATCTGTAAGCCTAACAAAAGAATTTGAAATGAAAGACCTAGGTAAAACAAAATTCTACCTTGGCTTACAGATAAAACATCTAAAAGATGGAATCCTACTACATCAAACCACATACACGAAGAAAATGTTGCAAAGATTCCATATGGACCAATGCCATCCACTAAGTACACCTATGGTGGTACGATCTCTGGATGCACAGAAAGACCCCTTCCGGCCGCTGGAAGAGGGGGAGGATATACTTTGTCCAGAAGTTCCTTATCTGAGTGCCATCGGGGCACTACTATATCTGGCAAACTGCACGCGTCCCCACATAGCGTTCGCAGTAAACTTGCTAGCCAGATACAGTGCAGCGCCTACACAGCGCCACTGGACCGGGGTTAAGCACCTTCTGCGCTACCTCCAAGGGTCTACAGATTTGGGACTCTTCTATAAAAATGGAATATCCTCCACTCTTGCAGGTTATGCTGATGCAGGTTACTTGTCTGATCCCCACAAAGCAAAATCACAGACTTGGTACGTGTTTACCTACGAAGGGACAACCTCTCCTGGAGATCCATCAAGCAAACCTTGACGGTAACTTCATCCAATTACTCAGAGATCATTGCCATTCATGAAGCAAGCAGAGAATGCGTATGGCTACGCTCAGTTGTCCACCACATCCTGTCTACGATCGGACTGAAGACTGGAGATCTCGAGCCTACTATCATGTTCGAGGACAATGCTGCTTGCATAGCTCAGTTACGAGGTGGCTTCATCAAAGGTGACCGAACGAAGCACATCTCACCAAAGTTCTTCTGGACGCACGAGCTACAGAAAGATGGCAAGATCGACATACGACAAGTGCAATCATGTGACAATTTAGCAGACTTGTTCACTAAAGCCCTTCCTACTGCCACTTTTAGGAAACTTGTACATAGGATTGGAATGACACGCCTAAGCGATCTGAAAGCTTGAGATCTTGTACAGATCAGGGGGAGTTTGACAGAGTTTGTACTCTTTTTCCTTAACTATGGGTTTTCCCACTGGGTTTTCCATAGCTAAAAGTTTTAACGAGGCAAATCTCACCAACTCAGGATCCTGAAGTATCCACCCCATGTGAGACTCTCTTACGCTCAGAATCCTGAAGTATTCACGAGCAGAGTCCACACCTATGGCTGGATAAGGGGGAGTGTTGTAAACGGTTAATTACCGTGTTGGTTGAGATTCTGGGCTATCCTAGAGATAGGCCCATATCTTTGTAGCACATGTTTGTATTCTCCCTACTGCCTATAAATAAAGAGTTGGGGGCTCCTCCCCAAACAGTTGATTTATAACAATATAGATGTTAAAGCGGAAAATTTTCCATTTCCGACACATATACATCATTTATTTTAATTTTTAAATCTTTTTTCGTATTTGTTCTACACCATGTATAATCAACATGCTAAAAATCAAGTGAATCTAACGCTATTCGAGTCTTGATCCGATTAGTACAAAATCAACGTTTCAGAATAGTAGAATCTTTTGTAATGAGTGTATCGATGGTCAAATCCTCGCATTATTTACCCATTTTTGGGTTTTTAAGATTTTAGAATGTGTACAACTTTGGAAAAATTTCAAAAAATTCCTACGAAACTGATTTTTGTGCTATTAGTGCAGGAAATTTCCGATACTTGCAGCACATATCTAGTTTTATATATATGAGAATAATGAGAAACATATGACATATGTGGTTAAGTCACATGCGTCTTAAAAATTCCACCCTCTTATTTTGTGGATGACCGGAACTGTTCACACCAAAAATTGGGAGAACCCTAGAGGTTTTACCCGTTCATATATCTGATGCAAATTTAATGTTTTTTTATGAATAGAACATTTTGCAACGGATGGATGATCTGGTAAAACCCATTGGGTCAATCTAATATATAGTATTTTGGAGTTTTAGAATATGAAAAACAAAATGAATACGTCCGATCGTCTAAAAATATGGGAGAATAGAGTTTTTAAAGGTGACATATGTGGCTTACCGACATGTCATATGTTTTCCATTATACACACACACATACATACGAGTGAGGTTGCCCCATACCAAGCATTTGGTGTGGCTAACCTCAAAAAACTTTTAAAAACTTTTTTAATTTTTTGGGGATATGCAATCTATATGTTCATAAACCTTAATATACAAAATTTGAGAAGAATTCGATACTATTTGACACTCGATCAAGCTATTTCCAGAATATATATATATATAGCAAAAAATGTACCTAAGAACGTGTGCATGCAGGATTACCTGCGCACGCCCCCTCTGTTCTGTATTTTTAAGTATTTTTTTGAATTTTTTTTGCAGTAGTTAGATAAACTTGTTATGTAGCTCCCCACAAAATTTCATGTCAATCCAACACCGTTTGAGACTCCGTTCATCGATTTCAAAAACGTTGTGCAAAACTGTCTAGAATTCTGGACAGTTTTGCGCAACGTTTTTGAAATCGATGAACGGAGGCTCAAACGGTGTTGGATTGACCTGAAATTTTGTGGGGAGCTACATAACAAGTTTATCTAACTACTGCAAAAAAAATTCAAAAAAATACTTTAAAATGCCGAATAGAGGGGGCGTGCGCAGGTAATCCTGCCTGCGCACATTCTCAAGCACATTAACCACATATATATATAGAATAAAATGGTTCTGAACTATAGAACTTTTATAATAGCTTGATCAAGGGTCAAATCATATATGGTTTACATCAAATTCTATATTTTATCTTTAAACCGTGTACAACAAATCCCACAGAATTTTTTTAAAAAATGAGGAAAATACTATTTTTTGGCTGGATGTATCAGAAAATTGCTCATATAGAGATTTTCAAGTGCCGGGTCGCATTAAGCACTTGGTATGGCCAGTCTCAAAAGACTTTAAAGAAATTTTGTTAAATATTTTTTGGGGATATGATCTATATGTTTTAAAATACACCACTATACAAAATTTGAGAAGAGTTTGATCGATCAAGCCATTGCAAACGGTTTCACAACAATAGAAATTTGTAACAGCTTGATCGAGGGTCAAATCATTTAGGGTTAATTTAGTATTTTTAGGTTTTAGAATGTGTGCAACAAATCCAACAGAACATATTTAAAAAATAAAAAAATATGATTTTTTCGAGCTTGCCGCATCAAGTGTTTTGGTGAGACCAAGGCATACCAGAAAATTACTCGTATAGACAGATTTTCAAGTGAGGCCGACCTGTAAGAAATTTTAAATTTTTTTTTTTGAAATGTGCCATATATGTATTAAAACCTCAATATACAAAATTTAAGAAGAACTTGATGTGATTTGATCCTCGATCAAGTTATTGCAATACATATATTTAACGGTTTTAGAATAATAAAACTTTTATAATAGTTTGATTGAGAATCAAATCGTTTAGGGTTCACCTTAAATTCTATATTTTAAGATTTAAAAATGTGTACAACAAATCCAATGTAAGGGATTTTTTCACCTATGAAAAATATGAGTTTTTTGATTGATCGCACCAAGTGTTTGGTGAGGCCAGGCTGCATTAGAAAATTGTGCATATTGATAAATTTTCTATTGAAGCCGGGCTGTACCACACACTTTGTGTCAAAAAAACTTATAAAACTTTTAAAATTTTTTTGGGGATGTGATTTATATGTTTTAAAACTCAATATATAAAATTTAAAAAGAAGCTGATGCCATTTGACCCTCAATCAAACCATTGGAAAAATATATATATACTTAACAGTTTTGTAATAGCTTGATTGAGGGTCAAGCCGTCTGGGGTTCAGCTTAAACTTCGTGTTTAGAGTTTTAGATTGTGTACAACAAATTTAATGGGATGAATTTTTTAAAAAATGATAAAATATTTTTTTTGACTAACTGCACTAAGTGTTTGGTGAGGTCGGATTGCACCATAAAATTGGTCATATATAAAAATTTTCAAGTGAGACCAGATCGCACCAAGCACTTAGTGCTGCCAACCTCAAAAAACTTTAAAGAAAATTTCTTTAAAATATTTTTGGAGGATGTGATCAATATGTTATAAAACCTCAATATAAAAAATTTGAGAAGAATATGATTGTATTTGATCCTCGAATAAGCCATTGCACTATTCATACATACATATAATAAGAGAATAATGGGTATCATATGACATATAAGGTTTAGCTATATATATGCCTTCAAAACTTATGCATCAGCTATTTTTTAAGGATATGAACCGCTCATTTTGATCTACATATTCTAACACCCCAAACCACCGAATATGTGGTGAAACCAAGGGGTTTTACCCTTTCATACATCTGTCGCAAATTTAATGGTTTTGCATGAATAGAACTTTTACGACGAGGGGATGAATGGTCAAAATCTGATTGGGTTTACTTGCTATTCAGTGTTTTGGGGTTTTAGAATATGTAGATCAAAATGAACGGTTTCGATCCTAAAAATAGCAAAGTTGTGAGTTTTTTGAAGGCCGCATATGATGTTAAACCTCATATATTATATGATACCCATTATTCTCATATAATAATGGGCATCATATGACATATGTGGTTAAGCCTCATATGCGGCCTCTAAAACTACACCCTTCACTATTTTTCGGACGATCAAAACCTTTAATGTTTATTTTCATATTCTAAAACCCAAAACCGTGAATATTTGGTAAACCTAATGGGTTTTGTCTTTTCATCCATTCATTGCAAAAGTTTTATTCATGCAAAATCGTGAAATTTGTGATGGTGGGATGAATCGGTAAAATCCTTTTGGTTCACCCGATATTTGGTCTTTTGTGGTTTTAGAATATATAGATCAAAATGAATGGTTCCAATCTTCCAAAAAAAATAGCAGAAGGTGGAGTTTTGGAGGCACACACGAGGCTTAGCTCCACATGTCATATGACATGTTATTCTTATATACAAATTATTCTTATATATACACATATTTATATGGAAAAATGGTTGTGGACGTGGAAAAATGGCCGTGTGGATTTGCACAGCTAAGTTAGCTGTGTACGCCTACAAAAGGGGGTTTCCCCTTATTTTTTGAAAATTTTTAGGATTGTACGCCTCATGGATAATCATCACACAAAAATCAAATGAATCCAATGCTAGTTGACACCCGATCTATCCGTTACAAATTCAATGGTTTCAGAACAATAAAACTTTTTGCTACGAGTGGATCGATGGTCAAATATCCCTAGGGTTCACCTATATTTGGGGTTTTGTGGTTTGAGAATATTTACAATAATCCTACAAATTTTTTATTAAAAAATACAATGGGCTTTTTAATGGGTGTGCACGTCCACAGCTACATATTGTCCATATATATACACTTGTCATAACTCGTGACCATAGATCATGTGTGGTATTCAAAATATTCCCCTGAAAAATTTCAACACATTCAAAATCTCTCCCCAAAAGTTTACAGCTTTTTCAAATCCCTCTAAAAAATTTACAGCCACCTTCAAAATATTCTCTCCAACAAAAAACTTTAACTATTTTCAAACTAAAATTTAGTTTTTACGAAGAATTTAGTTCCCCCAAAATTTAGTTCCATTCAGATTTAGTTCCCCCAAAATTTAGTTCTATCCAGATTTAGTTCCCCCAAAATTTAGTTCCATCCAGATTTAGTTCCCTTCAAAATTAAAAATTTTAGTTCGATAAAATTTAATTCCCTCCAAATTTAGTTTTTCCCAAAATTTTAAGGTTCTTCCCCAAAAGTTTTCCCTCAAAATTTTAGGGTTTTACTCTAAATTTTCAAAACTCTCATTCTACCCATTGATTCCTTAAGATTCAATTCCAGCCGTCTTTCTACACATGTAACACATCCTTTTGTCTTAGTCAGTAAACTCATTCAAAAATATCCCTTAATTATATATATATATAATAATGGGTATCATACGCCATATGAGAGGGTCTCTCATATTCCCTCTCACATAAAGGGGGCAAGTACAAGCCCACATGGGCTTGTACTTGTTGTACTTGCCCGCTTTATGTGAGAGGGAATATGAGAGACTCTCTCATATGGCGTATGATACCCATTATTCTCATATATATATATATATATAGTAATATTGTGAGAATGTGAGAAGAGATTCTTATCGTGAGAAGGACCAATCGGTAATACCAATCAACGATCGGTACCGTTCATCTTGAAGAACATGTTGATAGATATATATCTTAAAAAATTAGAGATTATAAACCCCAAAATCCTATAGATCAACCCGTTCCAAATTTGTTCATTTGCAGGCAGCTTGTAAGTCGTCCATATAGTGATCACTTGATGGATTTGATAGAAATCTCCAAATAACAATAACATTTATACATAAAGATCACTTAATAGATGGAACATGATGAACGGCTCCGATTATTGATTTGGAAAATAGATTTGGCTAGCTAACGAGATATATATCTCTTCTCACCTTCTCATTTTAGCATTTTCATACAAACATACACACACACACACACACACACACACATATCGGTACAATGTTCCTAGGGTGGCTCCTTAGATGAAATCTAAGGAGTCGCCACCATTTTTCCTATATCCTACATTTTTTCGATTTTTTTCATGGGGTTGTTCACTTCATGTATGATCAACATAACAAAAATCAAGTGATTCCCATACTTTTATAGCCACTATCTACTCGCAACTTCATGAATTTTTCAGCACGTTTTGAGACCGTTGAAGTTGCAAGGTGTAGATGTGGGTTCTAAAAGTATTGGAATCACTTGATTTTTGGTTTGTTGATCATCCATGATGTGAACAACCACATGAAAAAAATCCAAAAAAGGGTGGGATACGGTGAAAATATGGGGAGTCACCCTAGGAACATTTTACCATATATATATATATATATATATATATATATATATATATATATATGAGAATAATGTGTATCATATGACATATGCGGTTAAAACCTCGTATGCGACCTCCAAAACTCCCACCTCAGCTATTTTTTCGGACAATCTGAACCGTCCATTTTGATCATCATATTCTAAAACCCACAAAACTCCAAATTTTGGATGAACCGTAGAGGGTTTGCATGTTCATCTACACTTCGCAGAAGTTCTATTCATGCAAAAATGCAAAACCGTTAAATTTGCGACATGTGGATGAATGGGCAAAACCCTTTGGATTCACTTGGTATTTGGTGCTTTGGGTTTTTAGAATATGTAGATCGAAATGAATGGTTCCGATCCTCCAAAAAAGATCGGATACTAGAGTTTTGGAGGCGCATATGAGGCTTAGCCTTATATGTCATATGATACCCATTATTCTATATATATAATGATGTCAGAATAATAGAATAATAGAACTTTTGTAATAGCTTGATTGAGGATCAAATCATCTGGGATCCACTCCAAATTTTGAATTTTAAAGTTATAGAATGTAAGTACAACAAATTTAACAGAATGGATTTAATAAAAAATAAAAAAAGAAATATGTGCATCAGCTAGTCAATAAGGAAATTCCTCATTGGCTATCATAAAAAACATCACCCTCATATGTTTTCCAACAATCGTACTATTCGTTTTGATCTTCATATTCTAAAACTTCCAATTACCAAATATCAAGTGAATCTAATGGATTTTGCTTCATCCATTCATCGTAAATTTAATGGTTTTGCAGTAATAGAATTTTTTACAACAGCTAGATGAATGAGCAAACCCCTTTAGATTCACTTGATATTTAATGGTTTGATGTTTTAGAATATGAAGATTAAAATCAACAGATCCAATCATATCAAAAAATAGAAAGGGGTGGTGTTTTTGACGCGAGCCAATGAGAAAATTTTCTGATTGGCTAGCCGACGTCATATTCATATATACATACATACACACGCAAACAAGAGGATTCTGACCCCCTATTTTAGATCATCCTGATGAGATGAACGTATTATCTGAAGTTGGTCTTCTGCTTATGCATACTTAACAATGTCATATATGCGACATTGGAAGACAACTAAAGGATGACCTAAGAAGCTTCCCATGCTCATTTATCCCTCATCGACGTAAACTGCAGACATGTGAGTGGACACCTGTCTTGTGCACTTAACCTCTCGTCTACTGCATCTCTAGTCACCTGAGGCAGTCTGGGGTGATCACCTCTCATAATACTCGTAATAGCTGACTGTTGATTAGTCAATAGGCAACATGTAAGCATCCAGGGAAGACGAAGTGGGCATGTGTGTAAAGTGACATGGGTTCTCTTCATCCTTTTCCATACATCAAACTGGGCTATTTATTGTGCACATCACTAAGTTTAGGAGTTACATCAACTGTAACCCAGCACAAATTGTTCTCTTGCTGATACAATGGGAGATGAGTATAGAAATTTTTGATATACGGACCTGAATAGTAACAGGTAAGCACCTATAATTATTAACAGTACTAGTTTATGTAGTTATACACAGATACAGTGGAACGGGGTGCATGGAAAAAATATATACATAAACGCATGCAAGATGCGATGTGGTTTAACATGTGTTACAAGCCACGAATATAAACTCAGTTCCTTCCTAAGAACTGTTAGATTCTCATAATGTAAACAAATGCATCGCTGGCTTCCATGTAAATAAATACGCCCACTGGTTGGAGGTGTAATCATTACTGTGCTGAGTTCCAAGATTTTGTTACATGCAAGTTTCTATTTCTTATTTCTTTTCAATTATGAAAAAAAAAGTGCAAGTACCAGTATGACACCATTTCATGACCTTACGGAAAGTCACAATTTTGATGCAGGCTAAGTAATACTCTCAAGTCTGGAGGGAGCTAATTTGCAGAATTATAGCTTCTTTGTCAAAAGCATAGATGTATGAAAAATACCGAAACAGAGTGTTGAAAAGTTTCTTCGGGCCATTCTCTGTTAACTGGTATTCTTTTTCAAAGGGATAGAATTCTCATATATTTATATCAATGCATAATCATAAAATACATTGAATTTGTCCGTTAGTGCAAAGACGCAACTTGAAGTTAAAGCATTGGTACAGAGTGAGTGTATACGCATTTGACAATTTAGAGCTAATGACAATATTTTTCTCTCTTTAACTACCTTTTCCCCCTCTCAGGATTGCTTTAGGTTCTCAGAATTTTCGGCTGCTCCTTTTTCATGATGTTACATTAATGTGATATTATTTGCCACGAGCGTGAGGCTGAAAGATGATGTTTGCCTGTATAAAGAAACTTGTTGGACCCCTTGCAAATTACACATACCAAGCAAATTCTGCATCCAGACCTATTTTTAGATATCTCTTTTCTATATTATTATTTTTCGAGGCCACTAACCGTTAATTTCAGGAGATTAGCTTCTGGTGATAAGTACTCATTGACGATTGCGTCTGTTACTGTTCTCAATTTTTTTGTTGACACCCCAATTATTGTCTCAAGGTGTTGGATTAGTACATGATTGGTGCACAAAGTAGGCTGGTGTCTAGAACATGATCCATGATGCCGAATACGTCAATTAACCGAGATCCCCTTCTGACGAATTCCGTTGTGTGCGCTACAAGTAGTTGACCCGAAAGTCAAATCTAACCGAGATCCCCGTCTACACAATTTGATCAGCAATATAACGAATATAATCGATGAGGCAATACTATCATGCTCAATTAAAACTACAAAAAGTTGAACCGAAAGTTAGATATGACAGATTTCAATCATTTATGCATCTATCATATTCCATTGTCTATTACCATCATATCTTAACATTGGCCCCAACATTTAAAAAAAATGAACAAGAATACTCAGATATGTCAAAAAGCATTATATAGTGTCAACTTGAACATGGGTCAAAATGATCATGGCAGTACACAACCTAAAGCTGAAACCTCAAACAAGGATCTTATGTCATGCCTCGCAACCCGGGTAGCGTATGTTTTTCACATGAAGTGGCATGTCCTGTAGTTAACTAGTGAAAACAATCTATGTTACAAGCAGAGATGAATCAAAATGCTTAAGGAAATTTCTATTCGTACATGCGAATTTACAAGGTCGGATACATTATACTATATACGCTCAAAATACAAAAGAAAGTTATACATGGATACACTCATACCCTCAAACTCAGAAGTCTGCAGACTCCACAGCAAAGTGTGTGTCCTCAAACACTGGGGCCTCCTCTCTTTCTGTCTTAGCAACTGACGGTGCAACAAAAACGAAGAGCTGCAAGCGGTCAGTGGTAAATCACAGTAATTCTAGAACTTTGGATTTTAAACAGCTATGAGCAAAACTAAAACTAACTATTAGACAAGAACTGTAAGCTGCATAAGTAAAATTAACAAACAAGCAGAAACATGCATATAACAGAGTTTACAATTTAGAGTGGTATTATAATTGTTCTAGCAATAATATCAATCATTGGTCATGAATCAAATTGGAGAGTACAGAAAAGCAACCAGGAGTACACATTGTACCACAGGGGCGCTCACGCGGGCTGAGCCCAACATTAACAATAGGAAGTGGCTGACTCCACTCATTTACCCATCAATAACAACATGAAGGTGTAGACTCGACTCGTTTGCCCAACAATAACAACAAAAAGGGGCAAACTCATGTAACCAGAAGCATGGCTAGCTCCAGTCGCTCCCGAATTTTCACTAATATGATTTACCTTAAAAACCGAGTGAGTCTGAAAGTGTCAAGTGCATGTCAAATGTACATCTTTCTGTGTCTCAGTGATCAGGTATATGTGTTATTCTAAATTAACAGTAGTTATTTAGTTTACACATGAATTATGAAATAAGTTTACTAAGTAGGTTCAAAGTCGCATCGAACCTGGATAATATGTTTGTGTGCTATGTGATTCAAGATATTCCATCAAGATATTCTAACAGGGTATTCCAATCAGATATTCCAACAATGTACTCTCCTCTATTATCTGTTCTCAAGCATTGAATCTTTCTTCCATTGCTTGGCTCTAACTCCTCCTTAAACTTCTTAAACATTTTAAGGTTATATATTTTTCTTTCATAAAGTATACTCAGACATACCGTGAGTAATAAGCAATGAATGTCATCATGTAGTGTTTTACACTAATGGTGATTACTTTATTGGGTCGAATATGTCCGAGTGTATTAGCTCCAAAGGTTATTTTACCATGTACTTTGATTCATGATAAGGAAGCAGGTGTGCCTTCCCATACTGGAACCCGTCACAAATCGTGTCTTTCCAAACCTCCATGTTAGGAATCCCGTTCATGAGTGACTTGTCAGTAATCACCTTCAACTTGTGGTAATTGACAAGTCCTAAGCGTGCATGCCATAGTGCTACACCATACTTGTCGGCCTTGTATGTTGCCTTGGCTGATATCACGTACACTGAATTCTTCTTTTCTCCTTCCAAGATGGGTGCGTCAAAAATTTTGACATCTCAATAGAATTTGACATCGTTTAGGCCAAACAACATAATTCCCTGGTCTTGTGAGCTGTGATACAGATAAGAGGTTCTTCTTTATTCCAGAAACATGTAGAATATTCTGGACTTCAACCTTCCTATCATTGTTTTGAGGAGTTATCATTGTGTCTCCGATGTGCTTGATTGGAAGCTTTGTGTTATCTATAGTGATCACCACTCAATCTCCTTTATATTGTGTTAAATATGTGAGCTTCACTGTCGCTCGTCATATGGCTTGCAGCTCTAGAGTCAACAATCCAATGTTTGTTGTAGTCTATGCTTCTTTGGTTCGTGGTAACAATGCCTGACTTGCCTTTATGTCTCGTGATGGATCTGGATCTTGGTAGAGTTTTCCTACTTCGAGATCAACTGTTGCACATGTGGCTAGGATGCCCCATTCTTCTCCACTGTTTTCCTAAGTGGACGTCATCGCTGCATTTCATTTGACTGATCTCCTTTTACATCAACAATCCCTGATCCCTTCTTTTCGCAGTTGAAACACTCACTTGTTTTGCAATTATATCTGTTAGATTTTCTCTTCTTCTTTGTAGCATCCATTGGATGCTCCTCCATTCTGGTAGCTCCTCTTTGATTGCCACTTTGAATTTTCTTTTCCCGACTGAATGAACTTTGGGTTACTAGGCCTCCTTACAAGTTGATTCCCACGCCTGCAAAATAAGGCCTGTCATTTGATTGGCTAAAGCTTCTTAATTAGCTAAAATATTTTCTACATGTTCCAAAGTTGGTGTGATAACCCAACCATGGGTTGTTGTTAATACTTGTATACTCAAACCTTAATGCATGAATTATCTTTCTTCTCATCATTGCCTCGGAGATTTGGGATTCAGTGCCTAACTCTGAAATCTCTCGACAAATGGATTTTACTTTTGTAAAATAATCCCTTATCGTCTTATTCTCTTGTTTTAGTGACATAAGTTTATTTTCTAATAATTAGATGTGAGCATTATTTTTTTTGAGAAAATCGAGCAGCCAAAATATCCCAACCTTGTTTAGGCGTGATTGCGTATCTGATGTGCTCCAACATTGCTTATTCAATAGTAGACCTTGTCATAAACAGATCTTTTTGTGTGTGTAGTGACATCTACTTCTGCAGTTGCAGTGGTCTCTTTCCCCTTGATGATGTCTAGTAAATCTAAGCTTTCAAGGTTGTGACGGCCTGAAACCTTCAGTATTATTTTTAGATCGTTCTGATCATTTTTCTGTATTTTTTGTAATTTTTAATTATCTTCAAAGTTCATTATCGTCCTGAGACCCGATTGCAGCTTTAGCCCCCGAAACTGATCCTTCCATCATCTGAAAATTTTAACGGAACATATTTTCATATGTTTTATATCATCCCGAATGTATGGTAATTTTTCTAGAATTTTTTGGAGACGTTTGTTTTTAGGGGCAAAACCATAATTATGTCAATTAATATTACTAATTACTTTTACCATACCTTTCACCCCCTAACTAGATCTACCTCCCAAATCAAACCCCTAACCATACCCCATTAACCCATTGTTTTAGTAGGGTGAGATCCAACATCTGAACCTATGCAACTCACCCCCCTCTTTACTCCAAACACACACCCATTATTCCCTAAATTTAACTCTATTTCTCCGTCCTCTCTCTTCATTTGGTAGCACACACACATTCAGAGCAGCAAACAACCCATCAACCTCTTCTCTCTCCTTTCTTCTTCTTCTTCAAAATCCAAACCCAAGAAACACAACCCACCTCCCCATTCTTCAACTTCAACTTCATCTTCATCTTCCTCCTCCCTTCTCTCTCCCCGCCCCTCTCTTTTTCCAATCATAAAACAGGGGCCGATAGTCCCCTGCTCTAGCTAGAAAACAGGGGGGCCAGCAGCCTCTGTCTGGGCAAAAACAGGGGGCCGGTAACCCCCTGTCCGGCCAGCATCAGCAGGGGGTCGACCTCCCCCTGTTGCCCTCTTTTCCGGCCACCAGTGCAAGGAGGAGGTCGGGCATCCCTCCTTCCCCTCTAGCGGCTTCAAGCAATGGGAGCCGCGCATAAGTCGAGCTCCTCCCTCATTCGGTGAGACGCGTGTAGAAGCCGAGCTCTCTTCCTCCTCGCGTGGCTCCGAGCGACGGCAAGAGACTCCATCACGAACCACGGAAGTAAGCACTCGTGTCACGACCCGCTTCCCTTAAATGGAGACGAGACGTGAGAAGGTCCGCTCAAACGTGGAGCTGTGAAGCTGCACACCTGATAAGCGTAAATTTAGTATAAGCAGGTCCCTGTAAATGCAAACGAAACAACAATAATAATAATAATACGAGACGGATATGAAATACCAATCCCACAGTTTGTCCACAAAATATTCAACATCGCCACCAGGCTAAAAGAAAGAGTCTAAAGGCCCAGAACAAGGCCAAACAAAAGACGAATATAACAGAGTATCAAACTAGGTGCCACGCACCGACAACCCAAAAGATCTAACAAAACTAGACGTAGACACTAAGACTGATCTCCAGTGTCTACGAAGTCCTCGTCCAACACGGGCGCAAGCTCGGCGTCCGCAAACACCTCACCCTCAGCAAGTAACTCGGGCTCAAGGTCTAACATGCGTCACCCAAAAGAGAAAGGGGCACATGTCAGCAAGTCTAAAAGACTTGAGCAAGGAAACTGAAAGTAACTAACAACCTAGCATTTACAATATTAAGCAATGATATGACAGTTAAGTATGATGCGATAGTTTAAAGGATGAGGCAAGCACGCACGATGTAGCAAAAGCTACCAAATCACTAATTCATGAATCACTTATCACGATTATCACTTATCACGATTATCACTTATCACGATTATCACTGTTAATCACTTAGTGCATAGAGAGTCCACCTGCTGGCCAGCTCGTGGCTCAGTCCGCTTATCTCGTATCACGATTAATCACTTATCACTGTTTATCACTTAGTGCATAGAGAGTCCACCTGCTGGCCAGCTCGTGGCTCAGTCCGCTTATCTCGTGTCACTATTAATCACTTGAACACTAGAGATTTCGCCTGCTGGCCGAAGTGGCGGATCAGGCCAACTCGGGGCTCAGGTGGCCGCTTATCTCTTACCCCACACATATGTGTCGAGCGTTGGGGTTTCCAACTACAGGGCTCGCTTCTGGAACACGAGCCAGGAAAATAATAGTATTGTAGCGTGTGCTACGCAATCACGATGACAAATCAATATGCAATGCCAGGAACAGATAATTGCGTACCGTTAATTGAATTTAAACGTGACAGGCAAAATGCAATGACATGAACATATTCGCGTACCGTTAATTTAAAGTAAATGTGACATACAAGCATGATGAGGGT